>JAJLVU010000003.1:0-600000 GCA_030570395.1 Saturnispora gosingensis
ATCTTAGGTTGTTCACAATCCAAAACTCGGTGCTGAGCATGTTGTGGTAGCATAGCTAAAAGAAAAAAACACATCAGCTTTTCAGTGGAGTCAAATCTAGCCGCAATTGTCTGTGTACTTGTATAGATAGACCGATAATCCTTCGATGGGTTTTGGATAATTTCAACCATTTGTTTCATCAAGTCGAATCCTTGACGAACAGTTAAGATATTATACTTTTCCTGGATTGGGTTCAGCAAATTTCTACCATATGCATTGGTAGAGCTGACAATATTCCTAACAATCTCATCCTTAACAGTAGCTCCAACAATAACAGTTACAAAACTTTCCATAGTGGAGCGGAGAAAGTGATATTGAGTGTTTTGGAGATCTTCTTCAATCATCAAGTTCCCGTCAAAGAAATAATCGTAGACACCGACACCTTCGATTGGAAGAATATGACGTAAGTAGTTAATCCATTCCTTGTAATTGAAAGCCGACAATAAAATAACCCTGGTGTTGGCTGGGTGGCGCTGAGCAAAGGTTAGTACTGCAAACGAGTATTAAAGACTCCCACATGACGGTACAATGTTTATATTTAGAGTCCAATACAAGGAGCACGAAGGAGACAATTCGTTGATCACAATTATTATTATTTCTTTTATTTTATCCTTAGAAGTATCGAAAATTTTGTCTTACTTATTAGTTTTTTTATATTATTTCAAATAACCATCATAAAGTGGATTCAGCTCGTTATATACTACGAGCTCTCATTTCTTATTCGAGGCGTCTAACACCTTACTACTCTTTGATCTATCCAAGATTCCGTACCAATCATATCTATTGCTTATCTTATACCATCTTAAATGAAACATCCAAAGTGCTCGTTTACTCTTTTGTATAAACAATTTATTAAGTTTATATAATTAATCAATTATCAATACTATGGATTTAAATATTAGGATTATTTCACTTCAATACCCGTAATCTGTAATGTTATAGGTATATTTATTTATAATTTTATAATGTATGGTAATATTTTTCTGGTGTATTGTATTGATATGGTTGCTGGTGTAGTGAATTTAACGTGACGATATTTTAATTATGTTGAGGCAGTAATTATTTTAATAACTTCGATATTCTTTTGTAAGCAGAACCATATCTTTGATAAATTTCTAGATTGATAAAGCCTTTAATTAGCTAAATGTTTTGCAACCAGTTTTCTCCATACTTGAGATATATTTATCAATATACTGAAACTCATTGTAATTGTGGTCACAAACATGTTAGGTTTGTGCATTGGCAATAACATTAGTTATTCGTAACTTTTCGTCAACTTTTGAAGTCTTTGTTTTGCATTGTTAATTTCGAAGACAATTTCTTGGGGAATTTTCCCCTTTGCAATGATAGAACTATTGCTGAATTTTCGTCTGGTTGTCTCATAGGCTAATAATGCTTATTAATATATGAAGTACTTTATTTTAGTGTTAAAACACTTTTCAAGATGATTATTCGTGCAAGAAATCCTGGGAATCACTACTAATATGACACTTTTGGCTTGAGTACACGTAGTACGTACAACTGAAGTTATAGGGTGTCCTCTAACTCAATAAACTTATTTCTTTTGAGAAACCGAGGTCTAAAAGCGAAGATAAAGGGTAAAGTATTTTACGAAAATATTAGCTGTGCTAATATCTTAGTTTATGATTGTTCTGCCGTGGTTAATACATGTTATATACCGACTAATTTTTCTTTTCCCGCATAATATCCGTTGATCTTTATCAAGAAGAATATGCGTGATATGAATGATGAAAGTGATGCCATTAGTGTCTGCATATGCGTATGTATCTCAACACCCTTATTGCAATCATCTTGCATCAACCCTTATGTTGGTCTCGTAATATTCTTATTTATTTTGTGAATGAGTTTAGTTAGTGTCTCAGCTACGTACGTTGGTTGCTTTAGCCACCGTATCAGCTACGCATAATGATAGATTTGACGTAAACGTTTAATTCAAGCACAAAGAGATATCAGTTGCACTGATTTGATGAGTGGCATAATAGAGTTTTGCGCTATGCGTTAATGAACAGTTGGGAAATAATGAAAGTAATATTTAAAAACCTTCCAGATAATTCATTATGGTTTTCCCTGGGCAAGCATGTTTAAGTTCTTTTTATTATACGATGAATCTTAGATTCGGCTCTCGAAATCAAATTGATATTGCTTGCAGTTTTGTTTTATTTGATATAACATTGATAAACAATTGTGAAGCGTAACTTCAATAAAGAAGTATTTTATTTATTCACATCAATGTGACTCCGGTAAATAAGTCTTTCATTTATTTGCATCGTAATGATATAGGTTTTGATTGACGTTCTGGATGACTATAGTAATTATAGTAATGATGAGAAGTCATATAAAAATCATCCTGTGGTACGTTTAATTTAGTTAAATTCTTCAAGAAACGCAAAAAAAACCTGCAATTCCCTCCATAATTATGATTGTAATAATAATGTTGATTTTGCTTTGTGGTTTGGTGACGGGGTCAAACTGCACAAGCGACAACGGTCAATAAATGATAAAATGTATTAAGGTGGACAACCTCTTTATATGAGAAATAATAAAATAAAACACTAATGCCATTAGTGTCTCTTGAGTATATATCTCTATATGAAATAATTCAATGTCTTTCTAAAAACGTGTTAAGCATCGTTTTGGAATAAAACTTTTTGTAAATTGTTCTTGGACAATGTCAGTAGTCATTGATTGAATATGACAGTAATTCTAACTCAATGTTTTAGATGAATACTTAGAATCTTGTTCTATTGAATAGTTATTTTGCACATATTTGCTAAGAATTAAATGTCAGTGTGCTTAAATTTAAACAATAACTTGTTTAATTTCTTAGTTTTGATTCTTTCATCCTCCCCCCGTTTCCTGGACTCGCTGTTTGCACTTTTGGAAAGGTTAATCAATACATGTTGTTCTCAGAAAATAGGCGAGCAGAATTCTATAATTACTCTGAACACTAAATAGGATTAATGTTTATCTTGAACAATAAATAGACCGTAGTCTTTGTATGGGTGGATGAGAAACAGTATTGAGAGGCCGAGGGATTAAAATCTTCAATGCTATCAACGCAATGACTGAGAAGCAAATGCCATTAGAAGATACAATTAATTGATAACTTGATATATTGGTTGGAACAGTGTTATCTATCAACAACCTAACCGTCAGCACAAGGTTTAATAAGCTGAATTATGTAACAATAATCTTAATGAGCGTCTTGGTGCTATGTTTTAGTGAGTTTTCATCTTAAGTCTGATTATTTTAACTAACAAGACATTTAACGACCATACACTGTTTGAGTGACATGATAGACGATTTGTAGTACAACAAAAGCATAGAGTTTAATAAATGTCTTTACCTCAGGCTTTAGGTCTAAACCATGTTGCCATCAAGTGAAAATTTTTCTTAAAAGTTGTAATAACTCTCTACAGCTCTTAGTTGAACGGGCAATGATGGTTGATGTGTGACCGTATTTGGAATTTGACGAGATAAGGAACAAAAGATTGGAAATCTGTTAAATTCTCTAAACAATACTTTGTTGAGATAACAAGAAAAGACCCTGAGCATATTTTGATGAAATCTATGTACATCATAATATTGACTGAGCACAATACACGTAAAATAACAATAAGATGCTAAAGATTTCGTATATGTGCATTACTCATGTAATAAGCTGAGCATTGATACATGAATATCAATATTATACGACCATGTACCATATGATATTGGCCATACGAACATATTCAGAGTTAATGTTTAGATTTCTAAATATATTAACTTATAAATCTATTAGGTCCGAATTAATATAAATGGCCGTCATTATTAACGTTATAATTACTTTATATTTAATTTA
The DNA here is from genome assembly GCA_030570395.1 of Saturnispora gosingensis. Taxonomy (NCBI): domain Eukaryota; kingdom Fungi; phylum Ascomycota; class Pichiomycetes; order Pichiales; family Pichiaceae; genus Saturnispora; species Saturnispora gosingensis. The sequence continues at coordinate 3,902 of JAJLVU010000003.1, forward strand.
TAATTAACAGTTTGAGTAATAAACTCTGGATTTATCATAAGCAAACTAAATCGTTATTACCGCTATACGGAAATTTGACAATAAAGTAATCATAGTAACTCGTTTTCTACTTATTGTAAATACTTCATCTTCTTAAAGACCCAGTATTACAATGAAGCAAAAAAGGGCGTGTGGCGTAGTTGGTAGCGCGCCTGCTTAGCATGCAGGAGGTCTTGGGTTCGACTCCCAACTCGTCCATTTTTTTGTATGAAACAATTCCTAAAAAATATCCTTTTTTACGTAATTTGACACTTTTTTTTATATTCATCATCGGGTCGAAGAAGTAGAGGACAATAATGCTTACCCAGAGATCCATCAACCTTTTAGCCTTTAGACCAGCTGCTAAAAATTTTTTGCGTCCTAATGGCTCAATTATCTTGCAAAATCAAAGACAAAGACAAAGACTCATTTCAACATCATCAACGTCAAAGACAACTGCACAAGCCAAGGCCAATAGATTTTTCGAAAATGTCAAGGCAGGATCTAGATTCATTGTTTCTTCATGGTTGGTTCTGATTGCTGCTGGCGCCACATTGGTGACCACATACTTGATTGCAACCGAACTATTTTCACCCTCCGGTGAAACGGCAACGTATAATAGGGTCGTTTCAATGGTTGAAAACGACAACACTTCTCTAAAACTACTGGGTTACTCAGATGAAGAAATCAGCAAAGGTGGAATTAGACTAAAAGCCTATAGTGATGCCTCCAGTGATGGTTGGACGAGGAACAGGAGTGTCCAAGGTACTAAGTTTGCAGGTAAAGACGGGTTTGATCATTTGTTATTGAGATTTTTTGTGGAAAGTAGCTCAAAAGTTGGTGTGGTTCAGGTTGAAGCAATTGAAAAGAGCTATATAGATCAAGAATTAGTATTTGTTACTCTTGATGTGAAAGGTGAGCGTAGACACTATTTGGTTGGAGGTTCCTTGATGTCAAAGAGTAAAAAAGCATTGGGCCTCTATGGTGACAACAGGTTTCTTGGTGTTAAATGGGGCCCTAAAAGAGAATAAATGTGTATAAACAGTGTACCGATGAGGATATATAGTGACACGTTAATTGAAAATTCATTCTTGATTTATCTTTTACGGCATAAATTTGGAAGGAGACTGATATTCGAAGCATTAAGGAATGTGTATATACGATAGCTATGCTAAATGAACCACCTACCTTAGTCTGCGTTGAGTATGATAAAGTTCTCCTGTCTAGATATGCTTTGAGTCTAGCATTTTCTTGCAGCAGGGAGCCGCATAACGCTTGCTAAAAAGTCTGAAAAGGCTTGGCAGGTAACATAATAAAGTACAACATCGAAGGAAGAAGTACTTATCAGGGTGAATGAAAATCAATTTATGCAAGACAATTATAATAAGGTGTAAAGATATTATTCTTTTAACAGTTTAAAAAAATCAGTAATTATATGACGTGTTGAGTTAGCATGTCGACTGGTGTTGAAACTATCTTCAGAGAAAACCAACTTTCTTCAGAACGTAAAAGATGTATTTCAAATTATATCTTCTTCTAGATAAAAACAATAAAGCTCCATACATTTGCTTTCTAAACCACCATTTCGCATTATATGAAATATCTATTTCATTCCCAACTTTAGTTTTACCCATAGCAGCGATTGGATCATCAGTGATTACACCTGCCAAAAGTTTTCCATCTTTCGTGAATTTAATTGCATCCAAGACCTCGTTACGTTTGTTCAGAGTCCAAAACCAGATTTTGAGATCTTGCTCCTCTGCCCAATTTAGTAACCTTTCACCTTCAGACTTATTGTAAATAATCATTCCAAAAATTGATACGGCACTTAAATGCATTCCCTTTTCTTTCGCCGTTTCATTAATTGAAATTGCAACGTTTATGTCAAAAGTGATGTTAACAACTTGCCAACCCTTCAAGTATTCCGGTAAAAGAAATGAAGGCGCCCAAATACCCCAAATGATCTTGTCTTTCCAGTATTCAACACCTTTAGCTTCATTGAACAGTTTCCAAATTAGGCTGAACAATCGGATTGGGTCATTATCCGTTTTGATATCTAGCATCAACTTAATGTGTCCTTTATCTTCATCACAGATTTTAGCAACCCAAGCAAGCAGGTGTTTCAATAATGGCATAGGAGACCTCGGAGTTTTTAATGTACGTAGATGTTCCAATTTATCCTTCCATGGAGTTTCGGTGATGTTATAGTCCTCTCCAAAGACTCTGATAGTATCAATGTCATGTGCAATAACAATTTCGTCATCCAACGTAATATGAAGATCAGTCTCTATAACTTCACATTTAGCATCATAAGCAGCCTGAAATGCATTTAATGTATTCTCTGGATATAATGCTTTATATCCTCTGTGTGCCGCATATTCGAATCCCATATTTGATTAAAGAAGTAAACCAAACTAAGTCGAAGATAAGACGGAATAAAAATTACACTCTTATGCTAAACTCGATTTATTTTTTTTTCTAAAACTTATAAAGTGATATCAGATCATTGTACTAAGAGGTTATATATGTATATTTTGCTTAAATTTGAAAAGGAGGTAATAAAGCAAGCTTGCAATAAGTGTGAAAGAAATTAATTATTGATGAAAAATAAATAATATTCATAATATCAAGCTTCAAGATTTAGTAATGGCAGAAGCGCCATAAACAACAGATGGGTGTGAAACCAATCCTAATGCACGCCTTTCTCTAACATTTAAAAGGTTTACACCTAGAATGTATGAAGCATTCACCCAACCAAATCCTTCAGTGGCAACACCTTTGAAACCAGATCCTTGATTACCATATTCAGCTTCAACTTTATGAGGCTGAGTATCTGAGGTAGCGTCATATTTTTCAACAACAATACCATTATAATCCACAAATGCGAGGGTAATCAGATAACACCATCTATATGCCAACCTTCTGGCGATATCAGGGAAAGTTATCTTTTCAAGCGGTGAGTGAGGATTAGGGTTGATGAGACTTTCCCAAGCCAATATTTGGTGTGGTGCCCATGCAAAGGGATAATCCCATTGTCTACTAGGCATATTAAGACCAATTTCACCAAGTGATTTCTTTGATCCGGATACCAAACCACCAAGAACTTCGAACTTACTTAAAGAATTATCAACCATTTGAGTTGCACGATCAGGAGTACATAGACCTGCCCATAGCGCCCAAAAAGCCGTAACAGTTTCATACTTTGATTGTGCTTGAAGCTTAACGTTGTAATCGAAATAAAGTGATTCTTCCTCATTCCAACAATATTTGTCAATAGCAGCACGCCGAAGTTCAGCAAACTTAAACCATTTTTCGCTAGTTTCAATAATGACTTCTCCATTTCTATTCTTGGTTTCTAAATGATTGTTGAAGTATGTTTTAATGACGAAGGCAATATCCGTTTCATATTTATACAATAAACAATTGAGGTCAATAGTGGCCAAATTGGCACAAATACCTTCTAGTCTGTAACTTGTATCATGCCCTGATTCTCTCACAGCCCTATCATGAAGAAAATATTCATCTAATCGTGGATCCTTTATCTCACCGTTGTTGTATTTCTGTTCAAATTCCTCAAAAGGTAAGTTGTATTCTTCACAAAAAGGCTCCATAACATTGTAAAAATGAGAAGCTTCAGTTTCTGGAGGGATGCCAAGTCCACTTGGATGGTAAGTGGATAAACCAGTGATAGGATCTAAACGAGGTGATGCATTCCATATTTCATTGTATTCTTTGATTGCAGCGACGTAAGCTCTTGATAAAAAGTCAAGGTCTTCTTTACCATTATGATCCTTTTGATATTCAAAAACTTTTAAAGCCATGTCAGTGAGAAATGGAGGCTGGGAACGACCCAAATAGTAAGATCTATTTGCGTTTAAAATCTTACCGTAGTGAGTAATTTCGAAAATAAAGTTTTCACACATACCAACGCAAGGTTCAATAATACCTGAGGCCAGGAGACCCAGCGTTTCAAAATAAGAATCCCACCCATACTGTTCATTGAATCTACCACCGGGAACAACATAAGGATAACCAACGAGGTCACCGTACTGGTCAGATTTGTGGCGGACAGCGAGCGCCAACAAACCTGGCTTATGATTGATTGATTTGACGTATTCATCAGTGATGTCTTTTGGTAGATACTCAACCTGAAGATTGAAGTCCTTGTGTCTTTTTGCAATTTTGGTGTAATAAGCGAACTGTTCTTCCTCAGCATATGGGATATAAATACGAGGCAGTTTCGCTTCAGGGGTATCTATCTTGGTATCTGAAGCCATTTCCAAGATGGTTTTATCGTCCACCTGTCTCGTTAGGTTTTTCCAGAAGTAAAAGGTGATTAATCTGATCAATCTATTAACAGGATTTTCGTTAAGTCTTGCTTCGTCTAAAAGCATTTGCTTTCTACCAAACCGCTTTGCAATAGTGAGCTCTTGAAGGAGGTTAGAGAGCATGTAAGTGCCCCTCACAGCATACAAATTGTAGCCCGCAGAATTGGCGGTACCCAATTTCAACACCTTTGGACCCGTATCTTCGATTGTAATTTGGCAGTTGTGGTCTGTGTCTTCGTTTTCCAAAAGATCATTTAACGTGGCCTCAATATCTGCAATGAAGAACCGCTTTGGGTTGGTGATGGAGGACGATAAATCTAGAGAAGCCCTTCTTGTCAAGCTTCTCACCGGCGTCGAATCCATGCTGTCCCTAGATGAGTTGGCCCTTGACAGGTCCACAGAGGTCGTCAAATTGCCGGTTGAGTGGAACTTCGATTCTGTAAGGGCTTTAGGACGCCCAATCTTGATGTTGTCACCAAGATGGTCCTTCAACTCATTTGTCACCAATTGATCTTCCTCTTCTTCCTCATCCTCGTCTTCGGAGGACGAAATCACAGGGCTCGGATCGTCCGAGTTGAACGTGAACCTGTTCGTAGACCTAGGCAGCAGTACCGACAGTGTTCTAGGGCGGTTGCGAGGTCCATAATACTGATCTGGATTCTCATAGGGCATCGGACCAGAGTTACTCCATTTTCTATTTTGATTCATCTTATTGGTTTCCTTGTTAACTATGTTCAGAAAGAAAGTGATTTAAAAAACTGCACAAAGTTGATTTAATCAATTAATTAAAGCTTCCTCTTTCTTTTTTAAAGTGTACACTTTCTCTGTTAATTCCAGTGCTATAAAAGAAAAGAGCTGTTTTATCATTATCAACAGATATCTTTAGTTAATATGGGAATGGCGCTACGCTATTTCTTTTTTTCCCTCTACGTAATGGTAAATTACAATTTTTTTCCGACACGTCGAGGACATATTGCTTGTGATGGGGGACTAGAGCTATATAGAGAACTGGCACTCTGCACAGGGACAATGAAGTTAGGTTCTGGCTATAAATGGATACCCATAATGCTCTGGGTTAACAAAAACCGGGCTATACAGCTAACGCAGATGGGTCCAAAATGTGAAAACATGCCATGTATAGATTCATTTGATACCCCTTTTCTTATACTGTCCCCGATCTACACTATGAACGGTCAATACCTTTTTAATTGTGAGCACATGTTGGCTGAAGTGTGTTTTGCAGAATAAATGCTCATCTTTTTAGCGAAGTGAAACCCCAATTTTTCTCGATGGCAAAATTTTTCGTTCTGCCTTTTTGTTGTGGTGAGAAAGTAACGAGAAATTTAACACTCTGAGTATAATCTAGGTAAACATCAAAAGTAAGATAATGAGTGCTAGTGATCCAAAGGAAACCAGCGAACAAAGCAAACAACCACAACCTCCTACCGCCAATGTGTTTGCGATGTTTGGAGCAAAGAAGGAAAAGAAAGAAGAGGATAAGGAAGAGGTGAAGGAAGAAGAAAAGAAGGAAGAAGACCAAAAGGATAAAGAAGAAGGAGAAGAGGAAGAGGAAGAGGACAACATTCACTTTGAGCCACTTGTGAAGCTTGAGAAGGTGGAGGTGAAGACCAATGAAGAAAACGAAGAAGTGTTGGCCAAGTTCCGTGCTAAATTATTCAAATACCACCCAGACTCAAAGGAATGGAAGGAGAGAGGTACCGGTGATGTCAAGTTCCTCAAGCACAAGGAAAACGGTAAAGTGCGTTTGCTTATGAGAAGAGACAAGACGCTCAAGGTGTGTGCCAACCACATTGTTGCTGCTGAGTACAAGCTTACACCAAACGTAGGTTCTGACAAGTCTTGGGTCTACTCTGTCACTGCTGACGTCTCCGAAGGTGAACCTGAAGCACAGACTTTGGCCATCAGATTCAAGGATAAGGAGATTGCTGACGAGTTCAAGACCAAATTCGAAGAAGCTCAAAAGCTCAACAAATAACTCCAGAAACTATGAAAATCCTTTGCATCTCTATTCATTTTTTTTATTAACAGTAATACAACGTATAGAATGTATAAAAGACAACACGATTAAACTTTTCAAAATAACAAAATGCAGCTTCATTTTCTTTGCGTTTAAAGGCCTTGCTATTGGAGCACTACATGCATTCTAGTTGTACGTTATAGTACAATACTTTTATGTTCACAACACGTTATTGACACATATCCTCTCTATTATGCCTCTATTTATGCTTACTGTCATTTCTATTTTGATTATTATAACACCACTTGAATAGAATCCAAAGCATGTGGGTTGCTGTGAATTGCGGCCAAAGCACATCAATCATCTCAATAGTGCAGTCGTTTGCTGTTGTTTCCCACAGTAGAAAGTCACTGAGTCGCTTCACACCACTCGTACGCACAACTAGCTCCAAAGGCGGATTTTCGTGTGTGGACAACTCTAAATGGTCTTCACCGCTCTCTGCCGCCTTCCGAATAGCACTGGTCATGTCATTTCTACTTGTATATGCCCAGCAGACATTCAACACCACCTTGGTGTTGTTCTTGGTTAGCTCTTCCGTTCTTTTAAACACTTCAACGACATCATCACGAAGATACGACATATCACCTAATATTCTAATTTTGACGTTGTACTTTTCACACAGTTCGCCATTGGAAACAACCTGCTCCATCTTCCATTTTGCTAGCTCCATCAATGCATCAAGCTCCGCTGCTGGCCGCTTGAAGTTTTCAATGCTGAATCCGTAAACTGTAGCTGTTTGCACACCTGACTTATAGCATGCCTCAAGCACGCTTGCCATTGCATCAAAACCCGCACTGTGGCCCTCTCTTGTTTCCCAATGCCGCTTCTTGGCAAACGTTCTGTTACCATCCATTATAAAACCAACATGACGTGGCAAACGAGCTGTAGAAAGCATTCTTGACAGCAGACCTACTAGCCAAACGGCCAGCATCTGGAAAAGGGGAAACGAAGCTATCCACGAGGGTATTGTAATCATTATCCCGTTGGTTTGCTTCACTTCTCTACTGTGAACGCTTGAATAATACTACTGTTGTATGTTATAAGAGCATTCTGTGTCAAACTGGAAAATTTTATGTATGCATTTTTTTGGAGACAGTAGCAGCCAGCAAAATTGTCTTTTCATTGAAACAACATATCAAGACCAATACAAAAGATGTTGCGTGTTCCATGTTCATTATCACGTTCTGTTCGTTTTTGTAGTGCTAGATCATCTTCCAGAGTCTTCAAGAGGCTAAGTTCATCCTTTGGCACTGCTATTAGCACAGCGGAATCACTAGTTCAGCCAGACAAATCGAACAAGTTCGATCCATTCTCAATGGTATCAGCTGAAATGGGAGTCCTGGCAAAACATATTGCACAGCTAATTGGATCAGGCCATCCCGTTTTAAACAAGGTCGGGGCCTACTACTTTGAAGCAGAAGGAAAAAACGTTAGACCATTGATTGTTCTTCTTTTATCAAAAGCTCTTGCCCAGATACCCGAATCGGAAAGAACAAGAATTGTCATTGATAAATACGACGTGAATACCCAAAAGGAGTTCAAAGGCACTCCAAAAGCCTTTTCATTTGCAGGTCAAAATCCGCTAGATTCAATTAGTCCTTTGAATATCCTTCATGGCATCAACCCAAACATCATTCTTAACCCGCTAAGCAAACCAATGTTGAATCAGGATAAATACGAAGAACTAGATCAAAAGAATGGTATTCTGCCAAAACAAAGACGACTTGCTGAAATTACTGAGTTAATTCACACAGCTTCATTGCTTCACGACGATGTCATTGACTTTGCTGACTCTAGAAGAGGCAGGGATAGCGGAAACATTGCTTTCACTAACAAGATGGCCATTTTAGCAGGTGATTTTCTTTTAGGTAGAGCTTCTGTTGCTCTTGGAAGACTAAGAAATTCAGAAGTTGTTGAGTTGATGTCAACTGCGATTGCAAATCTGGTTGAGGGAGAATTCATGCAATTGAAGAATACCGTTTTGAATCCGGACCTGTCTGTTGTTGAAAGTGACAATGTCGTGAAGAAGATTCCCGAAATGACAGGTAAGGTTCCGGTCAAGGTGCATGAATTTTCAGTTACAGTACCAGCAAAGATTTCTCATGAAGATAATGTTAATGCTGCTTTTGAATATTATCTTCACAAGACTTATCTTAAAACTGCCTCATTGATGTCCAAGTCATCAAGATCCAGCGCTATTTTGGCCGGTTGCGATGAGGCAATCATTGAAAACTGTTATCAATTTGGTAGAAATCTCGGACTCTGTTTCCAAATTGTTGATGATATGCTAGATTATACTACAACAGCTGAGATGCTAGGGAAGCCAGCAGGAGCTGATTTGAAATTAGGCCTGGCCACCGCTCCTATTTTATTTGCATGGAGAGAAGACCCTGCTTTAGGTGCCATGATCAGCAGAAAGTTCAGTAAAGCTGGTGATGTCGAAGCTGCGAATAAAGCTGTTATCAAGGCAAAGGGTGTTGAAAAGACAAGAGAAATGGCCCAAAAATATAAAGAGGACGCCTTAAGCAATCTTAGAGCGCTACCAGATTCTGATGCCAGAAGTGCTTTGGAATTGTTGACAAATTCAGTGTTGACTCGTAACAAATAATTACAAACTATGAATTTTTGATCATAACTGCATATAAAAAGGGTTTTCCAATTATTTATTTACCTACTTGTATATTTCAATAGTTAATCAATGTTTGTACATTGGTATCAACGATATATTACTTCTTGACATTAGTTTCACTTGTTTTACGGCCTCAGCTTCAAAATTCAGGGAAAAAAAAAATTGTTTTTGAACTTATGAATAAATAATGCAAATAAGTATAGATTAGATAAATCCAAAGAATTTGCCTTGATGTATGTTTAGTTGCAGGCAAATCAAATTAGTTAATGTATTAAATAGTACTATGTCAAGGAACGCATCTTCTTATACAAAATCAGCCAAAAATAAAAAGTTGATCAGAAAGGGAACCTACAAACCACGAAAACCAAATCCTATTGATGATGGCAATATTTCATATGGACAAACTGATTCAAAGTTTCCATTTGCTACACAGTTCAGTTACCCAGAAACAAATGGTATGATATTGGATCCTCTATCGCTCTCTGAAACACCAGAATCCATGGATTTCTTAGATGCACCACCAGCTGTTTCACCTCCGGAACTAGATGAAGATCCATTACCATATAAATCCCAAAGCCCTAAAACTGATGGTTATTGGAAGGGTCATTATGAAGAAGCTATCAGTCGTCTGCGACATACAGATAGGATATTCAGCAAAAGGAACTCAATCACAAAGCAAAATCAATTTCTGAGTGTTGGTGAAGCAATCGAGCTTGTTAATCGTAAAGATCACACTTTGGTTTCAATTGATAATGAATTTTATGAACGTAATACGAAACGAGTTATTGAGATCGGAATCTCAATATACAATCCTAATTATCAACAACATTCATTATTCCCACATATAACGAACATGCATTTTATCATCAGAGAGTTTTTCAAATTGAGAAATGGTCTGTTTGTGCCAGATTCGAAAACATCAAATATAACAGGCGAGTCTTACTTGATTCATGCTTCCGAAGTGCCAGATGCAATGAATAAAATTTTCGAGATATTAGGACCGAAAACTATCATAGTAGGACACTCAGTGAAAGGTGACCTGGAAAGCTTTAAAAACCTTTATTGGACTCCACCGTTATTGCCAGTTATCGACACATCAAAATTATGGACTTCCCTATTTAATGCTTCTAACATGAAGTCTCGACTTTCTTACGTATTAGATAAACTTAGTGTCCCTCACGCCTTTCTACATAATGGTGTTAATGACTCATATTATACATTATGCGTCTGTCTAATGCTTTGTTCCCCTGAGCTTAGGAACAATCTAACATTGAGAATTAAACAAAAGGATATTTTACCTGAAGATTTAGACGAAGAAGACCCAAGCTATAATGTGGAGACTGAACTGAACAATCCATCCGATGTAGAGTTAGATTCAGTAAATTCAGATTCACTTGAAAAAGATCCTTGGATGAAACCTGAATCTATAGATGATTCTGATTTCTCAATCAATCGAGAAGCATTGAATGAAAATACTAATGAACCAAAGACATTGTGTTCACCAATGGAGATCATTTCAAAGAATGAAAATGATTCAAGTAGACTGGTTGACAAAATCATGATAAAAAAATTGAGGAAAAAGAAAAAGAAGGTTGTTGAAGAGGTTCAAGCTCACATTAGATGTGGTATAAGTGAAGATTCAATAGAAAGAAAATATTCAAATCAAAGTAAACATAGAAAGCCAATGTATCCACCTGCTAATCATTTTTTCAAACCAGTTGCTTTTTCTGAAGCCGAGATTGAGAGAAAATTAAAGGAATTAATGTTATAACAGACTATTGGTTTTTGTGTATAAATTATAATATAGCATGTTAAATGCTTAATAAAATCATAGTTATAAACAAGCAGAATTTATTATGCAATGTTACAGCTTGGTTCAAAATTTGTTGCATTCGTAAAATCAAAAAAAGAGCGTACATCAGAAAAGGAATCTGTTAATAAGATACCCTTAGACTATCTGACGTAAAAAATAACTTCTATGTGTAGCAACAAAAAATTTGATAAATTGATGTTTTTCCACGTCGAATTACAAAATACAATTTCATTACATTTTATCTGTCAACGTTGAGTCTCTGAACAATATAATATGATACCTAAGTAATTAGATCTTTATTGACTAGCGTTGCTGATCTGGTCATGTTGTTGGTTTTATAGATTCCAACCAATCTCTCCGATAGCTCAAACATGTTATTTCTCAACGAAATGACAATAAATTGTGCATTCTTTGTTCTCGACTTTATGTAGTTTGCAACAATGCTAACATTTTTAAAATCAAGGGCTGCATCAATTTCATCCATAACGTACAATGGAGTAGGCTTATAGTGATGTAACGCAAAGACAAGTGCTAGAGATGCAAGTGTTTTTTCACCACCAGACAAATTAGAAATATTTCTCCATGATTTCTTTGGAGGCATTACAGAAAATGCAATACCTTCTTGAAATGGATCATGTACATCACAAAACTCAAGTTCTGCAACACCACCATTGGTGATCATGAAATACATGTCTTTCAAAGTTGATGAAATCTTCTCAAATCCTATTCTGAATTCATTTAATCTTTTTTCATTAAGTTCTTTCAAGTTGTTTTGCGAATCCATCAAAGAGTGTTGAGAAACTTCTAATTCATTCTTCTTTTCAAGAAACTCATTTAATCTTTTACCATACTCAGGCAAAACATCTAAATTGACATGCATTTCAAAAAGATTGTTTTTCAACCTTTCACATTGATCACTTAAGTCTTTTAAATCTAGTTCTTCGTAATTAGCTTCTTCCTCGTAATCAATTGGCCCCTGATAATATTTAGCTAACATTGGATCATCTTCCTTGATCCATGTTATGAAAGCTAAAACATCACGATAATCAATTTCTCTTAACTGTAATTTAGAATGTTTGATTATTTCTTTATTTTTTTGTATTAAAGATGTAAACTTTTCAATACCTTTAATGAATTCAGAAATTCCCTTGTTTTTCTCTTCCAACTCTTCCCTCTCTTGTTCAATTTTCTCATTAATTTCGCTAGACTTACCTTCTACTTCATCTTTCATGAACTCCAGATTTTTCAGTTCACTTTCAATTTTTTCTAAGTTGGACTCATGATTCAATAGAGTTTTCTCTGTTTCATTTTTGCTTTCTTCAGTTATTTTCAAATCATTCTGTAGTTGCAAAATTTTCCTCTCTAGTTTTTCAATGTTCGTTGTCAACTTAGCAGCCAAAAGTTCGTCCTTTTCTCTTTTCTGGTTTTTCAATTTTACATTATCTTTTAAATCGGTAACCAGGCTTGTTTGTTTCTTTAACCTTAGGCCTCCAACTTCCATGATTTTATTTTTTAGATCTTGAATTTTTGATTCAAGTTCGGTAGTTTGTTCAAGAAGTTTGCTTTTGGACAATTTTATATCGCCGAGTTCTCTTTCTTTACCTTTAATAGTTTTATTTAGTTGTTCTCTTCTCCGGTCATTACTTTGAAGTTCTTTCAGCCGTACATTCGTTTCTTTGATTTCATTTTGTAATGATTCACACTCAACAGTTAACTTTATAATCTCTCCTTCTTTAATGGGTATTTTGTCGGAAAGCTCCCTCAGTGCCTGGCTCATTCGTTTAAATGCATCGTCTTTAAGATTAAATATGTCTTCTTCCTCTCGCAATTGCTTGACTAATGCATCCACTTCATTTGGTGAGAATTCATCACTTGTTTTTTTCTGTGATGAAAGTTTCATTGCACCTTTGGCAACTCTATTACCACCACCAGACATCGTACCACTGGTATCGACTAACTTGCCATCCAGCGTAACAACTCTCCATCTTCTAGACTGACCAAATGCAGCTTTATTAGCTTCATTCAAATTCTTTGCAACAAGTGTGTCATACATTGACGAATAAAATGCAGGAGCAAATATAGGAGACGCTGGTTTTATCAAATCAAAAAGTCTCGGTATATTACCTGGTGTGTTTTTTCTACTAAAATCAAAGTTTCTTAGTTTTTGCAAGACAATAAACTTTCCAAACCCAATGTTATTTTTTCTAAGATAATCAATACAAATTTGAGCATCTTCAACAGTGTCTACAACAAAATCACCAAGAGAACCACCTCCTGTTGAAACAGCAACATCATATTGATCATCAATTGTACCAAGATCACCAAGTTTACCATGAAAACCGTTAACTCTACCAGTTCTTTTCAAGTTTTGTAATGCACTTAGCACCTTATTTTGCGTCTCAGCGTGAGAAATACGTGATTGTGCATATGACACCTTTTCACGTAATTTGTTAATATCTATCTCATTTTGTTTGAATTGATGTTCGACGTCCTTGTATTTGCGTTCATTCTCCGCAAATTTGTTTTTTATCATATTTAGCTCGTTAGATAGATCTTCAATTTTCGCCTTATTTAGGTTAATTTGTTCTTTCTTGAAATTAAGATCCTTTGATAAAGTATTCTGCTCATTACTCATATTGGATAATTCACTCTGTTCCATTGAAATTTCAGATTCTTTCATCTTGATTTTACGGTCAGCATCATCAATTTTTTTTTTCCATGGATCAAGTTCCTTTTGAAGTTTTTCCATTTCGTCTGAGTAAACCTTAGTTTTAGATGAGAGCTCCATTTTGATAGAATTTAAGACCTCATTCTCAGATTCTAACTTTTGACTCAAAGTTTCCAACTCTGAAAAAAAAGCATTCAGATCTGCATTAATTGTTTCGAGATCCGATTTATTTGATCTGAGGCTCTTTTCTTCACTTTGCAATTGTTTCGATGTACTATCCACTTTCTTTTTAAAAACTTTTATCTTTTCTGTTGCCTGAACCTTCATTTGTTGTGATTGTTTATGTCTTGATTTTATGTGATCATATTGTTTATTTATATCTTTACGTTTTACCAAGAATGTCTCCTTTTCCTTCGATAGTTGATCAAGTCTAATTTCTAACTTTTTAATAACGTCTTTATCTTTGCCCATCTTGTCATTCCACTCGCTAAGCTTTTCTTCGTTTTTGATCAAATCGGTTTCTGCTCTTTTCAATGTATGGTAATGATACCTTTGCTGTTTATCTTTCCATTCCTTTTCAATCTCAAGATATTTGAGAGCTTCATCCTTTTGTGCCTCGTGGTCGTTCATATTCTGATCAATATACTTGAATCCACTTTCCTTTATTGTAAGTTCGTCTTGTAATATGTCAACTTTAGCATTCAACTGTTCAATCGGATCCTTGTAATAAGACGTACCGATGATATCTTCTAAATATTCTAAGAGGCCATCATCGTTTTCGTTTTCTGCCTTCGGTTTCATCTGAGAAATCATTTCGACTTCACCTTGCAAAATAAGAAAACGCTTGTGATCTAGATCTATTCCTTCGTTTTTCAGCAATGTGGTCACTTCTTTGTAATTGCTTGATTTATGGTTAAGATAATAAATAGACTGGTTTTTGTTAGTCGCCTTTCGTGAAACTATAAGCTCGCTGTTTGGCACCTCTTTTGACTCTACTGATCCATCGCTGTTTTCGTGATCAATCACTTTCTTGAAATGAATATCCACCTGACAAAATTCAAGATCTGGGAACGCTTCTGAATTGTGTATAAGCTCTTTCAGTTTAGATTGTCTCATTTTTGCAGCACGGAACCCAAACACAAACAACATCGAATCGATCACATTCGATTTACCTGATCCATTTGGACCCACAACTGCTGAAAAGGATGTATGAAACGGACCGATCACCTGTTTACCAGCATAGGACTTGAAGTTTATCAGTACCAAGCGTTCAATTACTAATCGTGGTTCATCCATTGACCCCATGGCACTCATTAACTGATTGTTCCTCTTCAGTGGGGAGTTTAATCGTTCATTCAAACTGAAGTTTGTTATTGGCACTTGTTTCTGAGGAGATAAGACAGGACTATTAGCGTATGTTTGTGCATTTTGATTCTCCGAAGGGGGTACTGGTGGGTTTGCCTCATTTTTCAACGCGTCGATGTCAACCTCCATGGTCATATTAATACACACCTGCCCCAATACACAAGATAACTTTATATTTATTTACAAAGCTATCTTTTTTTCCTTATAGTGTTTTGTTGATACGACGCGTAACACCCGTGAACCGCAACATGTTTACCGTCGCACCCCCACCCGCATAAAAATGTTGAAATATCTCACTTCTTATTCGACCAGAAGTTATAGAAGTCTTAAGCAAGTTGACACAAGAATGGCTCACGAGCTCCCAGAACCGCTCTCACATGAGGACATGAAGAAGCATCAGATCCCAATCCCATTTAGAGATAGATGTGCCTCGCTGTTGGTGCCACTTAACAAATGCAGAAAGGAAGGTTGGTACATGCCATGGAACTGTGTTGAAGAGAGACATGAATACGAGCATTGCCAGTACTTAGATTTCAAAAGAAGAGTGCAAGAGCTCGAGGAATTCAAGAAGGCCAGAGACGCCAACACTGAATAAAGCAAATCAATGTGCAAAATTTGACTTATGTACTTGGTACATGAGATGATTATTACTGCCAGGTGGATTTTGCACTGTCTTGTCATACCTGCTATATTTCATATACTATTGGTCTTTTCAAACCATTAGATTTGGTATTAGCTGCAACTTGCCTTTTGGAGAGGTTAAGGAAATCATAAATCTATTCAATCATTATTTATCATTAAACAACTACATACTGTATTTTTCTATTTCTCTATTTTTATTATCTCTACCATCACTACTATTTATTCTATAAAATGATAACAATTAGCCTGCTAAAACATATATGCATCATTTTTCATTTGATTACGAAAGGGAGAGATGCAATTCATCAAACTCTATCCTGTCTGTAGCTCAATGAGTCATGGCAGGTAGCAGTGTTACATTTGTATATAGCTCTGCATACCTTCCTTGTAGCTGACACTAAACTCTTGTTTCCTGATAGCTTAGACATTCCCAAACCGCGCACCACTCAAACCCACCGCCGTTGATATCACCAATATAAATTTGGCTTAAAAATACTCCAAATTCTACCTATTCTACTCATACTGGAAGCAATATATTTGAGAAACATGGCTGCTACTGATATCACTGAGATTGACGCTATTGGTGTCCATAACTACGATAACTGGCCTGAAGCAAAGAGTTTTAGTTACAAACCTCAACCATTTAGACCATATGACGTTGATATCAAAATTGAAGCATGTGGTATATGTGGGTCCGATATCCATGCTGCTAATGGCGACTGGGGAAAACCATACACCCCGCTAGCAGTTGGCCATGAAATTGTCGGTACTGTTGTCAATGCTGGTCCTGAGGCAAGATTCAAAGTCGGTGAAAGAGTCGGTGTCGGAGCTCAATGTGACTCCTGCGGTTCTTGTTTTAGATGTGACAATCATTTCGAAAACTCATGTAAGAAATACGTGGACACATACCTTGATAACCACATTATTGATGGTGCACCAACTCAAGGTGGTTACGCTTCCCACATTCGTATCAACTCGAAATTTGCTTTCAAGATCCCAGAAGCGCTGGACACTGTTCATGTGGCGCCTTTACTGTGTGGCGGTATTACAGGATTCAGACCGCTATTGACTTATGGTGTGAAGAAGGGCACCAAAGTTGGTGTCAGCGGTATTGGTGGTATCGGTCACATGACGATAATGTTTGCAAAAGCACTCGGTGCAGAAGTGACTGCAATCTCGAGAACCGATAGTAAAAAAGAGTTGGCTTTGAAATTAGGTGCTGACCATTATATTGCGACTAATGAAAAGGATTTCAACACTAAGTATGCAGACTCGCTCGATTTGATTGTCAACACCGGTTCCTCTTTCACTGAAGGGTCAGTGGATGGAATTTTGGATTTATTGAAACCATATGGACACATGATTTTTATTACTGCTCCACCAATTTCAGAAAAGTTGGTTCTTGAACCATTTCAATTGCTCAGAACTTCAATTTCCATTGGTGGATCAGGAATTGGTTCTCCTAAAGATATCGAAGAAATGCTCGAATTAGCAGCTAAGCATAACATTAAACCAATGATTGAAACAATCGATATTTCTGAGGCTAATGTTACTAAGGCATGGCAAAGGATGGAAAAAGGTGATGTCAAATTCAGATTTGTGTTGACCGGCTATGATAAATACTTTCATAAATAAAACATATGTTTAGAAAACGTTCAAATCAAACAGGTTCAAGAAACCTGTGATATCTATTTGGTTGTATGAAATGATGTCCTAAACGCTGAATAAACTATTTTCGGTTGAAAGTCTGTAAAATTGTACACCTTCTTATCCAAAATATTTGTTTAGTGTATGAAATGATATTTTATATTCGTATATGAAGTGATTATCTGCAAACCAATCGTAAAATATAATTGATTCAATGATGACGCCATGAGCGAACCTGATTGAACGGTACTGTGCAAGCAAACCCACAGCAATACTGGAAAGTTATTTTTATTCTTAAAAACTCCGATTTCTTTGAGATAATCTTATTTCAAAATCATTGTACTAAATCTGTTGAAGAAACAGTATATTAAAATTATAATGTCAATGGGAGTAATAGGTCCTCACCATGTAGCCGCCATTTCATGGTCGATAGTATTGTTAATAGATTTTCTGGTTTCTTTGCAACTCCTGAGCCATTCTTTGGAACTTTGTCACTGTTAGCAGTTTCTTTTCAAGAGTTTGAAATTTACTTAATATTGTGTTAGAGTGTACTTTGAACTAAATGCGCACTTTTCAAGCAGATTTCAAAGTCTAATGCCCAAAGTATCTTTTTATGACATCTCCTTGTCGCTATGGCTTAAAGAAGTTCGACGTGAGTGCATTCACGAATATGAATACTCTGTCTATGAGGAAAGTTCTCATTGCTTTGTTAAGTTGTTTCTTTAATTTGTAATATGCATGCATAATCCATTTATGAAGTACAAGATAGGTTATTATGCAGATGGTGGAACGTTTTGAGAAAGCTTGAAACGTGAAGAACGCTAAACGTTAAGTAATTCAAAACTGTCCTTCAAAGAGGCTGATGAAGAATAGTGATAAGCAAGGTCTCTATAGGTGCTCATGTAGACTTTTTCTCATCAGAGTTTTTGAGCAGTATTTAACTTGGGTGAACTGAAGATTGTTGTCCTAGAAGGACCGTGAGTATTCAAATCATCCAAAGTATCCGAAAATAAAACTTTCTTGAATCTTGGGCTTTGATCTTTGTGTGAAGTCTCGTGTGCTGGTCGCATTGCTTTAGATAGTTTAGGTGAAACTTGAACTAGCTTTTCAAGTTTCAACCTTATTTTATTTACTTGTTTTTGCGTTTGTGGAGAGAACCGAAATCTGAGTTTTCTCTTTTGTTTTGCCTTAGGTGGACTACCCAATCTAATTGTTGGTATTACTGAGCTCTCACGTGGACTAGAATGCACCTTTGTTTTGCAACAGTGATGCTTCACTCCAAAGAAAGCCTTCTTTCTTCTGAAGGAGAAACCTTTTGATTTTGGATGTCGTACCTCTTGATTCGATTTGCTGTCGTATATCTTCATATTGTCACTTCTTTAGGGGATTTCGTTAAGGTTGCCTAGCTTATCAACAAAGAATTTTGTAAACCGAAACTTTGAAGGCAACAAAATCATATCGGCATTTGAAAAATCAGGCAATTTTATAAATAAAGCATGATGAAGTAGATAAAAGGCAAATTTTGATGCAGTTGCTCAAGCAGCACGTAATGGCAGTCATAAAGCATTCTTGTGGAAGAAGCTAAGCATTTTTTTGACATGAGTCCATTTATTCAATTACCGAGACAAGCGAGACCCGATATCCGACACTTCAAAAATTTGATAGCTGGTTTTCTTAGTGTTTGAGATTTTTGCTTCATCTTTTCCGCGTAACTTCGGAGGCTTACGTAAGAACTTGAAATGCTGTTATAGTGGGAGAAAAAATATTCAATGTATGTCTTAGTAAAGAAATCTTGCACTGACAACTAGTTCTATAGCGTGAGATGAGCAACTACGACATAGAGGAGCCCTTAACTTCTAATGCAAGGCCTTGTATGTTTTTCTGTTATGATGAAACAATGTTTCTTCCCTACTTTTTTGCAAGTTTTAATATAGTCAAAATATTCCGTGCAAATACTAACATGATTTTTAGTAACCAATTCCGTTTTAACCATTAGGGTGATCAAATCATTCCCTTACAGAAACGTTCGTAATCACGTTTACCAAAGCGTTGATTTAGTTAACATGACTGCTAAGCAGTTATTAGAACAGGTGCAAAACACTATTAAAACAGATGGAGCATTCAGAGCATTTAGAAATATAACGTATGACACCATCAAGATCTATACACATGCGCACGGGACCAAGACGGTCAATCTAGTAATTAACATGGATCATGACGAAGATTGGATCCTAGATCTAGAGGACTCCACAAAAAAGCTAGCTGACTATGGCATTGAAAACGAAACTGAATTGAGCGTCTTCAATCGTGCAGATTACGAGGAATACAAAGCAAACCCCGTTGACAAATGGATATAAGCTAGCTTTAACAATTTCTTTCTTTATTGTGTGTATATTATTAAACGTTACATATAAAAGCGTAAGCCAAGAACGATGATTACGTAATAGGTCCTTTCAAAAAAAAATGTCACGTGAGATGACGAACAAGTGTCAAAAAAATAGAGATGAAGAAATTTATCTATGAAGCCAGTTTGTGGTTGATGCTAACCATTAAAGTTGCAGGTTGAGCCACAAAGTAGTTTTTATAGACATTTATTACAAAGTAGTGTTCTCCCACAGTTTAGATAAAGGAACAGATAAGGCAGATAAAGCAAGATATGAGGATGTTAAACAGTGTGGACGGAAACATCAGGGGCACAAGTGATGAAACCAGAACACACTTTAAAGTGCGTCAAGATCAAATGAACTCAAAAGACGGTATGATAACAAGCAAGTCTGTACAAGAATCGGTGAAGAATTCAAACAAAGATAAAGCGGAGTTACTGGAACAGAATAATCATCAACACTACCACCAACACAACAATTATAATGATAGTTTACCGCATACCGAAGAGAGGACAATATCTCAGATGAGTGTTCCCAGTCAGATGGCTTCGGTGATAACACCATTCCTCAGTAAACATATCACAGAGGGAGACTTGACGTCTCCAAATTTGGATCACGACTATTGCTACCGACATAATCCTAGAATCCGGTGTAACAAGTCCGCAGATGCCAAAAAGCTCACGGATATACAGCATCAACTAGAAACATTACCAAGGCACGACCAGGAAGCGATCTCCCATGTGTGGTCGATTTTCAGTGCAGCGCCAAGCCAGCAGCGGTCGCTAATACTACAAGGATTGATCTCCCAGTGTTGTTTTCCCCAATTATCGTTGATTTCACAGGAGATAACAAGGCTACTCAAAATTGATTTCCTCGAAATGTTACCTGGTGAGTTGGCCTTGAAGATTTTGTGCTATTTGGACTGTCAGAGTTTGTGCAACGCAGCTCAAGTTTCAACTAAATGGAAGCAATTGGCAGACGACGACCGAGTTTGGAGGTACATGTGTGAGCAACACATTGATAGGAAATGCCCTCAGTGTGGATGGGGGTTGCCATTAATGGCAGTTAAAAAACTTCAGGAGTCATCTTTGCTGATTAGGAAAAAGAGAAAAGCTGTTGAGTTGGACGAAGAACATTCTGCGAGCTCATTGCCTCCACCACTATCAAAGAACTCTGAAATTGCTCCACTCAATAAGAAGTGTTTGCCACATGAAAGTAAAAAATCTCTTCAGATAAGAAAAAAGAGGCCATGGAAAGCTGTTTATTCTGAAAGATACAAGGTTGAAAGAAATTGGCGTAAAGGTTTATACTCGGTGATTAAATTCGAAGGTCACACAGATGGGGTGCTTTGTTGTGCATTTGACAACCAAAAAATACTCATATCCGGCTCATACGACAAAACTATCAAGATTTGGGATACAGATACGGGTAAACTTGTACGCACATTGACTGGACACACCATGGGTGTCAAATCTTTAGCATTTGATGAACAGAAATTAATCTCAGGTGGTCTTGATTCAACTATAAAAGTTTGGTGTTGGAGAACAGGAGAATGTATCTCCTCATACAATGGACATAGAGAAGGTGTGACCAGTGTTGACTATTATGACAAGGTTATTGTTTCTGGCTCAGCTGACAAAACTGTCAAAGTTTGGCATGTTAATTCCCATACATGTTATACTTTAAGAGGACATACAGATTGGGTCACTTGTGTTAAAATACACCACAAGTCAGGGACCCTCTTCAGTGCATCAGATGACGCTACTGTGAGACTATGGGATTTACAAACCAACGAGTGCTTGAAGGTATATGGAGGGGCTGAAAGTGGAGGCCATATTGGACAAATTCAAACCGTGATACCATTTACATATAAGGAAAAACTGGAGGCAGACGAAGAAAATGTTAAAGATGCTGACGAGGATTCGAATCCACCAGCGAGAGAGGGAGGAAACGAGCATGCAGTTGTGAGTGAGAGTGAGAATGACAGTGACGATGAACATGATACCAAAACTGATCCATTAGATGCATACAAAAATCTACCTACACATATGCTTACTGCCTCATTAGACAATACCATCAAATTATGGGAAGTCAAAACAGGAAAGTGCATCAGAACACAGTTTGGTCATATTGAGGGTGTATGGTCGATTTCAGCTGATACGTTCAGAGTTGTCAGTGGGGCTCATGACAAAACCATCAAAATTTGGGATCTACAAACAGGTCAGTGCATGCACACGTTTGGTAACTCTGCAAGTGTTTCTTGTGTTGCACTAGGCGACAGCAGGGTTGCTTGTGGATTAAACAATGGTGAACTCAAGATGTTTTGCTTCGACAAGGTGCAACAACACCGATCGAGTTTTTCCAGTAATTCATAACAATGTCCGGATATAGATAGATATACATCAGCATGTTCCTTTTATAGCTTTTCATAAACACAATATAGTGCAGGAGTCCACTTGTCATCCATTTATCATTTTACTTCTATTTGGAAGATATTTTATGAAGGTATCTTATACATATATATCAAGGCTATCCAGCGCCGTAAATACAAATGCACTATAAAATTAGTAGCAGGTTAAAAGTTCAGCTGATTTTCTAGCTCTAAAAAAGATATGATGGCATTAGCATGTTCAAGTTGATATTTGCCAACCAGACTGTCTCGTTCATATTTAAGTGTCAGCCTTTGATAAGCAATGGACAGATCGTCCTGTGATGTTGTTGTTGCGTTTGGAAAATCCAGTCTTCGCCTCGTAGAAACTCTATGCACCTGTGGTGACAAAGGCGTCGACGGTTCCCGTTTGCGGCCCTGTTTCAATGGCGTTCCGCGTGCCACTGTGTCGTCTTTATCCATACTAGCTAAACTACAAACAGTAAAAAGCTGTCATTAAAATTAACGTGCACAACAATCCTTCAAAAAATTCAAAGGGCGGGCGCTGAGCAAACTCGTTCCAGCCAACGAAAAACGGTGCAGGGAAAAAAATTAAGGCCTTTTCTCCACAAGTTTCTTCTCTTAACAAAGTCCAAACAATGTCTAACACTGAAAGAACCTTTATTGCAGTCAAGCCAGATGGTGTTCAAAGAAACATCTTCCCAGAAGTTTTGAGAAGATTTTCCCAAAAGGGATTCAAGCTTGTTGGTATCAAGTTGACCTTAGCTAACGAAACTTTGTTGAGAGAACACTATGCTGACTTGCAATCCAAGCCATTCTTCCCATCTTTGTTGTCTTACATGACATCTGGTCCAGTGTTGGCCATGGTTTGGGAAGGTAAGGACGTCGTCAAGCAAGGTAGAGCTCTTTTGGGTGCTACTAACCCATTGGCTTCCGCTCCAGGTACCATCAGAGGTGACTTTGCCTTGGACATGGGTAGAAACATCATCCACGGTTCCGACTCTGTTGAAAACGCTGAAAAGGAAATCAACTTGTGGTTCAAGAAGGAAGAACTTGTTGAATACAAGGCTGAAATGTACGGTTGGATCTACGAATAGATTATTTAGTTATTTCTGACTTTCTTTATATTCAATAATATTATTTATTTATTTATTCTTCATTCAATTACAGTCTAATGTAGATTTACGATCAGGTTGGTGAACATGTAGCTCGTTCAAGTTTCAGATCGACCTTCGCGTGAAAAACATTTCGAAACGCGAGGGTAACGAAAAAAACTAGACTCCCCAGATTCAACTTTCGATACCTGAAAGAGGCATAACAGCTACCTAGTGTACCAGTGTATAATGTTAATACATGGACTTTTTTGGCTTCAATATGATACTAATTTTGTTGATTTTAGTTTTTGTAACTGTTTTATTTTTAAATTGCAACCAACGCTTTTGTAAAAACAGTTCTAAAGTTTGAATTGACTACAAAAATGTACATTTTCCTTTCTTTCTTGTGAAACTTATAGATGCGATACCTAACAAAACATTTGATATTTTCAAAGAGTTTCAGAAGCACAATGCCACTAGAGAAAGTATAAACTGCATACGACAATATTACTTGTTGTAAATTTCGGCATATGTTAAGAATTTCCCATTCGGTGAAATTTTTGCCTTTTGTATACTCTTTTTTTATTCAAATATGATTGTTTAAACAGTTGCATCAGGTACTAGCTTCCCTAGAAGTTCCAATGTTTTCATATCTGTCATTTATTTTACTTATCACCATCTTTTGATAGTATTTGAATACTATCAAAAGATGGAAGAGGTCAAGTACAAATTTGGCTGAACCTAATGGAGAATTGTACCCAACATTCGAGTTTCTTGTGTTCAATGTTAATGCATGCAACCAGCATTGAAGTCGTCTCATTTAGTCACAATGGCCGAAAGGCCAGTCGCCATTTCCAAAATTTGGTAGTTGAAGTCGCTAGATTTGTAGCTATGTATAAAAGTTTCAGGATGACACCAATCAAAAGATTGGAAATCTATGGAATCTGGTTCTTGATAGCGCTATATAATAGTTTTTATTATGTTAAACAATGAAAATTTGAATAAAGAGTTACACAATATTGAGGCTAGCTCGGTAGTACTCAGATTAAAGGCACGATTTGAACTAATCGCCAGTATGTTATAAAGCTTCCATGGTGTAATCATGTTCAATACCAGGAATAACGCTAGAGATAAATTTGAGAAAAACAACTAGGTATTGATCAACACGAATTCCAAGCGGTGCGCCATTTATGTCTTCCCATTCTTCCTCTTCCTCTTGATCACTCACCTCACCCTTTGGATCATTGGCTATTCCAAGTTTCGAAACATCCTTGACTAGCTGCTGCTCCTTTTCCTTATCTAATTCACTCTTGTGAGCTGACATAGCTGCTCTCTTCATCAAAACCTTCATAACGGTGGCATGTCTACATGGGTGAATAGATACCACGGTTGTGTTCGACAAGAAAGGCGCCTTTTCAATTGTAACAGTTTTGTGCCTATAGTCGCTTGAAATATCCTCAAACATTTCCTTTGGCGTTAATGGAGATCCCTCTGCATCGTATCCGACAAGATACATCTTAGGAACCCGGTAAGATGTGGAATACGAGATGTACAAATCATAATTTCTCTTGCTTTTCTCTGTAATAATGTTTGACTTATTATTCAATTCAACATCATCGTCTGCTGTTTCATCAATTAGGTCATCAATATCATTTATGTCAACGGATTCTTCGTCAGAGTGTTCCTTAATACTATTTTGAGACTTCCTGCTAACTAACGGATGTACCTCTTGAATGCCAGTTTGAGTCCACCCTTCATCATCACTATGACTAGTGCCGATACCTTCATGGTTGTCACCACTATTGTCATCATCATCATTGAAAAATATTTCCTTATCGTTATCATCATCGATTTCACGTTCGTAGTCTTTCACACGCACATAACATGGCACATGTTTGGTTACAAGAAACTGTTTGTCAAGAGGAAGAAAATCTCTTTCCTTACCCTCCGATGCACTTGACCATTGCCAAGTGGGAAACCGATACACTAGATAGTCGCCAGCCATAACAAATTCTTCTGGTGTAATTTCCCCTGTTGAAGCGTAAGTTGACGTATGGGAGATGGGTGTTAGATACTCTCTAAGAGAACTAAATCTGGATCGAAGATACTGCGTTGCCATCTTGTAATTAGTCTATAACTGACAGTAAGTAATACAAAATTAAACGATTAGAAGTGGCAATTTGCATAAACTATTTAATGTTAATTTTTTTTATAGGAAGGCAGCGTAGGGGAGTGTTGCGCCATTATCAGCACCTTGTATTTAACTCGCCCATAGCAAAGCACGAGATGCCAGTAAGGAACAGGAACAGGAAGGCGAATGAGAGTAAAAGACGAAGTATCATTGAGATGGAGAACGATTCCGTGACTCAATTGCTTGAGGAAAAGGAGGAAAAAATGGAACAGTTGCAGGCACTTGAAGAAGAGGTTGAAGACATTGAAGTTGTTCTTGA
Organism: Saturnispora gosingensis; assembly: GCA_030570395.1. Classification (NCBI taxonomy): domain Eukaryota; kingdom Fungi; phylum Ascomycota; class Pichiomycetes; order Pichiales; family Pichiaceae; genus Saturnispora; species Saturnispora gosingensis. The sequence goes on from JAJLVU010000003.1 coordinate 29,367, forward strand.
AGGTAGAAACATCAAAAGGAAGCCAAGCGTTAGGCGTCACAGAGGACAAGACTTTAGAGCAGCAGTGGTTCGTCACTTCTGGGAAAAGAGAAGATTTGTCTTGATTTTCGGTATATTATTAGGTGTCATTTTAGCAGGCTACTCTAACAGAGAAACAATAGCAAAAGAATTGCTACCACCATTGGATGATTATCTCAAAATTGATTCTTTGTCCTTAGATAGTTTGACCTTTGATAACATGCTGGATTATTTGGATGATTGGAAAGATTATTTTCCCGATTCGTTACATAATACAATGAACAGAATCAAAAAGGAAGATACAGAGGGGAGTGGAGCATTTGCGATTGGTAAAATAATGAAAAAGCAAGGCTACAATGCTTACCATAATGTGATTATGGTTCCGGGTGTTACAAGTACCGGAATTGAAAGTTGGGGCCTTGAAGGTTCTGAAGATTGTCAAAGTGAAAAATACTTCAGAAAAAGGCTTTGGGGGTCTTTTTATATGTTAAGAACAATGTTGATAGAGAAGCAATGTTGGCTGAAACATATAATGTTGGATCCGGAAACTGGTTTGGATCCACCAGGTATTAAATTAAGGGCTGCTCAGGGCTTTGAAGCCGCTGATTTCTTTGTAGCTGGGTACTGGATTTGGAACAAGATTTTGGAAAACTTGGCAGTCATTGGCTATGGGCCTGATAACATGCTAAGTGCTGCATACGATTGGAGACTCGCATATTTGGATTTGGAGAGACGTGATGGTTATTTCAGTAAAGTCAAAGCACAAATTGAAATGGCAAAGAAGCTAAGCGGGAAAAAGACTGTTTTGATGGGCCATTCAATGGGTGCTCAGGTGATCTTTTATTTTCTCAAATGGGTAGAGGGAGAGGGAGAACATTTTGGTAATGGTGGAAAGACATGGGTTAATGATCACATTGAAGCTTTTGTTGATATTTCGGGATCAGTTTTGGGGACTCCAAAGGCAATCACAGCGTTATTGTCAGGTGAGATGAAAGACACTGTTCAAATAAATGCATTGGCAGAATACGGGTTAGAAAAGTTCTTTTCTAGAAGGGAAAGATCAGATTTACTCAAGACGTTTGGTGGGTTGCCAAGTATGTTACCTAAGGGAGGATCCCTTATTTGGGGTGATATGAATTCTGCCCCTGATGATTGTTTGGATGCTAATACGACCCTTTGCCATCATGAGGGCGAGGACACTCTTGGTAATTTCATTAGGTTCACAGACGAAGTTGGTGAGTACTCCAGAAAAAATTTGACTTTAGAGGAATCTATTGAATTCCTTCTCGACCAAGGACCAGAATGGTTCAAGAACAGAGCGCTGGAACAGTATTCTTACGGGTATGCAAGAAACGAAAAGGAACTCAAGAGAAACAACAACGATTTCAGCAAATGGTCCAACCCATTAGAAGTTGCGCTACCAAATGCACCAGACATGAAGATTTATTGTTTCTATGGTGTGGGAAACCCGACAGAGAGGGCCTACTATTACAAGGAGGAAGAATTCAAGGAGATATCCAAGCTCAATGTCACTATTGATGGTGACCACGAGAGCAATGTTCTAATGTCAGACGGTGACGGTACAGTTTCTTTATTAACTCACTATATGTGTCACAAGTGGAAGGAAGAGGGGAACATGTACAATCCTGGAAAGTCCAAGGTATCTATTGTCGAGCTACTGCATCAGCCTGACAGTTACGATATCAGAGGAGGATCGCGTACTGCTGAGCATGTTGACATTTTAGGCAGCGCACAGTTAAACGAGTTGTTGTTGAAAGTCGCCAGTGGACACGGTGATGAAATTGAAGACCGTTACTACACCAGCATGAGGAAAGTTGCATCTAAGATAGATGCTAGAAAGCATTAAGGAGAAAAAAAGACCATTTAGCTAAGAAGACAAAAAGGCTCTCGAGTTGGAGATGAAGATGCATTTAGCTCAATTTGGAAGAAGATAATTAGATTAATGGAAGAATGAAGGATGGTCAATTTATGGAAGAAAGTAGACTTGAACTGCTGATAAATACATTCTTTAGTCCAGACTTTGTATCAACTGTGAACCCTTTTATATTCCTCTGATCCTTTTTTTTTTTTGGAACATTTATTTACTTTTCCTATTGTAATAGAGCACGAAGAGCTTTGTATATGATCTGCCTGACCATAATAATACGACAGATCGAAGATTTAAGCTTTCTGCTGCTTCTTTGAGCTGTTTGTTTTTGTTTGCGAATTTCCTCATTAGTAATTTGTGTCAAACGAAAAACCGCTGAAGACGCGGTATGTGCCAAAATGGAAAGATATAAATACTAACAAAGAAGAGAGACACGCTATAGACAAAGAAAGTAGGACCGCGTATTTTGTTCTAATCATTGACGGTCTCTTGGTACTGTTGTTTTACTTATTATACATCACATCTTTGGTTAGTTAATTACGTTGGTTTCAGCTTGTAGACTCCTGGTAAATACATAGTCTACTCCAACAAACACCAAACGTTGCTTCCCTGCATTCATTCTTCTCCTTTAAAGCATTTTACATATATTTAGTCATTATAAAAAGTTGGTATATACACAAGTATACACGTAGACAATCATTGATAATAGAGAAAGAAAAAGCATACAAAACAATGACTGCTGCCACTTCAAACACTGCTAGGATAGCACTAACATCCATAACAGAGTCAGATCTGAATATTTCAAGAAACAACTCGTCACTCAGAACGCCAAAATTGATCAGATCCGGGTCCTTTCTTCAAAGCACCCCCATTAAAGCATCTAAAAGACCATTTGCGAATCTCGATCTAGAAGATTCCCAAGCATACCACCGCAACCGTTTAGGAGGCTACAGATTCAACACAAATACCAAAAGCGATCCATACGATGTCGGAGAAACAGTGTCGCCAAGATTGAAGAAGGCCAGATTGATCAAAATGAAACTGCAAGTCGCATGGTACAAAGTCAAAACGAATCAGACTACCACGCCTGTTAATGAGCTAAAATTTCCTCAAAGTGAAGGTAACAGCATTCCAAATTTAATATCACCAATCACAAAGAAATCGATGCTGGAAATGGCCGCCTCAAAGCTACACAAGTTGCCAAGCAAAAGCGGTTCGATGACTTCAGTAAATGAAAAATTTAACTTCAACAGGTCTAAAATGGACGACGTAGTTTTGAGAAGAGGTAGCAACACTCAAGAGAGCAAGAATGTATTGAATAATTTCAACTCAAAAACAGCACTACCAGTTTCAGGATCTGTCCCATCATCGGCCCCAGCATCAATCACCACATTTGCAAAGAGCAATTTCTTTTTGAAGTCGGCGGCCACGGGATCATCAGAATTGACTGCCAGGTCTTTGCATACTAGTGAAACGACCAAAAATACCGAGTTCAAATTACCACCAATTTCAAAAATTTTGATGAGAGAAGATAATGGAAAGATCAATGACCAGAGCAACGAAAACTTAGCTTCCGGACAACCTGTGAAAAATGAATTGTTGACCTCTTCTGTCACGGACAAGGACTTGACAATTGAGCAAGTTTCAACACCAATAAAAAATAACAAGGAACTTTCACGGCAATTTAAAGGTGATGATAGATGCAATACAAAAGTATTATTAAAAGAGGAAGATGTAGAAGAAGAAGTGACTCAGACACAATTATGGTCATCTCCAGGAGAAATTCAAACAACCCCAAGTTCTATTGGCGCTGCTAGATGTCTACTACAATTGGCACACAGATGAATAAATATGCTATTTACTAAATAATTCACTAGGAATGCCATGCTAATATTAAAAACCATTCACTCTGATACCTTTTTCTTGTATTGAACTAATTTTAATTGTACATTATATAACTATCGCCCAATTTCTTAATTTAATATATACCTGTAAGTTTAATTGTAATTCATCGATGTGGAATATACATAGCTACAACTAATCCTTTTTAGGCTTTTTAGAGATTATCTTGAGGAATGATTCACTGGTAACTCCCACGAAAACCAAAGTAAGGCCAATCCATTGCTTGTAATTGAGGACATGACCAAATAGAATCACGCTCAAGGCCATGCTCAACATTTTTCTAGTAACAGTTACCGTGACTAGGATCACAGAGCTGAAGTTTTGCAAAGTAACAAAAATGAAAATTTGACCAAGGGACCCACAGATGCTGAAATTGAAGATATCCAACAGAATGTTGTAGCCATTTGCATTAATAAATAAAAGTAGCTGCGACCATTGATCTGTGAAGAAAACAGTGTAAATTATCAAATTGAGCATTGTCAAGAAATTCAAGTAGATCATAAGATGAGCACCAGTTATCCTCTTGTTCTTTTTGAACAGTGTGTCCTGAGAAGAATTCATGAATCCGTCAAGGAAAAGAGAACAGGCTAGAAGGGTCAACCCAACAAATATGTTAGACGATTCTGCACTGTTGACAGTTCTAGATTTCATTCCACCGATTGTAAATAATGCAACTCCTGCAGTGATAATAAAAGCAATGAGGTATTTGTGTTTTGGGTAGACTGTTCCATACAGTAAATAATGCACCGATAACAACGGTATTAGCTTGCACGACTTTGCAAGCAAATATATCATATAATCCACATGGTCTAGTGATAAATAAGATAATGGTGTTGAAATTGATTGCGAAAGAGAAATAGCATACAAAGTTTTGATAAACCCCTTATCAATAACAACAATAGGACTTGATGGATGCTGAAGCCTTAAGTATACCAGCCCAATCACGATACTGAAGAACGACTGTGTTATATTCAAGATCGAGGTTGAATGGAATTGTGATTCAATTAATGGATCAGAGGAATAGTTGAAAGTGGTAACTTTTTCCTGCACATAGGCCCACGTCAAAAAAGTCGCATATATGCCTCCAACACAAGTTACCAGCAGCAGTGACCGTTGCATTGTTGAGCTTCCTGACACGTTTCAACTTCTAAGATCTCAAAGTTGAAAAATTCTCGTGTTTTCTAACAAGCTTGTTACCCGACATCCGACATCCGACAGCCGACATTAGAGATATTAAAAATTGATTTTTATAGAAAGTTAACACTTTCTTTGCTTTACCTCTTTGAGGGCGTGTAAGAATAGAAAAGGTTAGGCCAAGAAGTGGATAAGTGGTTTTCATAACACTTCTGTTTTCTTTTAGTAAATCATATTTAGATTCGATTTCTCCACTGCACCGATTCAGTTATGGTATGCAAAACAAACATATTTGTTAGCTCTAAAATTTACAAATCAAAGCTTTAATACTAACAAGGGAAATATAGCTACCGCTTATTGTTGGTATTGGAGTGACAATTGCGGCTCTTACAACGAAGGCCACTATGAGTACAATTCTCAAATGTCGTGCATTGACGAATGTGGATATCTTAAAAATGAATGGCATATTTATAAAGGCACATGGCAAGCGAGATCCACTTGATGAGATAATGCTCCAAGGTGGATTTCAGAGTAAAATGGATAGACTAGAAGCCATCATGATATTGGGGTTTGGGCCCGAAGAAGACTTGGACCAAAAAACTATAAGGTCCAGGTATAGGAAAATGATGATGTTAAACCATCCGGATCAAGGGGGCAGTCCTATGATTGCGATGAAAATCAACAAGGCCAAGGAAATACTAGAGAAAAGTCTCTAGTCAAAACAAGTAAAGTATTAAACGTTTTAAACAAGTCTATGGTCTATACGATGATATTAGTTAGAGGCCTCATTTTTGGTAGCATCAGTAGCATTAGGTAATGGTTTTGGCGGTAGTGGACTAGCACATCTTGAAGGCGGCGTCTGTATCGTCGCTGATGGTTGTGGTGGTTGTTTGGAATTGATTGCATCTAAATGACAAATGTGGTTAATTCTTTTTGATTTACCAGAAGGTTTCCTCTGTGTTTCAACTTTAGGACAATCGTTCCAACCAGGAATGGTTGATGGTGCAAACTGGTACGATTTGGACATGTTGTTAATGCTTCTTGTGGCTCTGGTTGTAGTGATTTTAGCGGTTTCTTCAATTGGAGACACCGTGTCTATACTATCTTGTAAATAGCTTCAAAAAAAATTTATTATTCTCCAACATCCACTATAGCTTGTTTATTAGTTAAACGCCATCACAAGTCAGAATGTCTATTAAAACTACTGGCGAGCCAGGTGCAGCTGCAAGCACGTTATCTCTGATTGCGTCACATTCTCATATCACAGGCTTAGGTCTTGATGATCACTTACAACCTAAAGAAGTTGCGCAAGGTATGGTTGGCCAACAAAGGGCACGTAGAGCCATGGGTGTTATATTGAAGTTGATTCAAGGTGGAGGTATTGCAGGTCGTGCAATTTTGTTGGCGGGTCCTCCATCAACAGGTAAAACAGCACTGGCAATGGGTCTTTCACAAAATATTGGATCTAATGTCCCATTCACAGCAATCACAGCAAGTGAAATATTCAGTAAGGAGATGTCAAAGACGGAGGCACTCATTCAGAGTTTTAGAAAATCTGTGGGTGTTAAAATTAAAGAGGAAACAGAGGTCATCGAAGGTGAAGTCGTTGAAATACAAATTGATAGATCGTTAACAGGTGGCCACAAACAGGGTAAAATTACCATGAGAACAACCGATATGGAAACCATTTACGAATTAGGAGGCAAAATCATTGATCAGCTAAGTAAAGAAAAGGTTATTGCTGGTGATGTGGTTTCGATTGATAAAGCCAGCGGTCAAGTGACAAAGCTTGGTAGATCGTTCACAAGAGCCAGAGATTACGACGCCATGGGTGCAGACACCAAGTTTGTGTCTTGTCCAGAAGGTGAATTACAAGTGAGAAAAGAAGTTGTCCATACTGTTTCTCTCCATGATATTGACGTGATCAATTCGAGACAACAAGGATTTTTGGCTTTGTTCAGCGGTGATACAGGTGAAATTAGAAGCGAAGTCAGAGACCAAATTAACGTCAAAGTTGCCGAGTGGAAGGAAGAAGGGAAAGCAGAAATTATTCCAGGTGTCTTATTTATTGACGAGGTTCATATGTTGGATATTGAATGTTTTTCATTTATCAATAGATTATTAGAAGATGAATTTTCACCTATTGTTATTATGGCAACCAACAGAGGTGTGACTAGAACAAGAGGAACCAATTACAAGTCTCCTCATGGTTTACCATTGGATTTGTTAGATAGAACAATCATTGTTCAAACAGAACCATATGGTGAAAATGAAATTGGTGAAATTTTGAAGATTAGATGTTCTGAAGAGGAGACTGAAATTGCACAAGATGCATTAGAGCTTTTGACCAAGATTGGTGTCGAGACATCATTGAGATATGCGTCAAACTTGATTAGTGTTTGTTTGGAAATTTCTAAAAAGAGACGTTCAGATGTTGTCAATGTTGAAGACATCAAGAGGGGCTATCTACTGTTCTTAGATTCTGCAAGATCAGTTGCTTTTGTGTCAGACCAAACCGGTTTGATTGACGATGATGGTAATGTTGCAATTAATGCCAATGGCGACGCTATGGATGTCGGAGCTTAACAGTTTTTATAAGGATCTCAAATTATAAAATGGTCGTAGGCACACTGTTAGAAAGCTCAAAAGATATATCAGTATTCAAAATAAAGATATTATTAATGTATACAAAAATATTTAACCTGAACTCTTTGTATTTAAGATTAAACCGATAATCATACCATAAAGGCCTAAAACTTCAGCAAAAATTAAGATAAGGACAATTCCGACGAAAAGTCTTGGTTGATGCATGAATTGACGAACACCTTCGTCACCGACAACACCAATGGCGTAACCCGAAGCTAGACATGCCAAACCAACTGATAGTCCACATCCTAAGTGCATGAATCCCATGAAAAGTGAGTACTCACCGGTTGGCGCCAAGCCACCAGCAATTAAGACGGCCACAACTAGACCATAGACTGACAAGATACCGGACATGACAACAGGGATAAGCGATCTCATGATTAACTCAGGCTTGAATGTACCGATACCAGCGATACCAAGACCTGATTTAGCGGTACCAATGGCTGCACCCAGACATGAAAACACCATGGCAGAACAACACCCGGCAAATCCCAAAAAGGGAGCAAACGCTGGTGTAAGTGATGACATTTATGAACTATACTAACAACTTCTTTTGTAAGGAAAATGTTAGTAACGATTATGAAATACAATTGGACATTTTTTTCTCCTGATTTTCATAATGTACTCATTTCTTACGTAATCAGAGAATGTCAACATCAAGAGACTCATCAAGCATGTATTTGAGAACGACAGAGGAGTATTAGATGGAAGAAGACAGTAGGTAAAAGTGGAACACCAAGCTGTGCGCTTGTTTGATTTTAGTTATTTGTTTTATGTTCTGGTTCAATCACCATAAAGAATAAAATTTGCTACCAATGTGGTTTGGTCACAACAGCAAAAATTTGTGATATACTAGTTTATAATTGTTCATGTGTAAGAGCTGAAATACAGGTGTTAGTTTTGTACTAGACATTGATGGATAGAAATGTTATCTTGATTTTATGATCGAATTTCAGTTCAAAAACATTTTGCAGTGTTTCAAATATCACCACTTAGCTCTTCATCAGTATCATCAGATGTTAATCGTTGTGCAATTGGTCTTCATGTGTACTTTCTATTTGCTTTGCACTCTCTGAGTCACTTCAGAAATTGATTCGGCTCATTTTTGATCATATCTTGTAAATGTTTAGCTCATTTATATGCAACAAGAACAGGTGACTCCGATGCTATGTACTCCTAGGACAGAACACAGTAAGGCATATTCATTTGGGAAAACCAGGCATCATGATTACAAGGGTTAAGTTTTACGCGTAATTTTGAACATTCATGTACAACTTAGTGCTACTGGATGAATCTACTAGACAACGACAGCAGAGTCCCTATAGGGCGTGAGGCTTTGAAAGAGGTCGTGACCGTGGGTGGAAAGAGTGTCGAGCGTGCGCTGGACGCCAACATCGACCGCAGCGGGTCACTCAACAACGCCAATGTAGGCGTGGAGGCAGTGACGAAAGCAGGACAGCTAGGCGTTGAACGAGCCAGAGTGGTCAAAGAGACTAAGCAAAAGCTGGCAATAGAGTCACAGCAGCTGTTGGACAAGGTGCAAAATGCTGTTTCCCAGGCAAGCAAATGTGAAATTATCGATTTGACATTACCAACCCCCATTCCCCTGTTCGATGTTACTTCTTCTTCTTCGAGGACATTGTCGAATAGTGAAAGTATTGAATTTTTCCAGTCGAAATGAGTTCACTGGCATCACCACTACCACTTCCGATTATCGCCACGGGTATCACATTATTCTGCTGTATCATATATGGGTTTGAACTTGCAGTGCCTGAACTAACGTCGAGTTGGGCATTGAATCCATCTCTGATCTTGCAGTTTGAAATAAGTCGTTTCACAACATACCCACTGATCCATTTCAGTCCGTTACACTTGGTGTTCAATATGCTGGCTCTCTGGCCTGCGTTGGCGGGATTCGAGCGCTGTCATGGCTCTTTACACACCGCAATTGTGCTAAATACTACAGGCGCCGTTGCCGGTATCGTTTACACACTTGTGACCTTGATCAGCCAGTCTAACATGGACGTCTACGTCGGAGGCGCTTCTGTTTGGTGTTTCACTTTCGTTACGGTGGCATGTCTACAAAGATCTTCACATACACCGACCACAACATTGTATGAAGGAGTTTCTATCCCAACCAAAGTGCTGCCATTGGTTTACCTCGTTTTATCTCAGTTGATGGTTCCTTCTTCTTCTTTCCTAGGTCACGTCATCGGTATTGCTGTGGGTGTCGCTGTGTTTCACGGTCTCTTGGGGCCATTGACAACTCCACCATTCAAGGTTTTACAAAAAATCGAAGAATGGAGACCGTTCTTGAAACTACTTTCACTAAAAGACCTCTTTGTTTACGATGGACAAGATATATTTGCCTGGTACTACGAGAGGGACTGCGTGGATGCTCGCTACAGCGACTCCCCAGTGCTACCTGTTTCGTCTGGTGATGTTCTTGGAACAAACAGCGCGCAATAGAAATTTGCCACCTTTCTTCACCTGTGTAGACTACTTGTTGTTTGTTTATTTATAGCTAAGTGTAAGATGTCAGACAAGCTAACTGAAGAACAGGTTGCCGAGTTCCGTGAAGCATTTAAGATCTTCGACAAGGACGGCGACGGAAAGATCGATCGCACAGAATTGGGGACAGTGATGCGAGCGCTAGGTCAAAACCCAACCCAAAGAGAAATCGATGACTTGGTCAATGAAATCGACCAGAACAATGACTCTGTGATCAACTTTGCTGAGTTTTTAACCATGATGGCCAGACAAGTGAAGGAGCAAGACGTGGAAGCAGAAATTTTAGAAGCTTTCAAGGTGTTTGATGCTGACGGGGATGGTAAGATCTCTCAAGCGGAATTGATCAGAGTGCTCACTACAATTGGTGAAAAGCTAACCGAGGAAGAAGCTAAACAAATGTTGGATGCCGCTGACACCGATTCCGACGGTCAAATCGATATTGAAGAATTTGCAAGAGTTTTGAAAGGCCAGTAAATCTCTTTGAAAAACCCAATTGGTACCTTTTATTTCCATATCCTACCCTTTTTTGTTTATTTCTTAATTATCAATGCTATACTTTAGCTTCCAGGTTGTTTTTGATAAACTTATTATCCTTTTTTAGTCTTTCATTTTTTTTTCTTTACTAAAGGAATATAAAACATTGTGTATCTTATAAGTACTTTGATCATATTCTAGAGTTATTAGTGCAATTAAAAACAAATCAAACAGTAAAAAGAGTAACACAACATTAAACAAATAAAATGAAAACAAGAAAAAACTAAAAAGTTAAAGCTTTAAGGTATATATTAGTTCAACCAGAACACATAGTACAGGCTTCTGGATTGTCGATTGCACAAGCAATCACTTTGGAATTGAAGATATCAATATTTTCCTCTTCTGCAACAGTGCTGCTCGCAACTGTACTAGCAACAGTAGATTGCACTTCTTCAACTTCAACTTCTGGTGTTGGTGAAACTGGCTTAGCAGGAAGCTTTTCTTCCTCTGAAACACTCAATTGCGACATTTCAGTTTCAATGCTACTGGCTTTCACAGCAGCTGGGACTGCTACTTCAACATCTTCAACCTTCGAGATTGTTCTTCTTGGAACGTATTTCTTGATGTGAAGCTTATCTAATTTTGCGCTTATTGTACCAGCAGCCTGAGCAGCATCATTATCAACAGTGAATTGAATGGCAGCAGCAGCAGCTTGTGTTCTTAAGTAGTACATACCAGTCTTCAACCCCTTCTTCCAACCATAGAAATGCATCGATGTAAGTTTACCCATGGTTGGACTCTTTAGATGAATGTTCATTGATTGCGATTGATCAATGTATGCACCCCTATCTGCGGCCATATCAATGATGGCCTTTTGACTGATTTCCCAAACTGTTTTGTACAATTCTTTAATTTCAGTTGGGATATTTGGCAAGTTTTGGATTGAACCATTATCTTGGATGATGTAGTTTTTCATAGAATCGGACCAAAGACCTAAATCAACAAGGTCTTTTAACATATATGGATTAACAATTTGGAATTCCCCAGCAAGAACTCTTCTAGAATAAATATTAGAGGTATATGGTTCAAAACATTCATTGTAGCCCAAAATTTGTGATGTTGAAGCAGTTGGCATTGGTGCAACTAAAAGTGAGTTTCTCAAACCTGTCTTTGCGATGTTTGCTCTTAATGAGTCCCAGTCCCAAAGATCGGTTGGTTTCTTACCCCATAAATCAAATTGAAGTAAACCTTGAGAAGCAGGTGATCCTTCGTAGGTTTCGTAGGTGCCTTCGACTTCTGCTAACTCAACAGAAGCTTCAAGTGAAGCATGGTAAATAGTTTCGAAAATCTGGATATTCAATTCCTTTGCTTCTGGAGAATCAAATGGTAGTCTTAACATCATGAATGCATCTGCTAAACCTTGCACACCAACAGCAATTGGTCTATTTTTCATATTAGAAGTTCTAGCTTCTGGAACTGGGTAGTAGTTTCTGTCAATGACTCTATTCAAATTCTTTGCAACAACCTTAGTAACCTTGTGCAATTCATCAAAGTCGTACCAAGTAGTTTCTTTATCACTTTGAACAAATGCTGGAAGGGCAACAGAAGCTAAATTACAGACTGCAACTTCTTCAGGTGATGAATATTCAACAATTTCACAACATAAGTTAGATGATTTGATGACACCTAAATTTTGTTGATTTGACTTCTTGTTACATGCATCCTTATATAGCATGAAAGGTGTACCAGTTTCAGTCTGTGCTTCCAAAATGGAGTACCAAAGCTTTTGTGCTTTGATAGTACGTCTACCTCTACCTTCAGCTTCATATCTTTCGTATAATTGCTCAAAATCATCACCATAAACATCCGCTAAACCAGGAGCTTCTGAAGGAGAAAACAGAGTCCATTCGCCATTTGCTTCAACTCTCTTCATGAATAAATCAGGAATCCAAAGAGCAGGGAACAAATCTCTGGCTCTAATTTCTTCCTTACCGTGGTTCTTTCTAATGTCAATGAAATCGAGAATATCTGAATGCCATGGTTCAAGGTAAATGGCAAAGGCACCGGGTCTTTTATTACCACCTTGATCGACATATCTAGCTGTGTTATTAAAAACTCTCACCATAGGGATGATACCATTAGAGGTACCGTTGGTACCAGCAATGTAAGAACCTGTTGCTCTGATATTGTGAATGTGCAAACCAATACCACCAGCAGTTTTGGAGATCAGTGCACACTGTTTTAAAGTGTCGTAAATTCCGTCAATGGAATCTTCCTTCATGGCTACCAAGAAACAAGATGACATCTGAGGATGTGGAGTACCAGCGTTAAACAAGGTAGGAGAGGCATGGGTGAAATATCTCTTGGACATGTAGTTGTATGTTTCAATGACCTTGTCCATGTCTTCGGCATGGATACCAATGGCCACTCTCATGATCATGTGTTGAGGTCTTTCGTGAACCTTACCATTTAGTTTCAAAAGATATGATCTCTCAAGTGTCTTGAAACCAAAATAGTTGTAATTGAAGTCTCTGTCATAGAGAATGGCGTTGTCAAGGGTGTCTGCATGTTTTTGTGCAATTTCCCATGTTTCCTTTGAAACCATAGGGGAGTGCAGACCTGTCTCTGGGTTGACATAAGTGTATAGCTCGTCAACTACCTGAGAGAACTTCTTAGTGGTCTGCTTTTGCAAGTTTGAAATGGCAACTCTGGCGGCAAGGGTAGCATAGTCTGGATGCACGGTGGTCATGTACGCCGCAGTTTCTGCTGCCAAGTTATCTAACTCGATAGTGGTAACACCGTCATACACACCTGAAATGATTTTTTGTGTGATCGTGGATGGGTGAACGTGTTTGGTGTCTAGTCCATAGGCCAACTTCTCTAATCTTGATGAGATTTTGTCAAATTGGACTGGGACCCTACGACCATCTCTCTTTATAACATACATATTTTTTTATTAGTATATTCTACTGCTACTACTACCTTCAATAGGATTAAAAAGATGTCTTAGTCTATTAGCTCTAAGCAACTAGCTGCTAGCTATGAAGGCCAACGCGTTGTCTTTATATATGGGAAAACTGAAACGCGTCAAATGGCCATTTCCTTTTTGAGACACGTCTGAAATTTTGGCGTTTCTTAGTAAACAAAAAAAACGCGCGCCTGTCATTTTCCATTACGGGTCAGGCATTTGTAGTCTTGAATTATCATGAATTGATTTCAGTTGACTACACAGTTTTCCAATAATGTTCATCAGTGGCACTAAATGCATGAAAACATTTTTATTAAGCTACCAAGGCTGAACTTCATTTATTTCAATTGTACTTCTGTCTTTACTATTCCATCAACATATAAATTACGCGTCGGAAACATGATCAACAACCGATACGAGAAGTCCGATAAAAAGTAAAATAAAAAAGTGCAAAGGGTTTATCACGTGATAAAACGAAAAACAAAACCCTCTAAAAAGCTGAGCTTAAAAGTGTGACTGTGGTTTTCTGAAAGAGGAAAAGTTTTTTTTTGCGTCCTTTTTTAGATTTAAATGAAAAATCTGAAAAGTTTAAGCACTCATACATCTGAATACCTCTTTCCTTACACCACAACAACCAAATCAAAGATGGCTAAGGTTTCCAACAGTATGTTATCAGACTATTGGACCAGCTAACTCTTTATCACAAAAACTATTGCATGTCGACTTACTTTATCGATCATGTGGGTGTATTACTATACGAAACGTTAATGTCTCCGGATATATCAAATTACTATTAGATTTAGCAAGGAACCCTCTCACACAGGGCCACTTCAGGATACTTTCAGTAATAATAATGTTTAAATACCCACGTAATCTGTATTGTAATTGCCGTAATAGCTAATGGAGAGAAGAGTTATCTGGTTGCACCCACGTACCTTTTATGTTCATTAATACTAACCTCTACCTTATGCTTCAGACGTTTCTTCCGACAGATCCAAGTCCAGAAAGGCTTACTTCAACGCTCCATCTTCTGAAAGAAGAGTTTTGATGTCTGCTCCTCTTTCCAAGGAATTGAGAGAACAATACGGTATCAAGTCTATGCCAGTCAGAAAAAACGATCAAGTTCTTGTTGTCAGAGGTTCCAAGAAGGGCCAAGAAGGTACCATCTCCTCTGTCTACAGATTGAAGTTCGCTATTCAATTAGAAAAGTTGACCAAGGAAAAGTCCAACGGTGCTTCTGTTCCAATCAACATTCACCCATCCAAGGTTGTCATCACCAAGTTGCACTTGGACAAGGACAGAAAGAACTTGATCACCAGAAAGGGTGGTAAGGCTGAATAATTGTGTTTTATTAACCTAATAATCAATTATAGACTTTTAATCAATCTTCTTTAAATTAATACTTTTCTAATATATGATCTCTTTTTGTTAAAATAAAAACAAACACTCTGAAAGAGCTAAAGTAAACAATTGTAATTTATTTCTTAGTGATTAAAACAAAATTTGATTTCATCTGCCATGTAAGCACATCGCTCGATTTCAAACCGAATTTTTCAATTGCATGTTTAATAAACACCTCACTGGCCTTTTCAGTGTGGCATGCGTTCCATTTGTGACTAGAACTCCATGTATCGATATAATTCCCAAATTCTTTCAAATTCCCGGTTTTTTCAATTTTCAATAAATTTTGACACCATTCCTTATCGCCAAAAGATTCAAAATTGTTATTGTTTAAATAACAGACAACTGCATTTTCCCACTTATCTAAATGTCTATCCAATAACTCGTCATTAAAGGGTTTTAAGGAGTGTCTTAACAAGGTTCTCCCTTTGCTCTCCCAATAGCTACCCAACTTTTCAGGAGACTCATAAACAAAATCTTCATACCACTCGTTTAATCTCTTGGCAAATGGTGTGTCAATAAAAACAGGATCAACATAAACCCAGTAAGCAAACGTACCCTTTGGTTTTAACAATTCCAGACAATTGTTTAGTAAAACCGGATAGTTTGTCCAGTGGACACACTCAGCAGCTGTAATTAAATCTACTGGTTCCTTAATGTAACTGGTTATACTTTCTGCAGAGCATTTTACAAACTCAACGCTTATATGTTCAGGTAAATTGTTGAGCGACTTTTTGGCTTGCTCCAACATTGGCGTTGAAATATCTGTCAGGATAATGTGTGTTTTGACAGGTGGCAATAGCTTAATTAACGTCAGAATTGTAGTTCCGGGTCCGGTTCCGATATCAATGATCCTAAAAACCTTGTTTTCATTTTGGTGGTACTTCTCATTGTATTTCAGAACATGACTAAGGAATTGAGGTGGATAGCTTGGACGGTGAGTCTGGTAGTTGCTGGAGTCGAAATCTTTTTCGGCAAATGTGGACATTAATTGATTGTTTGAAGAAAAAAAAAGAATGAGGAGGTTAAGATTAAGGCTGATGTCTCTTTTTATTTAGACTAATGACTCTTTTTATTTAGACTGCTGACTCTTTTTATTTAGACATTTTAAACCTATAAGCTAATTTAGTTTTAAATACAGAACTAACAATAGGAGTAAGAATCAAACAACTATGTTTACATAAAGAAAAAAGAGAAGTAAATTTAAACAACCCAAAAGTTCAATAGATTTTTATTAAAGTATTATTATTATTAATATGTTAAGGAAAGATTGCATAACCGAAGATAAATTCTGTGGAGAGTGCTTATATAAAATCTATAGTATCTCGTTCGTTACCTCTCCCTACTAGCAACAAAGGCATAGTAAATTTCATTTGCATATATATGTTTATAATTCACCGTTAAACATTCTTTGTTGTTCTCTGGCCCATCTCGCAGTATCCTTTGTCTGTTGACTTGATTTGGAGCTTGATCTAACCTGCTTAATGAAGTTTGTAACCCAGTCTTGTCTAAAGTATGAAATTTGTTGACCATAAAATACTTGTGCAAGATCACCAATAAGACCGACAGCAGCACGACAGGTTGCATCATTATTCAAATGAAGAGGTGCTTGAGAAATCTGTGCCAAAAAAGAGAAGATTTGGTCGATGAAGTTAGCCAATGGTTGTGGTGAATCATGTAAACCAGCCACAATACCAACATAAGTCTCTAAAACAGATTCTTGAATTGAAATCATATAGTCTTCAGCTTCCAGTGAGTCATCAAGAGGCTCCATTGTTTGTGCACTTAAACAGATTGCCATTACAACATCTAAATATTGAATGAACTCTGTACCAATGTTAGATGCGATGTCACCAAAACATGACAAAATTAGTGGTCTTAACTCACGACGAACTTGAACGTTAGATATGATGTTACCAAGAATACTCATTAATGTTTGACAGTATGGAACAAAACCTTGACCTAATGAATGTGAAATATCCACAATTATACCAATGGCAGAGTCACACACAGGAGAATCAACATTCTGAAGCGCCTTTGTAAGGAATGGCAAAAACGAGGACATATATTTTTCGAATTGTGAATCAATCGCAGAAGCAACAGAAGAAATAGCCATAAATATATCTTCCTCAATAACTGAATCAGCAGTTTGAATTTGTAAAAGATTTAAAAATTTCTCCATTAATTGATCGGAAACATTGATAACCTCACCACCAATTCTCCTAATAACATTCGTCAATAATGATAAAACGTTTGATTGAAGCTCTTCCAAATTAGCCCTGTCTTCGTTATTTAATGTCATTTCGCCGGATTGGAATTTTGCTTGGGCATTAAGTGTAAGATCTAATCTACTGATACCTTCTTGCGCAATACTTGAGACTAACCCGAGATCACATTGTGCACTATTGAGAACAAATGTAGAAAGTGCTTCGTATGCAGATGTTCTTGAAGAATATTCATTGTCATCCTGGCCTGAAACTTGCAATAAAATTGGAACAAAATCAACGTAGTATTGTGACAAAATTGTAGATTCAGATGATGGGCCATCTGTACAAAGCTGTTCAGTTAAATTGATTAATGTCCAACAACAATTGGTTGCAACCTTTGGATGATCTTTTAAACCATGCATCAAAGCTTGAAGCAATTGAGGCAAGGTGTTCCCTACATCAATTGAATCAGCCCAAAGATCAGCAATACGACCCAAACACCAAGATACTGTGTCTTTAACTTGCAGAGCCTCATCGTTAATCAATGCTAAAATTGGTGGAAGAGCTTGTCCAATAAGTGCTGCCAGTTGACTTTTATCAGGACCATCTAAAATAGAACCGAATGCCATGATAGCTGCTTCTTTATTTCTCCAGTTTGGAGATGTGATGTTGGCTTCAACGAACTGTAAAGTTGGTTGAACAACATAATTAGTGGTATCTTGTGCAAACAACTGTAAACAAGCGGCGGCAGCCATGGCAACAGTCCAGTCATCATCCTCAGGATCTTCATTTTGTCTAGTTAATAAATTCAACAAAACAGGGAGAACATCGCTGATGGCAATAAGAGCAAAATTATAAGATTGATAGCTAGGGGTTTCGCCGTCTTGAGTTTGAAGAAGGATATCTAATTCTTCTTCACACACAGTGGACCAGAATTCAACTGCCATACATGCAACACGATCATCAGAACTTTTCATACCTTCAACAGACAATGTGTAGAGAGCCTTTTGCATATAGACACCCATGTACACGTAATATAAGGTCATGATCTTAGCCAAAGCACCAAATGCTAATGCTTGTAATTCCACATCAGGAGACTGTGTTGCTTCACAGACGACTTGCATGATGTAGTTTCTTTCACCTTCCCTTTCGAAATTAGAGGCAATGAATTCAAGAGAGTTGACAAGAGCCGAAACAGCTGTTTTCCTAACAACCATCGATGGCTCAGAAGACTGGGCACCTTGGACAATAGAAATAAGGATACCATTAGATTGGTTCGCAATGATAGGGTTGGTTGGATCTGCAGTTTCGCAGATATAACCAATAGCTAGCAAAGACGCTCTTTTCACGTGTTCTGGTTTATCTGTTTTGGTGTTTTCCACAATAATGTGAATAAGATCATTCCACTGGTCCCTTGGAAGCTCAATGTCGGCAATGGCGGCAACCAACTGCGCCGCCTGGTTTGCAACTCGGTCGTCTGTGGATAATAATGCATTTAGGGCGATCTGCTTGATTTGCTGTTTCGTGCTGGGCTCCACATTGAGCCATCTTTCTACCTGCAGGTTCTTCTTGTTACTATCCTTTGACGTAAGCTGGTTCTTCACACCCAACCCAGCCAACATTCTGACTTCCGTTTTCTTAGTTTCGTCACTCAATACCTGGGTCATCAAACCAACATACTGAATCCAGTTCTCCTCCGCCAGTTTATTCAATTGCTCCTCCGCTGCCTTTCTTTCCCCTGGGTTCGGGTTCAAGATTGCGTTTTCTAAAACGTTACTAAGATCCATTTTTCTTTGTACTAACGATTAGCTGTTATATGTAATTGTTTTGCAGTTTCTATATATATAGTGAAATATTTTTTCCACACTTTACTAAGACAATTGTAAAAATGCTGTAAAATTCCACCTAAAAATTTGATTTGTGACTTATCCACTTCTTCTTACTATACCAGGCTATCCAAATAACCCTAAGCGTTGCGTCTGAATCTGACACGTCTCTTTATTAGCATACTTTCTCCTCAAAAATTTTCATTTTTTGACATTTTCCAAAAAATGGTTACGAGCACCGCCCCTTACGTAACATGTCACGTGAAGATACGCTCAGCAACATTCGTTTAGAACTCATTCAAGTCTAACTTGCAATAGCTAGTGAAGGCTGCCAGCCATTTGTATTGCTCCAAATCGCAAGATTTATTCACCGTCGTAATCCACTCTTCCACATGCAAAAGATTTACAAAATAGAAAAGCTCTCGAAATGAGGAATGCTCGCTATATGGTACAGTGACCTTTCTAAACGTTACCAAGGATCCACTTTGTACCCTATCAGAAACTTGGAACCCTCGCTCTAGTACCTCCAATAGTTTACTATGTTCTAATTTGGCGTTTTCGTTCACGTATGCAGATAGCCCCTTGGCTTTCATGTTTGTAGCACTTTCTTGCGCCTCAGCCTTGGACTTCCAATTAAAAGTCCATCCAGTGGGGTGCAAAACTAGCACAGATTTGAAGTTGAGTGAGTACTGTTTCAAATAATTTAGCATAGGCTCCTTTTTGGTGTACCTCATTGGCACAAGATGCACTTTGCTGTTGCTGGGATCATCAACATTCATGCGGTCTAACAACTGGGGCCACTCGTAGGTATTCAATAACTTCATTTTGTCTTTCGAGCAATAAATTTTGGTACCAAGTGCCTCCGCAAGACCAAGAGCCAAGCGTTCTT
This sequence comes from Saturnispora gosingensis, assembly GCA_030570395.1. NCBI lineage: Eukaryota > Fungi > Ascomycota > Pichiomycetes > Pichiales > Pichiaceae > Saturnispora > Saturnispora gosingensis. The sequence continues at coordinate 49,231 of JAJLVU010000003.1, forward strand.
TACCAATAGAATACGTTCCAACTACCACCAAGAACTCGTTAGTGTCTAGCTTAGACCCAAAAAAATCCAATATTCTAGACTGTGTTGATTTATAGCCATTAGATTTATCTACAATCCACTGTGAGACCATATTAATCACGTCTTCTTGTTTTGGAAAGTAATACATGGGATTTAAATACGTTGTATCTAAATAACATCTTTGGAACTTGAAATTAAGCAATTCGCTGATCATGGATTTGCACACTCTGAAATCACCACAGTGTAAGTAGTTAACACCTCGGCACTGAATGATAAAAATCCCTGCACCTGGGCAATGATTTGCATCCATAGCCATTACCTTCATTTCTGTGTTAGGCACAACGATCCACTCATTTTGCTTAGCAACCAAAAGTTGACAGTTTTGCCCAACTCCGTATCTCTGCTGAACCAGTTTTGCCGTCACTGATGTACATATGAGGAGTTTGGCATTAACATTCTCGTACCAAGATTTTGAAATACCACCATAATGATCAGAATGAAAATGTGTTAATAAGTAAATTCTTATTCGATCATGCAACGAATAGCAGAAGGCGTCTACTGCAAGAATATTATCAGTTGAATCAAATTCTAGAATCTTATGCTCCGGTATGGGTGGTTTCTGTCTTACTTTGACAGCCTTGGCAGGTTTTATTGATGGCTTAGTTTCCTTTTTAACCTCAGTGCTCCGTTTCCTCTTCCGGTTGGGACTCGCAGGCACACTTTCAACTTTAGCCGATGTGCTCGATTTAGTAGTAGGGGGATCAATGCATCTGTTAACATGAACAGTTCTGGCATCTAAAGTAAATTTACTCAAATTGAACAGACAGATAGGACATGTAAATTCTTCATATGAACTGCACTCTTCTTCAACCTTGACGCAAACTTCATGTTCAGGCTTACATTTCCCCCAAACTTCGAATAGGGACTTCTGAGTGTACTGACTTCCTTTTTTAGGAGCCATTTAATAGAGGAACAAGATAAAGTGTTCTTCTTGTGACGCGGTTTTATATCTTTTATCGTCTGTCCTTTATTGTTGAAGATCTTAACTATGGGGTTGATCTCAATTATTCGAAAGTACAAGTTGAAGTCACACAACCTAAGAGTATTAATGCTAGGATTGGATAACTCAGGGAAAACTAGCATTACACATGCACTATTAAACGATGAAATAAATAAAGTGACACCTACGATGGGGTTCAATATTGAAACGCTACAGTGGTTTGACGACTATACATTGGATATCTGGGATATTGGGGGCCAAGTTACACTTAGGAGGTTTTGGAACAATTACTTTGATTCTACAGATGCATTAATTTGGGTTGTTGATGTTGCTGATATCGACAGACTAAATGAAAGTTTTGGAGAGCTAGCAAATACCCTAGAGCATCAAGGAATCCGAGGTTCCAACTTGTTAATTTGGATTAATAAAGTAGACTTGATTGATGATGCTGAGTTAAATTCTGTTGAAGACAAAGTCATCAAAAATTTGAGCTTGAACCAGCTGAAAAATGAATACAAGGTCATCTGTTGCTCTGCATACACAAAAAAAGGATTGAAAGATGGTATTGATTGGGTTGTTAATGTATACAAGGAAAGGTATAATTTATAAAAGGAAAAAGGGAAGAATTTAATGAGCTGATGTGTTTATTTGGTGCTGGTTAAACCAGCTGTTGCAACTGAACCATTTGTCAGTTATATCGTAGGATGGATCGCAGGTACATTTTAACTCCAACCGAACAGCACTGTCACGAGGACACTGAGAGTATGGCGCATGGAAGTATCCTATCTCGTCAAACCATTTTATTTTGTTTTGATCCAATATCAATGATAAGATTAGCGTTCTAACTGGGGCATCTCCCCATCTTTCATAATAAAACCCTTTGGAAGGATGAGAATCCAAGGCATGAAACAAAGCTTGATAGTTGTCAGACCTAAACAAATTCACGTTACCTATTTCGAAGTTTGTCCAAAAATGACATAGGGTGTAATCATCTCTATTGGTATCATAAATGAATTTTGAATAGTTTTTGTTCGAAAGCAATAGATCAAGTTCATTGCGCTCTCTCAATACATCCTTCAATGCAGCAAACAGAGAAGGAATGGTTTTTGGATATTCCAGAGCTGAGATCGTGAAACCATAGTCGTATTGTTCATTTTGCATTAGTTCAAATATATCATAGTTGATATCACAAAGAAGAGAGACTCCTGGTTCCACTCTCCAGAAGTAATCATAATTGTCAAAAAGATGATGCTTATAGAAAAAACCTGATTCGAATCTGCACATATTTCTATACGAAATGCTGTCAGCATAGGGGTAAGCACCATCGGCATCTCTCAAAGCTTTAGCGATTTGATCTTGCATATGAATCTGGTCAATATCCGGGGGTATTGACCAATGACTCTCATCAACCTGACCAAAATGGGCATTACCAGAAACGTATCTTGATACAAAAAGTCGAAACTCATCTGAGAAAGGTTCATCGTTAAGAAATACCCAGTCATAATGGTATTTGGAGTTGAACCTCAATTCATAATTGACTATTGTTTCCAGGATGTCGTATAAGTCTGAGTTACGGCATAGTGTATACAGAGTTGCTCTCACTGCATAGGAATATGATACAAAGAAAAGAGTAAATATGAAAATTTTACACTGTAGAAAGACCATGAATTCACTTTGTAGCATTTTAGGTTAAGTAGAATAATGAGTGAAAAAAAATAACGAGATTCCCTACTAATCAGAGAGAAGAGATAATCTGTTGAGAATGCAGAACAGATTGACGAACTTTCACCAGTTAGTGCCATTCCACAAGAAGGTTTATTATAAATGGAAATCACTCAAAGGCGTACCATTTAGAAATAAGTTCTTTATAGGTTACGATTTGGATGGGAACACTTATTGGGAGCTGATCACAGACAAGGCACAATTTCGACCACGTCGTCTGTTTGAACCAAGAAACCCCCAGCATTACATACATCATTATTTTGATATGATTCCAATACAGTGGGCACAGTGGCTCAGATATAGCAGAAAGGCGCAGCCAAGTTTGGAAGAATTAGCCAAAGAAGAGATTAGGGTTCAGCAACTGCAAGCAGTGGCGTCTTTCAAAGACCAAGAACAGAAATGGAATAGCAGCATTGCAGAGCAGCGGATTAACGACAACCTACTCAAAGAGTTGAAACGTGTGGACCAAGAGAAAGAATCCCACGAAGAAGTTCCAAAAGATGATCCATGGGCAGCAGCAAAAGAGGAAGAAAGCAAACCGCTTGAATCTGCAAGCATTCAGCCCGGACGTCGTGGATGATTGTTCAACTCTTGTACAAATAACGCTCCTTTTATATTCTTTTATAAGTAATGAACTGCTGATGATCTAATATTATTATCTTTTAATGTTAACGCGTTTATGTTAGACCAAAGCTTTAATAATGAAAGAATTATTCTTGCAGTGGTTAGAGGTAGAGAAGCAGGTAAAACAGGAAGCAGGAAGCAAACAGAGTTATGTTTTCAGCAATGCCATCAAATCGTTGAAAGATTCACCAGCTATCTATAAACATCCAAGAGAATTGGCACCATTAAAATATTTTGGAAATTCAGTGATAGGAATGTTGACGACCAAGATGAAGGTGTGGTGTAAAGAAAATGGGAAGGCTTACGAAGATTACGTAGAGGATTCAATGTCTAGCAGCTCAAGCCAAAGCCAAAAGAGAAAAGAGAGCCAAGAAGAAAGCAATAATGAAATTGATGACGATTCACAGAGACCTAAGAAACGACCTAGTAGACGAGAGTACAAACCAACTTTCAAATCAGGTGGGTTTGGTATTGTATTGGCGTTATTTTTACATGATTCCAACAGTTATGGACTACACAAAGCAGAAATCATAATGCATGCAAGCGAATACTCAGATTCGTCATTTGTAAGTACCAACACAGCACAGAAAACTTACACAGCATGGAGTAGCATGAAGACACTGCTCAATAACGAACTAGTAGAGAAGTTGGGCAATCCACCTAGGTTTTGTTTGAGTGAAAAAGGCATGGAAATTGGAAGAGCGTTGAAGCTGACTTGGGATGCCCATACATTGGAAGAAGGGGGAAATATCGATGAAGAAGCAAACACTAGGAACTCAGAAAGGGTTGTGAGACCCAAGTTTGACAACTCGAACAACCCAGTTGCCAGCTCGTCAAATCCGAATACTGCCAATAACTCGATGCTCGGTAATGACCTAGATGTTGAAAGCAGTGGAATGAAGGGCCACATGATCCTATCGTCACCACTGAATCCGAATAAACAAGCATCCAATGGAAATAGAGGACCCAAAAGGTCGTTCAAGGGTATTGACTACGATATCTGGCCTGGTGGCACTTACGATGTCGTTTTCATGTTGGATAAAAGGGAGGTTGCTGCGAAGAGTGACAGAGCACGGTTTTACAACGACTTGAAGCGAAGCGGTGTAGACGTGGAGAACAGAAACCTACCGGTAGGGGACGGTGCATGGGTGGCCATTCACAAAGAAAGCAAACAAGAGGCTATTTTGGATCATCTCTTTGAAAGAAAACGGCTAGACGATTTGGTGTCCTCGATCAAGGACAATAGGTTCAGAGAACAGGAGGGCAGGTTGAAGAAATGTGGGCTCAAAAGGATCATGTATTTAGTGGAAGAGGATTGCAGCCTTGGAATAGGTGAAGCTGACAAGATCAAGACCGCCATGACAACAATGAACACACACTTGAAAGCTACGCTAGTGAGAACCAAAAACTACGATGCCACCGTGAAGTACATCTACGAGTTTGACAAGGTAGTTGCGAACATGTATGTGAACAAGCCCTTGCTTGTAATTCAGCCCTCCAATCTTGACACGCAAGACCAATATCTACAGATTTTGGAAATTATGAGGTCCGAGTTTACTAAAGACTACTCTGTTGTGTACAAATATGACATCTTCGATGCAATGATGCAAAAAAAGACTTCTCTTAGGGTCAAGGACGTCTTCGTACAGTCCCTCAAACTTGTCAAGGGAATGAGTCTAGACAAAGCAGTGATGATCCAGCGCAAGTACAAGACGCCAAGCGGGTTGCTAATGGCCTACGAGCAATACGTCGGCGATAAAGCTCTCATGTTGCAGCTTGCATTCAAGGACGAGGTTGGCTCCAGAAAAATCAATCAAGTTGTTTCCGCAAGGGTCTATGAGGTTTGGTGTAGTTTAGAATATATATAAAATGGTAATCGGAGAACTGTGTTATACAAATGCTGAGCACTCTCACGTGACCACCAGCCAATCATTATAGAGGACGCGCGCCAGGCCTCGCTGAGTAGACGGAAAGTTCAAAATTTTCATCGAGAGTGGAGGGCAACTACTGTAGCTAGAGAAGGAGAACCATCGAAACAACCATGTACAGACTAGGTGCCACTCACGTTGCTCGTGCCTCTGTTGCACCAGCCAGGTATGTTTATTTGAGAGAAAGAGCGACGGATTTGCGGGGCCGGTAGGTCATATATTGACCACTTGTTGTGCAAATCGTCTGCTTTTACAGCTAAATACGTAGCGAGTAGTTAATATGAGAAAGACAGAGATACCAAGAGACCCAGGACTTGATATTCCAAGAAAGAATGTCACGAATCTTGCATAGATTGCAATTAGAGGACAAAATACACAAGGATATATGGAATTGCTAGCTATTATTATCATGTTGCAAAAAACAGTTAGAATTCATTCAATTGACTAAAATACTGCAAAGGATTATCAGCTGAATACATGTAGCAAGGTTTAAGGCGTTGGTTACAATGATTTGGCTGAAGAAAACGTATCTATGAATCAAAACATCGAAAATAACTAAAATACAAATAAAGCAGAAGATCATGTTAACTTAACTCACCACTCTTACTATAGGATTCAATACTAACATTGTCACCATTTTACAGAAACTATGCAACTTTGAGAGAAATCGAAATGAGACTTAAGTCCATTAAGAACATCGAAAAGATCACCAAGACCATGAAAATTGTTGCGTCCACCAGATTGAACAAGGCCACCAGAGCTATGCAATCTTCAAGAGTCTACGAAGAATCTGACTTGGACTTCTTCAAGACTGCTGAAACCAAGGCTCCAGAAGAATCCGAAAAGACCTTGATTGTTGCCATCACCTCTGACAAGGGTTTGTGTGGTTCCATCCACTCTCAAATGGGTAAGGCTGTCAGAGCCAAGGTTGCCAGCAACCCAAATGTTGACATTGTTACCATTGGTGATAAGGTCAAGACCCAAGTTTTGAGATCCGCTCCTGAAAAGCTTGTTTTGTCATTTAACGGTGTCGGTAAGGAAACCCCATCTTTCAACGAAGCTTCCCTGATTGTTGACGAAATCTCCAAGTTGGGCGACTACAACGAAGTTGTCATTCTGTACAACAAGTACACTTCATCTGTTTCCTTCGAGCCAACTGCTGCATCGATTTACTCCAAGGAAGCCATCGAAGCTTCTGCCAAGTTGTCTGTTTTCGACATCGAAGACGACAACGCCACCACCGAGGTGTTGGCCAAGTACGCCTTGACCAACGCCATCTTCGCTGGTATGGCTGAAGGTTACGCTTCCGAAGTCTCTGCCAGAAGAAACGCTATGGATAACGCATCAAAGAATGCCGGTGACATGATTAACAAGTACTCTATCTTGTATAACAGAACTAGACAAGCTGTTATTACCAACGAATTGGTTGATATTATTACTGGTGCCTCATCATTGGACTAATCCTGGAGGTATGAATTTATTTATTCCCTTTTATTATGATTACTATTTATTATTATTAACTACGTTATTAACTACAGTAAACGACGCTGTCCCAGCAGTGCTGCCTATTGTAAACCCTCCTGCCACCTACCTTACCATAGTCATTCGAACCGGACAATTTTCCCCAGTCTCCCGCTTATTGTCCAGCCGTTGTGCCACTCCATTCCGGGTGCGTTCCTGTTGCGCAATGGTTATTGCGTGGTGACTGGAATGGTAAGTGGTGAGAAAAAATTTCGGAGAAGGCTAATCCATGAGCACCACACAATAAGAAGTATAAATACACCAGGTGATCCTTTTGGAAGTGGGTATATATAGAAGGGAATAAGTCCTTCTTCATTGATATATTGATATATTCAATTAAAGCCACTTTAATTACTAATTTAAAAATGTCTCTTGCTAACAAGCTTTCTGTCAAGGATCTTAACGTCACCGGTAAGCGTGTCTTCATCAGAGTTGATTTCAACGTCCCACTTGACGGTGACAAGATCACCAACAACCAAAGAATTGTTGCTGCTTTGCCAACCATCGAATACGTCTTGGAACACAAGCCAAAGGTTGTCATCTTGGCCTCCCACTTGGGTAGACCAAACGGTGAAGCCAACCCAAAGTACTCCTTGAAGCCAGTTGCTGCTGAATTGGAAACTCTTTTGAAGAAGAAGGTTATCTTCCTCAACGACTGTGTCGGTGACGAAGTCTCCAAGGCTGTTGCTGACGCTCCAGAAGGTTCCGTTGTCCTTCTCGAAAACTTGAGATACCACATCGAAGAAGAAGGTTCCAAGAAGACCGCTGAAGGTAAGGTCAAGGCTGACAAGGCTGCTGTTGAAAAGTTCAGAAAGCAATTGACCTCTCTTGCTGACGTCTACGTCAACGACGCTTTCGGTACTGCCCACAGAGCCCACTCTTCCATGGTTGGTTTCGACTTGCCACAAAGAGCTGCTGGTTTCCTTATGGCCAAGGAATTGGAATACTTCTCCAAGGCTTTGGAAAACCCTGTCAGACCATTCTTGGCTATCCTTGGTGGTGCTAAGGTTTCTGACAAGATTCAATTGATTGACAACTTGTTGGACAAGGTCGACCTCTTGATCATCGGTGGTGGTATGGCTTACACCTTCAACAAGATCATCACTGGTAAGTCCATCGGTAACTCCCTTTACGACGAAGCTGGTGCTAAGATCGTTCCTCAATTGCTCGAAAAGGCTAAGAAGAACAACGTCAAGATCTTCCTTCCTGTCGATAACGTCACTGGTGACAAGTTTGCCCCAGATGCTAAGGTTGGTTACGCTACCGCTGAACAAGGTATCCCAGAAGACCAAATGGGTTTGGACATTGGTGAAAAGACCATTGCTGAATTCGTTGCTGCCATTGGCCAAGCTAAGACCATCGTCTGGAACGGTCCACCAGGTGTCTTTGAATTCGAAGCCTTCCAAAAGGGTACCAAGGCTATGTTGGAAGCTGCTGTTAAGTCCAGTCAAGCTGGTAACACTGTTATCATTGGTGGTGGTGATACCGCTACTGTTGCTAAGAAGTTCGGTGCCGTTGAAAAGTTATCTCACGTTTCTACTGGTGGTGGTGCTTCCTTGGAATTACTTGAAGGTAAGGAATTGCCAGGTGTTGTTTTCTTAAGTGACAAGCAATAAATATCTTAACGACTAAAAGAAGATTACGCTATTTTCAACTTAAATACTAATATAATATAAGAATATCCTTTTTTATATTTTAATAACGATTTTAATAATATATTATGTTACATAAGACTTCATAGGAGGCCGGAAACAATTTTGACGATGGTCTTAAAATGTTTCCAAATATTATCAAAACTCCTTTAAGTTGTTTCCCATCATCACAAAGCATCATAAATTAGTCGTGTAACTGAAACTCAGGTACATTCAGGAACTTGGGTTCAATCAAGCTTCAAACAAGAGGTCCAAATTGTGTTTAAATTGACTTTTATATCTATGAAAGTACTAAATTTGCCTAATACGGCCACCAAAGGTAACATGTGGTGCAAAAGCAAGCTAAAATGCATATCATTCTCTGCTGCTTCCCCCTTCTGATCCCTTGTGCTCTACCACCTGGTCACCAACACTACGTGCAATAATTGATGCTGGAGGGGGACTAAACTGTCGGTATACACTCAATACATTAATCAAGTTGGGATTTGTTGTAGTGATTATTATCTCTAGTATTGAAAAGTTCTCACGCATTAACCACTACACATAAAACAAGAGTCAACGCAAATTATGGTGATTCATCCCAAAGCAGATTAATTGAACATTATGTTCCCGTATTTGCTTAATGAAAGCAGCACCGTTAATTGATCTAACGGTTTTTGAACCCGTAAATCTTTATGGATCGCATGTTGCACCTTTGAGTATAAAACTATTGATCAGCTTTCCTAAATTGGAAATCAAAGATCAATTGAGAAACTTTAAACAATAATTTGATACAGGCATCAAAATCAACAAGTCAAAAGCAAGCCATAATGCTTTCCTATATAAACATTCTATTCCCTGCTAAAATGTAATTAGTTTTTCAATATTGGATCACTATCAACACATCTTTGGAATTTCCAAGTACAAGCTAGCTCTCTACTTTTCATATCATTCAAACATAATAAGCTAAATGAAGTTTAACGTCGCAGTTATTTTATCAGTTTGCTTGACGGTTACTACCGCAGCTCCAATTGCCCAGCCCGAAGCACAAGCAATTGCTCAAGCTGAAGCAAGTCCTGCTTTTAGATGGTTCAACGTTTCAAGAAGATTTGGTATTTTTGCCAGAGATGAAAGTTTAGCTGAGAACGACTTGCTAACTAAGAGAGACGCAGACGCTTCATTCAGATGGTATGATGTTTCGAGAAGGTTTGGCATTTTTGCCAGAGACGAGCAGTCCTCTACCAATAGTTTAGAAGAAAAAGAAGAACCAATTGGTTATGGTATTGCCATTTCTGACGACAACTCCACTCAACCTATCATCATTCCATTATACGAAGGGGAGGAAAATATCACCGAAGAAGAAGCTAACAATTACCTAGTTGCTTTAAGTGTTCAAGATGATTCTGGGTTAACCAAGAGAGATGCTGAACCTGGCTTTAGATGGTTCAATGTTTCCAGAAGATTTGGTATTTTTGCCAGAGATGAAAATTCTTCTAAAGATGACACTGAAGAGGAAGAGCCAATTGGATACGGTATTGCTATTTCTAGTAGCAATGAAACCCAGCCTATCATAATTCCATTATACGAAGGCGAAGAAAATATCACCGAAGAAGAAGCTAACAATTACCTAGCTGCTTTAGGTGTTCAAGATGATTCTGGGTTAACCAAAAGAGATGCTGATCCTGGCTTTAGATGGTTCAATGTCTCTAGAAGATTTGGTATTTTTGCAAGAGACGAAAACTCTGCCGGTGAAGACAACTTGCTAGCAAAAAGGGATGCTGACGCTTCATTTAGATGGTTCAATGTTTCTAGAAGATTTGGTATTTTTGCAAGAGACGAAAACTCTGCTGCTGATGACAAATTGCTAGCAAAAAGAGATGCTGACGCTTCATTTAGATGGTTTAATGTTTCTAGAAGATTTGGCATATTTGCTTAGTTAGAAGTATCGGTGATCTAGAATTTGTTTTTCATAGCTATGGTTTTTGTTTGTTCAAGTCGTTTTGCTGTCTATTATAAGACGTAGTATTCCTTCTTCTTTTTATTTATTTAATTATTTGGATTGATTTTTTTATTTTAACCAACTCTCTACTATGATCTTTTTCAATACTTTGAAAATTTAATAGTCAATGTAAAAGATGAAGCCTTGCTCATTCTCTAATGATTCTTCCATCCCTCAAGACAATGTTTATATATTCATCTGCCGTTCTAGGAATGTAAAAAATGCAGTCAAGGTTTTCTTTCTTGATCTTAGTCAACGCATCATTTATTTTATTCAGATCACTCTTGAATTTTGAAATATGATTGATTTCCATTATTCGAAACTTCAACATAATCTTTTGCGTCTTTGAATTCGTCAGATATGTGCTGGTTTCAGTTATTGCTTTAACAATAAAGTTAGACATACTTGTAATTCCACTAAATGTCACATCGGTATAGTTTATCTCTTTTAAGTTTTTGTGATGATTACTGCAAGGTAGATATCTTTTCTTTCTGAAAATTATTTTTGACACCTTGGTCCAGCAGTGCAGAGAAGTAACTCCAATATGAGGATCAACAATATGAATTATCTGAGCTTTATTTATATACTTAAAACAATGCTTGTTAATAAAAGATACATCAACGAAACTTTTCAAACAGATTACTAGTCTGTGTAGCTCTGTATTTTCATTGAATATCATATCCATAATTTCTTTTAAGCTAGAGAGCCGATCGTCGTGTACTTGCAAATCATTGAAGCCTTTTTCTCTCAAAGAAATACCACCATGGAGCAAACTTTTTTCGAATCTAACATAAGGGTACTGTATTTCCATATAAGGTATTACTGGACATTTTGCAAACTCCTCAATGTCATTCTCACTGCCGTGCCTAATAAGACCTTCAATATCTAACAAGAGTGAAATCTTTTTTGATATGATAGCTTTGACTTCTGTAGGTAGTTCTGAAATAATATCTAAGAAAACCGATTCCTTAATTGAGCGATTCATGATAATATTAGCTTCATACGCCATTCATAAATAGTAATAAAAATAAAATTCATTACTTTCCTTTATAACAGAAGGATAAAAAAGATATGTTATTGAAAAATTTCAACGTTAGTCTAGTAGTGTTAGAAAATGCTCATTATATAGTCACATGTAACATATAAATATATACAAATATGTATCAAAAACCACTTTTCTAGTCCAGTTAAAGTTAATTTATTTTAGTTTCATTAGAATCTATCTATAAAACTCATAGTTTTACTTTTAAAGTGAAAAGAAAACAAGAATCAATGAAAGAGTACGATTATTCATCCTTCCAACCTAAGCTTTCTAGTTCGTTCCTGACGTTGTCTTCAGTACCAATCTTCAAAACTTGTGTGGCTTCTAATGGATCCCCATTAGCTTGCTTAAGTTTCAATACTTCAATAGCTCTTAACTTCTTTAGTAAATTACGGATCCTTTTCTCTTCGAGAGAAAAGACTCCTCCAACAACACCAGATTCATCAGTGTTGTTATTATTGTTATTGTTAGCTGGAGTAGCATTGTCGTCATCAGCAGCTGTGGTAGAAGCCGCAGCAGCAGCGGCAGCTGCTTTGTTAGCTCTTTGTCTTGCTCTTTTATTTTTATTTTTGTCGGCAGCTTTGGAATCACTGTTAGACGGATCGTTTACTGGATTCCAACCAGGTATTTGCTTTCTACTTGTTGGGCCTCCAGCAGATTTAGATTTATTTGAAGTTCCATTTCTTTCAGCCTCTAATTCAGCAAGTGATTTACCTTGACCAACGGCACGGCTAGCTCTTGCATGGGGAGGTCTATAAGCACCACCACCGGATTTCTTCTGTAAAGCTTGCTTTTCAATATGGTCCTTGGCGCTTTCATGAGGTTCACAATCAGCTTTTAAAGCAGACGAGTTTGAAACTGGTGGGAAATCGGTCAGTGGTTGATATCTCCAGTCAGCATTGTATAAAACATCATAGTGCTTTTGGTAAAGCAAGGAGCCATTCAAATACCAAATCTTGATACCATTATCAACTCTTAATCTTGGGGATGTTGTTGCAGTCAAAATGTAACGTCCATCTGGTGACCATTTACAAACTGAAGTGTTCGAAGCTTGGAACGATGCAATTTTGGAGAATTTATTTTGACGATCAAGAATATCAATGTCACCTGGCAAGTTACCAAAACCAGCAACAAGGATATATCTTGCATGTGGTGAATATAGGATTGTATTACGAGAAGCTTCAGGTAATGAATGGATTGAGTTACCTCTGGCGTCAAAGAAAGTAATTGCAGCAGGCATGTAACCATGGATGACGGCAAATTCACGTGAAGTTGGAGACCATGTAACTTCGTGGATAGGACCTTCCTTTGGTAAATCAATTTTTTGATCAAATGATCCAGAGATACCCAAAAGGTAAAGCTGGGTTTCACCGTAATAAGATCTGTTTGAAGAATCGACGTCAGTTGAAACCAATGCCAACAGGGAGGTACCGAGAACGTTCCATTGGAAAGTACAAGATTCACCTTTGAAAAATGACTTTTGAGAAACAGGGGTCTTCACGTTTGGTAAAGAATAAACCCTAATAAACGCAGGATTACTCTTCTGAGCAGCGATGAAGATAGCAACGGATGGGTTTTTACCTGGAGATAACTGGAAAGACTCGATTTTTCCAATGTCCTTGAAGTTCAAAGAGTAAATATTCTTCTTTTCACTAGGCTTGTAAAAATCCAACACGAATGGGGATGTTAAAAGAGCCATAATAGATTCATCTGAGGTGTATTGTGGAATCCAGCCAGACTGTGATTTGTTAACAAAGGAACGAACAATTTCGTAAGATTTGTCCTTGATGTCCACCTTGATCATCTTAACGTTTTCAACCCAAGAGCCATCTTCGTTTTTGCCAATTGGTGACCAGGTAGTAATATAATTTCCGAAAGGTGAAACGGACAATTCCATGATATTTGGCAAATCAATTTTGAACAGCAGCTCACCGCTAATAGGATCAACAATACTCAAATCGGCTGGCTGTGAGTAGATAAAGTATGAACCGTTAGGACTGTACTGTGCGCAACGAGTTTCAACACCAGTTGAAGGAGGTTTGAAGTTCTTTTGATTTTCAAAGGCAGGTTGTGCATCAAATAGCTCCACTGTTCGTGGTTGACGTAAATACAATTGTGGAACAGCTCCCATGATTCAGATAGAAATATTCACTTATATTTATTAAGGAAAAAAAAGGAGATGAAGTGGAAATGTAGATTTTCTCTCTAATGGAAGTTTTTTTTTGGCTTGCTAAAAAGACGAAACTTTTTTGGAGATGAAATTTTTTGGAAAAAGGCCAAGCGTTAAGTAAAGTTGAAGTGTGTAGATGAAGATAGATTGCAAGTTAATGGTTCACAAAGTCGAAGATCTGCGAAACAAAAGAATCGAGTTCGAAAACAGAGATATTTATCAAAATAAATTTTTATAGAACAAAACCAAAAGGCATTAGAAAGTTAAAGTATAAAATAATAAAGACGAACACAAACACCTACACACAAAGATGATAATGATTGATAGATGGTTAAATTATAATTCTATACTTTATAATGTAATTATTTCTTAGCAGTTAATCTTCTCAAGTAGAAAGCTAATTCTTCACCTTCTAAGATGTAACCATCACATCTACCGGATTGACCTGGTCTAGAAGAGATAGCGGCGTATAACTTACCAGAGTTGAATTGAGCAGCAACGGCGTTTTCAATCTTGGAAGCATCAGCTCTAGAAGCCAACTTCTTTTGAACCTTGTTAGACTTCTTTTCGTCGGAGGCAGCAGCACCCTTACCCAAGACAACACCGTAGTGAGATTCAAAGAATTGCTTGAATGGGGTAGCATCGATTTGAACGATGGCAGCCTTAGTCAAAGTGTTAGTTCTGACCAATTCGTTGTTTGAAGGATGGTAGACGACTTCGTTAATTCTGGTCTTTCTGGAAACACCTTCAGAAGCCCAGGAGAAGTTACCGGTTTCAACTCTGATAGCTCTGAACTTTTGGTTACCACCTCTGGTTCTGACAGTGTGAATTCTCTTGGAACCGATCTTAGTGTTAGCACCTTGTCTACCTAACTCGAACTTCCGCTTCTTTCTGTATTGAGCTCTCTTGGCACCAGTGGCGGCTCTCTTGTGACGAGAATCTCTAGAAATACCCATGCTGATAAATATAACGACTTTGTTAGTATACTGAAAAAAATAGTGAAAAAGGGAGAGTTACAAAAGATGTGACACTTTTCAATTAGCCTTTTGCATCTGGTGCGTTCAAATACTCCAACTTGTGACAGCGGTATTCATTGTTGTTGCTGGTGTCACCGTTGATACATCATACATGAGTGCACTCATCCAATGACCCGTAGTCCTATCTGGTTCCACTTTGCTGTAACATCCTATTGAGTTAAACTTGCTACCTTGTGATTTGGAATCCCATTGCGACATTCAACAACTATATGAAAATTTTTCTCTTTCTCTACCAATATGTGCACTGTGGCATATGTGGCTATCTTCACGTGGCGTGCACTGTCTGTGTCTATCTGTCTCTGCTCTCCCTATGTTGTCTCTGTTTTAACATACATTAATCAGTGGTTGTTGACTCTACTTAGTGAACAGTTGAAATGAATCCCAGGTTGGAAAAATTTCAGCGCACACCGAATGGGAATCTGAGAGAGAGCGTCTGAAAAAAATTCCGCTTTTTTTTTGAGAAAGAGTTTCCTAATTGGGAAACGCCGATTCAGCAGTCACACGTCTTACGTAAGCGGCTTACGTAACTGCGCAAACCCTGGTCGCAAGCACGTGACCGAAAAGCAAGCAAGGGTTAGTATTACGTAAGCACAGATACGTTTTTTCAAAAAGAAACGTGAAAAATTTCATCATCTGTAAGGTAAAATTATATGTATATAAATTTATTTCAAATTTTTCAGTCTATCATATATATTGAAACTGTATAGTAGAGATACACTATTATAAAGTGCAAGTGTAGAATAGTTGCCGTTTCATTTTAGAATACACGCATATATCAGTGGAGCTTGGATAGAAATATAATGACAGAAACAGAGACCATCTACGACCAAATAGAAATTGAAGACTTCACATACGATCCAGATCTGCAGGTGTTCAGATACCCGTGTCCGTGCGGAGACAGGTTTGAAATATCGATCTATGACATGCAGGAGGGGGAGAACATTGCGGTGTGTCCGTCGTGTTCGTTGATGTGCGAGATCATTTTCGATGAAGAGGATCTAGCAGAGTATCTGAACTAGAAAAAGGGCAACGTGTTTCGTAAGGGCGCAGGTTAATGAATCGAGGAAGGGGCGAAGGCCCAAGCGCAGCGGCTGCTGCTGTGTCAGAGTGCAGAAGATATGGAGCTCGAGTCAACCAGATCTCGCGGTGGATCAAAAGCGGCGATTGCAATGGCGTGCAAGAGCAGATTGAAAAAGTGTCTAAAGTACCTATGGTATAAAGGTAATTAAGGATGGCCTTAAGCACATTTACATGTATAATTAAAATACCTGAAACTTGATCAGCAGTGCAATGATCCCGACTATGACGCACGCCCAAAGAGCGAGAGCAGGGACGCCGCCAGACTTCTTTTCGCTGCTGCTGCTCTTCTTCAGCTCTCTGGCCCTTTGCTGCGCAAGTTGGATCCTAATCTTGTCTTCCGCATCGAGTTCTTGCTCGCCTATTGTATTGTGTTCGCTGTCGTTCTTGTTTTCGTGTTGCTCAGGCTTGGTGTCTTCGTGTTCTCGTGCATGCCCCCCTGTGCTCGCTGCCTTGCTGGGATTGTTCAAGTCTTTGACGTTCTGTACGTACAAGTCAGGGAACACCTCTTTGAACATCGGGTTCGAATCGCAGTTGAATGTTTTGGACTCTGATGCGAGTTTTCTTTTGGTCGTTTCACTCGTAACAATTGATCCGGTGGTTCTCTCGTCCCCTGTCATGAACGACAACAGCCCCGTCAAGATCGTGGCCACTGACCATGATGGGTTCCATGATTCTTCGTGGAAATCGGACATCGACAGACAAAGTCTCTTGTTCACTTCAAATCTGCCTGACGGCGTGCACATCTTGATTCTTGGCGGTTTGAATGGATACTCGGTGGGGAAAGTAACTCTACCGTGGTACTGTCCACCTTCATACGGAGTTCCTGGTGGCCCCGTTATAACATAGTGCCAATCTAATATGTTTTTTTCGTTTGGTTTTGCTATGATATATGGCGGTGGCGCTTGCTGGATCTGTTTGTATTCCTTATTTAGTCGTTTTGTTGCTTGAATTGACATTCTTCAATCTCTGTAATTGTTGTTATCAGCAAATTTATTGTCGTAACAAAGGAAGAACCGAATTTCCATCTGATAGAATCTTACTACACACAGCTTAAAAAAATTTTCTTTCTTTTAATTAACACTTAACATACCGTGGTATTTCTATACATTGGTTTATAGCTAAATATTCATCTACATATAGCGGAAGCTCGACAATACGTACCAAGCATATAATTAGTCATTTCGATTTGAATTACAGATAGTCTATAAAACATCATTTTAATCATATTCAGTTAATGGAAATAGATATGTCAATAAAGCAAACAAAGAATAATATCAAGATTATAGCTGGTAACTCGCACCCAATTCTGTGTCAGGACATTGCACAAAGGCTTAATTTACCGATTTGTAAAATTGAAACTATTCAGTTTCCTAACAAGGAGACCGGAGTGCTTGTTCGTGAATCACTTAGAGATGAAGATGTTTATATCATTCAAACAGGTTGTGGTGGTGCTGAGAAATTTAATGCTTACTTGGTTGAGTTGCTCTGTATGATTCATGCCTGCAGAAAGGCCTCGGCCAGAAAGATCACCGCTGTCATCCCAAATTTTCCGTATGCAAGACAAGATCGTAAAGACAAAAGCAGGGTGCCAATTAGTGCAAAACTAATCGCAAATCTTTTGACAACAAGTGGTTGTGATCATGTCATTACAATGGATTTGCATGCATCACAAATTCAAGGTTTCTTTTCAATACCTGTTGATAACTTATATGCTGAACCAAACGTTTTGAAGTGGATCAAGAATAATTACAAGAACAACCAAGAAGATATCATGATGGTTTCTCCAGATGCAGGTGGTGCAAAAAGGGTTGCGTCGTTAGCGGATAAATTAGACACGCAGTTTGCTTTGATTCATAAAGAAAGAGCCAAGGCAAATGAAGTCAGTAGAATGGTTCTTGTTGGAGATGTCACCAACAAAGTATGTATCCTTGTTGACGATATGGCCGATACATGCGGTACCCTATGTAAGGCATCTGACATTTTACTAGAACACAAGGCCAAGGAAGTTATTGCAATTGTTACTCATGGTATATTCTCAGGTTCTGCTATCGAAAAACTAAACAACTCTTCATTGAAAAAAATTGTATGTACAAATTCAATGCCATTGAGTTCACAAGTGAAGAACTGTAGTATTTTAGAAATCATAGATATTTCTCCAATACTTGCTGAATCAATCAGAAGACTACATAACGGTGAATCTGTTTCATATCTTTTCTCACATGCTGTTATTTAAATATATAAATTTAATATATACTAATTTCTACTTTAATCATTAAAACTTAATATAAATAGACCCTTGGATCTTTGTCATCTATATCAAAAGTTGAGTTATTTGTTTATTTCTATTATTTGTAACAAGAGAAAAGAATGCAAATAAAAAGTTGGCTTACAACTTTTCTTAAATTATTCCTTTGACTTCCTTTGTTGAAGCTTCTCCCTCTTAGCAGCCTCTGAAGACCAATGCTTAGCCATTTCTGAATCTTTTTCACAACCCAACCCCATTTCGTAAAATCTTTGTAATAAATGCATAGCTTTAATATTATCTAATTCAGCGGCCTTTAATGCCCAGCTGAATGCTTTGCTGTAATCTTTTTCTAGATTTTCGGAACCAACAAAATACCACGAACAAAGCCCCATCATCGAATCGGGATCACCAAGTGTTGCTCCAATGTCGTAAAAATGAATACTCAAGTCAGGATTGGAATCAACAATATCGCCAATTTCATAAATCTTTCCCAATACAGATGCAGATTTACCATGACCTAAATTGGCAGCTTTGAACAGTAACTTAATACCATATGAAATATCCTGAATAACAATATCTCTGAATCCATTCAAATAAATTAATGCGAGTTCGTATGGAGCACCGCAACTCAATGGGGTTGCACATTCTGTTGCTCGCCTTAACCATGAAATTCCTTTCTTTTTTGTATTGGTATCTTCAGACAAACCCATTAAACCATGGAAACAATAAATACCATATTCCATTTGCGCTACTGGGTGATTATTCATTGCAGCAATTTCTAAAAACTTGATGACTTTACGTGCATCTCTATTACAACCAAGTCCCTTCCTATAACAAATTGAGGTCCTATATGCAGACTCTGCATGCTTAGCTTTACCGGCTGTCTCAAAACACTGCAACGCCTTGTGATTATCAGGTTTTCCCTTGTTAAATAAACCACAAGAATAAGCATCACCTAGATAGTATTGTGATTCAATGTTACCTGACCTGCTTGCCTTTTTTAAAGCTACATAAGCTTCACTTAAATATTTAGCTCTCTTCTTTTCAGTGATTGAATCATCAGTGTTTTTAGAGATTGCACTTTTGATTAAAACTTGTGCATATGAAAACAAAACATCAGGATCTCTTGTTTTCTTGGCATTTTCTCCATACATTTCAATTGAAACACCCATAGGCAAAAGGTTGACGGTTGAATTGCTGTTAATATTATTATTGTCATCATTTCCAGTATTCTCACTTGGTGATCTCAAAACTGTAGCAATTGGTGATGGTGTATTCAAACTCACTATTGATTCTTCAGATTCTATAAGTGGATCATTGAATGCGCCATTAGGTGTGCTAGGAATCTCAGGTTCCCTTGTCAAATTAAGTGTTTTTGGAATGGGAGATGAAAGTATGTCTTTGATTAATAAATTTGTCGTATTTCCTCTTTGGCTGTCATCAACTTCCTTTATTGTACCATTTCTTCCATTATCCTCTTTTACATCCAAAAGCAAATCGTTCAATCCTTTACTCAAACTGTTGCCTGGTTTCTCTGTAACTCCTTGTCCGTGATCTTTTGTTTCATCAAAGATTCCCTCTTCTGACACCTCTGGTAGAATAAGTGAAACATCCGTGGAGCCAACGTTATGCATTTTACTATACTTATCAATAATGTCTCTTTCCGACACCACTGAAGTATCAGTGAGATAAGAATCATTAGCATTTGAAGTGGGCATTTGAGGTCTTGACATGGTGGTATTATTATTGGATATAGTTTGAGACTTCACGTCCACGTTGCTTCTTTCCGGCCCTCCTTTTGACTTGGTTTTGATATAGAGTTTTTCTATGGATGAAGAAACCTCGTCTGGCAGCTGGTTTAAGTAAGGATGTTTCTTAGTTGCAGCAGAAGTGGGGGATGAAGAGCTTGTATGTGGTGAAATGGTGGCACTTTTCAAAGATGATGAAGATAAATTACCCTGTGGTGACACTCGCTCAGAGCTCAATGCTCCCATCTGCTGTCTATATGGGTGCATAGGGTAGATAATACTGGATATATAGCGGTGATTTGATCTCTTTTATAGGAGTATCAACTAATTATTAGTGGCAACTAAAATTTTCATTCTATCAATTCCTAAAGGATATTTATATCTTTTTAAATATAGAAGTTCGTTTTAATTATAGCTACCACTGGATGTTTAAGCGTTGGAAATCTAAGAATACGGACTCTCCGGTCCTTGTTACCCCACCACCATCGAAACCGATAAGTAAGGGGCCTTCTACAGAGCATATAAAGCTTATTCAACAAAAATTTGACCCAGAAGAGGCGTCACGATTAGAGAACACGATACTAAGTCCTGATACACCTAGCATACCATTTGGAGATGGAGAAGAGAAACTATTTGGCATTGAGAATTACGGTTACTCGTGTTATATAGCCTCAATCCTGCAAGCGCTTTATCATACACCGGAATTTAGAAAAGCGATCTTGGAAGCTCCGTTTAGATCTATTGATAGTAGGAAAAGGAAGTACACAATGCCAGGGCAGAAACCACATGGATTTGCTTTGGCGATTCAAAATGCAAATAGCGTTAGCAATAATAATGAGAATAGCACTAATAATAATGATAATAATAATTTTGGCAACACGCAACCAACGACCCCAACATCATCACAATCACATAATAATAACGGTAGCTCTTTGGTGTCAAATGTTTCATTGCCATTGCTAGGTAAAAAGAAGAATGGCAGCGATTCAAGTAGTCCAAATTCAGCAACATCATCCACGACTATGATTCCAACAATACCAATGAATCATACCTTATCATCGTCACACCTGGAAAGCGCATTATTGGAAGATTATCCCAGCTTTAGGAATTTGAAAGTCAACTATTTTTTAAATAACCAAAGAAATCTAACAATCGTTGGGGTTGTTAATGACAAAGCAGCCACTCTTGAATTTAGAAAGAGAGCAGCATTAATTCAAGGACCTATAATCAATGTTGATAAATCATTTTCCAATGAGTACTCAATGAATGAGAGTGTTTTCACTACACTGAAGGATACTTTTGAATCTATTGTTGAAAATGTATCGAATACAAGCGTCGTCTCTCCATGGAATTTAGTTGAACGAATAAAAATTGACAATGAAATGTTTAGAGAAGCCATGCATCAGGACGCACATGAATTCTTAAATTTTCTAATCAATAGTATAATAGAGACAACAAGGGGGGAGCTGAACGTTAATTTGATCAATGATATCTTTGAAGGAGAGCTAACTTCGGAAACAAGATGTTTGACCTGCGATAATAGTTCGTATAGAGATGAAAAGTTCTTAGATCTGTCAATTGATCTTGAACAGAATTCTTCCATCACTAATTGTATTAAATTATTTTCCCAAATGGAAATGTTATGTGATAAAAACAAATTTTATTGTGAATCGTGTTTTTCATATCAGGAAGCAGCAAAGACTGTCAAATTGAAAAAACTCCCTAAAATTCTGGCGTTCCACTTAAAGAGATTTAAGTACTCAGAAAAGCTCGGGAGAATGGTTAAGTTATTCCATAGAATTGAATATACAAAGACATTGAGAATTTTTAATACCACTGATGATTCCAACGAAGCAGATAAATTGTATGAGTTATATGTTGTTGTTGTTCATATTGGTGGAGGACCTTATCATGGCCACTACGTTTGTCTTGTGAAAACTAAGATGTACGGATGGCTTTTATTTGATGACGAAACTGTTGAGAAGATCAATGAAAACTTTGTTTACAAATTCTTTGGTGATGGTGCTGGTATTGCCACTGCTTACTTGGTGTTTTATAGAGAGGTTGTTAACGAGGAACAATATAAAAAGGAGGAGCTTTATTCTGGGTTAAGTGACGAAGAGGAAGACATAGACCAAGAAAAAAAGGAAGTCAGAGATGAATCTGTGAACACTTCATTCAATAGTTACAACAATAGTCGAAGGGATATAAAGGAAGAAGATGGTGTTTTAACGAAGAATTCATCATCGTCAGTCAATGATGACCTGGATCCGTTTTCAACTACAAACTCACATCCGAACTCAATAGATACAAACAATAAAAATGGTAGTAATGCTAACAACAATAACAATACCTCAAATGACGGAATTACAAGAAAACCCTCGATATTCAAGCAAAGCGATAAAACAAGGAATATATTTGGATTCAGGAAAAAGTAATTCAATAAATACAATAACTCAATTTTCTTGGTATTTCACTTTTTTGAGATATTTTTTTTCGGTGATAAAGGGAAAAAAGGGCAGGTTCAAGGAAATATGTTGAAGAAGATATCTTTTTTCTTTGATAAAGAGACACTGTTATGAATACAAAGCTAGTGTGGCTATTCATCATCCTTATTGGATTTAGTGCGGCGGACATGATGATGGATGAACCGTCCGATGCCGCACAGGGTATGAGAGAGGCGTTACAGGTAGATTTCACTTCACGTACACTACACTGGCTAATTTCGCTATTGATTCTGGTTATATTACCATCATATACATCGATTTATGCTTTGGTAGGTAATTACAAGATGTCATTGCTGTTCCAAACCATTAGCGGTGGCTATTCGATTTTTGAAATGTTATTTTTAAGATTTAATGATCCCAATGGACACGAAAACATCACATCAAGAACATTCGGATGGGTATTAACTATACTGTATGGTGTTACTATATTTAACGGGGGTGCAAGCTACTTGACATTGAGAGTGTACGAAAAGATCAGACACTCAAATACTTGGCATAGAATTCTTATGCCATTGTCGACCACAAGCTACAAGGTACTGTCAATCTTGCTAGTTATTGTTGGTTTTCTCAAATTAAGTGTAAATGTCGTTGCGATGCTCGGCTTTTGCCACGAAATACACACTGGACAATGTAATGCGCATGGAATTATGGGAATGGCGTTCATTTTCTACGGTGTGTTTATGTTGACAATGTTGGTTTTACCATGGCTAAGAAAAAACGACACTGCCTATTCTCAAGAGTTTTACGATTCCGCAGTTATAACCGCTTGGGGTATTGTTAATACTTTCACTGAACATAGACCATGGGAGCCATGGTCTCATGGAGATTACCAACACACTGCAATGGGTATATTATTTTGGGCATGTGGTCTGCTCGGAATGTATCTATCAGTAGGAAAAAAGAGAAATTTCATGCCTGCTTTGACATTGATATTCACTGGTTATGCGATGTCCGAGCACTCCCAAAAATTGATAACGTCAACTAAGGTTCACTCCTTCTTTGGATACGTTTTGATGTTTGGAGGGGTGATAAGAATAATGGAAATTTCATTTTTATTAAATGACCAAAGCGCTTTGAGTGATAACTCAATCAATTCATTCCAGTACCTGCCATCTTTGGCGTTAATATTGTCAGGTGTTTTGTTCATGGGTGCAACAGAAGAACAGATGATACTTGTTGTCGATATAGGAGCAGATTATTCTACCTACATTCTAATTATTGTGAGTGCTGCCTGCATAATTCAGTTGTGGATCTTGTCCAACTTAAGATTGTATCTACATCTGAAGGGTTTTAATAGTGAGGGGGAGAATATTAGAAGTTACGAACGTATTGAAGAAGGAGAAGCAGTGCAGGATGTTGAGGAAGACGATGACTTTGAATTAGCTGATTTATAATGACGATTTTGTTTTAAAACATCTTTAATAATAAGGATTTTCATGTAAACCAATTGATTTGGTTTAGATTCAAATTATAGTGAAAAAATAAAAATCTGGCTTGGAAAAAAATTTAAACGTCAAAAGATACATGAAGTTATCATATATCTATTAGTAATAAGTATATATTTAGTTATATATTGTGGTTAATGTCTTCATTACTAAATGCTGATGATTTGAATGATTTTATTGTACCTGGAGTTGCATGTATAAAGACAGAGGAAGACAAAGCAGATGAGAAGGAGCATATTGAACTTGAGTTCGAATCAAGCAACGATGTCGGAGAAGTGATTGAAATTGATAACAAGGGTAACAGGAACAAGCTAAAGAAGGCCCAGATCAGTTTAACCGATTGTCTAGCATGTTCAGGATGTATCACGTCTGCAGAAGAGGTGCTAGTTGCCAAACATAATTACAAAGAATTTATCAATGTTTGGAAAAAAGGAGAGAAAGAGAAGTATGTGTTGTCCTTGAGTCAGCAAACGAGAGCGAGCTTAGCTATGGCATTCAATGTTGACATGCAGGTATTAGATGTGGCATTGGGGTTGATATTCAAGGAGAAATTTGGATTTGAGTATATAGTCAGTGTCGGGGTGGGGAGAAAGATAAGCATCAAGGAGATCAACAAGGAGATCGAAACCCGTAAGACAATGGAGGGACCGTTGCTATCGTCGATATGTCCAGGGTTTGTGTTGTATATAGAAAAGACGAATCCATTTTTGGTGAAGAACATGAGTCAAGTCAAGTCACCACAAGGTATTACAGGAGGCATTGTCAAAAGGATGATCGCAGACGAAACAGGCACGTCGGGCGAGAAGATATACCATTTGAGCGTGATGCCGTGCTTTGACAAGAAGCTAGAAGCCGAGAGAGAAGAGGGGTTGGTGGACTGTGTCATTACGCCCAGGGAGATTGTGCTCATGTTTGAGGAGGTGAACATTGATATTGGGGAGTATTTTGACAAGAGCAGAGAGCTTCTGGACGCGGAGGGTTACGTTGGCGTCATCAGGCGGTGGGCGCCGGCTAGCTGGTTTGCAGGTAACCTGTATGGCTGGGGTGACGAGGAAGGCTCATCCAGCGGAGGGTATGCTTATCAGTACCTGAAGCAATACCAGGAGGACCATGTGCAGAGCCATGCGAACACGGAGATCAGGACGGTGAACGGGCGTAACAGGGACATTTACGAGCTGCGGCTTGTGGACGCTGAGACGGGGGTGGTGCTGTGCAGAGGCGGCGTTATCAACGGGTTCAAGAACATCCAGAACGTGGTGAGAAAGATGAAGCTGAAGGAGGGCACCAGCACCAGCAGGCCGAAGTCGAGCGGGCTCTTGGCACGGAGACGACGCAAGGCAGCGTCAGCAGCAGCGGGCGCCGCTGGTGGCGAGGAGCTCGACATCACCCAGTGCGACTTCATCGAGGTGATGGCGTGTCCGAAGGGCTGCATCAACGGCGGAGGCCAGATCCAGCGAGACGAGCACGAGTTCAGCGAGCACGACTGGGACGCTGCGATCCACGACAAGTACACCAGCACAGGCCTCGACGCCTACGCCGGCCTCGACGCGTGGATCAACGACACCCTGGTGCGCCAGCTGCATGTCGACTACCCTGGCTTGATCGATGCGCACGTCAAATCCCTCGCGGGCTCTCAGCACGAGCCGGATCCTCTGGCCATGTTCACGTCGACGTGGTGATGATGCGATATGGCTGCAATCGCTGCTGCCATTACTAAGCTACACGACATGTCAAGAATCCGGGGTCTGCCCGTGCTGAGCCACACCTCATCTCTCCAAACGGCCGCCCCCAGTCGATGCTGGCGTCCGCTGTTTTCGTTCACCACGTCCTCTGTTGCCACCCCCGTCCACTGCACTGCCTCCATGTGCCCTTCCGTCTGTCCTTCTGCCTCTGCTTCACCTTGCTTCCACCGTTGGTGCCAGTAGTTTTTCCTGCTAGACGGACCGTTAGCTTCCGCTTTGGGAGCCAAGGTTTCTCCGATAAAAAGTATACGGGGTTTCCCAATTGGGCAAGCGTTAAGAGCGGTGCTCTCCTCTGTTGGATGGAAAAATTTTCCAAACCACAATTCATCTATAAGAGTAGGGTGTAGAGGTATATATAGATAGTAGTCAGGAAACAGCGAAGCGATTGGCACTAATATATAAAGGATAAATCTGAAATTTATAGGAAAAGAAGGCAGAAATTCGTAAAATAAGCAAGAAAGATGTCAAAAGTACACCAATTTAAGGAGCATACGAACATTGTAGTGTTTGGAGCGTCGGGGGACCTAGCCAAGAAGAAGACGTTCCCAGCGCTGTTTGGGCTTTTCAGAGAGGGCCAATTGTCAAGAGAGAGCAACATCATTGGGTTTGCACGATCGCACATCGAGCAGAAGGACTTCAAGGAAAGGTTGAAACCGTACTTCAAGCTCAACAAGGAGGGCGACGAAGCGTTGGCGGACGAGTTTCTTGAACTGTGCAGCTACAAGTCGTCGAACTACGACGACGCGGCGGGGTTCAAGAGCCTGGAGGCAGAGATCAGGAAATACGACGAGGCCCAGGGCGTCAAGGAGTCGCACAGGATCTACTACTTGGCCTTGCCGCCATCGGTGTTCACGCAGGTGGGGAAGATGCTCAAGGAATACTGCCATCCTGGCGATGAGGGTATTGCGAGGTTGATTGTGGAAAAGCCGTTTGGGCACGACCTGCCTAGTGCCAAAAAGCTCCAGGAGGCATTGGCGCCTCTGTGGAAGGAGGACGAGTTGTTCAGAATTGACCACTATCTTGGCAAGGAGATGGTGAAGAACTTGATTCCCATCAGGTTCGCAAACCCCTTCTTGAACGCCTCCTGGTCCAACCAACACATTTCCTCCATCCAGATTAGTTTCAAGGAGCCTTTTGGTACGGAGGGCAGAGGCGGCTACTTTGATAATATTGGTATTATTAGAGATGTTATTCAAAATCACCTCTTGCAGGTGCTCACCTTGTTGTTGATGGAAAGACCGGTCAATTTTGACTCGGAGTCGATCAGGGATGAAAAGGTTAGAGTGTTGAAGGCAATGCAACCTTTGAATCTGGACAACATCTTGGTTGGCCAGTACGCCAAGTCGCTGGATGGCACCAAGCCTGGTTACCTCGACGACGACACCGTTGATCCAAACTCAAATGCCATCACCTACGCTGCCTTGACCGTCAATGTCTCCAACGAAAGATGGGAAGGTGTCCCAATTATCCTCAGAGCAGGTAAGGCCTTGGATGACGGTAAGGTTGAAATTAGAGTTCAATACAAGGAAATCAAGTCCGGTATCTTCCAACATTCCGCCAGAAACGATTTAGTTATGAGAATCCAGCCAAACGAAGCAATGTACGTCAAAATGAACTGCAAGGTCCCTGGTAACAACCAAGTTGCTGTCTCCGATTTGGACCTCACTTACAAGGACAGATACTCTGCTGACTTCTACATACCGGAAGCCTACGAATCCTTGATTAAAAACGTCATGGACGACGACCATTCCAACTTCGTTAGGGATGACGAATTGGAAATCAGTTGGGCTCTCTTCACTCCTCTATTGAACTATCTCGAGCAAGATTCCAACGCTCCAAAACCAACCAAGTACCCATATGGTTCGAGAGGCCCAGAAGGCTTGAACGCTTACTTGAAAAAGAACGGCTACCTTCACACCAACACCAGAAACTATCAATGGCCTGTCACTACCACTGAAATCTTGAACTCTTCTAAGTTTTAATTACATATATATTCGTTTATAACATCTTCTTTTTTCGGAATATATATATACATATCATGAGCAATAAGAAATGAACCATACTAAAAAAAAGTCTCGTAATAATTGAAACAAAACCTTGTTTTCCATATTATAGGTATATATATATATGTATATATATATACGTCTTTATGGAAAATAATAGCAGAGGTCCGAGACGTGTGAAGTTATATACTTTGTCACAGGAAAAATGGGTTGACTGTGGAACCGGTTATTGTAGTGGAATATTCAATCCACAACCTCATTTTTTGGTTATAAACGAAAACGATAATAATGATATCCTACTCAAAGAAGCTATAAAAGGCTCAATTCAGTTCCAGAGACAGCAAGACACGTTGATTGTTTGGACAAGCTATAACGATGTTGATTATGCGTTATCCTTTCAGGAGCCTGAAGGTTGTCAAGAGTTATGTGATTTTTTGATTATGATTCAAAAAACTATTGAGAATAACATCAGTTTGATTGCAATTTATCAGGATGATAACAACAACGAAAAAACAGAATTGATTGTTGGGCCCTTGCCTGATATACCAATGCCCAATTTTGATAACATTTTCAAGCTACTTGACAACTTATCATCAATAAATCAATTCAAGAACAAAATTATTTCAATTTTAATCAATGACGATTTCAAATGGTTCAAAGAGTTGATTAGATTATTTGATTACTGTGAGACAAATCATGAATTGAATCACCTCCATTGCCTTAACGATATTTTGAAGACTTTGATTTATTTCAATGAAATGAACTTATTTGAAATATTTTTGAATGAAGATTTGATTGATGGCGTCATTGGGATACTAGAATATGAGCCAGATTATCCTCAGTTCAAAATGAACTTTAGAAGTATTTTCAAGAATCAAATTAGAATTCATCAAATTTTAGAATTAAATGACAATTCAATAAAGGAAGAAGTCAGAAGATCGTGCATTTTACAATTTTTGAAAGATGTTGTTTTAATTAGAATACTAGACGATAATGGATTAAACTGTATATCAACAATGATTCAATTAAAAGAAAACAATTTAATAGAATATATCAAGAGCGATAAGATGTTTCTCTCAAACTTATTCAACATGTATGACGTGAACAATTATAAGAACGTTGACCTGAAAAGGTTAAGGGATGGTATTAAAATGCTGCATCAGTTCGTTAAAATCGTGAAACGGGGTCAAAACTTTCAGCGGATGGACTTCTATAAGTCATTACTAAACAATGGGCTAATGAAAATGATTGAGTTTTCACTGTCAACTGATTCCGATTTTATTGAAAATAAAATTCTAACTACTGAGATTATTGTTACAATTGTTGAACAAGATGTTAATCTATTCAAAATAAACAGCAAAGGTACGGATGCCAACGTTAACAAATTCCAGTTTGATTCTTTGCTACTCAACATGTTGATGAATGTCTTAATTAATGACTCAAATATTGGATTGAAAACTCAGGCCTTTGAGGCTTTGAAAATCATCATTGATCCCAGTAATATGATCGAATACTCAAATTCTCCTTCCTTT
This sequence comes from Saturnispora gosingensis, assembly GCA_030570395.1. Classification (NCBI taxonomy): domain Eukaryota; kingdom Fungi; phylum Ascomycota; class Pichiomycetes; order Pichiales; family Pichiaceae; genus Saturnispora; species Saturnispora gosingensis. The sequence continues at coordinate 78,225 of JAJLVU010000003.1, forward strand.
GATTCTGATTTATCGATTGAGAACTATGATGATGAGGATGAAAACGATGAGGATGAAAATGATGATGATAACGATGATGATATTATCAATGATAATGAGTCGAGTAACAACAATAACAATAATATAAGCAACGAAAACTTTTATCTAGGATTTTATGGTGATGTGGCACTAAAATTGTTTTCTCCGCTAAGTGAAATCGACCGAATTGACCAATTTTCGAAGGATTTAATTATTTCTTACTCAAATCTATGTGAATTGGTAGGATTTGTATCAAAGTTTCACGAAAGGGCCTACAGTAGATCATTTATATTGGAAAATCATTTACTAATTGGTGTTTCAAAGTTATTGAGCTCAAAGATCAACTCTTTTCACTTGAGATTGAGTGCTTTGAGATGCTTAAAATTGATCATAACGCTCAATGATGAGTTTTACACTAGATATATTATTGAAAATGACTTGCTAAAGGAGTTTATTGGTTTATTAGAAGAGTGTAGTAGTGACAATTTGATTAACTCAAGCTGTTTAAATTTACTATGCGAATTGATTGATAATGACGACGGCTACAATTTCAAGTTGATTAGAAATTACCTATGCAACAACTATACCACTCAGTTGAAAAACTGTTATATCGGCGAGAAGTTGATTCAGTTGAAAGAGTTTAATGATGAAATTGATGAGAAAAATATGGAAGATCGGAACAGCGATGTAAGTGATGATGAAATAGATGCTGACGACGAAAATGATGATGAAGTCGATGACGATATCAAGACCGATTTTGATATCAATGATGATGAAATATCTGACAATAATTCAAGTGCTGCTGAATACAGTGATGAAAAACAAAATGAAAACAACGAAATTTTGAAAAGGTCTATTGAACAAACTTTAGAAGCTAAAATGAATGAAAAGAAGTGTAAGCTAAACACTTAGAGAGTCTTTTTTATCGCCTATCTTTGTTCTCATCAATTTCTGCTCGGAGTTGAATTTTTTCTCGGAGGTGGGGTTAAGAAATTTTCTATGACCTCTATATATAATCGGGATATTCAGTTCAATCAGATTCTTATTGAATACATGTTTTTCTTTTATTCAGAAACAAAATGAATAGCAGTATATGGCAAAAGGATATTTTTAGAGGCAAAGTTTGTTTTATCACAGGCGGTTCAGGCACAATATGCAGTCAGCAGGCCAGAGCGTTGGTTTTATTAGGTTGTTCGATGGCTATTGTTAGCCGGGATAACAAACAAGTTGACAACGTTGTAGCTGAATTGAGTAAGTTGAGACCTTCGGATACAAAAGTTATTGGTATTGGGAACTGTGACGTTCGATCGATCGATTCGATGAACAAAGCAGTTAAAAAAACCACAGATTTATTAGGGCGAATTGACTTTTGTATCTGTGGTGCAGCGGGTAACTTTTTAAGTGATTTCAATCACCTGTCTGCTAACGCTTTCAAAAGTGTGGTTGACATTGACTTGATTGGCTCGTTCAATACTGTGAAGGCATGCTACAATGAATTAAGGAAAAACAAAGGCAGTGTTATATTCATCTCGGCGACTTTGCATTACTACGGAGTCCCTTTCCAGAGCCACGTTGGTGCTGCAAAGGCCGGTATTGACGCCCTTTCTAATGCTCTTGCTGTCGAGTTGGGTGTAGTAGGTATCAGGGTCAACTGCATCGCTCCGGGCCCAATTGGTAATACAGAAGGCTTTGAAAGAATTGTTCCTAATAAAGAGGGATTTGCAAGTAAAATTCCATTACAGAGAGTCGGATCGACTGATGATATTGCAAATGGCACAATTTTCTTACTAAGCGATGCCGCTTCGTGGATCACCGGTACTATTTTAGTTATTGATGGTGGCTTTTGGCAGATGGGTAATTTCAACACAATCAGCTCATATCCAAACGAGTTGAAGGACAAACTTCTTGAAGAAGTGAAACCAAAACCTAAGTTGTAAAAAATTGTTCATCTTTTTTCTTTATGGTATTGAATATATATGAAAATGAAATAATCTAAGAGTATAAAATTTGCACTCATGCAACGAAGAAAGTGCTACATTATATAAAAAATTTATGTCTTCTATAGTTAATGAATAAATGGTTTAATTTACTCTTTTCAATCGTAACAGCCTTATTGTTCAAATCTTGATTGAAAATCGTCTTCTTCAGACTCGTTGGTAGATTCTCCCGAATATTCATAAATATCTGGTATCTCTCCCTCTTCCTCCTCTTCTTCTTCCTCTTCTTCTTCGTCTACATCATCTTCACTCTCGTCCTTTTCTTTATCTCCAAGAATTTCATTTATTAGGATGATCACTTTATTGGCACCGTCTTCATCTTCAAAAAGTTCTACCTCAACTTTTTTCCATGTATTAAGTAGTTTTAAGCCCTCTGATGAATTCAAGTCATTCAAATAGTACTTAAAAAGATCTCGAGTTCCTGCTTTATCAATTGATTTCACACTTTGTAAACAAGTATAAATTTTATCTTCAATCGAATCAGTTATGCTAGCTATTAGTTTCCAATAATTTAAAAGATTCGAGGAGTCACAAATATCATCAAGTCCCTTCAAAATCTGCTTTTTAACATCAGGTGAAATCTCATCAATTTTGATCAAGTTCACTATTGCTGAATTTACATCAATTCTTCGCTCTATTTCCCATATTAAATACTCCAGCCAAAGATCATGTCTGTTTGGCCATAAACCTAACATTTTTTGGTAAAGTAACCTGACTCTTTTTAAATTTCCCAATGATTTTTCGACATTTATGTAATGTTTCACTAATTTTGAATGCGGCCTCTTGCCAATGCACTGACCGAAGTAACTCCTCATTAATTGGAGGTCTTGATTGTTTCGTAACAGGTAATCACCATATGCAATGTCTAATATTGGAAAGTCTAATGAACTAGGAATTATTGAGATCAAATGCTTATAGTGACTGTCCAAAGATGATTTATCCTTAAATGAGACTTCTGCATAAAGCAAATAGTTTAAATGAATGTATATGAACTTTGTCCATTGAGACCTGACTGAATCTTTAGGAGCAGACATTTTATTTATAAGTTGCGGAAGTTCAGATGGATTAGCAGTTTTCAGTTGCTCAAGGTATTGCCACCAAAGAAGATAATTGAACTGGTCAGCCCTCAAGGATGATTCAAGTTGCGATAAAACAATTTCTGTATCATTCTTGGAATCCAAAGAAAAAAGATTCGGTAGTTTCCTTTTAATCTTTATTCGGTAGTCAATGAAATCATTTGAATTGAAAACAGTTTCACAAAACTTCAGTAACTTTTTAACATCATCATATTGTTCCACAGAAATTTCCCATTCAATCCACTTCTGAACCAATTCAAAGCAAAGTTCATTTGTTCTGTATAATGCATTGATTGCCAAACTGAAAACATTTCTAATGTTGAACTTTTCGTTATTGTTTAATTTCATTTCCATGTCAATCCATGATTCCCAGCCTTTCAAGGGATGGAATTTCACAAATCTTTGATAAATTAATCTGGCCTCATTTACATTGTTCAATCTCAATTGTAAATCAATGTAATTTATCCAAACATCATCCTCGTTTGGATTTACTTTTAACCAGGATTCAAAAATTGGAATACAAGATTGTGCCCCAATCACTCTCTCTTCCAATCCAAGCCATTGGAACCAAAGTTTGTTGACCATTGGTAATATTCTAGTGGACCGATGCAATAGATTTCTTGCATGAGATATAAATCCTAGCTTGATTTCAAATTGTATATAAAACATCCATAACTTAACTTCTTTGAAACTTGCGTACTCTAGGGCACGCTCAACAATCGACCTGGCTCGAAATATGTCATGCTGATTCAGTTCAAATTGTGCATATTGAATCCACTGCGACCAGTTCAGCGGATTCAACCTAAGTGATGATTCAAATTGAGTCCTCTTTGACTGTTGGAATATTGCTAGTTCTGAAAGATTCTGAATTTGAAAATCTTTTGGCTGCAAGTTTAACTTTGTATTCCTTTCGTAGGCATATTTCAGCATTTGATCAACGTCGTTTGACATTATTCCATGGGTATATTGTTTAATCGCAAAGAATTAGATGAAAGAAATTTTATTATTTTTATTTATCTTATTTGCTTAAAGTTGGAATTTACATAAAAATGATAGATGGGTTTCCCGAAGATATGAACCTTTGCTTTGTCAATGAGTTCGTGTCAGAGGAGATATTTGATCAATTGCTTTCAGAGTGGGATCAAAAGGGCGGATCTAAGGATCAGTTCAGTAAAGTTTCACTAAGTGAACTCAAATCGTTTGACACAAACAAATTGATGAAGTTTACTCATATTATTAGCGAAGATACATTTGAAGGTTTTGATACCATTGTTTACGAAAGATATTTACCTATTGTGACGTCGAAATGGCTTCAAGAGAGTTTAGAAGCAGGCAAAATTCAACCAGTTCGAAACTACACACCAGATTCAAAGATGATTTTCAAAGGTAAGCATTTTGTTATAGGTGGAAAATGCAATGATTGGGAAAACAAATTGATAAAGACTTTAATTTGGACGTTTGGGGGTGATGTTTTTGATGAGTTAAAAAGTCAGTGCAATTATTACATCAAAATAGATGATTTAGATGCAAATATTAGTGTTATTGAAGAGTTCAATGAACGGGGACGTGGAACAATTGAAATAATAGAATTAAGATGGGTGTTTGACCAGATTTCAGTGAAAGGCGACGAACTAAAAGATGTCAGCATAAAATTTGATGAAAATGGATTGAATGAAGATTTGATAACGGGACTGAGAACGATAATTAGCAATATGGGTGGCAAAGTTGGAGATAATGGAATGTTGATTACTGAGTACTATAATGAAAAGGAAAGCCACCTTGAACAGTTTACTTGTGACTATCTATTTCAAGCTGCAATGCTGGGTAAACTAGATCATTATTCTTTGCTGCATGAACCACCATTAGTGAGAGGCGTGGAAGGAATGAATAAGGTGATAGTAGGAACTACTAATTATACAGGAGATTCTAGAAAATACATAGAAGAGTTGGTGGAAAGGATGGGCGGTGGATTTGCCAAAACACTGAAGAGAGGCGTTAATACACATCTTGTTGCTGCTAACTCGATAGGTAAAAAATGGGACTTTGGAAAGAAGTGGGGGGTTATCGTTGTTAACCATTGCTGGATTGAAGATTGTTTTCGGGAATGGAGACTAGTAGACGCTAATGACGATAAGTACACCAAGCTCATTAGAGGTGACGGAGGAGATGAAGTCCGAGTAATCGATTCTGTTAAAATGCTGAGAAAGGCTGAAAAGAAGGCATTGTCTCCAGTAGTAGCTGCTCTAAAGGAGTCAATAGGTAATTCAAGGAATGCCACGCCAAAGCTTGATACTGATGAAGAAGAGTCACATGATAGCAAAAGAAGCGTGGAGGAAGACAGCTTGGAAAAGCCAATTAGCAAGAAGGTGAAGAAGAGCAAAAACAACAAAGAGCAAATTACGGCGATATTGACAGGCGTCGACATTGTATTGAGTAGTAAAGACAAAAAGACTCTCAAAAATGCTGGCATTAACATAGTTGAAAATCCTGAACATAAGAAACTGAATTGTATTATCAGTCCAACTTTGTTGAGAACAGAAAAGTTTTTGAAGGCCATGTCACGTAACCCAAGGTGGTACTTGCATGATGGAGTTATCAGAGACGCGCTGCGAGGAGATGATGTTTCTAAGAATTGGGAGACGTACAATGTTTGGAACGTGATAAAAGATGAGGAGGAGCTACGCAGCAAGGGGTTGTTTACGAAGATGAGTTTAGCCGAGGCCCGTGAGGCGATGGAGCGAAGCAAGAACATGCTCTTTGACGGCATTGAGTTTGCGTGTAACTCTGAGGTGAAGAAATCCATCATCAAGATGTTTGGGGGCCGAGTAGGTAAGGGCAAAGCGAGCCTGGAGCTTGGGTGGGACGCTGTCGTAGACATGCTGTTTCAGGGGCGCCTGCTGGGCCCCCAGGTAGGCGACTTAGTTGCAGTCAATTAGCATTTATTCGAGTATTTCATATACAAGAGCTCTCTATGGTGTATATTTTCGTTCCTAAATGTAACACTCTGTGCTTCAAGCAAGAATAAAGTCGACGCAAATGGATCCCGACACACTTTTACCAATAGCCAACGTGGGCCGGATTATGAAGAAGACGCTACCTGCTTCTGCGAAGGTGTCTGGTGGCGCCAGGAGCCTAGTCCAGGCATGTGTGACTGAACTTATAGCGTTTGTCACGTCGGAGGCCAGTGAAACATGTCTTGTTGAAAAACGTAAGACTGTTACGGGCGAAGACGTGCTGGGGGCACTTACAAGCTTGGGCTTTGATCACTACGCTGCTGTGCTTACAATCTACTTGGCCAGGTATCGAGGACGAAACAGCCTGGAGTCCTTGGATTTGGAGGAAGAAGACGACGTGGAGGATGAAGAAGAACTGAAATCAAAAGCCAGTACAACGCCGTTAGAAGAACACTACGAGCTCTAACACACCTTCTATACCTCTTCCATTCTTCGCCCACTGTATATATATTTATTTACATATAAATATTTTAGCCTATTGTGATTTACAGTATATATTTTTTCATATCATACATCAACACTTTGTTTTTCTATACAGCTTTAGATTAGCAGGTAACATGAGAGTGGGTTACGGAATGCTGCTGATGGCCAACGCCATGCTAGCGTTGGGCCTAGACGTCGATTTTGACTCATACGACTCGATCCATTCAGCGTGTGGGCTTATTGCAGATGGTCTTATGGACTACTACTGGGGTAAAGACTATGGTGGTACGGTTGGTATGTTCACGCATCCATACTATTGGTGGCAGGCCGGTGGTGCATGGGGGTCGATGATCGATTATGCGTTCTACTTTGATAACCACACATGGGACGACGTAATCATCACATCGATGATCTACCAAGCAGGACCTGATTTCAATTACATGCCATTAAACCAGACTGTCACAGAAGGTAACGATGATCAAGTCTTTTGGGGGATTGCTGCAATTCAAGCTGCTGAGAGAAACTTTACCAACCCGCCTGCAAAGTCGCCATCGTGGTTAGAGCTCTCGCAGGCCGTTTTCAATACAATGAAAAACAGATGGGACGAATCATCGTGTGGTGGTGGTCTTAGATGGCAGATCTTTGAGTGGAACTCGGGTTACGATTACAAAAACACTGTCTCCAACGCTGGTCTCTTTCACATCGCTGCACGTCTATTGCGTTACACAGGTAACGACTCATACTATTTAGATTGGGCTGAATTGGCTTACGACTGGATGGTGGACGTCAATTTCCTTGTGGAGTCAAACTGGGTAGCCTATGATGGTGCCAAGATTGCAGGCGGCTGTACCAACATGACCTACTACCAATGGACCTATAATGCTGCGCTTGTCGTCTCAGGTTGTGCGTACATGTACAACTACACCGAGGATGAGGTGTGGAAGACAAGAACGCTGGGATATCTCTCCACTATTTCCACCAGATTTTTTGACTCCAACGGTGTGATGTACGAGGCCGCATGCCAGCGTATTCACACCTGCCAAACGGATCAGAGGGCGTTTAGAGCCTATCTAGCCAGATTCTTGGCTTTGACTGCAGACATGGTGCCTGAAGTGTCTGACGAGATTCACGATTTGCTTCTTGTCACTGCCAAGGGTGTTGCTCAATCTTGTGTAGGTGGTTACGATGGCCACACGTGTGGCCAGAACTGGTCCTACTCCGGTTGGGATGGCTACTATGGTCTTGGTGAACAGATGTCTGCCTTGGAAGTTCTTCAGAACCTTATCAGGGCAACTCCTCCTTACACACAAGCAGACGGTGGATCCAGTGTTGGTAACGTGCTCTTTGGTAACGACACCGACACCACCACGGAACCAACGTTGTTAGATCTTGACGGAGGTGACAAGGCAGGTGCCGGTATTATCACTGCTGTTGTTGGTATTACCGTCATATCATTGATGTTTTATATTGTATGGAAATAATACAACAGATGGAGCTTGTTTGCAGAACTCTTTATACTACTTTTTCGTCTTAAATCTTTCAAATTCTTCATGCTAAGCTTTATTCTAAACTTAGAGATTTTTTTTGATGGCTTAACGAGGAGGTTCAAAAAAATCTTCAACAACAACAACAACAAACACGCCTAAGAAAAGCAAGCAAGTCAACACACGCCAGTTATCATGGACCCAGTCTCCGTGACCCTCAAACCACCGGTTCAACAGTACCGGGGCCACCACCACAGACGTTCTGCCGCGATCTCCGGCGATTTCGACGTCAATTTAGACTTCCTACAACAACCATTGTCAACACCTGCACCAAACGTCAACTTGTCACGGTCGTTACCGTGTTCGCCAATGAAACTTACAAATGCAGGTACTAGTTTGACATCATCTCCTCAGGTGAAGTTGTTTATCACGGACGACACGACATATATTGACGATAATAGCTCTAACACCTCTAATAAGGTCCCTGATGCCCTGATAGATTTGGGGCTCATCTACAAGGCATCCACAAGCACTACAAGCAATTGCACAACCAGCGCTGAACTAAGAGCCTCTCCACGTCACTCATTACTCTGTTCCCCTCAAAAGAAGGAGAGCATCATAGCAGAAGAAGACGACTCTGACATTTCAGGCACGGAGTCGGAATCTGAGCTCACAAACAACACCACTGCCAATACACTACCACCGGCGTCAAGTCCGATGCTCCCTGCTGCGTTGCAAACTAATGCCGGAGGAAACGGCGGGGATATGGAATCCTTGTTGATGTCAAAGCACTCAAATCATTCTTTGCTCTCCAATGACAACTTATCTACGCACTCATCTTCCAACACCAACAACCACCCCTTCTCCTCACATAATACGCCTTCAATGAGCTCGTTAAAGGGGAAAGCACGATATCAGTCATATTACAAACTGGCTCCGCCATCTACTCCGAAGCAATCGTATAATAACATATACAGCACCGGATCTCCAAGGGTAATAAAGTCACCTTTTCAATATCAATCAAAGCAATACGATTTGCCAGATGATTTTCATTTGCAGCATAACCTGCATTCAAGTACGCCGTCGCCAAGTTCTAGCATCAAACGTGAGGCACCAATTCTTAAAACTGACAAACTAGCCGTTAAAGCTTTAGACGAGGAACCTCATAACAGTCATAACAGAACCGGTTCTATTTTTTCACTCTTATCAAAGAAAATTTCACACCATAAAAGAAGATCGTCATTACGATCGAACTATTCGAAAACACATCACAATAGAAATTCTAGTATAATAGAACGAACGACATCAGATGAACTGCTCTCGCCAAAAACTGAAGACGTTACATTTAGTGAAGATATAACGTTTACACAAGAATCATTAGGCGAACCAGGACCGATGATTGAGCTTAATGATGATACCAACGTGTCAAAAACCCCATTAGGAGTTGTTACTAATAAAAAGAATAATCATAATAACAAAAAGAACAAGGGCTTGTTCAACTGGATTGTCAAGTCTAAAAAACAATAGTCTGTCTATAACTACCAAATTTAAAAAGTGGATAAAATTAACCATAATTTCATAAAAACCTTTTAATCATTTTAGCTCTTTTTGTTTTCTAATACTTGCTGACACATACTAATCATTAAATTAATCATTAAATCATTCATCAAATAAATAATTCTATATAAATTATTTATATTCTATCTATCATCGTGAAACTGTGATGATAATAATCAAAGTTTACAATCATTATTATTTAACTACCTTAATAAAGCCTTGAATATCTTCATTAACAGACACCAAACCATGTGAATTGAGTAACACTTTACTATTAAATAAGACTTTCAATTGAGCAATCAATTCATCATTTGGCAGATCAATGAGTAAGCTAAAATCTTCTATCCTTAATTGATCATACTGATTGAATTTGGAAAGAATTTGATATTGATAATAATTGCATTGGATAGTGCAGTCGTCACCATAATCCAAAATCATTCGCCACCTCTTGAAGTCAAAATATATCTGGCCTTTCTCTTTTCTCCACTTGATGAATTGCTCAATCTTGTTTTTAATTGATACGTCCAAATCAATGCCATCACCCAGTCTTGGTAGGGTATTAATTTCATCATCAACTCCTGCTTTCAAACAGATTATGTTGTAACTGTTGTCATCCAATTGGCGGTAACTTTGAATTTGGGTATCCTGAAACATGTGAAAGGAGTCATGAGCAATCTTAAGATTATTGAATAATTCTTTCAATGTATTGCCAGAACCAAAGGATTTCATTAATTCTTCGAAACAGTCTGTTAAGTTTAATTGGTTGTAAGCTTCCATTTCGGTGTACTCGTACATCATAGTTTGATTAATCTGTGGATGTAGAATTCTTAATAGACTGTTGAAATGTACTATTGTTTTAGCTGATTTGATACTGAGAATTGGGTATTCAATCAAACTTAAGAATCTCTTCAGTTCATTCTCCATTTCTACTCTATTTTTAATCTTGGCTATATTTTTTATCTGAACTATGATAAATTTGCTAAAGTGGAATACGAAGTCTCTCTCAAAATGCGAATTGAACTCTAACTGAAAATCCCAAAGATAATTTAATCTCATATCAAATTCATCACTTAGCCCTTTACAAGATTCAAAAGATTTTATAAGTAAATTGACCATTGACTTCAAATTTCTTTCATTAATTAGATCAAATTTTGGTATCATTGACTTGACTATTAATGAACTTGCTCTTACAAAATCTGTTTCGTCCCAAGAGTTACTTTTATAGTATTGTAAAATACTGTCAAATTCTCTAGTATTGCCAATTTTGCTTAGCATTTCAACAGCTTGTGGAGTTTCAACTCTAAACATCGATCTCTTTATACTGTCACTACAATCCAGCACATCCAACTTTTCAATAGTTCTCGTTAACAACTGCTGATAATCCATTCTATGTTCACACTTATTATGAAATTTGACTATAGATTTCGAGAAAACATCATTTTTGAAATCCAATGCCTTAATATGTTGAAAGAACACAAACTTATTGCAAAACATGTCAAATTTCATCCACGAAGACGAGTCGGCCGTAGAATCCATCCAACATTCGACCATTGACAAAACGAAATATAGTTTCAGTTTACTTTGAATCAAAGTATATTTGTTATGCATACTCAGTAACCCCATTCCTAGGCCATCTGACCAATTTAAGAATATGTCAATGAAAACCTTATAATTAATCATATCCAATTCAGTCAATTGCATCTGGCCCTTGTTATACTCCCAATCATTTTCATGCTTCCACTTACTACTCAATTTGATACCTGTTGATCCATGGTAAATAGGTTCAAGTATCAATTTCAACTCGTCTAACCTATGTTGTGATTCTTCCCATGAAGAAATTAGTAACTCAATTAAATCTTCTTCACAGCCAGCATTAAACCTATCTATATAAAATTTCTCTAATATATCACCTAGATGCTGCAAGACCCCAAATTCGTCTCTTCTGAACTTCTTGATAGAGTTATTCTTGGACAATCTTGTGATCAGACGTCGATTCTCAATCAAAATTAAACCATCTGTTTGTCTCTTTACCATAATCAAATCCATTAATTCTTTTACTTTAATCCATTCATCTTTGTGCTCCATTGCTTATTCTTTTCCACGGAACACAGATTTGAGTATATAATTGAAACTTGATAATTTGACGTGAGTTTAGCTATCTTTTTTTTTTCAATTTGTCTGAGTTAACGAAATGGATCCATTAGATGGCTATTATACCCCTGATGTCCGCGAATTTCATGCATTGGATTCGTTGGTATTTTCTGATGACAGCGATACCAATTTTAGCTGTTCAACTATAGATGATGCTCTCAGCATCATCCTTTCCTTAAAATGTTCATCCTCGTTTACCATAAAATCACTTGATAGTGGGAAATTACCTGAACTAAGAGCAATGATGGATAAGTTCACCAACGAAGAAAGGATTCAGTTTGATTCTCAATTGACTGCAATAGTCGGCGAGATCATGGAATCTGCAACCATGGATATAGATCACGTCAAAGTAGATTGCATTATTTCAATTTGTTGGATTTCAAATGTCATCCAGTACGATTTGCAACTACCCAAAAGGCTACTTGAAATAGCAAAGAAAAGATGTTTAGAGTGGATTAAAAACGGCTTTGACTGTATGGATCTTAAGAATTGTGACCTTATGACATGTTTTTACTATATCAACAAATTGAAAGGAAAGTCGATGCTGGAAATATATGACGCAATTGAAAGGCAGTTACCTAAGGGTGACCTCTTGGGTTCAATGAATAGATTATTGGAGCTAAAATCTTCATCATTTTCAGATCACTCAATAGTCATTTTATGTGGTTTCATTGATTTCAAAGTCGTTGGTCTTGTTCATATGCAAACGCCAGAAACTGTATCGGAAATAATTCATGTTTTAAAGGAGTTCGACATGGATTTATTTTGCTATGAATATTACTATAATGTTATTTTACGCCTAATGTCAAGTACGAAACTTTCTACTACAGACAAATATTATCAATTCATAAGCAAATGGGGTGAGTTCATGGTTCATCTCAATTTACCTCCCAAGGTTTCCCGATCCCTGCCAGAAGAAATCGTAAAAGTGATACAAGAAATGTACAGATTATGTTTTTTACAAAATCCATTAAATATCAGCAGGTTCGAACGATATATGATTTATACAATTGGTGAGAAATACAAATTTAATCCTCAATCATATATGAATGTTACCAACAGCGAAATCATTAATCCTTTGATCTATAATACAATAATGGGTCTCAACTGTTATCAAAATTTGGATAATCCTGCATGTAAATTTGAGGAAATTAATCCCAATTTAAATATATCAACATATCCAATTGATGAGTATGACAAGATATTAAAAGCTCGTCCCTATAAATACAGGCTTAACTTGGGGTGCTCATTTAACTTGCGATTGCCTAAAAAGTTGTTAGACGGTGCCAAGAAGTGGATACTTCCCGCTTGTTGTCAAACTTTTGAGATTGAGCTAGATGGTGCCAAAATTAAATGCTCGGGACTTTACTTGTTAATATTAAACTCACTTGAAAAATCGAATAGTTTGAAGGGTATTCATTTAGAAACCAAAATATCCCTAACTGAGTTAAAGAAACTCATTGAAAGATTAATTTTCGAAAAAGTGGTTGTATTCAGCAAATCAACAAGAAAATACTCAATAGTAAACAAATTTAAGCCACGATTCATTAACGAAGGCTTCATAGTCTTATTTTAAAATATACCAGGCAAATGAACGTCTCAAATTCTCCAGACAGACTGTCCTTCGCTCAATTTTGGCTTTTTATTAATGTACTGTTCTTCAAATTCTTCACCTAAAGTTTTACTTACCTTCATATGCTCATTCTTAACTTTTTCTATGATATTGGTGGCAAAAAATGGTTTAATGAAGTCTAAACCTAATCTGAATTGGAGTTTGAGTTTATCGTTTGCTGACAAATCGCTTCCTATCAACTTTTTGACAGCTTTGATCAAAATTGGACCTGATTTAATACCTAATTTGGCGAATGATTCGAAGCATGATTTAAGAAAGCCTGATTGATAGTGTAATAGTGAAGAAAACTCGTGATTATGTCTGTTGACAAATTTAAGATCAATTTTTTTTGAGCTAAAATCCAAAAGTATTTTAACCTTATGGCTACAATTGTCTATTTTGCAAATCATAGTATTGGAAAACAAATATTTGTTGGTTTGACTTTGATAATATTTGTTAATTATGCTGTAATGATGTAATAAGAATGGTGATAAAGCAAAGAACTGCGTAAATGTCAGATCGAAACTATTATTGGTATTTTCAAATAAATAGTCAATGATATCCAAGATCTTACTTATGGTTAAAGATTCATTCATGTCCACAAGATATTTTCGTGAAAGTTTAATGAACTCACTAGGATCATTATTTATTCTGCTTATTTTCCAAATCCAAAGTGGATGCACAGGTGGCAACCAGGCCAACAAACTAGCAAATTTTGGAGCCATTGTTCTTGTTTCCTTGTTAACTTTGAACATCGGGGTCTTAGATTCTTCTAGCGCCTTTGTTTCATCACTCTTCATTGGACTAGTAATCAATACAAAAGAAAATACGGCTGTGCTAGATCTTCATTTATCAAACTTTTTCTGAAATTTTCAAGGTTGAAGTAACAATCTTAATTCATGGGCTCAAACTTTCGACATGGGGGTGTTTGAAAAAGAGTTTGTTGCCACATTGAGGGGACACTCAGCTTCTATTACTGAAGCGGCCTATTTTTATGTACCGTCAAATACTTCATACGATAATTTAGGGAGAGAAACACCTTTATTAGTTCCAACTTTAATTACAAGTGATGAGAATGGATGCATCATTTGGTGGGATTTGAATACTAGGCGGCCTCTATACACATGGAAAGCACATACAGACACCATCTTGAGTATAAATCAGCTGGGGCTCGAATGGAAAATAAGCCAATTGGAGGCAATCAAATACCAATATCCGGTAATCAAAGAAAAGAGTGGCTATGGACGCCTTTTGACACATGGTAAAGACGGTGAGATCAAGATCTGGCAATTATTTGCACTCAATGATGCAGACAAACCTACTGCAGGCTTTACATATAATATTCAGTTAACAAAGAAAATTTCATTTGATAATATACCACCTCCTCTAAAATTTCAGCTACCTGTAAATGTATTAAACTTTTCCAATGTTCAGTTGAACAGTTATAACGAAAAATGGATTGTTACACCAGCAACAGTAGATGCACAAGGGTGGGATTTATATGATTTGAATTTGGAGACTGAATCATACAAATTCACCAGACCAACAAAAAACCACCAGCTTCCAAACGGCATTAAAACTGGAATTATAATGAAATTTTTATGGATAAGTGAAACAAGATTATCAGTTGGGTATGAGTCAGGAATTGTTGTCATATACGATATCAACAAAGAAGATTTTACAGTTAAACTGGTTTTCGAAAATGACACACTCGTTCCCAATCCAATAACAAGCATTGCATTCGATGATCTTGAAAAGAAAATCATTTGTGGATCTGCAAGTGACTCTTTGGTAATCATTGATACTCAATTCGAAAAATTCTCAGTATCTCTGGATCACATCAAGCACAAGGGTATCAATTATTTGGACTGCGAAGCACATTCAAAAACTTTAGCCTTGGTCACTTGGGATGGATATCTTAGAATATATAACTACGAAAATGATTTACAATTTCTTTTCAAAATAAGAAGAAGCATACCAAGTATTGAAAATACAGAAAATAACATTACACAAAGGGCAATTTTATCTAAATTTTCAAGATTACAGTACAAACCGAATTCATCAAAGCTAATATACCAAAATGGCCGCTCCAAAAATATCATTAGAAGGAATCGTCACGAACTATTCAATAGACAATGGTTTGTCATTGGTTACGAAGATGGTAGGATTGGATTGTATACAATATAAAAAGACAGGCAATGTCCACTAGCTGAAGAAAGGCAAGTTTATAATATTTGTACATAGTAAAAAAATATTAATATTCATCAATCCTTTGACATTGATAGATCATCATCAATACTCGCCTTTTCGTTATGACTATTACAATACTTCTGAGCTATTATATCATCAGTTAGACCTGTTTCAACTCTCTCCTTCAAGGTGATTGGTTCACAATCATACTCATTCAAATCTGTCGTTATTCTCTCGCAAGATTCTATCAGAGAATTTGTTTTTGGGCATATCCATGGGTGCTGTAAAGTATGTTCCACAGATAGCCTGTTGATTGGATCAAGAACTAACAACCTTGAAATCAAGTCTAATACGACATCTTCAATATTATCCCAATAAGGAGAGTAAAACGCATACTTGCCTTGAATGATTTGTTGTCTCATTGTTGGAGGACCAAGTTCTTCACTGAAAGGAGGAAAGCCACAGAGGCAGACATAAAGTAGAACACCTACTGACCACATATCCACAGCTTTGTTGTATTTCCTTTGTTGTTGATTGACCAAGACCTCGGGTGCAACATAAGCAGGTGTCCCACATAGAGTATTTGTGAACTGAAATTTACCAATGAATTTGGCTAGGCCAAAATCTGCAATTTTCACTGTTACATTAGCTTCGTTGAAATCCCACGGTTCATTTTGGCTGCCGTTTTCGATACTCAAAAGAATATTTTCAGGTTTAAGATCTCTATGAACAATATCCATTGAGTGCAAATAGTTCAGGCCCTTCAATAATTGTGTTATTATTGCCTTTGACTCGTTAACGTTTAGTTTACCTTTCTTAACAATTCTATTGAATAGTTCACCTCCATTGACTTTTTCCAAAACCAGATATGTGTTGATTGAAAACTCATTCACAGGCTCGATGAAAGTAGAGTAAAATCCAACAATATTTGGATGATTCAACTTTGTTAATATGTCTAGTTCTCTATCTAACTGAGTGGAATCACCTTTTTTACTTGTTGTAGGGTGAAAAATCTTGACGGCGCAAATCTCTCCTGTTTCTCTGTTCAAAGTCTCCTTCACCTGTGCATAGTGCCCAGTTCCAAGTACCTTAGATGTTAATACGTAATGATCAAAAAAAGAAGCTCTTTTAAATTGCTTATCTGAGCTTGTATATTTCAAAATGTAGTGTAAACTTGATGCAAATGACAATTTATCGCCGTCTCTGACCATAGAGGTATTATCTTTGCCAACTAGCACATCATTCAAAAATGTTCCGTTGGAACTGAGGTCCTTGAGTGACAAATACTCGCTATCATTCACCTGATTGATTGACAATGTCATTTGGCAGTGGATTGAAGAGCAATCTGCCTCGGAGAGAATGAAATCATTTCTTTTCTTCGACCTTCCCAGTGACACTACAGGCTTGCTGTTGCTAAGTTGTATATTTGGGTATCTTGTGGCGTCTAGCGAGTACAGTGTGGCGACTATGCATGGTTTTGATCTCTTGTTCGTGTGCCTTTCATTTTGTGGTGATCCTTCCTGATTGGAAGCATTTCTCTCAGTGGAACTGGGATCAAACGAATTGGAATTCAGCTGCCTTTTCCTTGAAATCATTAAGAGTGTAAATTGAAGTTGTGCTTGTTAAGCGTTGGAGGTGAAACATCAACTAAAGAAGGAATAGTGACGCGTAACATCTGCTGACTCAAAATTTCCATGCTTAGTTGCCACTTCTTCATAAGCTGTTATAGAGCAATCAAATCATGGCAATCAAAGGATTGGGACAATTGGATCAAGAGTACGACGGTAGCAAGCTTCATGTCGGGATTGTGCATGCAAGATGGAACCGCGTCATTATTGACGCCTTAGTCAAGGGCGCTGTGGAAAAGATGCTGGCAATGAAAGTGTTAGAAGAGAACATTACTGTTGAGTCCGTTCCCGGAGCGTACGAACTACCCTATGCCACCAAAAGGATGCTTGCCAAAGATGACATTGACGTTGTCATCTCAATTGGCTGTCTAATTAAGGGTTCCACCATGCATTTCGAGTACATTTGCGATGCTGTTTCCAACTCTTTAATGAAGCTCCAGATGGAAACAAACAAACCTGTGATCTTTGGTGTTTTGACATGCCTTACGGAACAGCAAGCGGAAGCTCGTGCCGGCCTCATCCCTGGAAAAATGCACAACCATGGTGAAGATTGGGGTGCATGTGCTGTTGAAATGGCCTCAAAGTGGTTATCATACTAATATTATGATTATGTAAGCACACACTGAAAATTGGAGTAATCCAAAAAAAATTTTTAGTGAAAAATTATACTTTACCTTATTATACGGGGTATATAGAACATAGATACTGATGGTTTCAGATTACGATTCAAGTGATGACGAATTGGATCTCAATCCTCAAATAAAAAGCAAAAAATTACAAAGAAACTTCGATATAAACTCGGAAAGTGAAGAAGAAGAAGAAGACGAGATAGCAGATGATTTAGACGTAAAAAATAAAGAGGAAGAAGAAACTAAAGAAGATGAGGTAGAGAAAGGAGAAGAAGAAGTAGAAGAAGAAGAAGAAGAAGCAGGAGGTAATGGTGATATTCTTGACGATGACGCAATTGAGGCGATCACAAACTCAATTGTTGGTGATACAACTTTTGGCCTTCAAAAAGTCAAAAAACTCAGCAGTGGACAGCTTGAAAAGGAAGAAAAGAAGATCAAGAAGTCGGGAGTTGTTTATATGTCATCCATACCACCATACATGAAACCACAAAAGATAAGACACATCATGTCAAGGTTTGGTGAGGTGGGAAGAATATACTTAAAACCAGAAGATGCAAAAGCACATAAGTCAAGGGTAAAGCAAGGTGGTAATAAGAAGAAGAAGTTTGATGAAGGATGGGTCGAGTTCGTTAGTAAAAAGGAGGCTAAATTGGCAGCAGAAACTCTTAACGGTGATATTCTCGGTGGTAAGAAGAGAAGTTTTTACCACGATGATGTGCTGAATGTAAAGTACCTCAAAGGCTTCAAGTGGTTTGACCTAACGAATGCATTGAATAGGGAGATTGAAGTTCGTGAGTCCAAAAAGCAAACTGAATTGTCTCAAGCGAATAAAATCAATAAACAATATATCAAAAATATTGAACAGAGTAAGAATATCAATAGAATACAATCACAGAAAAGAAAGGCTACGGATGAAGGCGATAAGGACATTGAAACCGAAAGGATTCACAGAAATTTTAAGCAAAATGCTGTCGTTACACTTCGTGCAAATGCCGATTCCAGTATCAAGTCGAAATCGCAAAATGAATCCAAAATTAGTTCGGTTCTTGACAGTATCTTCTAAACTCATTTTTACATAACTTTAATAACTCTTTGTAATAAACACGGCATATCATATGATAGTAATAGTGAATTCTATTGTAAGTGGAAAAAAAACTGAAAATTTTTCTAATGATGTATAAGTCAAATAACTACATAATATCTTTATTGTGTCTATCTAGTCATGCTAAGAGTTATACGGGTCTTCAAACCTGTAATAAGTCATCATCAAGTGAGGTTGTTTACATCGACTGTCCTTGTTAATAGAAATGCTTTAAAATATCGGTCAAAACAATCCAAAAAGATTTCAACACGTCACATTAGGACGCCTGAAGAATTGCTTCAGCAGGCGTCAAGTGTAGATATAGATAACTTGAAGAAAGAAGTCGACCTCAGGTATCAAATAAGGTATACAGAGCCAAACAAAAAATGGATTCAAACACAGTTTCCAGATCTGAAATTTCCGAACTACTTTGATTTCAAAGATACCCAAGACAATAGAAGCTTCATCAAGCAACACTTGATAAAATGTTACGGTGATGTCAAATTGAGTTTTAATTGGAAAGATTTTCAGTACTCTGAGCTAAATGTTGGTGATATTGTTGACTTATCTGGTAACTTTGAAAAGAACGACCTAGCAGTTGTTATTGAGTTACCACAGGATCCTGAAGATCCGAGGTATACATTGGTTAACGCATACGGTGAAATTCAATTTGTTTCCAGATCAAAAATGGGACTGCGTATACCAAATGTATTTCCTAATAAATGGTTCAAAAATGCAGTCATGAACGAGGAGCCATTTTTGAACAATAGTAACCTAGACATTTCACCAATTGGTAAACCAAAGTATAAATTAGAGGAAGTAGTTGATAGAAATAAGATGTTTGAGTCTGCCGTTGCGAGATCCATTAATAGTGAAAATTCACCTGACACATACATCATTCCTTCAATCTTATCAGGTATAATTTCAACAATTTTAACTGAGACAATTATTAAATCATGGAACTTGTTACCTGAAATTAATTTGAAATTGGAGGTTTTACATAATATATTACAATCACATGAATCACCAATTCAACTATCATTGTATCAACTATACGAAGCAGTTACATTGACTGATTTGAATGAGTTTAGTTCAATGTTTCAAAATCAAAATGAAATAAATATAAACAATGCATACAAAAAACTCCTTTATAAAATATCACAATCACTTTCCATAAATAATCAATATAATACAATCTCTTTGGGTAAATCAATTTATGGGGTTGTCAATCTCGATAAGCAAATTAAAATCAACGATTTTTATGCATTCATTCTAGGCTTGAGAAAAAACAATAAGGTTTATACGCATGATTCATTTTCAAAGGCTTCGACTTATGTCCTAATAACTCCATTGAAAAGAATTGTCCAGTTTAATAAAATGGTGAAATCTTTCAAACAGAACCAACAACTATACACTGAGATGGCCAATTTCATCATGATAAAATTGAATAAGAATAATGAACTGGTTGCTGAAAAGCCAGTATTTTATGATGATTTTATTGAATTATTGAAGCTAATGTGTGGTGGATCAATTTATAACAATGTCCTTGAATCATTCGTTTTGAAAATTGTTAGGATGTTGCAACCATATAAGGATTTAGATATTACAACTTCATGTATTTATGATTTGCTATTGAACTTGAAAGAGATTTCGAATAGAGAAGATCCAACAAAATGGTGGGATACTGCTATGATTCCAAACTCAGGAATATCGATAAAGTCAGATTATGAGCAACAATATTTTGACTCAATTAACAAAGAGAATATTAATGAATTTATAAATTTAGATTATGATTCTTTTCAAAAACCAAGAGAAAGATTTGATGATGTAATTTATTGCATTGACTCTAAAAATCCTTTAGAGATCGATGATGGAATTTCAATTAAACCACTTGAAAATGAGAATGAATTCTTGGTTAGTACATTTGTTGCCGATCCATCTTCTTATTTGAAACCAACTTCATTAGTGTCAAAAATTGCTTTTGACAGAGGTCTAACTTTATATTTGCCTGACTTATCGGGTACAAGTGCGATACCATTACTGCCGAATGCTTTTTCAAATGCGATTCAGTTGGGGAACTTAGACAAAGATACTAGGGTTTTCAAGGTTTCATTCAAATATAATATCAAAACCAAATCGTATAGTGAACTGGACGGTAGAGAGGGAATAAATTTTGGATTAGCAAATAAATTCATTAAAATTGATTATTTTTCTGCAAATGAAGTTTTAGCTGATAAAGGAGATAATATTTTGAAGAAGTTATCAATGGAGAGTGGCATAGCAGCGGAAAAGATCAAGAATGATTTGAAAAATTTGAGCATTGTATCATCAAAATTAAACGAAGTGGCCTCATTAAATGGAAGAGCATCATTGTTTGATAAAATCAACATCAAGAAGGAAATTGAGAATATAGAAAGTGATGAAAATGACGAGCACATATCATTAAAATTTAAGGATATGTATAATGATGATAATATAATCAGGTCTATCAAAGAGGGAACAAGATCAGAGCAACTAGTTTCGGAAATCATGGTGATGACAAATCATTTGACGGGTAAGTATTTGAAAAAAAATGAAATACCTGGTATATACAAAATCCAGCAGAGTTTAAGGAAATCTCCCAACGTTGAAGATTTCACTAAGAGAATTCTCAAAAATCCAGATGCACAATTCAAAGAATTGACTTTATTTCAAGAATATTTAACAAAATCAACCATCTCACCCTTTTGTTCACCACATGAGTTTTTGAACATTGATGAGTATGCCACAGTCACTTCGCCATTGAGAAGATTTAGTGACTTCATAAATCATTGGCAGCTGCAAGCATTTATTAGTAATGGAGATGTTCTTTTCAGCCAAGAGGAAATAAACTATTTGGCATTACAACTCAAGTTTAAAGATGAATTAAATACCAAAATTTCCAAAAAGGTTATTGGGTTCTTCACATTCAAGGCGTTGAAGGATTTGCAAAAGCAGAAGTTTAATGTTGTTGTTATCAAGAAACCAAACGAAAGCGGATTAATTGAAGTGATGATGATGGATTACGGAGTTCGTTGTATTTTAGAAACAAGTAAATATGCGTTGAGTGACAGTGAAAACAGGGGAAAAGTCGACATTGAAAGCAATAATAATAACTTGGAAATTGGAGACTGTATTGATGATGCAATGATTAAGGATATTGATTTGTTAGATGGTGCAATTTTGATGACAAGCGAAAGTTTATAGAGGCTCATCCGTTGTATAAAAGTTTCTTGTATATATGCACTACAATAGATTAATTGAGCACAAATGCATTTTCATAGCATTAGTGTGTGACTATATGTAGATCACTTTTCACACCATTTTGTTCAAGTTTAAACCCTAGCAATTCCCTATATTTGTTATTGCTTTTCATGGCTGAATGCTGTGATGGAAGTATTTATGGTCTGAGTGCTTCGTTTTATCAATGTGTATATAATCATAGTAAATATTTTCTCACGACTAACTTCTTGTTGTATTATTTTTAGGTCGAAATATCTTGGTTCAATATGAGACAATAATTTTACATAAATGGTTCCTAATTAAACATGTTATTGGATATACAGAGAACAGGTTGTTTGATTTATTTGCTCTACTTTACGTTTTTGTTCTTTAATGTTCTTAAAACTTTTTGAGAATTAATCTTTGTGGTGTCCAAAAAGAACAATTCAGATTTCAACTGACAGGAGAGCTGATTAGAGTCCGCTTTACAACTAGTTTGACGGGTAGCTACAAGATACATTACTTCAGTTACGATAATCCACTGCACATTGGATTGTTATGGATTGCTATTTTACTACCCATGATCAGTGCACAAGATAGAGAAAAAAAAGTAAACCAATTAGTCACTTGAAAAATAAGATCTACAATGTATTAGACAAATTTTGAGATTTTTGGACAACTCTTTCTTTTCCATTATATAGAATAGAAATAAATGTCAGAAACAGCACCAGATGGATACCAAAAGGTTAATGAAGAGCAACATAAGAATGTTGTTCATAACCCCTACGGACCAAACCCTAGTGATTACCTCTCAAACGTGAGATCATTTCAATTAATTGAATCTACATTGAGAGAGGGTGAACAGTTTGCAAATGCGTTCTTCACCACAGAAAAGAAGATCGAAATCGCCAAGGCCCTTGACGATTTTGGTGTTGACTACATCGAGTTGACATCGCCAGTTGCGAGCGAACAGTCAAGAAGCGACTGTGAAGCCATTTGTAAACTTGGATTAAAGGCCAAGATCTTGACACACATCAGATGCCACATGGACGACGCAAGAGTAGCTGTGGAGACCGGTGTGGATGGTGTTGATGTTGTTATTGGTACCTCTCAGTTCTTAAGACAGTTTTCCCACGGTAAGGATATGTCCTACATCACCAAATCTGCCATCGAAGTTATTGAATTTGTCAAATCCAAAGGTATAGAAATCAGATTTTCTTCAGAAGATTCATTCAGATCGGATATTGTTGACTTGTTGAACATTTACAAAACAGTTGACAAAATCGGTGTTGACAGAGTTGGTATTGCCGATACCGTTGGATGTGCTAACCCAAGACAAGTTTACGAATTGGTCAAGACCTTGAAGTCGGTAGTGTCCTGTGATATTGAGTGCCATTTCCACAACGATACCGGTTGTGCAATCGCCAACGCTTACACTGCATTGGAAGCAGGAGCAAAGTTGATCGACGTCTCAGTGTTGGGTATTGGTGAAAGAAACGGTATCACTCCATTGGGTGGTTTGATGTCTAGAATGATTGCTGCTGACCGAGACTATGTTATGTCCAAATATAAATTACACAAATTGAGAGACTTGGAAAACCTTGTTGCAGATGCTGTTCAAGTTAACATACCATTCAATAATCCAATTACAGGATTCTGTGCCTTCACTCACAAGGCAGGTATTCACGCCAAGGCCATTTTAGCTAACCCATCCACCTACGAAATCTTGAACCCATCTGATTTCGGTTTGACCAGATACATCCACTTTGCAAACAGGTTGACTGGTTGGAATGCAATCAAATCAAGAGTGGAACAATTGAATTTGAAACTAACCGACGATCAGATCAAGGAGGTTACTGCCAAGATCAAGAAGTTGGGAGACATCAGACCTTTGAACATTGATGACGTCGACTCCATCATCAAGGAGTTCCATGCCGAAGAAGAAGCTAAGGAAGACGAACGTGACACTAAGAGACAAAAGGTTTAATTTACACAATTATATAGAATGTCTTTTTACTCTCTTTATTACTTAACATAGTATAACCGTAATTTTCACTAGTGAAAATAGTGTAGAGCCCCTAACCTCTACTACAAAAAAACTCGTTTGTTAGAAACTTCTAATCACTACATTTGGCTGATAATGGAATAGATAAATAAATAAATAAATAAATAAGAATAATAATTCAGTCATTAACTAAACAAAAAATAACTAAAGTTAATAAATTTAAGACGTAATAATGTTAAGGAATTTAATGTGTTAGAGAATCAGTTCTTGTCGATCTTTTCAGCCAGGTCATCAAGTTGCTTCTTTTGCTTGGCTAATTGCTCCTTCAATGCAGCAATTTGTTCTGCTTGGTGCTTCTTGATGTAGAAATCTTCTTGCGCCTTTTCTCTCTTGGTGAAAGAGTCTGAGGAGCCGTCGGATCTTGTGGATCCGGTGGCACCTTCAGTGTATGCTCTGAGGCCAATTGCTCTCTTTGGAATTGATGCCAATGCTCTTCTTGCCAACATATTTGCTCTTTATATTAATAATTTGTCTGAGTGATGTCGTTGGTTTTCAAAGTTAGCTTCTAATTGACGCCATTGGCAAAAAATGCCCCCCACAAAAAAAAATCATAATGACACACGCAATAAATGACAGATATTACGTAAGCGTCAAAAAACAGACGCTTACGTAAGATTACATAAGCAAGATCTAAATTTCAACTAAAATTTCTATTTCTCTGTTATAAAGTTGCAGGTTCTGTTAACTAATAAGTACATAGAAAGTGATAGAAGATTATAAATATAGTGAACTTAATGACAACAATTCTTGAGGGTCATGAGAGTCCGGTTTATGCAGTAGAGTTCAACGAAGCAGGTACTTTGCTTGCCTCAGGCGGTCTCGACGAACGTTTGGTCATTTGGGATCTGGAGTCATTAGTTGAGGATAGTGAAGAACAGCAGGAGGTTTTGATGTTCGACAAGAAAATGGGAGCGTCAGTAACGGGGCTGCAATGGTCAAACTTGAGCGAGGAGCTTATGTTTTCGTGCCACAGTGATTCAAAATGCTTTGCATTCGACCTAACAAAGGGAAAGAAGGTCAAAACGTTCCAACATCCGAAGAACAATTGCATCAACCAGATTGCCGCATCCAAGCGAGATTTTATAATAACGTGCTGCGATGATGGTGGCGTGCGAGCCTTTGATTTGCGATCAAGAGACCCAATCAACACCATTGAAAACCCATATCCAATACTTACCACCGTTATCGATGCAAACGAACAGTTTGCATACTTCTCTGGTGTGGATCCAAGCGTTTGCTGCTTTGACGTGCGAAAAAACGAAATTATATGGAAAGAGTCAAGTCAAAGCAGCAATGTAGTTTCCTTATCCTTGTCCTCAAATAGCGAATACCTAGTATCATCTTCAATTGATGGGACCATCAAGTATTTTGACGCGAGGTCCCATTTGGAACATGTTAAGATTAGATCCAAACCCTACGTCTTTGAAGGTGCCAAATTCAGCGACGAAGACTGGTCAATCAGAAATAAAATAGTCGATTCTAATTCTAATACGAACAACCAGTCATTCACAGTCTTCTCAGGCTCAAACGACGGCTTGCTTTTTTCATGGGATTTGGCGTCAAGAAAAACCATCAACAAGTTGAATTTTAACGTGGGCACAATTTTTGACATAGACTACAACAAACAGAAAAACCTATTGGTTTCAGGTTCACTGAGTGGTTCGTTAGTTTTATCATATCTTTAAAGTGGCTTGCTAAACTGTACAATCAACTACAAAACCTAACATTCTTAACCTTCTTTTCTCTAAACTTTTCTAATAATTTAATACTCTTCAACTTTTTATCATCAGCTCCATAGTTATTCATCTCTTGAATTTCTTGTATGTTTTTTTTCATATCGAAACTTGATTTGATCTTTTCATTACTCAACTTTGTCATGTTCCGCTCTGTAAAGAGTGGTAAATCCCAAGACCTTACTTTATTCTGGCTATCGTATTCACTTTTGATGGATTTCATGGTGACATGATCTTCGTTTTCCTCTGTACTTTCATTTAAGTTTTGTTCAGTTTCACTAACAACTTCGGTTGAACAGTATTCCCCTGTATAATCATCATCAAACATCCTCAGAAATTGAAAATTCAGTATGTACTCTTTCATCTGGCTATGATCAATTAGTTCAATATCATTCGTAATTCCCTTTTCACTTTCCTGTTCTCTTTTCAAATACATCTCTTCTTCGATTGTATTTTTCAAAATTAGTGTTTCAACATGTACTTCATTCAACTGACCGATTCTGTGTGATCTTTTGATTGCTTGTGCTTCAATTGTTTTGTTCCAAATAGGATTTATAAAATACACGTTCGTAGCTGATATGATAGTTAGTCCATGCGAAGCTAATTTTAGGTCCATTATTAAAACAATCCCTTCACTTATTTTGACATCCCATGAATCAAATTCTGCTAAATTTCTTGATCTTTCATTGATGTTGATATATGTAGAATACATTATGTAATTCACTCCAATCAAATCCAAAAACTCAGTCAAATAATATGCCGAATTTTCAAATTCGTAAAACACTATTGATTTTATTAACCTTCTTTGGTTTTCTAATAGTTTTAACGCTAAGTAGGTTAGTTTTGCTGATGATGTACCAATTATTTTGGAGTTCCTCAGACCATTCAGTGATACTTCAGACAAGTCAACATGTTTTATCCTCTTGTTTTTCCCTTTTTCTTCATTTTCCTCTATCAGTGACTCTAATTTCCTCTTTTTGTCATGTTTGATATTGAAAAATAGATCTTCTTCAAGCTTCGGATCAAATCCGTCGACCCACTCAGGTAATTCTCCAATGCTTTCAATATCATTGCTATTGAAATCTTTATATTCCACTTTATTGCTAACCAGCCTATCTCTAGACTTATTACTAATAGATTTCCAATAACCGTCCCAAAACTTATTACAATTTAGATCAATTTTGGTCTTAAAAGTTTTAGGATCTTCAATTATTCTATTCTTATAATAAAATTTTTGGAGGGAGACTAATTGTGGAAAACCATACAAGAAGATATCTTTATAATATTGGACCAATGAATAGCGTGTAGTTATAATGTTTGGTAGATTGTTAACAAAATACCCCATTTCGTGAATGGTGGTAGTTGACCTCCACCTAATATTCGAAAGGGCTAATTTGGAGATATAAATGGACCGTCTTAACAAGTTTATATCTTCCTTGCTATAATGGTTTTCATTTTCTTTTAATGCGAAGACACAAATATTCAATAAATTTTCAACATCATTTATGCTAAATCCAGTCCAATAAAATGTTGCTTTTCTCAAATTTGTTATCAATCTTCTCAAGTCTGCTTTATTATTGGAGTGAAACATGTAATCAACATCCTTTCTTTCTGATGTAACAGCGTTTGTTGCCAAAACAGAAACAAATAAATTTATTGATAATTTATCAAAAAAAGACGGATTAATGAATATTGGCTTATGATGTAAATCTGGTAATTTAATATCATTTTCGACATCATCTGTTGTATGTCTGACAATAATTATACTCAACAAATCTTCCAATTGTAAATCTATGCCAAACTGATTTTGATTCATTGGCTTTATTATTGATTCTGTCCATTTTTTTGGATTCGAAAACCATGGCTCAATTTTCAAATAATTGCTGATGATGGCTCCCAGTTTAATTAAGTCTTGTTTTGCATCAAAGTCTTTTCTAACTGTATACTCTTGAGACTCATTTTCCACATGTATATTCGTCATACCAGATGTTGGTGTACCACTAATAGCCCACATCCTTTCGTAATTCATTTCTCTAGCTAATGATACTGCCAAGGTTGTTTTAGAATTCATAGAATGTCCTTCGTCTATAATAATCCTTTTGAAGTAGATTTGTTTCAAGATGGTATTTTTTATCTGTGATTGCCGTGAAAATGCATTCATTGAAATTAGAACGACATCGTATTTAGCTAACTCCTTAATATCATTACTTATTATTGTTTTAACGTTGGGTATCTGTAATATATTAAGAAAGTCTTTTTTGACATGCTTTGCAATTTCCAAATTCCATTGGTGAAACAAGTTATCAGGTATCACAACTAATGTACAAGATGACAAGTAATACTTTTTCAAAACTTTAAATCCTTCAAAGTCCTCTTCCCTTATAGCAGATCTAGTCTTGTGAGCTGACATTTGATACTGAACATCTTCGTAAACGCCAAGATTCATTTCTAACTTTTCTATTAGATGTGTTGGGAAATCATCATAGTATTGCTTCCAAGGTATAGAATTTTGATTGATGAACTTAGTGCAAATATCAACCAAAGAATCCTTATATCCTTTGACTTGGCCTTTTGCCAGGTCATTTTCAGAAATCTCATACTTTGTCAAACATATCAGTGCCAAGCAGATGCATGTTTTGCCTAGTCCCATATTCTCAGCAAGAATACCACCACGAGGAGCAGTGAACTTTCTTGGATGAAACAATGGCTGCATTGTCCTCAAATCGTAAAAGGTATTGGATTTAGTTTTGATAACATATGGCAAATGTCGTGCTGTTTTTGTGGACTCTCTTTCAAACATCTTTGCAACAGATCTTCTTTGATACATGTAAAGTTCACTTTTAAAACCAGGTATTTCATCACGCATTATATTATTGTACAGTTCCAGCTGATACTCATTTAATTTCAGTTTATCCACCAAAGGAGACTTGAAGTTGGTATAAATGTTCAAAACTCTATTTTGTAATGTTCTTTCTCCATTATCATCACCTGCAGAGTGATACATCTGAAATGCTTGATTATTGATTAGCCTTTGCAAATGGAACTTCATCAAATTCGAATCCTTCAAATCACATGGAATCTCCTCGTCATGTAGCACTTTCTTCTTATCAAAATTCAAAAGCACAATTTTGTTATGCTTGATGTAGTCCATGAATTTGGCAGCGTCTATATCGAGAGATACAGGATTGAAGTCCATGATGGTGTAAAGTTTCTTTATGATTTTCAAGCACTGTTTCTCAATAGCTCCAACAGGTCTTTTATATCTAAGATATCTGTGTCTAAACCATTTTACAATTCCTATTTCTCTAGAATCGCTTGGCAAAAGGTAAACTCTGACGACACAACAACCATTTCTCAAATACTTATACGTAAACCTTGCAAACGCTTTTCTTACAAGTAGCCGAAGTTCACAGAAAACCTTGGAAAGTAACAAAGATTCAGGCTCCTCCCTTTCATAAGGTAGATCTACCCATTGCCAACCATCAGGCGCCGCTATTCCAGCCATTTGATGTACTTTGACATTGTAACAAAAGAGTACTCCCACCAACTGAAACCCTCGAAGTTCATTAGTAACCTCTACAAGCCTTGGTATCGAGTATTCGAGCATGCTTACATTCAAATTTGACATCAATTCATTATTGGAACTCCACTGCCTTGAAAAAATGCGGAACTAAAAGTTTTCAACTTCTTCAACTTCTCTAAATTGTAAGAGAGGTTTCTCAGTTATTACATAAGGATGTCTGTGGTGACTCGTGTTCCCAGGAGCAAGTTATTCAAGCTAGAAGAATTGCAATGCAAAGTTTTCAGAACTACATTTA
Organism: Saturnispora gosingensis; assembly: GCA_030570395.1. Classification (NCBI taxonomy): domain Eukaryota; kingdom Fungi; phylum Ascomycota; class Pichiomycetes; order Pichiales; family Pichiaceae; genus Saturnispora; species Saturnispora gosingensis. The sequence goes on from JAJLVU010000003.1 coordinate 107,941, forward strand.
ACCCTACAAAAATGAGAACAGGGGCAAAAATTCTACAGGCTCCATTAAAAGGTCAAACCTTAGCTAACTATTACGGTCCATCTGACTTCCCAAATATCTCTAAAATGGCCAAGAGTTTGAGCACACCAAGCTTTTCTGTGGTGAATGAACCTGAAGAATATAGACTAGAAAGAGTTGAAGATCTCAAGAGAAGAGGTAAAGGTGCCCCTAAGAAGATCAGAGAAGCTCCAACTGCTGCTGCTGGTAAGGGTAAGAAGAGGAAATAAACAACACATAGTTATACTTGTACATATAAAAGTTAATATACATCATTTAGCCATTTTTATCAAAACATTCGTTTGTAATCGTAATCTTCGATGATTTGACCAAATAAAATCCTCTTGACGATACCTAACAACTGGACCCTGTTCCAATTGGAGATGACATCTTCAACCTTGTTTGGTTCTTCCCTTGTCTTGGTGAGTTTTTTGTGAACTAAATTCATATTCGATAAGTTGAAATTTAGCAATGAGTTGACATGTGATTTCCAAATCTCATTCAAGGTTAAGCTTCTGGCTGTTAATCGAAAATTATTTAAAGTATTATCATTTTTCATCAATGAATAGTCTATTGTAATTCCTGATGGTAATCTTTCTTTATTTTTCACTTTTAGTAGCAAAACAACAAGTGGTAAATGGTTCAATGATATCAGCGAAAACTTTAGTATACATGATACTAGCATGGCACTCAATTTGAGCATCACAAACGTAATGTAAAATGCAGTTATAGTTGGTAGTAAATAGATCAAAATTGTAAACAAAATAATACCGACCATCAACTGATCAAATTCATAGTTGTTAGAATCAACTCTATTTTTCAGGACGTTGTACTTTTTCCCATAAAATAACCTAAACAAGGTGCTAATGATATGAAGTTGCCAACAATATATCCTTGTAAACGCCACATAAACTCCATAAATGTTGAAGTATAAAATATTAAAAATATCAAGTGTAAATGCCATGCCCATTGTGATACCACCAAATTTAGTTATGAATTCCAGTATCGTTAGTAATAAGGGGAAAAAAAAAGCAAATGTATCTAAAACATTTGTTTTCCAAAATTGCAACACCCACAATATTAAATGTCCCAAGAAGTTGGCTAATTCGTTATTCAATTTGAACCCAGCTGGTGAGTTCATTAGCCAATGTATTATCGAAGCAAGACCTTGTTCATAAATTGGCAAGCATTGTACTATTGAATTAGCTATAACACCTGAATTGACTTTGATAAAATTTGAAACTATGAGTCCTATGAATATATCGTTGGCAATCAACCATAAATTGTTGTAAAACCGTATATATTCACTAGGACTGAACTTTGTGCCCTTGATAATTAGGGCTTCACTTTCAATTTTTGAAATTTTCAATTTTTGAAATTGGTTAGGCAATAGCTTGAATTGTTTTATCCGGAAATTTAATTGATGAAAGGTGTATGATAATAGTGATAACGACCAAATAGCAGGAGCTTTTTTACATTGTCTTTCAGTTGGTACTTTCTCACTTTTTTGCTTTCGACTAGCAATTTTAGAAAAGTTTTTAATTGGATGTGCTAGAATATCATTGATGAAAGTGCAAAATCTAACAACTATTAGATTGTAAAGAATTAAAGAAAAGTAAAACATATCATCCACCAAATGATTGACATTTTTTGACATTTTTGCGAGTGATGTCTGTTCCTTTTGATTCAATAATAATCTTGTATAATTTGCTAAATTGATATATCTCAACACCTCCTTCATTTCGATGTCACTATCTGGTTCATTAAAATGAAATTTGAGTTTTCCGCTGTACTTATCACTGAAGTCTGAGAAAAAATTATGTTCTCTTTCACCATGAAAAGTCCAAAAAATATCGATTGTAATAGGGTCCAATGAGTAGTATTCCAATCTTGATGATACTGGAGGTTTAAAAAAAACTAGTGTTTCGTTCATGTCTAAGTATGGTTTTTGAAGTTCATAGTCGAACTCTATTAATCTATTCCACTTTCGTGATTTGGAGTTTATGCACCCTACAACTGTTAACTGTTTCAAAATCGATTTGTTGGTTGGGTATGGCAAACTTTTATATTCATCAGCTATTATGATGTCAATGACTATAATTTTGCATTTGTTGACCCTATATCCAACAACCACATATTTTTTCGTCCTGTCTAAAATCTTCATGTCATCTGGCCAGAACATTGTGACCGGGTTAACCAACTTCAACCTGGAAGAATCTCCTGAGTTACTCGAATCAATATGCATCCTTATTATATATTGATGCCCGTCTTCTGTTGAAGTAAATTGGTTTTGTTGTTAAAATGTTCAAAGAACTCACAAAAATCTTATCTAAAGAGTATACTATTGAAAGGTATCCAATAGTTAAAGTAGTGAATATAATAATGAATCTTGCAACCAGGTGATTTGAAAGAAAGTTATTTAGAAAGCAGTAACTTTTCAGAGTAAATGGCAGGTCTGTGTACTTCGGCCCAATGTCTTCAAGAACCATAAAATGGAGACAAATGATATGACTAAAGTAATATGTGATCTCTCAATCTAAATTAATATATGCGAATGCTATTGAAGTGGTGACAAAAATTCACAACTGAATAATTATGTTGAATCGGGTCTAATTATTTGGAGCAGATACCCAAATTGGCGGTCTGTAAATCAACAGATAATGTTTCACAAGTTTTCAAGGCTACAACAAAGGCTAGTAAGATTTTGATGCCTTTGCAAACAACGTTTGTTTGATCAAGGAATAAAGAAGTTGGGGAAATATTTAAGAATTTGCCCAAAAGGGAAATGACCAGCAGTGCTCATTGGCTCAGTACCACATGCTGTAAAGTGAAATGTCGTACCTTAGGGGTTTATGACATATACGTATATAAAGTAGTATCGTTTGCTTTTGTTATCTTTATATTAAAACACTTATAGAAAATTTTATATTTCAAGGTGTAAAGACTTACCAGGAACCTTCAGCGGCTTCACCTTCAGCAGCCCAGTCGCCTTCAGCAGCTTCAGCGTTACCCCAGTCACCTTCAGCGGCAGCAGCGGCGGATTCTTCAGCAACTTCTTCTTCTTCTTCTTCTTCAGCAGCAGCTTCAACTGGAGCTTCAGTTGGCTCTTCTGGATCTCTGTAGAAGTACAAATCTGGCATAACAGACCATTGTTCGGTTCTGTTTTGGAGCTTACCTCTCAATCTGAGGACTTCTCTGGCCAATAACCACCAGACAAGACCAATAGAGTGCTTACCCTTGTTGTTACATGGGATAGCAACATCAACGAAATCACTTGGGGAGTCGACATCACACAAAGCAATAACTGGGATGTTAACGTAAGAAGATTCCTTGATAGCTTGAGCATCAGTTCTTGGGTCAGTAACGACGATCAATCTTGGTTCTCTGAAAGTCTTAGAGTTGTAGTTAGTGAAAGAACCTGGGGTGAATCTACCAGCAATAGCAGTGGCACCGGTGTGGGAAGCGAACTTCAAAACAGCTCTTTGACCAAGGGTTCTAGAGGAGATGGCAACAACATCAGCAGCGTTTGGAACAGCAGCAATGATTCTAGCAGCCAAGACAATCTTTTGCCAGGTCTTGTTGACGTTAATAACGTTAACACCATCTGGTCTAGCAGCATGGATGTATGGGGTTTGGTGAACCTAAAGAAAATTGATGTTAGTATTTGATTTTCAGTATTCTTGTGATTTGGCATTCAAAATGGATATAATAGACCCTTGATGAAACTAAATAGTGTATTAATAACCCTACCACAAATGAGTATTGTCTTCATGTTGATGTTTGATTCATAATGGGGATTTTTCACTTTATAACAACAATGATACTCCGTTCCATCGTGTTCTCTAGAGTTTTGAATGCATTTGAGTCTTAAATGAACATACGTTAGCGTTCTTGGCACCAAGGTGAACGTTGGCAGCAATCAAGAGCTTTAGGTCGTCTTCAGTCAAAGCAAAGTCAGCCATTTTGATGTTTGATGTATCTACTAAGCACTTACTAACATCAACCAGTTGTAAAATTTCATTAAATTTTTCTCGCAGTACCCTTTGGAAAGCATGCTCATGGTGCGCGGGGTGGTTCAAAATCACCAGATAACGCAGTCACAAACACAAAGCTACGTGAAATGTTTTTATTCTACTAAGATTCAGCAAAGACAACTGTAACTGGATGTTGCTTTATTTTAATGGCTTGTCATTGTGCTTTTTTCAAACCGAAAAAGTCTAAAAATTGACGAAATATGGGGTAAAAATTAAAAAACCAAAGGTAACCCTTCTTACCCTAGATATAGTCACGTGAGTTTCACGTGACGATCCACATGGTGCGGCCTTATCGGTTAAGTTCGATCTTGGCAACAACGGAATTGATACCTTGACAACTATTGAACAATACAGCTATACCCAAAGTTACTAAGCCCGTTTTCTGATATTCTCCAATTACAGCGCTACTATTTAAGCGTCTGCAGCTTGCCTGGTTTAAGAACCCCCTTTGTTGGCAAGTTATTCTCAGTCCTGTTTATTATTGACATATAGATCATCTTTCAACAGCAAAGGCAATTAGATTCAGTTCAATTGGTGATCATCAACTCCTGACAATGTCAATCTTTTCAGCATTATTTGAGACCACAGAGGATCACCCTCATAGGCAAATACCACCAGAGAAGCTAGCTAGAATACACATTACCAACAAGTATGGCTGGTACACTATCGTTGTGACCATAATCTTTTTGATATTATTCCCGTATTGGAACAGGTGGTATTCAAGGATGTATGTTCCATCGTCTAGCATATCACGAAAGCTTAAATCTAATTTTCTGCGATATAGGATATTCAGGATAAACCCTCTAACTTTTCAAACAATTGCATTTTGGTCAGTAGTACTATCGCTGCTCACCTTCTTACAGACTGACAACTGGAACTTGAACTGGATTGCAGCTCGGTTAGGTCGTGTGTGTGTGTATTGCTTACCCACAGTTTTCTTTTTAACCCTCAGGCCTTCACCTTTGCCAGACACACTATATTTGGCAATCTTGCCAGTTCACAAATGGTTAGCCAGATTGATTGTGTTGCAGGGCCTTTTACATGCTGCATATTACATAATTGGAAACATAATGCTCAATCACCCTGAAAAGATTTTCCACCTTGCTAACGCCTTAGGTGTTGTTGCAACCATTGCATTTATCATCATCATTATTACTTCGGTTTCCAAAGTTAGAAGGGCAGCGTTCAATGTTTTTTACATAAATCATTATACTTGTTCTTGGATTTTAGTTATTACATTGCATGGTCACTCTAGGCCCGCCATTCCCTTAGTCACTATTTTGAATGCCTCTATTCTACTTTACCAAATATATATGAGATTTGCTTTGAGTAATATCACTTGGATCAATGCCTACAACGTCTCTAAAAATATGACCATTGTTGAAATTCCAAACGACGGAATCAAAAAGAAATCAAATATACCTGGTTGTCATATCAGAATAATTGAATATGATGAAGGTAATCCTTTCAAATTATTATGGAAACTTTTAATTGCTCCTGTTCAACACCCATATACGATTGCTTCGTTACCTGCAGATGAAACTCAAAAACTAGTGATCAAGAATGGTAAGTTCAAACTTGACTCAACCAAAAAGTACATGATAACAGGACTGTATCTACCATTCTTGAAATTTTTGAAGCCGTTACCAAGATCCCCTATACAATCACTATCTTTCCACACTAAAGTTAAAAAATGTCTACTTGTAGCAGGTGGATCTGCAATTGCTTTTGTTTTACCAATTGCTAGAGTTTTGAACTATAATGGTGCCATGGTCAAAATCCTTTGGGTCATTAGAGACCACGAAGATTTGAAAGTCTTAGATTTTTTCAAGAAGGCTATTGTTAGTGATGATATGATGGACATATTTATCACTGGTAATTATACTAACAGAGAAAAGATGCAATTTCAAGACGTTTTAACTGGATTAAGAAAAAAGAGAAAGCAAAAGGAACAGTTCCAAGAGTCTAATATGTTAACAGGTAACTATTCAACTTATGATACCCAAAATGAATATACTGGCAATGACAGTAACGAAATGGAAATCGACTTTAACAAAATTCAATCAGACTTTAATGCATTATCTGAATCAACTCCTTTGAGGCCCAAAGTTTCAACATCTACAGCTTTAAACAACTATGGTTCCGTTGGAACACCTACCAAAAACAAAGTTTCAGACACCGAAGAACTGAATACAGGATTTCAATTTATTCCACCTAAAAAAAGAAGAAGTTATGTTGATATTCGTGCTCACCATAATTTAGGTGAATATGATGGTAATGATCAGGAAGAAAACCTCCAAATTGATTTTGAATTGAATGTTCCGGGTAAATACGATCAACAATTGAAGAGGGCAAAAGAAGTTTCTTCTAATAATCTGTTTAGCCAAAATGCCGCATTTTCTGACAGCTTTAAAGGGAAATCAATGTTCAAACCAAAATTTCTTGCTTCACCTTTGTCGACTTCTACATCAGCATCTTCTCCACCTCCAAACGTGTCAAACGATAGCAATTCATTTGCTAGTACAGTTTCGTCATCTTTGTACGACAATCTATTGAATTACTGGATCCTGGAGAACACATCATGTAAGATCGTTTTTGGAAGGCCAAAGTTAGGATTAGATTATTATTCATGGTGTATTGGGTCTTCCTGTATTGGCCCTGTCATTGATCCTATTACAGGTGAAGTGCTATGTTTCAATCAGGAGATTGACTTTAATGTGAATACTAAAGACCCTCATTTGAAAGAGTTATACACCAATGAAACTTTCCTTGCCAACCAAAATGCCAGAATCAAGGAGCGAGGCGGAAGACCGGACGATACTACCTGGGTTGTTGCTTCTGGGCCTGAGGGTTTAGTTGGCAGCACAAGACTTTGGGCGAACGATTGTGGTTTCAACTTCCACGAGGAATCATTTAGTGTTTAACATTGTTTATGAACTGTTCATAGCTCAGTGTACTACGAGATTAAAGAAGTCCTATATAAAATATCATTTTCCCCAGCTATATATAATATTAACACCATGAGCATTTGAAAATATCGGAGCGCGTTGGCAAGCAGGGCAAACTCCGAGGAGGTGGATGAAGAAAATCAAATTGAAGCCTTCAGTCATTAACTCTTTTTTCTTGGAAATGGTGATATTCCTTTATTGGAATATATTCTTTGCTATTAATACACTATAGAAACTTTGGAGAAAAAAAGGAAACAGAATATTATTTCATGGAATTTCCAACGTCTAAAAATAAAAGGAAAATCTTTTCGAATTACACATCGAAATATGGAGGGATACTAGATCGATATATTTCTGTCATTCATGAATTACCAGTTAATAAATTTATGAAAACGTCGTCAAGTAACCAAAGGCTTCAAAAAAGTTCATCCGAAGAGGAGAGTAGTAGCACCAGGACTGCAACAAATATCATACAGGGAACAAGCAATTCTGAAAGTCCCATTTTGTTGGGTGAAGGGTTGATTAGCAACGAATATGATTTCAACTCGCATGAATCAGCAGATAGACATGTGTCAAGAGAGTGGTTACATGAATTTGAAGTTAAAGAGAACTTATTGCAGGAAAACACTATTGCAAAGGCACTTGGCTTCAAATCACCAAAAATATTGGACTTCAAACCCATAAAGTCACCTTTGAGACGGTACAAATCCCCTGTTGAAACCCCCAGTGATCAAGATGGAAAGTTAAAAAAGTTGCCTTTCAAAACTGTGCCTGCAAAAATTGCAACGATAAAAACGGAGGTTTCTTTTAAAGTATTAGATGCTCCAGGGTTGAGGAATGATTTTTACTCGAACATAGTTTGTTGGTCTAAGAAAAAGGATAACATTGCTGTTGGCCTTGGTTCTGTTGTATACACTTGGCGTGAAAGTGTAGGAACTACTCCATTAGAACCCTATGGTAATGATGTGATATCTGCTTTGTCTTATAACCATGATGATGTGCTTGCAGTTGGCACAAAAACGGGCATAGTAGTGATTTACGATACCAATTGTGATTTCATAGGTGCAAGCTCCAAATTGAAAACTGGCATTAGCATTTGTATAATTAAATGGATTCCTGAAACACAAAGGTTTTATGTCGGTGATGATACTGGTGATGTTACGTTATTTGAACTCATTAATGATAAAAAAAGACCCAACAACCTTATCTTAAAGAACACCTTTTCCTTTAAATGTGATCAACAGCAAATTTGTGGTTTGGATGTAAGTAGTAATAGGAAGCAGTTAGTTGTCGGGGCTAATAACAACAATAGTAGCATCTGGGATATAAAAGATCTCTTAAATCCAAAACGATTATTTTATTTGGAACATGAGGCTGCGGTGAAGGCAGTGGCCTTTTGTCCTTGGGTACCAAACCTCTTAGCAACCGGTGGAGGCAGTCGGGATCGGCATATTCGATTTTGGCACACTGCTTCTGGTACTTTACTTAGCAAATTTGAAACAACAGGTCAGATAACTTCCATAATTTGGTGTCACTCGAAAAGAGAAATTCTAGTTACGTTTGGATTTGGGAATTCATTTGATAGAAATGGAATTATATCAGTTTACTCTTATCCTGCAATGGAGTTAAAAACAAAAATTGATGCGCCAAATGATCTCAGGGTGCTAAGTGCAGAATTATCAACAGATATGAAATCAATTTGTGCTGCACTTAGTGATCAATCTATTAGGCTTTATTCAATATGGGATTCTGCTTACGATTTGAAAAATGTAAGCTACGGTAATGGTATTTTTGGTAGTGATATTATAGACATTGAAGAAGGAGTAGATAAAAATATAGTTTCTATTAGATAAGGATACAAAGTTTATAAAGGATATAAGATTATTACAAGATATATGCAACAAAAGCAAGCTGGGATATATATATATTGAAAGAAACTAGCTAGGCTTACCATCAGGATCTTCAATTTCACTGGCCAGTTTCTTCCAATGTTTTCGGTTTTTTAGTACTATAGGTGTATCGAATTGCAGAGCGATGAACAAAACAAACAAAAAAAATGCCATGGCTGAGCTGGGCACCATCATTTCAGCAAATAATTTTCTGGAAACAACTAATTGATAAGGACAATGTGTGTCAATACCTACAACCCAACAATTGGCACTTGCCAAAGAATTCAAATCAATCCAAATTCCGTCTTCTTCTTCAGGGATCAGTATAATAGCACTAGTTTGTTCTACAGCAGTTGCTGGCACGTATAACTTGTAGTTTCCCAAATCTGAGCATCTATCAGGGGCATTTATGTAAGTTGAGAAATCTTCCGATATTTTCAAGTCGTATGGGTAGTCTTTGCTTATGCATAAACTTTTGAATTTTTGTAAACATGAGGTTGCAATCCAACCAGCGGCTGTTAACACTGCACATCTGTTGATAAAAGCATCATTATTGCTATCATCGTTTTCACCATAGTTGTAAATAGTGGAATTGAGAACATACTCAGTCGAGTTAAGATTGCTTGAGTCTATGATGTCAATACCAGTCCTGTTCATTAAATCAAATTCTGATTGAGTAGCAGAGATATCACTTTGATTCAAGTGTAGTAGAGAAGTAAAATTTTTCAAAGACATCAAATCCGTTGCCAAAACAGTCGGCTGAAACGGTGCCCAGGACCAGAGTGATGTCTCCAAAAAGTATGAAAGCATGTCTAAGTCCGGAAGGGAGTGTGATATTATGGGACTAAATCCACACTGAATTGCCTGCCAATATGTTTCTAAGGTGAATGGTGAATTTTTTGAATCATAAGTGAACTGAAAAGTAGAGTTAACATCACTAAGATTATTCAAACATTGAGCTTCATCAATGGAAACAAAATCAACATTTATGAAATTTTCACTATTCAGGGTGTTGAACTGGTCCATTCCGTTCAATGAGCTTGAATAAAATAAATTAGTATCCGGCTCAAAGTTGGAAATATTACTTTGAACAACAATGTTTAAAACTCGTTTTTGTAGTTTTATTAGAATTGTGTTTAGTGTTGGAAAGTTGAGAACATTGACCGTTCCTGGTGGGATAACATTTGAAAGTGAGATACCATTTGAGATTGTTGTTATTCCAGTTCGAGAAGCATTAGAAGCAACAGATATTTCGTTTAGTCTCATTAATACGGTTAACATGTCAGTACTAAGAACGTTATTTGTACTTATGATGTATCGATTAATAACATCTGAGATTGATGTGATATTGAAGTGACTAACGTCACAAAGGTTGGCATTAGAGAAATTTGGGATAGTTTGATTTCCCTGAGTGTTAGTACTGCTGGTGTTGTTTGCATCAAGGCTTAATTTAGTACCAAATAAGTGAGCTGGACATAAACCCCAATCTTGAGTGTAGTTATTGTAGTATAAATCCAGTGTTATAGAATTGACACCAACGTTTAACAAATCTGAAACCTGCTCCAAGGAAGATTTATTGTAACCATATGGTTTAAACACTGTTTCAGTTAAATCAACACCAACGACCGTATTCAAGTCTAGTGTGATATTTGCAACAACGTCTCTTTGAGTTCTAACTGCAACAATTCTATTTGGTGACAATGTAGGCCAGTAGTTGCTTTGTGAAGAATTTCCAACTTGGAAAAAAGGTCGGTAAATTTCAACACTACTATCATTGAGAACCAAAACAGCCACACTGACACTTGATAGACAAAGCCACAGTGAAAGTAGGACTGCTATCATTTCTGATCGATTTATATAATGGAAGTGCTTTAATTGTTAGCATAAAAAAATATGATTTTACAAAAAAAGCATCCGTCACCTGAAAGATACGCAGAGTTCTTTATCACAGACCAGTCAATTCAAGGATGGGGTTTTCGGAAAACATATTAGATGTTATCAGTACTCTAATAGTTGCATTGCCATTAAAGGAGTTCAATCATGATGTTGCGGAAGTGGTTAATTATCAATTTGTTGATGAAATTTTCCATTATAGACAGCTCCAGCATTATTTACAGGGAGATTGGGGTTATTGGGATCCGAAGATCACTACTCCACCTGGACTTTATTACTTAACATATCTATACGCTAATTTGACGGGTGTTATACAAAACTTGGGTAACATGAGGTTTTTCAACCTGATCGGAGGTTTGTTTATTGCGGTGTGCTGCATATGGATCAGATTCAATTCCTCTAATCCTGGGTTCAACACGGCGTCTATACTATTAAACCCACTGCTGGCACTTTATTATTCACTTTACTATACTGATGTTTGGGCTGCTGCTTCAATTGTGTTAATGTATGCTATTGCAATTGCAAAGCCATTCAACAGTTCCAAAGTTGCATCTCTAATTACTGCTTTTGTTGGGATCTTATCTCTGTTTATGAGACAAACAAACATTGTTTGGTGTTTATTTGTGCTGGCTGCGATTATTGACCAACAAGTGAAGGAAGAGAATGGCTATAAGTATGCAAACTTTTATGAAGATTTGAAGGTTTTTCTTTCATCAACACTGAAGAATAAATTTTGTGTGATACCGTTTGCGTTGGTTGTAGCTGCGTTTCAATACTTTGTGTTTGTGAATGGTGGCATTACTCTTGGCGACAAGGACAACCACGTTTTAGTTCCTCATATAGCACAGTTCTGCTACTGTCTTGTTTTTCTTACAGTGTTCACGCTTCCATTGTGGATATCAATTTCTTTTTTTGTTGAGTACTTAAAGGATAACTTTGGATCACTGCAAGCTTTGCTTTTCAATTCTTTTTGGATCCCTACTCTCGTTGTTATAATAAAGAATTTTACTGTCATTCACCCATTTATCCTTGCTGACAACAGACATTACACGTTTTACATTGTCAAAACCTTCATTACGAGAACAGACACGTCAAGATTCGAGCTTCTGCCTGTGTACCACTTTTCTTTCTACGTTGTTTACAAACTGTTTATTGACAGTGTCAGCAGAACGAAGCCAACAGCGTCTTCATTAATAATGTTTTTAGCGTGGATGGGTTGCACTGCACTAACGATTATTCCAAGTCCATTGTTTGAGCCTAGATATTATATTGTCCCATTTTTGATGTTCAGGTTAATTGTCCAACCATATTCTAAGCCAATTATTGGCATCAAGTTTATGGACGGTGGCAACAATCGTAGAATCAGATACGTTGCCGAGATTGTGTGGGCATGGTTCTGGACACAAGCATTATACCTAGTCTTTTTGCAGTTTACCTTCAGATGGAACGATCTAGTGGATCCACAGAGAGTCATTTGGTGAGTGGTCTGATGAGCGTCCTTTGGCTCATCTATCAAAGAATTTCTCAAAAGTCCTCTAAAAACGAGTCTCCGCTACAACTTCTTTGAGAGTTAAAGAGAAGTTGATTCTTGTTGGGGTGCTGGTGAACTGGAGCGAATATGATTACAGACACTCTATTGAACAATATCACTGTCGCCAGCGCATTTCTGGCCATCATGCTTATAGTTCTATATAACTACCTTATAACCGACACAGTTTAATATCGTTGATGACCTAAAACATCATATTTTCTTATGTAAACCGAACTGCACTTTTTGGACTACTTGTTGCTCCAGAGACAAAAGAAGAGATACACGAGTACTAAGCACCATGTGTATTGTTGTTTGTTCAAAGACACACCCAGACTATTCGCTATTGTTAATCTCTAATCGAGACGAGTTCTTCAACAGACCCACAATGGGTGCATCGTTTGTGACGCCGACGCAAATACGGCCAATGGATCTAGCACGGTCTGCACACGGCACATGGATTGGGACCACTACCACCGGGCGTGTTGCAGTGTTAGTCAACTACAGGGAACAGCGCGGTGATGCTAAAAGCCCCATCTCTAGAGGTGAGATTCCACTGAGTTTCCTAAACGAACGTGAAGACGTGACACCCTTAGCGTGGGCACAGACTGTTCGCAAGCGAACAGCCAACTTCCAGGGCATAGGTGGCTTTTCGCTGCTCTTCGGAGAGATTGTACCCACACCAGACGGCCAATGCGAGCCCAAATTGTATGTCATGTCAAATCAATTTGACGATATCGTAGATGTCTTTGACACAACTACCGAAAGAGTGCCTGGGATAACACGAGAACACGGAATCCTTGGCCTGTCTAACTCTACAATCTTTGATCCCTGGCCAAGGGTTATCACCGCAGAGCATCTGCTCAAAAATGTGATTCAGAAGGATGTCAATGGCGATTTTAGTTCAAAAGAAGAGTTCTTTACCGAGTTACTGAATATTCTAAACGAAACAAACCCCATTATCTTAAAGAATCGGACGATGCGAGAGGCCTTTGACTCAATTCCTCAGAGCATTTTTGTACCTCCACTAGAAACGGAATCCATGGGTCTCTATGGCACCAGAACACAGACCTTACTTGCCATTGGTAGAAGTCTAACTACCGGTGGCGCAGCATCTGACAATAATGTGGCGTCCTGTTACGTTGAGCGACGCGTCGCCCAGACCGACGCGTCGGTAGATTCAGGTGTGGTATTTGATTACGTCAGCACACTTTCAACGGCGCGTTCTTCTGCCGATCACCGAGATTGATCCTATAATAGGAGAGATTAAAAGGTGAAGAGGTAATTATACATTGTAGTACCTTATTTATAATAAATAATCTTTATAAAAGGGGAGGTTGTGAGTGATCGGATTGATAACTGTATAGTGATACACATATTTTCTTTTGATTTTTAATTGTAACTTAGTTTATAGTCATCGCATAGTAGTAAGAATGTCATTTAGTGTTAAGCAAATTACTGCAGAGGAGTTTAAGGAGTCAGTGGTACAACGATACACTGACATCATTGGTGAGAAGTTAGGTGGTAAGGTGCTTGCGTTTTCCGATGAATGGTTTGCGGCAGCAGAGAACCTCATCAAGCCAAAGGAAGCAATCAGAGATGCCACCAGATTCACATACGCCGGTGCATGGTATGACGGCTGGGAAACTAGAAGACACAACACGGAGGAAGCGGACTGGGTCATCATCAAAATGGGTGTGTCATCCGCTTCTCTCATTGGATGTGAGATCGACACCGCGTTCTTCAATGGCAACCATGCACCATTTATTTCTGTTGAGGCTGCCAATCTCACAGAAGAATGCGACATCAATACTGCTGCATGGACCACCATCATCCCAAAGATGGAGTGTGGGCCAAGCCAGAAGCAATTCTTTATAAGAGACCAAATCACTAAGGAAACCTACAATCATGTCAAATTGAAGATGTACCCAGACGGAGGTATTGCAAGATTCAGACTCTACGGTACCGTGCACCCTGTTGTTCCTAAGGATCTCAGTACCATCTTGGATACTGCAAGTGCCATTCAGGGTGGTGTTTGCGTCTCAATTTCCGATCAACACTTTGGTTCTGCTGACAATTTGCTTTTACCTGGCCGTGGCCACGACATGTCTGACGGTTGGGAAACGAAGAGATCGAGAACCCCTGGTCATATTGACTGGGCAATCATCAAGTTGGGTTACAAGACCAACATCCGCAAGATTGTTGTTGATACCGCTCACTTCAGAGGTAACTTTCCTCAGTTTATCAAAGTTGAAGCTTTGAACAGCACAATTGGCTCCCCTTCATATGACAACGCTGAGTGGGAAATAATTGTTGACAAGTCCAAAACAGGCCCTGATGCTGAACACACTTATCCTGTTGCTTTGGATAAGTCATTCACGCACATTAAATTGGTGATGATTCCTGATGGTGGTGTTAAGAGAGTCAGATGTTGGGGTACACTGGATGTTTAAACCAATAAAAAAAGCATTATTTATATAGTAACTAAATTACTCTTTCAGGTATTGTATAGACTGGAGTTTACAATTTCTTTCAAAGATCATTATAAATTCAGCCAAAGCTGTCAATTAGTAAAAAAGTTCTCATGTAAATTTTTCATATATAATCAGATCTATAGGTGAATCACTAAAAGCTTCCATGGATAACTTGATAAACAAATTGAAGCAGAGAGTGCCTGTAATTAAATGTGGCATTGAAAAAGAGCTTGAGTGTCAAGGAGACATTTCAGAAAGCGCACAAAATGCATTACTAGAGGTTTTGGTTGAAGCTTCTAACTACAATTCATTTTACAGTAAAAGCGCACTCAAAAGGATAGTTGACTATCTTGAAAGAAGAAACATTGAGATAAACGAAGCTTTCTATGAATATTTGATTGAGTGGCTGCCATCGAAGGAACTTGAGCCCACAGATGTAGATCTCATATCATACCCAATGGGAGAAGGAAAATTTACCAACATAATAGAGTCGCCTAATCTCATCTCAGGTTTAGGAACTACAGGCTTGCGAACATGGGAGGCCTCGTTGTTTTTAACAGACTATTTGCTGAATCACATACCACAGGACCAATTTGAAAGATGCTTCGAAGGCCAAAACATTTTAGAGCTTGGGTGTGGTACAGGGTTCATTGGTATATCATTAGTCAAATTTTTGAATGACAAGATTAACAGCGTAGTTTTGACTGACGGCGATAGCCAACTCATTGATAAGTTGGGCTCCAATTTGAACATAAACGATATAGATCTTGAGAGTTTCAACATCTCTGTTTGCAAATTATGGTGGGGAGAGGATAAAATACCTGCGGGCATCAAAACCATAGTTGCTGCAGATGTTACTTATGATTCAACTATAATACCTTCACTTATTGAGGTTCTCAAAGATGGTATAATCAACGCCAACGTTACAGATATATTCTTGGGTGCTACAGTTAGAAATGAAGAAACATTGAAAGTATGGGAGAAAGCGCTAGATGAAAGCCTAGGTTTATGGAGCTGGAACAGGATTGCAACACGTTCTAGAGGAGGTAGTGTCAATGGAGAGCAGCTCTACTATAGGCCCCAAACTGCTGAAATATTTGTTTATCACGTGACCAAAGTTTGCTCCAACCAATAGGTAAAAATTTCCTTTTTTGGAAAAGATAAACAGTCCAACAAACACGGTGGGAGGGAAAAAAGTAAATAGCACACTAAAAAATCATCAACTCATTTGTATAATTATAATTAGTGAATTGGAAGTGTGTATTCTGTACAGGATTCGTTGAAAAGAGAAGGCGAGACTGTTTATATTGTTAATATCAATAGGAGAAAGTAATAAAAGGAAAAGCAGACAAGAGGCTTTATATTAACATACTTCTTTAATAATTATAATAAGCTGAACGTTTTACTTAGTAGACAATATTCGATAATTCATTTCATTTGATACCATTAATAGTGTATATGTTATAAATCAGCTGTGAAAAACCAACTAAATTCAATCATTTTACAGTAGACCTTGGAAGTAACGACAATACAGCCAAAGAACCAATTATGAACATAAGCATTGGGGATATTGAGAATTTCACACCATCACCAGTGAAAACGCCAACAAGAAACGCCTTTAAGTTTCAAAGTCCAGCTAGTAGAGGTCTGTCACCACTCAAAAATGACGATAATGGAGCTTGTTTGCCAAGTGTTGAATTCAGAAAAATCGAGAGAGCACTCAGCGATGCGTTGATCAGTAATAAGGAGCTGTTGAAAGCAAGGGATTTCAACGAGAACGAGCTCAAATGCAAAACTAGTCAACTTAAAAATAAGAATCACAAGATCAACGAATTGATTCAAGAGAACTCATATTTAGTTAAGGAGCTCAAGAAAGAAAGAGAATATAATGAAGACGAATTCAATTGCTGGACTGAAAAGAAAATTGAATTAGAATCAAAGATAAGGTCTCTCAATGATATTTTGCTGAAAAGAATCGAAAATGAAGAGCTAGAGTCAACTAGAGAAATTGACGAATCACATAACGACGAACAAATTGAATTTCTCAAAAATGAAATTGAAGTTCTCAATAAAAGAATTTACGGATTACAAAGAGAAAATCAGTTAGAAGTGCAATCCAAAATGATGATAATTGATGAACTTGAATTAATAAAATCAAAGTTCAACAATCTGAATAATGACTATGAGCAACTCAAATTTGATTATGAAGAGTTAGTCAGTGAATATTCAATGTTGCAGATAGGAGAAACAGAAAACGAAGAGGAAAACGAAAGTAGCACACCAACTATTGAAAACGATGGCGTGATAATAAATGATCTAAAACTACCAAAAATTAGACAACTTTCCTGTGGCACAACAAATACCGAAACTTCAGTTATAAATCAAATGAGAAGTTTGAGTCGAGTTATCAGAGATACCGAAAGCCAATCACAAAAAAATAAGTATTCAAAAATTATAATGAATTATGAATTTGCAATTCAATCATTAAAATTACAAAATGAGAAACTCCATTCATATATTGGATTTATAACACAAAAGATTCAAAACAAAAGAATAAATAGTGAACCTGGTTGTTCAACTATTGAAAACATAGAATATTCCGATGAAATTAATATAAAAAATGCCAAACAAAATTTGAAAACAATTATTAGAAGTGTATCTGCATTACCACTAATGAATACAAATAGCACTATCCCCAAAGACTTATCTTATTTGGATCTAAATAATAATGACTTGAATATCAGCAACCAATCGATGAATAATAATGATGATACTAATGATAGCTTTTGCGAATCAATTGCATATTCCACAGATTATAATCAAGGTAGTGTTAAGAATCTGGAGTTTGATAGTGATTTTTCGTTTGATGGTGGAGAAGACGAGGATGAAATAGAAGATCATGAAGAAGAAGAAGACGGTGATGATGAAGGAGAGGGAGGCGGAGAAATCGATGAAATGGATAACGAACCGGTTATGGGGATTTCAAGCCAAGGTTTAGATAAAAAGAAGTATTCGTCTACAGATTCATTAAATGTGTCATTTAAGATGAATTTTGCACCAAAGCTAAAGTTGAGGAAATCCAAAATGTTGAAAGAACCATCGAAGAAGCACGTTCAAAAGATAACGAGATTACCTTCTGACATGAATATCAAAGGACAAACATTTGGAGGCGAAGAATATTACCATGAGCGCAATATGAGCAACAAGGGTTCAATGAAAAGTTTGAGTAAGCACTTGTCAAATTCACAATTAATCCATTCATTTACAGAGGCAGGTGGATTAAACGAAGCAGAGTTTGAGATATTGGAAGATGGGCCTCCAATAAGTGAAGAGGAGATTGAAGAAGATCCAAAGGCAACAGGTAATGATTTAGATGATAACAAGCAGTTCCCAATATTCACGCATATTATTGAAGAGGAGGAAGAGGAAGAGGAGGAATTTGATAAACAAAGAAACTATCCATCGCTAAGCTCGGATGATGAGGATATTTGTGTGAGCATATCGAATAAGGAAATCAATGAATTCAAGTTATTGTGGAAGAGTTGCTTTTGTCCAAGACACTCGCTGATACAATGTCTGTGTCACCAGCGACAGCTAATTGATGTCAACTTGTTACAGTTTGCTTCTAATCCTGTCTATAGACTACAGAATAGGATCAAGTCGAAAAACGTGCCGTTGAGGTACCACAAGCGAGTTGATCTGGTCAACAATGGGATAAAAGGCATAACGAGTGGCGAATTGATAGAGGAAACGGACATCTCCTTTGTTGACTGATTTTGTTGCTGGGACTCTGGCATCACCGAGCTTCTCACCAACAGTTTATTTTGCCAATTGATCTACCACGATAATGTCAACAAAAAGTTGCTTGTGGTTAGGATATGATACTTTTACTAAAATGTGCGCTTCCGTGCAGGCGGTAACCTCCTGCGCTACAAGGTCTGGCTTTTCAGAATAAATATGGAGACCGCTATGTCATTCTTACACCTCATCATGGAAGCTGAAAATTTCAACATGGAATGTATTTTTTATTTGCTCTCAACTGTTACTTTTCTCTACTATATTATGAAAAGCAATGCTAGCTTTTCCACTCACACATTTATTTCATTGATGTTTCTTTTCGAAGAAATATTCACTAACAATTATTTAATACATGTTTTTTTAATATACTTTTATTTCTTTCGATCCGTACCACGATATCAGTTCTTCAATCCATTGACCTTCTTTGCAAAGCTTAAACTTACTGCTGGCCTACCGCGACATCGGCTCTTGGCATCCTGGGTCTTTCGCTGTTACCCCTGGTCCACCACTTACTATCCGCTCTTCTATTCAATCTGCTGAGCGCATCGCTCATTTCGGATACCGAGCCGTTATTTCCTAATGCGGAAATCGCAGTGTAACACCACTTTTTTTTTTCTGGCCCTGAAAAAGTCACAGTGCTCAGCCGGCAGATCTTCGATACGCACCCTGCACCAACGAAAGCAGAGTGGGCATCTGTGTGGGGAGGCTGTAAGCAAGTACCTGGTGGTAATGAGGAGTGAAAGAGCTAGGAAAAGGGAGTATAGGGGAGTGTGAGCAGAACTATGTAGCGGTAGGTGTGCTAGACTTGTAGGTATTGTTTTTAACGGTTTGCAGCAAAGAAGCCTGAATTGTTTTTATTGGTGAGGCGTCACAATAGAGTAATATCACACGATTTATTAGGAGTTAAAAAAAGTTAGGTCAGGAAACACAGATGGAGCGGCAAACAATAGGATGATAGTAAGATAGTTATATAAAATGAAGTGACGCTCCTCCACGATTGTTGTGGCCATTGCGAAACGAAAGAATCTTTTTGGAAAATTAGACTTGGCTAAGTAAGAGTGAACAGATACAACATCAGCTAGCCTGAAAGGAGACAGATAGATATACTTACATACATACTTGAAACATTTTGGGCTACAGTGATCGAAACGTAAAATATACCATGGCACTACATAACTACATTTATATCAAACATAAGGAAGACGAGCTGGCAAAGAGAATTGCCAGGGACCACGACCCAAGGCCTGTGTGCATACAGCCAACAGAGCTAGAGTCGTCGCCAATAGCGGTAGAGTACGAGGAGGAGAGCGAGGAGGAGAGCAGAGACAAAAAGGAGGAGCCAATCATCGAGTACAGACAGACCAAGCAGGAGCCAAACATCGAGTACAAAAGGGAAAAGGAGGTGGTGTTTGACGAGCAGCAGCAACAAAAATTGTCTGTTTCAAACAAGTCCAAAATGATAATGAAGGATGGCAAGATGCGGAAATTAAAGCCAAGACTCAACAATTCCAGGGTGACCAAGGACACACCACCTGCCCCACCAAAGAAGTGAGCTCGTGTTTGCACGCCCACATATACCAGTTTCTACTTTTGTACATAGAGTCACCACACCGGGTGGTGAAACGTTGCACAGTGTTAGCTTTTCATTTTCCATGCTTTAATTTGTATCATACATTGGGTTATACCATTAAAACTTATAAGAACATATATAGGTACCTAATCATAGTTTAAGTTCCGTCTTTTCTAACTACACTGCGACCGCTGAAACGTCTACGGACGGCTTGAATTTTTTCATGTTGTTCAAAATGTAGGATACAAGTTCCGTGTTTTCGGCGTTGTTTTCATTAAGCAGTTCAATCATCTTGTTAATGAATGGTGGATAACTGGTGAGCACTGCTAAAATCGGCTCATATTCACAAACGTTTGAAAATATCTCAATTGTTTCATTTTGAACTTGTTCGCTACTGCTGCTTAAACAGCTGAATAAAATCTGAAAATTGGTGTAGTTTGAATCCTTTTCAGTCTTCCAATTGAAAAACTTGGCTAAGCAAATTGGTAAGTTTAATAGGCTATTCATAATTTTTAGTAACGCCAAGATAATCTGATTGTCGTTAGAGTTCAAATTGAAAATTGAGAGTAATGAGTCAAAGCCTAGTGTAAAAATCAAATTTTTGCAGTAGCTGTTTTCAGTCAACTGTAGAAGATTTGCAATTGAGGCAAGTGAATTAAATAAATCAACGACATTGACGATTGAAGATTTCAAATCTTTGAATAGCGTTAGCTTTTCACTTTTAGTGTTCTCACACTCATACTGGATAATTATTTCCAACAAAAAGGGCAAGATAGAGATAATTTCATTGTCTTCATCAAAAAGTTTGTCTAAATCATCTGCTATTAAAGAATTCGAAACCGTTCTAATACAATAGAATCTCGTTTCTAGATCTAAATTCGTAAAAAATGACTTTTCTCCTTCAGAAAGTTTTATGAAAGTTAAGTGATTGTATTTCAAATTTTTAGATGTTGCCAAAAGATATGAAGTCAAAATTTTAATCATTGCTTGCTTTTGTTTGATCAAACCATCTTTTTTGTTTGAGTTGTCATAATCATTTGACTCTGGCCGGAAGCTTATATTCGCTAGTAGTTTGACACTTTTATTGATCACAAGAGAAGAAACACTGCGTTTCAATAAATTGCTTGTCTTCGCTATGACATTTGCGTTAATTAAATGCTGATCAAATTCTGAAATCTGGGAATCATTATCCGTCTTAACGTTATTCTTCGAGTCATTTGTAAATATATTTATATTGATAAGGGTATTGCTATCGCTGAAGTTATTCAAGGCATTCGTTGTTTTTAAAAAATGATTAGGCAAACTCAAATTTTCCAAAATAGTTAAAGCTCCAAACAAATTATGATGTTCATCCAAAATATCCAGTAAATAATCAATCAAGAGTTTGTTTGGCCTTAATTTTTCCTTAATTTGTAAGTTGTTTGACAGTAAGGCCAAACCCTCACTTGAATCATCATTTTTGACATCAAGTAACAGTTTATCACATAAGTTGTTTAGTGTAAATAGCTCACCCTTTCCGTTAACTAATTCTTTTGGCAAGAAAACCCATAATTTAATGCAAACCAAAGCAGTGGCGATTTGAACATTTATGTCACTTGCTTCAACCGACCTCACTAGTAAACTTTGATACAAATTTGAAATGATCGATTTACATTGATCATTGATACACATTGTTGAGAATAAATGTACAATTGTCAATTGATTACCACTTGATCCATTTAAAACTTTGGTTATTTCATTTGCTAATAAATTGACAAAGCTTTCATCTTTCGTGAACAAGTGCACCGTCAATTCACTGAATATTGGATTTAGCTTCATAATAATCTTAAACACATTGTAATAGTGTGTGTCAAATAAAACTATCAGGTCATCGATGGAATTTGTGATCATTTGGTCGATCTTAGTTTGAATTCCCTTCAACTCATTCAATATTATAATGCAATTCATAAACGTCTCATCAAACTGCAAATAAGGAAGCAGTAACGAAACTAAGTTTTGACAGTTTGTTTCGTTATCAAATCGATTAATTTGATTGATAATGTTGGTCAAAATTGGCGCTGTTTGATTCAATTTAGCTTTATCGTTTAATACATCTTTCCAATTACTCTTCAACTCCAATACCAAACTCTCGATTGCACACATAGTACCATACATCCGGAAAACGTTTGTTAGCACAACTGGAAAAACCATGGAAAAGTTATTACGCAAGCAGAGCATTTATTGCTCAGCATTGATATCTATGCACTAACATACACCATCCATCACCAGCACCTTAGAGTGGAAATATGGAACCAAAACTTGCAATAGGGTGATGTAAGGGTACCAGTTTGTAGCATGTATTTAGGGGGACAAAAGAGCTTTTTATTCCTGTTTTAGCTTTATTGGACTTTATTGCATGCTTATGCACTAAACGTCACTTTACAAATTTCTGTGATGGAAACAGAGTTCAGTTATAATTGAATGTTGTCTAAGGGCTAGGTGCCGCAAAGCAAACAACGCATACCTATAATTAATGCTATTTATCATGCACCAGGTATATCCGCTGTTTAAATTGCTATTATATATCGGTGTAGTCAATTTTTTTCGTAGGTGACCGAGCCTAAACAACGCATCGAACACCATCGATATAAGGCATTGGTACACTATTCTACCGCAGAAATCACGCTGCCATAACAGCGACCAGTGAATTATCTTACGCAAGCTGATGCAAGCTGATGGCAACTGTGTCAATAACTATATGGTCGCAACAGCAGCTCATCTGTACACATGGAAAAAATGGGTGGATTCCATATAGAAAGGCCAGAAAGCACTACAAAAGAATGTTCATTCCTCTCCTCCACATAACCAAACTTACACTAACAACAACAATATTATTGTAAACCACTCTTTGAAAGCACTGGTAACCTAATAATAGTACATACAGATCACGTGTTTTGACGCAATCCTCCCTCTTTTTTTTCGGTGAGCATGAAGATTGTCAAACGGATTTGCACGGCACCGTTGCAACGGTTGAGATGCAGACTTTAAGACGTTGAAGCGATAAGAGCTTGTTAGTCTTATGACATAGACAAACATGAAAAAATTATATATGTGGGTGGATGGTGATAAGATTGTAGCTCCTCGATAAGATACATGCTATCAGATACTCCGTGCATATGAAATCGCCTCAGTGTCTTTCCCTAAGCAAGAAGCTACAGCCATGTAAGGAGCTTTCTACGTCACTATGTGCTGCGAGAAGGACCAATAATACCAAATGCAAAGCGAGATCTCACTGCTCGAATTGTAAATAATAGCAGTATTCACCTTTCTTGGCCATGTTATACCCAGCTATTCCGTACATTGTACGTGCTAAGCAGCACAAGTTTTATTTCTTGCGATTTGCTAAAGTATGAATTTGGTCGTGCCACCATCCGTAAATACTAGCGCTGGCACATCCGTTCACATACACGGTGGCGAGTTGCCACCGTGCAGCGAGCATCGTCATGTAAGCAGTGAAGGCCTTTCATTCGTACGGCAGCTGGGCCTCAGCGCGCCTGGGGTAGCTAATGACGGGGGAAAACGCTCAATAGAGAGAGCGCCATGAGCCGTTTGGCAGTGGGTTTGGGAAAAGAAGGGTGTTATCTGTGGTGTGGTTATTGTGAATGGAGTTTGGGATGAAACCGATGGCTCAATATAAAAGGAAGGTGGAAGAACTGAAATTTCAAGGAGGAGATTGTAAAACGGAAGTATAGAGATACTCATATATATTTTGATATATCTGTTAGCTATACAAGTGACATTAATATATATACTAATCTATATATATTATTTATAACTATACTGGTAATCAAGTTATAAGAATGTTTGGAATAAAAGACAAGAGTGATGGCAAAGAGAAGTACGATGAAGTTGTGAGCAACCATGAAATCATGTCAAGTGACTCTCTGTTTGCAAACAGAGAGTACATGTCCGATTATGCAGACGAGTACAACCCCGCAGGGCTTCCGGTGGCCTTCCCAGAAGACAAGGCCAACTATAGATCGATCACCACTAGACCAAATATAGTGTGCATGTTGATCTTGATCGTCGAATTTGCGGAAAGAGGCTCTTATTACGGTACCCAAGGTATCCTCACCAACTTCATCATGAGATCGCTTCCAGCAGGTTCCACTACTGGTTCCACACACGACGACAATGTTTCCGCAGGTGCCTTGGGCCTCGGTTTGAGAGATGCCAACGCTATTGTCACCTTGCTTGCGTTCCTAGCTTACGTGATGCCTTTATATGGTGGTTGGCTCGCAGATGCCAAGCTTGGCCGTTTCAAAACAATCATGATCGGTGTCTGGATTGGTATTGTTTCCCATATTCTCTTCATCATCGCTGCACTTCCACCTGTCATTGCCAAGGGGCAGGCCGCCTTGGCACCAGTCATTTTAGGTATTTTATCTTTGTCTGTGTGTACCGGTATGATCAAACCAAATTTGCTACCTTTGCTACTAGACCAATACCCTTATAGAAACAATTGTTTGAAAAGACTTCCATCTGGGGAGATAGTGTACGTTGACAGAGATCGGTCCATGGAATCTTTAGCTTTGATCTTCTACTGGGCTATCAATATTGGTGCCTTTCTACAAATTGCTACTTCTTACGCTGCCAGAGATGTTGGTTACTGGCTTGCATTCCTTGTGCCTTGTATCATGTACATGCTTGTTGTCATTGCCATGCTTTTGATTGGTCCTTATTTGAAAAAGGAAGAGCTCAATGGCTCTCTATTGGAAAAGGCACTAAAAGTGTTGAAAGTTTGTTTTAAAGGTAGCCCAATCAAGAGATTGAGAAGGGGTGAATTTTGGTCTTATGCTTATCCTGAAAACATGATCGAAAGAGGTGAAGTTTACGCAAACAAAAAGAAGCAAACTCCTATTTATTGGACTGCTCAAGATGTCAAAGACTATAAGGTCACCTTCATTCAATGTATCATGTTCCTATACTGGGTCCCATTCTTCTTGAACGATTCTGGTTTGGGGTCAACTTTAACTGCTCAGGCTGGTGCTATGATAACCAAAAACGTTCCAAATGATCTATTCAATAATTTCAATCAAATCACTATCGTAGTTGCCATTCCAATACTCGATTATCTCATTTATCCATTCTTAAGAAAGCACAACCTGATGATTAAACAATCCCATAAGTGTTTTATTGGTTTTATGTTTGGTGCGCTAGCTTCTATGGTGGGTGCCATTTTACAGGCAAGAGTTTACGCCACTTCTCCATGTGGCCACTTTGCAACTGACTGTGATGAACCATCTACCATCACTGCATGGTATGAAGTGATTGTGTATGCCCTACAAGCTCTTGGTGAATGTTTCTGTATGACTACTGCTTATGAATTAGCTTACACCAGAGCACCACCAAATGCAAAGGGTTTAGTCATGTCATTGTTTTTGTTTACAAGTGCACTTGCCTCTGCCATCTCTGAAGGTGTGTCTGGTGCACTTTATGATCCTAACTTGGTTTGGCCTTTTGCAGGTATGGCCATTGCCGGTGGTGCTTGTGCCTTCCTATTCTTGTTCCACTATTGGAATTTGGACAAAACCATGGAGCAAGAGAGTATTGCCAGAGAGGCCGCCAGAAAGGAAAATTCTTACATGGAGTCTGATGAGGTGGCAGTCTTGGCAAGAGCCGTTTCAAAATAATGATGTACAATAATCTACTTTAAATGCTTTTCTTTTCACACCTTTTTATTGGTCATCTAACCCCCCCACTTTTATATCTTTATTTACACGTCTAAACACGACTTATGCTTACAACCACCTATCGCAAACATATAATCATCCACAGAGCTACATTGTACACACTTATGCTCCAACCAAGTTCACGTGATCACACACAATTTTTTGATTATGACCACTGAATCATCAAAACTTGTCGTAAATTGTCATATTTTGATCGACTATACTGTCATTCATTGCAGCGTATTAATGACTTACCTCCGAGACTAAAATGCACCCATATTGCCTACATTTGTGCTATTGTTAGTACAGACCGCAAAAAGGATCCTTTGAGCCACTCCTACGGTGCGGTGGAGTCATGAAATTTTTGCGGCGATTAGGGTTACCCATATATATAACTGTCACAATCTCTCTTTATTGAATCATCGACAGGGACCGCTTGGCATTTTGAATAGTGAACATCAAGTATTTGTGTATAGTGAGAAAAAGTGATATTCTGTTCACACTTCGAAGCCATAAAATCTATATACTATACAAGTTCACGTTATCATAAAGAGAAATGCATTTTCCTAATTTATCGGTAGACGATGCATTAACGAGGATGAAGGACAAGAGTCCTAAAAAGTACAAGGTGTTGAACTTTCTCTGGAGAAAGGTTTGGCTGCAGTACTGGTTTTATATTGGGTTAGCAATCTTCATAGTCATTGCCAGATTTGCTCCAAACTTTGCTAGATCTGGTGGTTTAATCAGAGGCCAGTATTCTATCGGTTATGGTGCCGTTATTGTGATTTTTCTTGGATCTGGGCTTTCGATGAAGACAGATGAGTTGATGAAGAATCTTCTTAACTGGAGAGCCCATTTGACTGTGATGATTTTACAGTTCTTGGTCACCTCTGCTATCATATATGGGTTTGCTTGCGCGGTCAAGGCGGCAAACGATCCCTCTATTTCACTTTGGCTTTTGGCAGGCTTAATTGTTACCGGATGCTGTCCAACCACTGTTTCATCCAATGTTGTTATGACTCAAAAGGCTGATGGTAACGTTTTGTTGACTCTTTGTGAAGTCTTCCTTGGTAACTTAGCCGGAGCTTTCGTGACACCTGCCTTGGCCCAGATGTACTTTACTGGTGATTGGGCTTTTGCAAATCCTGCTAATGGTTCATCTGTCTCACAAGTTTACAGACAAGTTATGAAACAAATTGGAATCACAGTTTTTATTCCGTTGTTTGTTGGTCAATGTATTCAAAACGCATTCCCAAAGCAAACAAAATGGTTCCTTGTCACGTTCAAATTTAACAAGGTTGGTACTTTCATGTTGCTATTGATTATGTTTTCTTCTTTCTCAACTGCCTTTTATCAACATGCATTTACTTCGGTTTCCCATAAATCCATTATCTTTGTTTGCTTTTTCAATTTTGGCATTTACATTCTCTTTACAGTTATCTGCTACATTATGTCTAGACCACGCTGGCTTTTGTGGTTTTTCAAAACTGAGCCAAGTGAATCCACTTCCAAAGTGTACAATCTTTCATACCGTTTATTTACTCCATTTTATCACGACAGGGAAGAGACTGTTTCAATTTTGCTATGTGGTGGTGCTAAAACCGCAGCATTAGGTGTTACATTGATTTCTGCACAATATGGTGATCACAACGAACATTTAGGGGAACTATTGGTTCCGTTGGTTCTTTACCAAGCCACTCAGGTTCTTGCTGCCAATGTATTCACAGGCTGGATGAAGCGGTGGATCCACAACGGTCCTACATACCAAAAGAAGCTTGCTGAAAAGGAGGAGAAAGAACGACTTGAGAGAGAGCAGAAACAACTCAACGAGTCCATATCTAGCAGAGATGACGAGGAAGATGACGAAGCTGTCAGTACCTCAAAAGTTGATTTCAAGTCAAAGCAAGATATAGCCTCCAACGAAGCTCCCGATGACTACAATAATGCTGTTGTTCGTGATCGCCATCCATTTCAAAGCGTTTGAACATTTCCTCTCTTTTATAGATTCTTTCCTTTTAATATATAATCCACTGCTTGTAAATGCTGAGCATTCTTCTGTCAGGGTCCTTGACTTGGGCCCGCAGTCAAAATTTCTATATAATTCCTTAACCTCCCTTCTTTCTTCTTCTGTATCTAGTTGCTATTTACTCAAAAGCGAGAATTGGTTGCACTAGATCATGAACTGCTAATTAGATTGATCTATGTTAAGTTAAGATTCAACTTCAATTGGATATTTGCCGAAGCTTCTATATAACCTAAGAGAGTTCTGGCTAAAGCGTTTTATTCTTCAATTTTAATTTAGTTGCACAAGACCTTGTGTGATGGTAAGTTAAATACAGGCACTAGATGCTTTCATTACCAGTGACCATAAGCGTGTCTCACACATGAAAGTGGTAATTGTACAATCTATGCTTAAATGAGCATTATGGCAATTTTATTCGTCGCCAATTTGCCACATTCAAAAATTGCTATGCTCAGCTGTGGTTCCTTGCAACTGTAAAATATGACGCGGCAGTTTGTCAGTTCGGAACTTAGAGGCCCTAGCAATTTGCTGAACAAGGAACCGCCGATGCGGCTGCTAGGCATTAAACTTCCCTAAATGATATTTTAAGCATTGACTCTGGTCAGCAGGAGGTTCAATGGGCACATCCAGGATTTACTGCTGATTATTTGAGTATTTCAACGAATACCAGAATTCAAGGGAGGTTTTGAAAAGAATGCCAAGAAATTAGATTTTCTTAGAAAATCTAACAGCTTCGATTAAAAATTTGACGATTCTTGCCAGTGGGATGCACAATTTAATTGATCTCCTTATCCTATTAGATACATAGAAATGAAATAATCCCAAGTTAAAATTTTAATCATCTATCAATAGTTAAGTAAAATTTTATATAAACAATTTGGAATCCATTTTGATAACTATTTACAAGTAGATCAGCATTAAAGTTCAGCTAAAGGTAAAATGTCTTCTAGTATCGAGCAAAAACTTGAACCAGGTGATTATGGAGACGATACTCAAAAGGATGGTTTAGAACATGTACTGACATTGAAGGACATGACTGAAAATCCTGTCGAGTCCAATATCCCATTTGGGATTTCAAATCCTCATCACCCATACCATTGGGACAAAAAGACAAAATACTTAATTGTTATTGCATATTGTTTTCTGCAAGTTTACGTTACACTAACTTCCACCACATATGTCGCTGTTGAGTATATCGTGCAAGAAAGATTTGGCGTTAGCACGCAAGTTGCTACATTAGGCCAATCTATGTTTATTCTAGGTACCGCTATTGGCCCTGCCTTTTTAGGTCCTTTATCCGATATTGCAGGTCGTAAATGGGTTTACGTTGTTTCTATTGTGTTTTATGTTATCTTCAATTTTGGTTGTGCTTGGCCAATGAACATGGCACAGTTGGCTATTATGATGTTTATTATTGGTGTTTGTGGGTCCACTGCAGTTTGTAATGTTGCAGGTACAGTGGGTGATTTATTTGGAGCATCTGATGAGGCCTCTCAGCCTATGGCATTATTTGTTTGGTCTGCAAACACTGGTCCATCCGTGGGTGGTGTTGTCGGTGAAGCCATTGCGATCAATGAAAAATTAGGATTCAAATGGATCTTTATTATCAACATCATCATCGGAGGAGCATTTATTTTTGGCCTAATGTTCATTCCAGAAACGCTACCAAGAATTGTAATCTGCGAAAGAACTGCGATGGAGGACAAAGAAGACGCACCTAACGTAATTGTTAGAGAGTTCAGATATTTAAGGGAAATGATTTCAAACAAAACGCCAAGCTGGAAGTATGAATATGAAGAAAAAATTAAAGACATGGGTGTAGAAGCTGTTACCGTTGAAAAGATCAATGTTTTCAATGAAATTAGATTTGTTGCAGTGACAGCCTTGAAAATGATGGTAACTGAACCAATTATCATTTTTTTGAGTCTTTACAATGGTTTTATTTATGGGATCTTGTTTCTTTACAATGATGGTATTTTTGATGTTTTTGTCACCAACAATGGTTTGTCTTACATTGGTGCTGAATGCACTTATTTAAACTTTGTTGTTGGAGCTGGTATTGTATTTTTATTACAACCACTACAAACTTACCTTTTCAAAGCGGATAGATTGAAGAATAATGGTGTTGCCAGACCTGAAGCAAGGTTTAAGATGTCACTGGTTACTATTTGGGGTTTTCCAATTAGTTTGTTGTGGCTTGGATTCACCTCAACTGGTAACGTCAACTACTGGTCACCAATTATTGCTGGTTTAGTTTTGGCTGTTGCAGACCCATTGCTTTGGTTAGCTATGTTGTCTTATATCATTGATTCATACTCTGCTTCTGGGCTATCAAACTCTGCCATTGCAGCCTTCTGTATTCCTTCTTTTTCCATTGCTGCAGGTCTTGCACACGCTGGTGTTGCTATGTTTGAAAACATGTCCACGCGGTGGGCCTTTGCCATGCTTGGGTTCATTTCGTTTGGTGTTGTTGCGCTAGTGTACGTGTTTTACTTTTTTGGACCTCGTATTAGAGCTGCTTCCAAGCTAGCCAAGTTCTCCCTATAATGATACCCTACAGTTTTACATTTATAGATTTGTTTTTGCTTAGTTGTTTTATTAGTTAATAATTTACAAGTTGTCCTTTATGTTAATTAAAACCAAATTGCCATTGGTATATCTGCATATTGCAAAGCCAGTCATTAGTGGTAGTACTGAAAGTTTTAATTGGATTCCAAGTCAGAAGGGTTCTTTTTTTTTTGACAGATAGGAGACGAGAGATTTAAGAAGTCCTCTTTTTTTCCTTTAACTTGACATTGTATTGAAGCCAATGAGTATATTTAAGGAGAAATGGGGGTTCACAGACAAGGAGGAGTTCCCGCAGCGTGCACAGGGTCCACAGCCGCCAGAACTGAAAGCTAAAGAGATTAGAAGGCAGTCGGTAGCTGGAGTATACCATGAACCAACGTCAAATATTGATCAAGGTAAATCGAACAATAGGAGGCAAATCAAGGGCGATTACAAGTATGGAAACAGTATAAATGGCATCCTGGAGGAGGAAGAGGAGGAAGAGGATGAGTATGAAGACAACATAGAGATGTATAGAGGTGGTCTTGATGACTTTACGGATGGCAAGTTCAGGTTTCAACCCTACGTTGGTCAAGACATTTTCAATCATCAACCGGGAAAGGTTAGACGAATGTCATCGAAGGGAACCAAAATATCACCGATACTAGGACTCACAATCCACTTGGCAGATACATACTCTCTCTGTGTGCCAAGTTACAGTTACACGTCAAGCAGAAACCCCAAGAGAGTCTTGACGAAAAATAACAATCCATGTTTTAACAATGGATATGACAACGAACTGCACGACTACATACTGTATGTGAACGATATTCTTGGTATCGATGAAAAGAGGCGGTACAATGTTCTTGATATGCTAGGTCAGGGAACTTTTGGTCAGGTAGTAAAATGCCAGGACCTTAAAACAGGAGAAATTGTTGCTGTAAAAGTTGTCAAGAACAAACCAGAATTTCTCAAGCAGTCGATAATGGAAGCAAACATACTTGAGCTGGTAAACAACGGAGACACTGAGAAGTATTTTGTGCAACTTAAAGACAAGTTCATGCACAAGGACCATCTTTGCTTAGTGTTTGAACTGTTAAGTTTGAATTTGTATGAGTTGATTAAACAAAATCAGCATCATGGACTCAGCATGACACTAGTGAAAACATTTACAAAACAAATTCTAGAGTCTCTTTGCATATTAAGAACAAAGGAAATAATACATTGTGATTTAAAACCTGAAAATATTCTGCTTTGTTCATTAAATATACCCGATTTAAAGATAATTGATTTTGGTTCTGCATGCAAAGAGAATGAAGCATTTTATTCATACATCCAATCCAGATTCTATAGATCACCAGAAGTGATATTGGGCGTACAGTATAGCTCACCGGTAGATATGTGGTCTTTAGGTTGCATTGTTGCTGAACTATTTCTAGGTTTACCACTTCTGCCGGGCGTGTCTGAG
This sequence comes from Saturnispora gosingensis, assembly GCA_030570395.1. NCBI lineage: Eukaryota > Fungi > Ascomycota > Pichiomycetes > Pichiales > Pichiaceae > Saturnispora > Saturnispora gosingensis. The sequence continues at coordinate 139,860 of JAJLVU010000003.1, forward strand.
TATGACCAGCTTGTTCGGATTGTAGATATGTTTGGTATGCCACCATCCTGGATGATGGTGGATAAAAAGATTCGTAATTATATTGACAAGCAAAGGGGTGCAGACGGGCGTTGGCACTATCGTATGAAAACGATTGATGAGTTCAACAAGCAACACCAAACCAACGAGCAGCCTGGTAAAAAGTATTTCAATGACCGCTATCTACCTGACATCATAAGGAACTACCAGTTAGACAACAGCAACATGAGCGCCGACGAAATTCAAATAGAAATGATTAATAGAGATTGTCTGTGCCATTTTCTTTTGGGAATACTGCATATTTCTCCATTAGAACGCTGGACACCCAACGAAGCACTCATGCATCCCTTCATTACAGGAGAACCATGGTTGGGTCACTGGCTTCCGCCTGTAATCAACTACGGCTCGTTGAAGAGGGAAAGATCTAAGAGTATGATTTAAAAAAAATCTAACTTAAAGATGAAACATATGTATACCCATATATGTAGTACTATTTTTCTATAGCAAATAAGTAATTGTATTCATAATAAAAGTTGACTTAGTTAATCTTGTATTTCACTTGTCGTAAAACCAAAATTGGTTGGGAGCCTGAGCCTTTCTTACGTAACTGACATCTGAGTCAGGTCGAAAAATTTTATGATGGAAATTTCAGCTTGATGAATACAAGCAATTTCTTATAAAACGAAGCTTCAGTAACGGAAAAAGAAAGATGTCAACACCAGAGGCCGATCATTCTAGAGATCCATGTCCTATTGTTATTCTGAACGATTTCGGTGGTGCCTTTGCAATGGGTGTCATTGGTGGTTCAGTGTGGCACGGAATCAAAGGTTTCAGAAACTCACCGTACGGAGAAAGACGTCTCGGTATGCTTTCTGCAATTAAAGCTCGTGCACCTGTTGTTGGTGGTAACTTTGGTGTTTGGGGTGGTTTGTTCTCCTTCTACGATTGTGGTATCAAGGCCATCAGAAAAAGAGAAGACGCCTGGAATGCTGTCATTGCTGGGTTCTGTGTTGGTGGCTCCCTTGCAGTGAGAGGTGGTAGAAGACACATGCTTAACTCTGCTATCACTTGTGCCATTTTCCTTGGTATCCTTGAGGGTGTTGGTATGATGTTCCAAAGATATATGGCCTGGGCCAATAAACCTGTTGCTATGCCATTACCTGACGGTGGTAACCAAACAGCTCTTGGCGCTTAAAGACGTTTGTTCTTATGACAACTAATGTGATGGAAAGAATTAGCACTATGCTTACTGGCTTTCCGTATTCTTTATTTGTTAAACCTTGTGCATAGTACGATGATGATGATGATGATAATAATAATAAGAACATGAACATACATTACCGGTATAAAAATACATATATATATCTCTCTCTCTTTTGGCGTTTGAATGGCTGTCTAGAGGCCCTTCTTTTTTTTAGAAATGTTTAACATATAGCTTTTTTTGATTTCATTTACTATGACTAATGAAATTTTGGCTTCAACATCTTCCTCAGTATTGTTTTATATGCGCATGAAGTCAAATATATAATCCATATATGTCAGTTATACAACCATACTAACAGCATATTGTTTTCTTTGTTATCCTTCTATTTCATATTTTTTCAACTATCTTTGTGTTTACGTAATATACTTTTAAGATGAAAAATTCTGGGTGAACGAAAAAGCAACAAGTGATTTTATGTACTTCATCTCAAATACATCCTAATGAACGTCTCAACATCAGCAGTTATTACAAGGAGACGTGGAGGGAAGGCCACACAACCAGAAGATGAAGAAAATGCAGCTGAGTTAAAGTTAGGACCAGAATTTCAACTCGATCAAATAGACTACAATGGTAATCACACTGAATTGATTGCACTTAACTTATCAGAAGCCAGAATTTTGCTAAGAACCGCTTTGAAAGAGCGTAAAGATATGATTCAACGTCTCAATGGTGTCCAGATATCAACTAATGCACATGGTGACATAGACGACGAAGAATTAGCTAAACTGTCAACAGCTCCAGGTGCTAACGAAATGCTTAACAAAACTTTATCACATTTAACTAGGTTTGCAAGATTTAAAGATGCTGAAACCTGTACAGCTGTTGAAACACTACTTAGAGGTGAAGAAAACTCTGCTTTACACCCTTTTGAAATATCTCAACTTGGTTCGTTGTCTTGTGAAGACGTTGACGAAGCAATTACTTTAATCCCTAGTCTCAACGAAAAAAGAGAAGACGTTGATATTCAACGAATCTTGGATGAACTAAATAGATTAGAGACTAACTATTCTTCTATATAATCGCTTTCATGGAAGTATTCCCTAATGAATCGTTTACCGGATCCAAATTTCCACCACCTGGAAATGCATCCATGTCCTGTCAACCCAATGTCAACTAACTCACTCTCATCAATAATTTTTGCTTGAGTATCACTTTTATAGTCTTCGACCCCTCTTCTAATCAAGCATCTCTTGTTCATTTGAATCGATTTACTTGTAGGAAACGTTCTAAAAGGTAAATGATAATATCCAATATCTTCGAAGTGATGGATTTCATCTTTATCTAGCAGAAGAGATACTGCTATCGAATGAACCGGGGCATCCCCCCATCTCTCATAGTAGAATCCACCTGCGTGACTTAGGTATTCGAAAAAATCTGTATATTCCTTTGAACGGAAGAAGTTAAGATCACCGATTTCAAAATTTGACCAGAAGTGACACATGTTATATTCTTCTGCACCAGGTTCATTAATGAACCAGCTATTCTTATTGATTGTATCCTTGTTTGTAATGAAATCAAGTGCATTATTGGGATGTAAATGCTCAGGATGCAATTCCATGAATTCCTTGACTGTTTTGAATAACGTTGGAATTGTATTTGGATATTCGTAAAAAGATACTGTGAATCCATACTTTTTTTTGTTTTCCCTCATTAACCTGAATGGGTCCATCTGAAAATCACAGTAGTATTGAACTCCTGGTTCCACTCTGAAATAGTAGTCATATTTTAACGTCAACTCCTGCCTGAAAAAGTATCCTGAGTTATAATGACACATATTCCTGTATGATCTTGACCAACCATATATAATACCTCTAGCATCATAATCTTGTAAGCACTTCTCATACTTGTCTTTATCAATATAATCAGGTGTATTCCAGTCTTCTGGTCTGACAAGGCCATATTCAGTTTTACCACTTGCCATAGCGCCTGTCCACTCTTTGAATTCCTCGGTGAACTCTTCATCGTTCAGAAATGTCCATGGATAGTGATAGTTCTTGTTAAATCGATCTTCAAGTGACCTCATTGACTCCAATATTTCATCAAGTTCTCTGTTTCTACATAAAACTAAAATTGTAGCATTTTCTAACTTAAAATCTGAACCAACACTATCAATTGATTTCCATTCTGGAAAAGCATCTGGTATATATGAATTGCTCTGAGGTTTCAGTTTTGCAGCAGAAATAAATAAATCTGTTTCGTTCCTTCTGTGATTTATCTTAACAATGGATTTATCATACTCGTTTTGTAAAGTGGAAAATGAATCGCTGATCAACAAATACCATGCTACTGTCAACCAAGTTTTTAAAGTACTTGTTATAAAATTCATTTATTTCAAATGAAAGTCGCTACACAGATGGAATTCAGTTATGTTAACTTTTGCAGTTTATTCTAAAACTGGATCTAGTGTTAAATTTTTCACTTTTCACAAGATCTCACATTTAATTCATATATATATATATATATATACATATTATATAAATATAGCTGCTACAAGTGTTTAGTCATCTATTGGCCATCATCTTCCTCGACGACAGGCAAAGTGATGTCATCACACACAAGAAACATCTTTTCTATTCTGGCTTTCGATTTCAACTGATATAAAATGGAATCCATGTTTTCCAACAACAACTTACTTGACATGTTCCTTTTACCCATTAAGATTGAAATTGACTTACCAGTTGCTGGCACATAACTTGTGTTTTTACAAAGGGAGTTCGCTTGCTTTAGCACATGCTCAACATCTAATTCATCTGTTTCAGGGTTTGTCAATTGAATAAGCAATGGTAGCCGACGATTACTTTTATTCAATGCTGTTCCGTCTATCAACTTTCTGATCCTAGTTCTGCTTCTGTAATCCAACATTATTAAATCAAATTTTTTGTATATCTCCTTGGCTTTTTTGCTATCGCTCAACAACGTTCTGAATCTTTTACATCCTACGATTTCTGTAAAACAATTTTCCCTTTCTAAATCCCCTTTATACGTTTCCACTGGATCATTAGTAACTAAAAGTATTTTGGCATCCGCAGGATTTCTTATTTTATTTGGGATATTCAAAATGATTGGTACGAAAACCCTGTCTTCTGCCATAGGTTTCAGTAGCTGAAGTTTCAATTCTATGTATTCATTGTTATTTGGTTTATCCTTCAGAGCATAAAGCAACGCTTCAATAGGCAGTAAAGTTTGTTCTCGAGTCTCCACACTCATTTTTTTGAAAACATATTCTTTTTTCGTTCTCTTTGCTTTCTGGACTGGCTCTTGCCTTTTCAACAGTCTTTTAACTGTCATCTTTGGTGACTTTCTTTGTGATATCGCAAAAGGAAAAGCACTAAATCAATTGAAACACATATTTTTTTGCTATGAAATTTTCTAAAGTTTTTTAACAATTAAAAAAATCTTTATCACTTCACTTCATTTCTTTATCAATTCATGTGAGGGAGCATCAAAACTAGTGTTGAGAAGAAAAGATGGCTGCAATCTTATCAACTGTTATAAACTTCCTTTTATGCTTAGTATCTCTGAGGGTGATTGATACTGGCGAGTTGAAAAAGACAAGTTTTGTCTCAAACTCAAAAACTCCTATCCTTTTATGGCATGGTATGGGTGATTCATATAATTCAACATCAATGCAAAGAATAACCTCTTTACTAAAAGAGTCATATCCTTTAGCCTCCATTCACTCAATTTCACTTGATGTAGATAATTCAAAGGATCAGCAAAGAAGCATTGTTGGTGATGCAATGTCAGATATTGAGTCAATCTGTTCTACTCTATTGAAGTCTAACGAATTTGACAACGGGGTGAATGCAATTGGATTTAGTCAAGGCGGTTTATTTCTCAGGGCCTTAATTTCAACATGTGATATCAAAGTGAAGAACTTGGTAACATTCGGTTCTCCACACCAGGGGTTTTCGGATTTCCCGGTTTGTGACCCAGATTCTTGGAATTACTGGTTTTGCAAAAGAAGAAATGAAGCTTTGAAGTCGAAAATGTATACTGAATACTTTCAGAATAACAACATCCAAGCTCAATATTTCAGGGATAATTTGGATTATGAAACATATCTAGAAAAATCTGCATTTTTGAAGTGGGTCAATAACGACTTGATAAAGGATCTTGAAATTTGGGAGAAGATGATTAAGCTTGAAAATTTTGTAATGGTTTTATTTGAGAAAGATGTCACTCTTGTTCCAAAAGAGAGCGCTTGGTTCCAGGATTTGGACGAAGATGGTCAGATTAACGAATTGGAAGCAACAGAAACTTTTAAGTACGACCTAATTGGATTGAAGACGCTGTACCAGTCAAACAAGTTGCATTTTGAATCAATCGATGACTTCCATTGTGCAATGACTGATAAACAATTTTTGGAGATAGTTAATAAATACATTCTTTAGTTGCTTTAAGTCATTGCGTCTTGAAGCACGTTCTTTCGAAACAGCTTTTCCATATTCAATAAAGTTATTATGCTCAATCATTTACTCACATTTTGAATTAAAATCGCTCCCCATGTTTTTGATTACAATCTCCATCCGTTTCAAAGGCCATCTAAGCATATTTGCCGGTGTGCATTAGGTAAGAACGTTTATAATTTACAAGTTTGGCTTTAAGATCTTCGAAACCCTTACATAAAAGTGATCTCGTCACTCATATGCACATGCTCGTCAACTATTGTTTTTCTTCAATATCAAACAACTGGTCTACAAGCTACTTTGAGATATAGTGCCAGAGTCAAAGTACTTTTTTTTTTTACTTTGACATAACTTTTTTGCATCATTAGAGACTGACTCCCTCTGCAACTCAGCTTCCTATAATACGATGATAAATTCTCTACTATAGTAAGAGCCTCAGTTTTATTTTTTCCATTAGGGTGGTAGTATTGGTGAAAATTTAATGAAAATATCATTCAATGTTTGCAATTATGAGGGAGAAAGTGTGCTTTGCTTGTCATTTTAACATCGTGATACGAAATCTTGGCTGGGTAATGACTTTGGAGCTTTTTTGACAAGTTACCGATATTTAGTCAACAATTTACCTAGCAATTTTACTTCATTGACTGAAGATACACTCTCATTCTTTTCTCAGATGATTTCGTCTGCTTTAAAGTTTTCATTATATGCTTTCATTCTGCAACAGAGATCTGTGTTACATCACTTTCGATTTCACTTTTACAAGTGTGATCTTTGAATTTTCTTACAAATTTAGTTATTAACAGCTATAATAAAATTTAAATTCCCATATTAAAGGCGAGATTGCTTAGTTTTTTGATTGCACATGACCTAGAATTTAGGTCTAGGGAAATCTAATTTGTAGTTACAGTTCTGTAATTAAATTTGTATATTTTTGAACTCAAATACCATTTTGAACACAGAAACTGTCAACATTTAAGAAAAATTGAGTTTACTCTAATCTAATTACTTTTTGCGTTTCTCTTTTTTTATATATCAGTTATCAAGAACATCACAAACTGTTAAGGCACCATTCCTCCTGTTTTAAATTTGTAATGAATTCTCTTAGCTTCTTCCACCATTGAATTTCAGAAGCTCATTATAACTTTCATTGTAAAAATGTCGTTAATGAATCTTTGTTCAGCAGAATTATGCAGAGCTTTATGGGTTTTTTTGGAAACGCATATTTATGAAGGAATAATGTAAGCAATCGAAACAATGACTGCAAAAACTGAAAGATAAACACAGTCAGATTATGTTTGCATAATAAACGTGGTCTTCTGTTACTACTTTATCTTAATATTTTTTGCTAGCTGGAAAAGCAATTAACGTAATATATTGTTATAGTGCACGTCTTTCAACTTGGTATCATTATTGAACTTCTAAGTACATCATAGCTTCTATATCGCGTGGATTATCCGGATACTTAAGAATTTTCCGGTTAGCATACATGCTCTTATAACTTATTTCATTAGATACTAATGCGTTCTCTTCCTGTTAATTATTGCTTTCCTTGTATAACATTCTTGTAATATGTTCGTGAAATCACAACTTTCACTGATCAACTGGAACACCAATTAAAACTGCAGCTGCCCTCTTTAATCTTTAAAAGGTGCATTTAATCCACTTCAATCTCCCCTCCTCCTTCAGCATTTTGCTACAACTTTAGCAAACTTATCATCACATTTACCCTTGAATGTAAAGAAGAATAATGCTCATGACTAGATTTATGATTGAGACTTATAACAAAAAAATATTTTTGCCATCTGATGATGTAGATTATTGATAGGCTAATTGCTAAGACAATTATTCATTCTTGAGTGTAAGTGGGGTTTAACAAATGAGCGATATTGTTATAGATGTCCAGGGTAAGAGAAGCGAGCCGTTTGAAGAGGAGGAATGCGATTTAGAGTACGAAAGTGATGAAGAAGAAGCTGAACAATTAGGTAGCTATACTGAATTAGAGAGAACGAGGGATGATGAAGTGGATGACAAGAATTTCAGTAGCACAAATGATATTCATATTACATATGATGATGGCATTGATGAAAATGCAATACAGCGCAATTCCTATGAGGATCAGTTTGAAGATACTAACAATGAATATACAGCAGAGAACACAAAGGAAACGTTCGATTCAGAAGAAGATGAAGATTATGAAGAGGCGACTCAAGAGCACGGGTACCAAGCTGAACGTTTTGAAGAGCGATTGAGTGAAGAAAACTTTGAGGGCGATGAAATCGTCAATGAACAGGGACCAGAATATAGTGAAACTGAGGAAGAACAGTACCTTATCGAAGAATTCAGTAAAGAGGAGAATAATAATGAGGTAGTGCATGACAAAACTAGTGAAATAAAGGAGACTGAAGGGATCAAGGAGGAGTTGGAAGAATGTAAGAATGATGATCCATTATTGCAAATACCTGTCTATTTGGATATAGGTGACGATGTAATAAAGCTTTTTCCACCTACGGGGGAGGAGGATCCCATGTTTCTAGAGTTACCGTTGTTATTTAACAATACAAATATAGTGGATCAACCAATCAGTGAAGTTTTTGATACCTTCAAGCTATACACGTCAACCCTAGAAGAAGTTATCGTATTCAAAATACCAACATTATCAAATCTGAGTATCAGGTCTGACTCGATCGAGTCACGAACTATTACGCTGGCAAGCATTCTTGAGATTGTTGACATTTTGAAACAAAAAGATGAAGAGACATATAAATATGTACAAATAGAGGTATCGAGGGAGATGGGTTTAGGGCTACAGTTAAAAAAGATGAAGGAATCTGCATTGTATTCATCAATGGGAAAAAGATCGATCGCAGAAGATTCTGGTCCGGAAAACAAGAAAATAAAATTATAGAATAAGAGATAAGCGTTTAGTGACTATCTTCGTCATCAATTAATTCTTACTGTTTAGACGTTCCTTTATAAAGATTAAATGAAACTATTACATATAGAACGACGAAAAAAAAACTATTTTCTAATAATTAATATTAAAATGGGGGATTTATTTTAATTCATTTTTGACAAAGATATAAATCAGAGGAAAGAAAGTATACATTAACAACTTAAGTTTTTGCTTAAGCAGCAGTCAATCTCTTTTGAGAAGCGAGTCTACCTCTTTGTCTGGAGTTGTAAGCAACTCTCTTGTCTTCAGCAGCCTTAGCAACTTGTTCGTCTTCTTCGGTCAAGATGATTTCGATGTGAGATGGGGAAGATTGGTAAGCGTTGATTCTACCGTGAGCTCTGAAAGTTCTTCTTCTCATCTTTGGAGCTTGGTTAACTTGGATGTGGGAGATAACCAACTTGGAGGCGTCAAGACCCTTAGCCTGGAGGAAATAAAATAGTTAGTATATGTCTCGCTTGAGTGATATGGATAAGAGGGAGTAAATGGTACCAAATGGAGGATAATCACTTTTAGAACATCTCATGGATATTTGACAATTGGACAGATTGATGAGTGAAATTTTTTCTTTTTGCTTGCCTAATATTGAATATGAAAATTTTTCATTATGACTGTAAAATCAACTCATGAATACCTATGTTCTTTGAAGTCATTCGATCCCGTGTTTTCTGTAATACATACTTCAGCGTTAGCTTGAGCGTTGGTTAACAAACCTTGGACAAACTTGACGGACTTAGCAGGCCATCTGGCTCTGGTGACACCAAATTCCTTACCTTGAGCAGTTCTACCGATGGAACCGTTGAATCTTCTCATTGGGATGGCTCTTTCGTGGTTCAAGACTTGGTCCAAGTATTGCTTGGCTCTTTCGAGCTTCCACCCGTTAACGGCTTGGGCGGTTTCTCTGGTGTTCTTGAAAGAGACTCTCAAGTAAGAACCTCTAGCAGAAGCAGACTTAGCTGGGTTGGATGGAACTGCTGCGTATCTAGCCATTGTAACTGTTCTGATTATTCCAATATCTTACTCTAGACGTCTTAGAATAGGTGAAATCTATATATTGAAAATTTTAGTCCGCGTCCTCGGTGCCAATGCGTTCTCAGATTTCGAGATTTTTTTTTTTCCAAAAAACGCAGTCACGTTAAGCTTGCTGCTGAGCATTTTCGAGGGTTTGAATCTGGTGCTTTGTCACGTGATAAACCCTCTCTTCAATTGACATTTTTCTTTCTTTTCCTCCCTAATGCTCCCTGTACTCTGTAAATTATTATGCTCTATATTGATATTACATGGACAAACACACGTAAATAGCCAATAACGTAAGCCATGAAAGTACTAGAGTTAATTTTGTTTGCACTGCTAACATTGATCTCAACAGCGCAATCGTTTGATTTGTCAGAACAACCATTAGTCAGACTCCCACAAGCCAAACCTTTAATAGGGATCCACCAATGGTCGGAGGAAGAGAAAACGCCACCGTCAACACAGATCACAAACTGGTGGTTCCTCGTTAAGCGGAACTCAGATGATGCAGCCAAGATTGGTAACTCGTGCCCGGACGACGCCATCATTTGCGCCGAGACTGTTGTTGTGCTCGACAACGACGATAAGAACAAGAAACCAACAGTGTCACAATTGATTAGCTTTACTAAAGACGAGACGGTTGTGGCATTTGAGGAAGGGAAGCTCCTAGCACGCTCTAAAACTCAGTGGGGTGAGAAGGAAGTGGACCTTGAAATCTTGCTCTCGTGTGACCTTGATGCCAAGGACGACGTTATCCAATGGACCGGTCACGACGGGCACACGTTCACAGACTCCATGCAGGTCAATTGGACGAATTCTGGTTTCTGTACCGTGGGAGACCTTGAGAGAGGAGGCAGAATTGACAGGGGCCGCAAGCACAATGACGACAGCCTCGGATGGTTTACTACGCTCTTTTTGTTCTCACTAGTGGTATTTGCAGGCTATCTTGTGGGCCAGGCTTGGCTCAACACCTCCACTATGGGCTCTTCAAGCGATTTCATGAACGAGCTCTTCGATGTCATTGTGGAAAATCTATCGAACATTCCCCGTTTCATTGGTGAAATTGTCTCGAAAATTACCGGTAGCGGAAACAGAGGTGGCTATAGTGCTGTTTAATGATACACTGGGTGATATCATGCAGTTTAAAGTTCCTAAATTCAAATTCACAAGTAAAACACAACCGCATATATATTTTATATGTATATATGTGTATGTATAAATTAGTCTATTCAAAATACCAAATATCCGACAATAGCGCCAGGTCCTTTATCGCTCTATAATACAGATACCGACTTGATGCAACTCATCCCATAAGTTTAAGTTTTGAAAGTGATTCCTTGGTAGTATCAATTGACGTTTCCAAATAATGCTTTTTCTTGTTTAAACTATTGATCGTCTCTAGATTTACTGTAATTTCATTCTTAAGTTTGCCTTCATACTGTGCAATCGGAATCTCCACAAATGTACGTCCGACAGCTTCCCAGACGCTGTCTTTACCGGACGCTTTCAATTCTGCCAGTGTTTTGGCCACAACTAAGTTTTTACGCTTCAAGTTAGCAACAGAAGTGTCTGTGGTACGTAACTGTGATTCGTGTGTAGCTAGTGCTCTAACCATATCTTGGTGAAGCTTTTCCATCTTTCCAATCGATGCAAAATGACCTTACTCTATACAAAATTCGATTTTTCATCTAAATAAAAAAAAATAGTGTTTTGAAAATTGTCTTATATATAGAATAATAGTAGTAATAGTAGTATTATAAGAACCTAACATTACTTTTAGTAATATCAAGCATTGCTGTTTTCTAGTATCTTAAGTGCTATCTGTTTTCTTCTTTCGTCGGAATTGTCATTGTTAGCGCTGGTAGTGGTGATGGTTTCCTTCTGATCAAGAGCTCTTTGATCGCCAAGAGATCTTTGAACACTTCTCAGGTTGCTAGATTCAACGTCGTCCTCGTTCCAAGCTCTGAAAATTCCGAGTAAAACAAAGATCTCATATGTTGCATTGAAAGCTGGTCTCAACGCTGGCTTAAGAGCCTCTGGGAAAAACTCAACCATTTCAAAGGTGTCACTGGCATCACCTCTAGTGACTCCAGCTCTGGAATCTGGTAGAATGCCTGCATCAGGAAGAGTTTGAAAGTATCTCAGATAGACCCAGGAGACCAAAAATGAAATCAGCGCAGGTAAGAATGGGAAAAGCGATTGACTGAGTAATGAAAGCACCAGGGATAATGACAAAAGAATGAAAGGTAAACGCTTGAAACGGAACTTGAGCTTTGTGAACAACTTGATGTTGGTTTCTGGTTGTAGCTGCTTGGCTACGACGGCCAATGGCAAGATGAATGTATATACACCGTAACCCAATGGATGAGAAAGTAAAGCAGGGGTTGGTGTTATCAGTGTGTTGACAATAATAATGACCAGAACCGCAATCAAATTGGTAAATACAGACACAATAGAAAGGAACTTGAATGTTTCAGGAAACAACGCCTTATCTGTAGCCAAGGTATGCACGTTTTGAGAGCTGTAGTTTGGGTTCCAGTGACCCTCTAGCCAGGTGACTCCAAACCAGATGACAAGAAGACCAATGATGAATTGGTGCGGTGTGATTTCTACAAAAGTAGCGGTCCATAGAGTCCATGGGTGGAACACCACTTGTGCTGGAACAACCTGTAATGCTGGGATCACAACGTCCTCCCATAGTAGATCTGGGTGACTCGGCTTGTAGGCCTCATATGAGGTAGAACGCACATACGAAGTCAAAGTGGACAAAAGCACAGTGAGCGTAACATATGCTGCAGTCAGTGTTGGCGTTGATTCTATGCCACTGAGTACTTTACTGAAATTGAGTGACATCTCTACTATAAGACTAGAACAACAACTGATAAATAAATACAAAAGGACACCTAACGCGTTTTGATTTTTCACGCTACATTTGAGAACATAGCTTAGAAGAGTTGATAATGAACAACAAAGTTGCAAATGCAATGAATGTAAAAGTCAATGTAATCAAGTAACTATATGGAACATGTTTAGTGACGGTAGGAGTGTCATGGGAACTGTTAGTTCCAAGAGCAATTTACTTTTACCCCAATGCACTGAAAAATGACACTATGAACAGTTAATGTTATTCCTTCTTTCTAGAATTGTATCTTGATTGAACAATGTATTCTAGTAACTAAAAACCATTCTTATTAACGATTCTAGCTAACCATTCAAACCATTCCAGGTAAAGCTCTCTGCATTTTTCACATGCCGCACGTTTTTTGACATTTTACAGTGAACTCCGTTTGAAAGAGTAGTGTATATAGTCAACGGTGCTGGGTAGTAAAGCTTATGGAAGATTATGGATACGCTGACAGAGGAGCAAAAAAAGCAGAATCACATAAAATCCGAAACTCGAAGAAGAGACAACATCAGAGCTAAATTTGACGCACTTGTAGACCTTGTACCAGAGCTATCAGCTTCGGAAAGCAGATCTGAACAGATTGTTCTCACGAAAACCGCTAATTATATCGAAGAATTACGAAGAAGGCGAAAAGAACTAGAAGAAAAGCTGAAGTGACCACTGTACAATAGAAATAAAACTGTATCTGTGTAAGGTAATGTATATACATGATGAAAAGAATATACTAGTATATATGATGAAAATGATTTTATAAGTTAATAATATATACAATGTTGGAAGAACACTCTCTATTTTCCTGCTGATACAATCGATCTGAGTTTGGCATTACCATTACATCCAAACTTGTCCTTGGATCGTAGCTTTTATCTTAATGTCGTCCTTACAAAGCCACACGGGTTTTAGAAGGTCGCTTTCACTTGCATAATCACCATTAGCTATGACATCGTAATCAAAGTATTCTCTTCTAATGAGCCCCAGGGCATTTTTGCCTTGCACCTTGATCAATTCTCCAATGACTGATTTGTCTCTACGTGGTTTTACGCTCTTGAGACTGTTGCCAAAGGGGGATGGTGCAGCCGCTTGTTCAGCGTCGTCTTGTTGTTCAAATTTCTTAATCACCCAACCCTCGGTGTCATTGTTAGGTAAGGCTTCGTCAAGATTTAAAGGCAAGATTCGTTTAGGAATAGCGTTTTTGGTCCACGATCGTAGAGCTAACTCTTGACCCACATAACACCCCTTATCTGAATTTATCCCGCCAGTCCAATCTGCATTCATTTCAAAGGGCAAAGTAGTATCCAATTTGGAAGGTGGTAAATCACCAGCTTCAACAACTCCATTTACAAGTCTTCTATTGACACAATTTTCAATTGAATCACTTTTGACATCAGATTGTGTAAGCAATTCCTCGCCCACTGGATCAGAAGATTTGCAAACCTTGGTCAGTAACCGATAACCAAGAAATTTGTTTCTTTCATCAATGGCAAAGCCAAGTAGTTTATTGTCTTTAACTAGATTCGGATTTATCAAACCGGCCTTAGTAACAAAATCATTTGCCAACACATTTGCAGTGGAACCTGCTTTCGAAATGTCATTGGCAAAGTACTTCCCAACAAGCTCATCAAATAATTCATATCTTTGATCCGATAAATCTTCAAACTGCCAAACATCAGCATCAATAGCCTGAAATTCCACATTGGCTTTTAGTTTATGCAATTTCAACATCATTTGAATTTGTTTAAACTTACTCGGAGCCAAAAATTCAATCAAATATGCAGGTTCAGTATCAGTTCCATTGATAAACGGCGATGGGTAAATAAAAAGATCAGAAAGTACTCGACCATTAGATTTCATCATGATACCATATCTACCATCCCTTCTAATACCTACTTTTTGATCTGCATCAGGGTCGTCCCATTGAATCCATTCATTGCAGTGAACTATCCCCCAGTTTGGTACATCAAGTTTCAACATTGATTCACTTGCCTTGGACTTTTCATCATTATTAGTAATTGTGTGTTGATTTTTCTTATTTATTGTAGGGATCATCTTGATAGATATTAACCCGTTCAAAAATGTAGGTGCTTCAGGCCCCTTAACCAGAAGTAGTTTGGTGTTGTGCTTCAACCTTGTGAGTGTACGCAGAGGAACCATGCTTTTATTTTGTACATGAAGAAGAAGTGATTTTGAGCTGACATCTAATTAAGTGCGCTAGTAATCTGAAAAGATAGCCATTCTTTGAGTATAATGCAACAAATACAATAAACATCAGCTAAATCATTATCATATTTGCTGTTCGCATTTACTAATGAATGCAAGATCGAAATGGATATTTACAGTGGTAACTAAAATCAGGATATTAATTGAATATACTATAGATAAAAAGTTATGATTTACTGTTATTCTTAGCCATCACTTAATAATTGTATGTTAGAATTGTCTAGTAAAGATTACATTCAAATGCGTTTAGAAGTTACAAGAGAACCGTACTTACTTGCTTTCCTTTGCCCTTTTCATTCTTTCTGTCAGAAATTCATTCACGTCGTCCTGCAATTGGGTCAAATAAGCTCTCAACTTCCCATATTCAGAGTCACTAGGCTCTGAAGGAACGTCTCTGTCTACCCAATTCGGAGAAGAGTTGATTAAATACTCAGAAGGGCCATTGGTTTTTCCCTGGGTAGATAATTTGGAAAAGTCCTGCTTCTCCACGCTTATAGTTTTCGAAACTGTTTCGTCATCATCAAAGGTGTAGACTGCTGTTGGAAGTAGTTCCTCTGTCATTCTAATGCTGTTTCAAGATGAATCACTCTTCTGTAATAGTTGAAATTTTTCTATCTTGTGCTTATGAAGAAGAAAAAAATTTTTCAAATTTCCAAATTCGAAGATCAACGTCTTTTCATTGAACACTAGTGAAGGAAGAACGATGTCTCTTAGTATTGTTTTAGAGCCAGAGCTTGCTCTTTGTGTTATTGAATATGCTGCCATCTTAGATTTAGAGCTCAAGTCTACAGACGATGCACACAAGACCAAATTCCAAAAGGCCATCGACTCAAATAACAATGAAACCATCAGGAATGTCATTTTTGAATCATCTGGCCATTTCCTCAAGGAATTCAGCGGTAAGGCCTTTGAACCTTCGTTCAACTTGTATCTTCAGGTTTTCAGTTTACTTAACAAGGAAGGTGGTGATATTGAAAAGGACCTTTTGAAAGTCTTGGAAGAAGAATTCAAAAACATCGATGACTCTTCCATTTCATCAAGTTCTCTCATCAGTGCACTCACTAATTTATTTAATTTGCTGCCAGAATCCTCTTTAGGCAGATACACAGCACTCAATTTAATTACTGATCTTATCATAAAAGATTACCCAACTTCAATTTCTTCAATCACCTCTGGTTTAAAAGAATGGCTTTTGCCAATCAATGACTTGAAGATTGAACAAAGCTCTTCATTAATTCAAAAGGTTGCCATTGCCTACTTGAAGCAAGATGAAAAGGAGGCTTTCGTTTTTACCAAGGATCTTCTTTCACATTTTGAAATCACATCTGATGCATTTGATGCAGTGATTATTGAAATCATCAACTCAAAATCTTATTACAACCTTGAGTCCCTTATTGTCAGATCAAAGAACGCTGAAATAGTAAAGCTAATTGATATTTACATCAACCTGAATTACAACCTTTACAAATCTGAGCTTTCATCTTTAAAATCAAGTTTACCATCTGTTAACTTTGAACAATTAGATTCCCGTTTACAATCATTATCATTGATTAACTTTTTTGTTACTTCTGACAAAAATGTTTTCACATACAAGCAATTAGCAGACCAGGTGTCAGTTGACGAATCTGATGTTGAATTGGCATTGTTCCCATTACTTTCCCAGGGTCTCATCAAAGGTAAGTTCTCACAATTATCTAACACATTCACAATCAACCAATTATCACCACAAGTAGTTTCAAAGAAAGGTGAAAGTGTTTGGGCTGAATTAAACGTCCAACTATCTGCTTGGGCTGAAAATTTATCTAAATTAGACACATTTGTTGACGAATTAGCCAACAATGCTTATAAGAAGAAGAAGACCCCTGCTGTTATCCAGAAATTCCACCTAGCAAAGCAAGAAGCTAAGTAATTCAAAGAAAATACTTTTCGTATCATCTTATTTTCTTAAGTAGTTGATAAAATAGCATAACGCTTTATATCGTATAGCCTATATAAAAATAGTTAAATGAACATATAAATATCTTTCAGTATCACTCATTGCAACTCTTAATCATAGGTTTGGGCTCCAATAGACGAGCAAAGCTTATCATCTTTTTAACTATTTAAATTTCCTTAGTTTCTTTCAACCTTTCTTCTATTGAGCATTTTGTTATTACGTTTAAAAATGAAGATGAAGGATATAGACATTGTACTTATCACACATTATTGAATGCTAATTCTTTAATACACTAGTGTACTAACAACGAATGTGACTTTCAGGCAATTGCATTGGTGAAATACAAAATGAGCATTGAAGCTCACGAAAACATAACAATATCGATGGATGAGTTCATAAGAAAAAGGTTATATCCACCGGTAACGGACCTTAGTGCCATTAGAAGAGATGTTGTTAAATTGATCAAGTTAAAGTCATTGAATCCGGTACAACTGAAGCAACAGATGAAACAGATGCTATATGAAATGAAAAGATTATCTAGTACAAATCCACAACTACATAGAAACTTGCTCACAAGTACCTTGCTCAATCTAAATGAGCGCTTGTTGGTTGTGCAAATTGAGAGTGAAGCGCAACTCAATAGGTTGTTCGAGCTTTGGGTTAACTGCCTACGCCTGAACTTTAAATACTTTGTGGTCAAAGAAGCACAGCAATTACACCTCAGGGCAATCTGTGACTTCATATGCGATACAATATATGTCAACACCAAGATTGAAAACAATAGTCAGATTTTACACCATACACAGTCTGCATACATGAAATACGTCTCCAATCACGAGATGAGTCATGAGTTAACAAGAGGAAAAGATCCTAACAGGGTGCAAACATTGCTTTATTATATGGTTCAATTACTCTTCATACTTGTTGAAATTGGCCCTGTTGGGTTGCAAAGCGAGTGGATAGCCACAACAAGAATTAAGTTACAGGCATTTGTTATTTTCAATAAAGACATTCATCTAATTAAACTCTTCATGGACAGAGCGCGGAGGGTATCATCAGAGCTTGAAGAGAAAAAATTAAATGAAAAAAAGTGAGTTGGGCATTTGAAGGGTATTTGTCATAGTGTAATAGTGTGATAGGATTAGCTTGCATGACAGAGATTACTGTTTCAAGGGTTTACAAGGATGCAAATGGAGAAAAGCCAGATTCATATTGGGATTATGACAACATATCAATAGTATGGGGACAACAAAATAATTATGAAATCGGAAATAAAGTTGGACGTGGTAAATATTCTGAAGTATTTGATGGATGGGCAATAGACTCAGGTGAACGAGTGGTTATAAAGGCGTTAAAGCCAATCAAAAGGAAAAAGATCAAAAGAGAAATCAAAATTCTACAAAATTTAAGAGGTGGTCCACATATTATTCAACTTTATGACATTGTAAGAGAAGTAAACTCGAAAATGTCGGCGTTGATATTTGAGCACGTCAACAATGTTGAATTTAGATCTTTATATTCAACATTCACAGATTACGATGTGAGATATTACATGTTTCAAGTTTTAGAGGCCTTAGATTTTGCGCACTCAATGGGTATCATGCACAGAGACGTCAAACCACACAATATCATGATAGATCATCAACAACGAAAACTCAGGCTAATTGATTGGGGTCTTGCAGAGTTCTATCATCCTTACACTGAATACAATGTCAGAGTGGCTTCAAGGTACTTCAAAGGGCCTGAGTTGTTAGTGGATTATAGATACTATGACTATTCGTTAGATCTATGGTCATTTGGTGCCACTATTGCGTCCATTGTTTTTAAAAAAGAGCCATTTTTCCATGGTAAAAGTAACACAGATCAGTTAGTTCAAATTGCCAGAGTCCTAGGTACTGATGACTTGTACAAATACCTGAAGAAATACAAAATACAGTTAGGACAAGAATACGAGGGTTTGGGTCATTTTCCAAGAAGACCATGGATCAGATTTGTCAATCCAAGTAACGAAGCTCTTGTTAACGAAGAGTTCTTGGACTTCATTGACAAGATTCTCCGGTATGACCATATGGAAAGATTGACAGCAAGGGAAGCTATGAATCACGTTTATTTTGATACCGTTAGGGAGGAGGCCTCTTTTAACAGCCAAAATCAATAAACTAGGATAGCATCACGTTTACTAATTGTTTCATATATGTAGTTATAAATAATTGTGTGTGTTTTTTCTTGTTGTATTATATGTGAGTGTGTATATAGTTAAAGCGAGGTTTTGAACACAAGATATCATCACTTTTTTTATTAAGGTTTGGAATATTAAATTCAGTTCTACTGCAATTGCCAGTTTATAAAGAAGAGAAGTTACAATGGTATGTATAGAGAGTAACATAAGTAGATTATGACTTCTTTGAGGCAGGACAAGCAAGTATTATGAAAGATTGATATACTAACATTTATAAAATACAATAGTCAGATGAAGCCTACGATAGCGCACTTGATCTCTTGCGTCGCCTTTCTCCACGTTCAATTGAAGAGAACCTAGAGGCTATTTGCAGACTCCAGCCAGAGTTAGCAGAAGATTTACTATCGTCCGTTGATAAACCAATTGCAGTTATCAAAGATTCCAGTAACGGTAAAGAGTTTTTAGGTTGTGATTACAATAGAGATGGAGATAACTTTAGATCACCTTACTCTAATAAGTATTATCCGGAAAATGATGATGATGCACCATTTCCAAGTAAGCATTTGGAGCAGATTGAAAAATGGGCGAACAAAGCATTTAACATCTACAGAGATCTTTACTACGAAGGTGGTATTAGCTGTGTCTACCTTTGGGATCAAGGGGAAGAAGATGAGGAGGCGAATGAAAGTGGTACGACCCCTTTTGATGGTGTTGTTTTGATAAAAAAGAATGTTGATGAAAATACCACCTGGGATGCCATCCATGTTTTCGAAATCAACACTTTGAGCGATGACGAAGCCGAATACAAGTTGACATCCACTATCATTTTGGACCTATCTGGAAAAAGGACAAATTTAAGTGGTAATCTAATGAAACAAACTATTAGAAAATCCAACTACAACGATGCCATGGGACATATTGCGAATATCGGAAGCTTAATTGAAGATGTGGAAACTAAAATGAGAAACATGCTTCAAGAGGTTTACTTTGGTAAAACAAGGGACGTGGTCAGTGATTTGAGAGGTTTAGACAACCTTGAAGAAAGAAATAGGGAAAAGGAAAAAAGGGAAATGGTTGTGGAAAAGATAAGCGGGCTATAAACAATGTATCGGCTAATTTAACTCCTTTATTGATATATGTAGATACATGGTTTGAATAAGTACAATTATGTTTTAATTGTGACCACTTCGTTTAGTTAAGTAAATTCAGAGCTTTTTTTTGGTGTATAATCGTACACTTTTCTATTGTTCACGTTACTTTTAAAAGACAATCTTTTATCTAGTTAGTACTCATAATGCTATCATTTTTACCACAATCGCAAGGTTTTCTTCCACACTGGTTACTTTTCATTAGTGCTGTTGCTATCTTCAACACAATCCAAACTTATAAAGACCCAAGTTTGACGAGAAAAGTGTATGGTGGTCAACCAAACGAAGTGACAAAATTGTCATGTCGTACGTTTGGTACTTGGACGTTGATTTCCTCCATCATCAGATTCTATGCAGCATATAATATCAATAATGCTGGTGTTTTCGACCTTTGTATTGCTTCATATTTAGTTGCATTTTGGCATTTCGGTTCTGAGTGGTTATATTTCGGAGGTTGTAAATTTGACAAGGGTTTGTTTGGTCCATTGATTGTCTCCACATTGAGCATTACATGGATGCTTTCAACAAGAGATTTCTATACCGCTTAGTCTAGTCCTTCCACATGTTTATTTACGCTATATATAGTAACTTGAAACTTGATTATAGTAGAAAAAACGGAACCCAAATAAAAATAAAAAAATACCACAATAAACAGTTATACAATACTCCTTAAAGCAGTAGGAAAGAGAAAACAGTACAAAAAGGACAAGTTGGAAGCCAGTCATAAACCAATTAAGAAAGAAAAAGAGGAGAAAATAATATTTAAATAAATATATGTGTAATTGGGTCCATTGAAGAGTAAAAAGTTATGATAAAGAAATGTAAAAAAATATTATTGGTAGTAGTAGTATTAGTATTGGTTAGTTGTTTTATTAATGTTAGCATTAATATGTTTTGATCAATAGTGATAAAATTCAGTTCATTTTTTTGTTATTGGACTTTTCTTTTCACTTGAATTCATTGTTTTGTTGGATCGTGCAACTTTAAAACATCAACAGCAGGGCCTAGCAATCTTTGGAAACCATTTTTGTTCAAGCAAACAACTTTTAAATTACCGTTTGCCTTAACAGTGGCTTTTCTTGGAGAATCGTAAAGAAGAGCTAATTCACCAAAATAGTCACCCTTCTTCAAAGTAGTGACTTTACCTTCACCGTTTTTCAGGACATCTGCTTCACCAGATTCAATGAAGTAGAAGTTTTCACCGGCTTCCCCTTCTGTGACAACGTTTTCACCTTCTTTGTAAATTTCAGTACTCAAGGCATCAGCTAGTTTTGAACGTTCGTAGGATGAGAGAGACTGTAAAACAGGAACTTCCTTTAGGAACTTTTCGTATAAGGCTCTCTTCTTGGATGTGCCTTCTAAGAGGATTCTTCTGAAGGTCATTCTGTCAAGAGCCCACAAGATACAATCTGAAGTTGCGATGACGGTGGCTGCCCTTGGGGAGTTGTACATGAGGGCCAACTCACCAAAGGAGGAGCCGTCTGAGGAGGTGTTCACCTTGGTGTCGTTGACAAAGTAGTCGACGGTACCCTTTTCGACGACGTAAAAGAAGTCCCCTTCATCTCCCTGTTTGATGATCTCGGTACCCTTTGCAACGTGCTTCTCTTCTAATGCGAAGATGATGGTTTTCAATGACTCGTCATCGAGCTGCTGGAAGAGGAAGTTCTTCACAACACTGGAGTTGAGCCTCTGCAACTGCGAAGGCGACAATTGGTGCACAGGCGGCTTCCAGTTGTCGTTGAAGGAGTGTGGGTTCATGGCCTCTGCAGACACAGACGTACGCCTGTGCGACGAGAGGTTCAAAGGCGTCTTCGAGAGGTTAGCAGCAAACCCGGCCCATGCTGGCTGCTGCTGCTGCTCGCCAGAGCTCTTGCCTACTGTCTTTTCGCCAAATGGTGAGTTGAACTTTGGTGTTGAGTGTGGATCAAACGAGTCGTGATGGTCCATTTTGTGTGTAAAAGCAACTGATATACGTTATTGAGATCTCTCTGGGTGTTTTCGCTGTGGCTCAGACCAATATTGCTATCTCCGTCCTAGTGTATAGTCCCTTTTGATTAGTAATTTGTGTTGATAATATATCAATCTTACACATCATCAGTTTTTCCTCACTTTTTTTTGCCTTTACTATGAGCAAACGTGAAAGGTGGAGTAGCTGTGTGTAAAACGTCGCCTGCGCACCCACTGTCACGATGCGGTCCCGCTATACGGCAGCCGGTCAATGCTTTGGATGCTTGCACCGCCTTTTGGGCGCTTTTCTGATGAATATCCAATTATTTGCTTGATGAGCTGAGACGGTTCTTCTACACAAGGCATTACTGGTATCCATCGAGCGCCTGCTACCACTTTTGGTGCCAATGGCACTTTCGTGCTACCACTGCGCTGCTGGCTTGTCGATGAGTAACACATCTACACATTTCGTTGCTGCTAATGTTAGGGGATCGCGATTCCCTAACGTTAGTGGATTTCTAAGGGGCAGCCGTAGCAAGAGTCACTATGAGATAAAGATAAGATAAAGAGCAGTAAATATAAAAGCGTATATCTGCAAAAGCTGCGTGTAGGGGACGTTTCGCAGGCAATAAGATTGCAGCTTATTATAAACGCATCATAAACGTATAGCACTGCGTTCCCAGGGATATTAGGTGTGTTGATCGTATTGTGATTATCATTTTTTCTAATACTCTGTATATACTATAGCATTTATTATTATTGTACTTGTGGAAGCAAAAAAGCCACTGGAAGACACAAAAATGGTCATGAACTGGGAGAAGTATCTATCGACAGAAGCATCGTTGAGACTACGGTCCGTGATGGTGGTGCCAAGAGACAAAGACATCATTTCACTTGCAGCTGGTTATCCGAACCCAGCATGCTTTCCGATCAAGGGTCTCTCGCTTACATTCGAGTCGCCAGAGTCGAGCTTCAAAACGTTGCAAACGGTGTCGATTGATCATATAGAGGGCGAGGCGTCTGACAGCATTGTTGAGATGTCGCAGTACATGATGCTCACTGGCTACTCGTCGTTTAACGCTTGGGTCAAAGAGTACATCGTAAAGTATCACAAGCCAAACTACAGCAACTGGAACTACATCATACAGGCGGGTGGCACGCAGTCGCTAGACGCCGTGTTCAGAATGCTCTTGGATCCTAACGAGGACACCGTGCTTGCTGAGCAGTTCACGTACTCGTGTTTCCTAGAGGCGTGCAAACCGCTCAGACTCAAAGTGTTTGGCGTCAAAATCACCGAGGACGGTGTAGACACCAACGACATGGACTACGTGCTCACCAACTGGGACCAGAATGACCAAACCAAGAACTTCAAAAAGCCAAAGCTGTTCTACACAATGCCGACGGGCCATAATCCAACAGGCACCTCGATGACTGACAAATGCAGAAGAGAGTTGATCAAGGTGTGCCAGAAGCACGACATCCTCATTGTTGAGGATGATCCCTATTACCACTTGCAGCTGGATGCAAAATCCCCTCCATCGCTGCTCAAATACGACACTGACGGCCGTGTTATCAGGATCGATTCCTTTTCAAAAATGCTCATGCCTGGTTTAAGAGTTTCTGTCGTCACCTGCAACAACTTGTTTTTCGAAAAGCTAGGGATGTCAAACGAGATGACTATCCATTCCGCTGCAGCACCTTCTCAGTTAATTTTATCGACGATCTTGTCACAGTGGAAAGACCAAGGTTTTGAACAGTGGTTGGTTCACCTACAGGACATGTACAGAAAGAGAAGAAATGCAATGATCGACGCTATTAACGAGTTCATGCCATTGGACCTGATCAGTTTCAACAAGCCAGGATTTGGAATGTTTATTTGGTTCGAATTGAAGCACGATGCGTGGGAGAAATGCGACAAGTCTCTATCTGAAGTTCAATGGTGCAAGTTCTTGGAAGACAGCATATTCGACGAAGCAATTAAGAATAATGCTGCCTTGAGTAAGGGCCACTGGTTTATGGTTGACCAAGACACTCCTGTTGCTGCCTGGAGAGCATCTTATAGTTTTCCAAGCTTTGAAAAAATGAAATATGCTATAAAAGGCTTTGCTGATGCCATCAAGTCGACACATGACTCAATCTACAGTGAGTGAAAATTTCGTTTCACTTCTATTTTCTTTCTTTCCTGGCTTATTCTTCTACCAATGTTCCTTGTTAACAACCAACTTGTTTTCTCTCTTTATAACAAAGTTATTTAATTGTAATATTTCTCAAATTGTTTACCATTTAACTTATGCCAAGTAAAAAAATAGAAGGTATCTTTTTTACCACTCTCCACATCCCGATACATCTAATTATTATTACTATTTCTTGTGTCATTGAATTGAAATGCGGTTGTCCGGTATTACCCTACTATCATTGGTGGTATCCCTAGTTTGGGCTCTTGATTCTAAAGACTTAATTGAACCAGTGGACTATAAGCCATTCTCGAAGGATCTCAAAGACTCAACCTACTTGGAACAGTTTGAAGAGTATATGATCCCAAATATTCCAGAAACAAATTGGAAAAGATACTGGAAACAGTCAAAGGTTTTGGGAAACGATGGCGATTTGAAGTACAAGGGAAATTGGAACATTCAGGTGCCTGATTTGGAAATCCTAACCGGTAACAAAGGTTTAGTTGCTTTGGACGACGCTAAACTGCATGGTATCTCAACAATCTTGCCAAGCCTGGTTGTTCCATTTGATGAAACCGGTACATTGGTGTTTCAATATGAAGTGAAGTTTCAAAAAGGCTTAGATTGCGGTGGTGCGTATGTGAAGTTGTTGTTGTCAGATGATAGTGACACTCAAAAGGTTAAAGTTAAAGGCATGAACGATGCTAGCGAATTTAACGATGAAACGCCATATGTTATCATGTTTGGTCCCGACAAATGCGGCGAAAACAATAAAGTACACTTGATCTTAAAGGATGAAAATGATAATGAACATCATTTAAAAAATCCTCCGCAAGTTAAACTAAACAACTTAACTAATCTATACACATTGATTTTGAAAAAAGATGGCTCCTTTGAAGTTAGAATCAATGGTGATGTTGAACGTGCTGGTAATATCTATGACTCCAAATATTTTGACTATAGCTCTGAGGCAAAAGAAATACCAAAATTCATTAACGATCCAAATGATGTGAAGCCTGAAGACTGGGATGACAATGAATTTATTCCAGACTTGGCAGTCCAAAAGCCTGATGATTGGGATGAGTCTGCACCATATTTAATTCTAGATCCTGATGCACATATACCTGATGACTGGGAGGTTGACACTCCTGAGCAAATCCCAGATCCAAATATGCAGAAGCCAGATCATTGGGACGATGATGAAGACGGCGAGTTCATTGCTACTCTGATTGATAACCCCGAATGTTTGAAACATGGCTGTGGTGAATGGATTCATCCGTACATCAAAAATCCAGACTATAAAGGTAAATGGACACAGCCAACTAAGCCAAATCCAGCTTACAAAGGAACTTGGTCTCCAAAGCAAATCCTCAACCCTGAATATAGAGCCTCAGGAAGTGATGGTGACAAAAACGAATTCAAATTAGCAAATATAGCAGGTATTGGATTTGATCTTTGGACGATGAACGGTGGTATATTATTTGACGATATTTATCTTGGTAACTTTATTGAAGAAGCTGAAGATTTTGGTAATTATACTCTCGTGAAGAAGCAAGAAGTTGAAAGAGACTTTTTCGAAAGACTCTCCACTCGTGCTAAAGAGGAATATGAAAAGGAAATGGGTGCGCAAGAAAAGGATTCTGTATTGGGCTCTTTCAACCTTGAAAGATTATCAAAGTTACCATTTTTACAAATTCTCGCCGAACTGATTGCAATAGTCGAGCTAGCCGTCAATGATTTTATTGTGGAACTACAAATGTACATTGGTGACTTGGTTATTGACCCGCTTGAAACAATCTTACAGAGACCGGGTGAGGCAGTTTGGTTTTCTTCAATTGTTTTAGGTACCATTGGCTCCATCATGGCATTTTGGTCCATGACTGTTGCCATTATCGGTGGCTTATTCAACTCTTCGCCAACTATTACCATAGAAAGCAAGAAGAAGACGAAGAGACAAGAAAGAAGTGAAAACTTTGTTAAGTCTTCTTCGGCCAAGGCCAATGCTACCAAAGCAAAGAAAAGATCATAAAGGATTATGAAACTTATGATATGCTGGGTATTTTGTATTTATAAAATTTATTTGTTAGGACTGTTTTGTCATCTTCTGTAATTTATTTTTGACAGCTAATGAATTCCTGACGATTGAACTCCAATAATGGGTCTTTTTACATTTGAGACACGGTCCCTCAATGGGTATCAATTGCTTTTTGTCATTCTCTTTCTCCAGCATGTGATCGTACCAACAATTTAGATGATAGACCGCTGAGCAGGTGCTACAAAATGACATGAGAACCTTATTATTTAATTGAGATGAACAGATCGCACATAAGCACCTATCCTCTGCGTTGTAGCTCGCCAATGAATGATTTAAGTAAAGACTCTGAATATCTAATTGCTGTCTCATAAACTCATCTAGCTGTTTATAGTTAGCCTCGTCAACATTATCATTGAAGCGGAACTCTGTATCAATCTCACCATATATTTCATCGATTTGTTTCCAAATATCACCGATTTGGGTGTCAAAGATTGTACATTTAAGTCGAATGCGTTTAAACCCGTTACAAGTCATCAATCTCATACAATTTATTAATTTTTGTTTAATTGTTCTGCCACCACCGCTGGGACCACCCTTTTGAATCTTCTGATTGATGCTTAAATATCTAGTTGTGGTATAATGTTGCCAGGCATGCTCAAATTGCAATGCGGAGACCTTACTCTGAAAGTTATGAATGAATAAGACCATTTTCCAGGGTCTGAATTGCTTAGTCCTGTAAGCACCTCCATTGACTAAAATGCCGTTGTGCTGTTTTAACCTCCGAAGCGGATGTGGTGTCGAACCTATGTAAAACCTGCCAGGTTTCTCTGTGGACTGAAGTAAATAGACACCATATATCTCTGGAATACGTACGTGTTCCAACGTTGACATTAATCATTTAACGTATATGACGCGTTACCATAGAGAGAAAAATATTGTTGCATGTAAACACAAGCTTTTCCTTTGGCAAAAGGTCAATAGCAAGATATGGCGAGACCAAGTGCATTGTATCAGTCGACCAATGCTCGATCAAAATACAAGTTCCCTGTATTGGAGGTTCCAGAGTTGGTGGAGCTATATCAAACAATGCAGTTCGATATTACAGAATCTCAATTAGTAAAACCGACATCAAGATTCATGTCAGCATTAATAGAACAAATCATGGATAAGTTCTTATATATATCTCCATATGCTATTAGAAAAAAGGTTGAAATGAGTGAAAGCGATCATGATGACATCAAACCTGCTTTGAATACGGTTATCTGTCAAAGAATTATGTACAAGTTTTTATGTGATTGTGGTATCGATGATTTCAGTATAAGAGATGTTTCCAAACCCGAGGGTTCAAGAGTCAGGATTATACTAAGTGGGCTAGTTAACTATGCTAGATTCAGAGAAGAAAGGATGAGTGACTGTGACGAATTATTGAATAATAATAACAATCTGTTGATTAAGTACAAAAACTTATTAACTGTCAATAAAGACTACGATGATCGTATCAATCAGCTGAAGGAACAATTTAATAAGGAAGGAATCAATATTGATTATGTGAATAAGGAAAATCAAGAATTAGAAAACAAGTTGATCTCATTGAAAACTATACAGGAAGAAATAACATCGGCACATTCACTTTACAGAGAAGAAAAGTCAAAACTTGTAAAGGAGCTAGAAAATCAGAGTGCTATATACATTGAAACTGAAAAAGAGTTGGAGCAAATCCGACCATACATTAAAGAATCTCCTGAGTCAATCAAAGAGCTGATTGAAAAAATGAAAGAATCATTGGAACGGGAGAATCTCAATTTGGACACACTGACTAGAAAGTCAAGGGAAATTACAACTTCAGTCCAATCATTTCAAGTTGTTCACCAAGATTTCAATGGTTTGGCCAGTTTATTGGAAGAAGTCAACGAAGAGGTGAATAAACATAAGAATTATAATGAAAAGCTGAAATCGCTAAAAGAAGAGATCAATCAGACACAAGAGGAAATGAATGAATTAACCCGGAGGACAAATCAAATTGAAAATCAGCTGAAGCATAATGAAGAAAGAGTTGTTAAGTTGAAGAGTTTTTATAATGAAAAATTGGATTCGATAAACGCTAAGATAAAACAGCAATTGTCGCAATTTGTTGAACTTAAGCTGAGGAGAAACGCTGAAGAGATTGACATTGTCGAAAAGGAAGTCCAGACAAACAACTGGCAGAAGCAAATTAACGATTTGAACAAGACGTGGGAATCTGAGTGTCGAGAGTCCACATTTATGCTAGAGAAATTGAACAATCAAGTTAATAATTATCTGATTGAAATGACAAACGCGATCAATGAGGCTACTAAACTATTGTAAATTGGGTAACTGTATATTATTACTGTAAATTTTAAAATAATCAAAGATGATTTTCTTTGAAAATGACTAATTACACACTCTATTTCGACGTAAACTTATCGAATGCTATATCAAGTGCTTTCTCAACAGGCTCATCAAATAAGTATGGTAAAGCTGGCACAATTGCTAAACCCACACCAACTGGTAAGAGTGTGGCCAATCTACCCTTCATACCAGATTTTTGCACTTGCTTACCAGTATATTTGACAACTGTATGAATTGTGAAAGCAGGAAGACCCATTGAAGCAACACTTTGGAAGATTGCCCTTTTCAAACCTTGAAGTTTCCAATCAAGATGGTTTTCCAATTTATAAAGTTCTTTGGATGGTTCATGCACTTCAGGAACTGGATCCCATGGCTTCAAACCTGGCATATAGGTACCATCTTGTTTCATTTTCGCCTTCCAAGTATAGTAGTTAACATCTCCGATTATATAAGCCCATGAGATACCATAACCAAAGGTGACAATATATGGGTGTGCCACCGGTCTGAAAGATTCACCAATGTCACTAGTATAAGCAACATATCTGTGTGTAGCTTGCAGTATAGTTCTGATTCTATTGGCATATGCAGCATATCTTAGACTGCCTTCCTCTTCTGTTGGTGCTCTATCCTTTGTTGACATTAGTTCGTTATTAGAAGAAAAAGTGCAGGGAAAGGTGTTAGATCTGGTATAAACTGGTTTTTATTGTTTGCGTGGAGTTAGTAAATTTTAAATTTTATCAGATAACGCCTATACATGAAAACTGTGCAAACAAG
The DNA here is from genome assembly GCA_030570395.1 of Saturnispora gosingensis. NCBI lineage: Eukaryota > Fungi > Ascomycota > Pichiomycetes > Pichiales > Pichiaceae > Saturnispora > Saturnispora gosingensis. The sequence continues at coordinate 169,200 of JAJLVU010000003.1, forward strand.
GAAAGGTTTTGCTGGCGTCTTTGTTACCGCTATAGCCTGATACTTTGTAAAAGTAGATTAGGATTGCAAGGTTGTTTACATTTTTTCAAACACAAATAAGAAGAATTAAAATGAAGTAGAATGATTATCTGTTAAATAAAAATACTTCGTTTTTTCATGAACGTATAAATGGATATGGAAAAAAGCGTGCTTGTTCTAACTACAAAAGTACTTTGTAGGTGCTATCCGCTTAATAATTAAATGTAGACAATTATTACGTATTCTTTATTAACATTTTTGGATGTTTAAAGTCAGTTGCAACACTTAGAGTTTTTTAGCTAAACATTACTATTGGAAAATATTAAAGGCTGTTTACTTTGCTCCGAATAGCACTTCAATAAAAATGTTGTGATAAATTAGTTTCTGGGCAAAACGCGTGGTCCAGCAAGGGATATCGAATCATACTTCAATACGAATATGGCAAGTTCACTTTTGAACTCCAACAAGGATGAGTGCTTTATATGATATCCCAAAGCTACTTAGTTTAGGAATTCTCATGAATATATCTCGTTTAAGTATAACCACGTAGATAGAAACACGAAAAATTCATGTTCATCAACTATTGAATTGTAATTGATATATGCATTGGTTGACATAAAAATTATCAGAGAAAAATACTTTGGCAATCAAATGCCCATTGGTAATACTTTATCCAAAACGTGCTTTTTATATCTCAATTTTGGTGAGCACCCATAGCATGATCAATCATAGTGCCATTATGTGTGACATTTATTTATCGTTATATCTTTGTTGTTGTTCATACCGTTTTTGACAACTACTTCCTGATGATTTTATTTTTGGAACCAAGTACAATATATGCAATTGTATCAAGTTTTATCGTATATATCAGGGCCCAATTAAAACTTCAAAATGGAAAGTTATCTCATTTACTGACAGTTCAAGTTTTCACTGACAAGTAAGTTCTTTGCGACTAGAGTTTTCAAATCAAACAGGAAATTTAATGAGCATAATATCCATTTTAGCATGTGGTACAATTGACAAATTAAAATGAAGAATAATGCATGTAGTAAAGAGACCTAGTTATGCAACATACAATAATAACTCGCTTCTTAGGCTTTATATGAGCTCTAAAATAAAATGAAACTATTTAAGTTATTTCAGCACTAATTCAGATTCGAGTTTGGAATTTTTGATACAAATTATTCAGCTAAAACTCATTCTTGTTTTCATGAAGTTTAACACTGGCAAGGTACTGGTATTTAGGTCAACTGAGTAAGATATATACTCACAAAGTAAACGGTTCAAGTTGCTAATATCTATCTACCTTTGTTTCACTACATCGAAATAACAAACTGTGCCATTTATAGTGTTTGGCAAACCCTTTGATCGTAGAACAAATTTAACAATTTATGTTATATGGACTGATAATAAAAAACTGTAAAACAAATTTTAAACCAAACCTTTCTCAGCAATGTTGCGAGTCAGATAGAACACTAGAACCTGATAACAATTACCAAAAATCAACCCTCTTGTTTTGAGTTGCAGTTGTAAGGAGATTGAAGGCCGTTGCAACCCTTTGATGAACATCCCTTGTAGCTGACACCTAAAGCTGGAGTTATCCAAACCTTACTGCTGGCCCCAATAATGATATCTCCTTGCCAAGTACCATAATGATCAACATGAAACAAATAAATATTACACAACCAATCTCCATCAAGTTGACGAATGGCCGCTTGAATAGCTCCAGCAATTGAGTTTTGCTCAATAGTTGAAAAGCAATCTCCTTCACGCGGATAATATTTGTAGTAAAAAGCACCATGGTTACCCATTACTACATTACAACCTCCAGCTTTGTTCATTCGGTAAACATCCCATCCTAAACTCCAAACACCATCTGCAATATCCCAATATTCGTAGGCACAACTACCAGCTCCAACAATCCAATAAATGCATTCACGCATGTTAGTTCTAGGAACGAAGTGAGAATAGATGGTGTCGTTAGTATGCAAGTTGTCCTGACTCAAATCAAAAGGAAGAACAACTACATCAGTCAGTCATCCATCACTTCTTTTACTTAATGTTGCGTTTTCATCTTCGAAATAGCTCAATTCTAATCTAGCTTCTAAAATTGGCATTGGAACACTATCACCATCAACAACAACAACTGCTGTTTGGTTAGCTTATGATGAATCTCTTGGATAGTTAATTGAAGTAGCCAAAGATTGCCGGACCAGAGAGCACCAAAGCAAAAAGAAGACAGTTGTTAAATGAAACATCGATCTTTAAAACTTTTCCAAACACAAAATTAAATAGAGTGTATCCAATTATTTTTCGTAAAATTAAAAATAATGTATATTCCATTGAGCCTGATAGGTTGTGTGATAAAAGTTCAAAAGGCTCAATTCATAAAAGATGCAGAAACACTCTTTCTTTTATACTCTTATTTTGTATTAAGAATTGGATAATAATAATAATAAAATAGCATACGTGTTCGCAAACCACAATAGAAAATAAGAAGCGCAAAACAAAATCGCAAAAGTAACATGCAGCCCTCAAACCTTATTTTGCGGCTGCAAATCCCTTTGTTTTTGGATTGCTTGCATACGAGTAACTGCATAGCAACTGTTAGTTTTGCAGCATAACAAAACAAAAAGTAGAAAGTAACCGATAGTCCACGGTGTTAAGCATTTCACTTTACCTTTTGAAAAGAGATTTCTCCTTCGAAAAAAACGAATAAAACAAAGTAGTTAAAGCGAAGGATTGCTATTTCAAATGTTTTGACTGTTTTGAGTGAGAATGTTAATGCGAAATCACATGTTGCACAGTGAAGTAAAAGTCTGATAAACAAAAAATTTAATTTGTAAAAATTGAAAGTTGCATAAAAAATTAAATGCAAGGGGAAACAATGCAAGACCCGTGTGATTTTGCCGAAACGTTACTACGTTGAAAACCGTTAATTTTTATGTTACACTTGATGTTTGAAGCAATTTTATTCAAGCCAGCAGTAATGTACCTCTTTGTAAAAATTAGTGGATAGCAACCATGTAAAGTGGCCGTCAATACAAATAGGGCATCTATCGACTTTCAAATTAGATTCACACTTAACTTACAGATGTATTTTTATGCAAATAAAAAAAATCAAATGGCACCGCAATTATGCAAAATAGATCAACAAACTTTGAGGATACTATACAAAAATGTATACCGCAAAACATTTATCAGCAAAGTTGTATTCATTATACGACCAAATATGCGTATTAACAGGTTACTAGTTTGCCAAACATACATTATGTGTTAAATGCTATCAAACATCCACTAAAGTTGTATCACTTACGTTCCCTCTAACGATGGAAAGTGAAATCCGGAAAGCAGTTTCAGTCTCTGTTTATTGAAGATAATTTTATTTTAGAGAAACAGGCACACAGTTTTCCAGTAGTATCCTTTTGAAACGTCATATGACACACTCAACGCGTTACTTGCAGTTTGCTGTACTTTTCTTATAAACTAAAAATAATCGGTTGTTTTACTTTTGAATGTATTTGACCTGAAGTAAGCCGACGGTAAATTTCAATGCAAAACATGTCATTCCAACATCTAGCAATGCATATTTTTTGTCTCAAGACAGCTGCTGCAACTTATAACATCGTTCTTACTGTTGACGAATAATTTATTACGTTTGAATTTTTACTTTTTACAAAATTGCTAAGTAATAAGCGTTAGAAACTTATTAGCCAATGTCAATTTTATATGTAAGCTCAACTTGTGTTACTGATAATCTCTCTTTGAGGAGTAAAAATTATCAATAATTTTGAAAAGCACTTACTCTGCTAATCGCCTACAGAATATTATTGCGTTGCAGACTGAGAATAAACATGTCGAGTACTATATTTTTGAAGTCTATAAAAAGTATCTTTATTAATCAATCTCTTTAGCTTTTGTGACATTACTTGAGTACAAGACAGTTTTTCATACATTAGTTTTATAAAACACATTCTTCTGGAATTGCAAATTTGAATCTTACATTTACAAAAGAAATACAATTTCAAAAACAACTTAAAACGTGTTGAGTATTATTATTAAGGTTTAACTTTTGTATTATACAACTTTGCCATTAAATCGATGTTTACAATAGTGCCAAATGAAGATTAGCGAGATCAACTATCAAAGCGCTTTTGAGCACGCATGAACTACATTTATGTTTTAAGGGTGTTCACAGACGAAAAAATGAGCAATACCCAGCCAGCAAAGTAAAACATCCATCATTTTATAATGTGTTTTGTTGTTGTAGACCCAGATCAACAGACAAGATGATAATGCTGTCCTTCTAAAAAGTTTAAACGTAAATTTATCATGTATACAATCAAGGACTTCTTTATAATCTTTTAAGCACATATTAGCTGCAGACCATAAAAAAATAGATCTAGACCCTTATTAGAGGTTACTTTATAACGCAAACATCCAAAAACTGGAGTAACCTTTTTTCAAGTAGATAGGGATAAAGTCTCTATACATCAAACATATTGTGCATGATACATGCAAAATGAACAATAACAAATAACATAGATGCCAGGCATAAACTTACGATATGAATACTACTACTACCCCTATAAATCAATAAATCAATTTTCCTATATAAATTACTGCAAATCAAATTATATGCGACGCAGTCAATTTAATATCTACCTTACACTTAATTTACAATCAATTCTTTCTGTTTGTAAATACCGCGTTTATCGAAGAGGAACCTTGTAAAAGCACAGTTGTTATTTTGATTTCTTGTTATTTTGTATCCATATGAATGCTTGACGCCTTGCCAACTTTGTTCATACCTTCCAATTCTTTTTTCAATTTTTTGTCAAATAGAAACATCTACAGAACTCTGTATGTGCATAATCATTTATAAAAGAGCAATCTTCCACTTTTAGTGGAATTTCTATGTAAATGTTATTAATACAAACATTGCAATATTCTCCAAAAGCTTAATACTCCTTATTTGTGCTGTTAAATGAACAGTTACTAAAATTAAAAAACCGCTCATGGTTGACAAAAACAATTGTATTTCCGATACAAAGGTTTATCACCGATTAACCGGGATCGGAAGTGCAAAGAGCAAGACGTTGCAACAATTGGATGATTAACAAAACGAAATAGAAAGCTTAAAAACTATTTTGAAAAATCCAGGGTATATTATTTAAATCGTTAATATAAATTAAGTATAAAGTGGATTCATGGTCAAAGATGACCACTATTATATCATTTTGTAATGAATGATTAGCTAACCAAATAGTCCAGTTAGTTACTAGTCAAGCTCACTAATCGAATTGCTTTTGTCTTGGTTGCAACTATCTAATTAATATGCTTTGACATTAATTCTCTGTAGCATCTTATTTCTTGTCCTGCCACTATTATTCTGATTTAATATTTAGATATAGAGAGTTCATCATACTTTGCTCATCATATCAAATTTTATTAGGACCAACTCTTACAGTAGTTAAAACTCAACAATTTCATGAAACAAGGTAACTGGTTCTGTTACACAACATGCTACATATAAGAACAAAACTGTATTTGAGTTGTCCAGTTTGCAACAAGTTTTTAATTAACTACAAAGATATGCAATCTAATTCTGTTGAAATAATAGCGATAGTCCCTGAAAATAATTATTATGCCATTCTTAAAAAGAGATGTTTAAAACAAATATCAGGACAACAAAGTTTCTAACTATTTATTAGATGATCTAGATTTTGTTAAATTCTCTAAATAGTACTTGAACTGTTACTATATAAACTATCACATAAGGATTATAAATAAAAAGCGACGCTTCGTTCTTTTAGGTATTTGCATTTACGAACTTTATAAGCTAAACTTGTTTAGCTAACCCAACTAGGTATTTACCGAGTTCTGTTTATGCTTATATTTGACAGAATACAACTTATTTTGACACAATGTACGTATACGAATTCTTTACCATCTTATTGTCACATTACATGTATTATGCTCGCTTACTATTATGATGTACATAAATTTCATCCGCTTACCACTCATTTTGACACAAACAAAATGGTTATTGCTGCTATACTTAAATTGTATGAAGCTTTGTTGAGATAACAAGAAAAGGCCCTGAACGTATTTACTATGCCATTATTAAAAAGTGTAAAAACCTATATCCAAGTTATTTTAAATAAGAAAAAGATAATTAAATAAAGAGGAAACCGTAGTTCCTTTCATAGTAATATATTAAATATATAAATAGAGTGTATGTTAGGATTAGCTTGCATTCTATTGGAGGAATACCCATTAGTTATAATTACTCCAATAGACATGATAGCAACGGAATGGATTCAAGCATACTGTTGCTCAAAATTATTAATGCAATATGCATGTATTGTGCTAATACATTCAACCTTACATGTAACTCTCCATTGTTATGTACACTAACATGTTGTGAGTGTTACACGGCTAACTTAGTATGCACTGCATATCAGTGATCATAGGTTAGCAATATGTATGTTGCGGTCTATGCATCAACATTAAATATCTTAATTGATAACTGGGCAATACTTGATTACCACTTATTTTGACAAAAAGAAATGTTCAAGACAATAAAGCTTCTTTTTATCCATTAGATGACTTAGGCTTTAATATAATTTTTAACGAACAAAGCTTTCCCCACATTATAATTTATAATAATTATATATTGTCAAATTAGGAATTAAATTATGTTAAACCAAGTTGAATTCTATCTGAAACTTTAATTGATCATTAGATTAAACCTTATCAATTATCTCATGCCAATGCAAATTGAATTACCTGATTCGATTACATACAGTTACCCAAAGTGTTGATCAGACCATAAAATGTCCTCTTTAGGAGTTATGCTCATGCATTAAATACACTTTAACTTCTGATCTACATTATCTTTTATCTAATTAGTATCAATTAGGAAATTGTATCCTTTAGGATTGCTTTACTTATTGTATTAAAGTTTCACTTGACTAATTTAGATAATTTAATACCGGAATTACAGTTCCTATCTTAATTTATATTTTGTGTATAAAAGGCCTTCATTTTACCTTTTACTTTAGAGTTCTTTTATAGTCTTTTAATCATTTCAGAACATAGTTTAAGATATATACCTTTTTAATTAAGCAGAACATGTAAAAACCTATATCTTAGTTATTTTAAATAATATAAAGATAATTAAATAAAGAGGAAATTGTAGTTCCTTTTATAGTAAAATATTGATTATATAAATAGAGTGTAAGTTATGATTTGCTTGCATTCTATTGGAGGAATACCTATTAGTTATGATTGCTCCAATAGACATGATAGCAACGGAATGGATTCAAGCATACTGTTGCTCAGAAGTATTAATGCAATATGCATGTATTGTGTTAATACATTAACCTTACATGTAACTCTCCATTGTTATGTACACTAACGTGTTATGAGTGTTACATGGTTAACTTAGTATGTACTGCATATCAGTGATCATACGTTAGCAATATGTATGTTGTTGTTTATGTTTCACATTAAATATCTCAATTAATAACTGAGCAATACTTGATTACCACTTATTTTGACAGAATTTATATATTGTAGAACATATAAGTAAATTTTGAATATTCAATATGACAATACATTTGTTGTTCTATGATTAATCCATATACATGTCAATATTTGCCGAATATGTAATGCCAAGATATCAGATCTTGTCTCTTTTGTAAGAATGGTTAAGTTTAGTTGCGAATACAGTGGTTAGACCAAAAATTACATAGATTACATTGTTTCAGACTTTAAATCGGGGGAAGTAAGCTGGGCAAATTTTCAAGTAACAAGTACCTGAAAAATATTTACACAGCTTAAATTTCAATTACAAGGTAATTTGTGATGAAACTATGTATTGAAAGTGAAGCTGAATGCAAGAAGTGCATCATACTTTGGGTGAACACAATTTTAGTTCTTTTAGTGGCGAAGAATTTCATTTTTGAAGTTACGTCATTGAAAGTTGTCAAAAAGGTTGCAGCTTTTAACCGTTTAGGCTTGCTACACTATAGAATTTGATACTATTGCTGTGACTCTATCTTCGTAAACCTCTCGTGTACATGCTGGGTGGTATCCACTTACCGGATATTTTTTATTTCTAGCATTTACTCTGTAGCCTAGCATGGTTTTTCCGACAATAACCAGTGTGCAAGGAATAACGAATGAGTAACCACGACGTGCTAGGTTACTGAATCTGAAATACATTACATTAAATGCTAGTGTTCGAAATTCCTGAAGCAGAGTCGAGGCGTTACTATTAATAACCATGTTCTCTTTTTTAGCACTGGAAACAATAGTTTCTTTATGTAGCCAAATAATGTGCAAAGCGGCATACTGTGTAGATCATCGGCTTTATGTGAAGACCCCACAATAGCAGCCGCCTTTGCCAAGGCCTGCGGTACCTTGATGGAACTGGGCCAAATGTTCCAGGTCTTGATCTAACACTACTTAGTTGGTGGTGTTGTGCGGTTGGTAAAGTTCTAAAAAGATCACGCTACAAGTATATGACGTGTTTAGTGTTGTTTCAAAGGGATAGCGCACAGAAGCCGTAGAGTCGACACTACGTAGTGCAAAACACGCCAAAAGAGGCTTTGCCAAAGTGCTTCCAACAAGTCTTTTAGCAAGGGTACAGATCAACCCGAAGAAATTTTATAAAATCACCACCGTAGCATTCGCAAAAAAAAAAAAAGATCTTTTCCCCTGACAACGGCTTGATCTGTTTAGGAAGGATAGGAATGAAACTTCATCGGAGAACCAAATTTGCATTTGTGGCAGTGGTGTTGCTATTGCTTGTAACGCTTGCAGTTTACAATGGGTCACTATCCAACGGCTACAAAATTTTAAATGAAGAGACGAAGGAGGAAATCAGCAAGGTTCAGAGTTTAGATGAGTTAGATGCTAGTAACAAGGACGGGATATTGAATGGACAAGTGATCCCAGAGGAAGAAGGAAGTATAGGAGAAGGCTCACTGGAGGTGATTGTTGATACATCTGAAAGCGAAACCGATACTGGAGCAACACAGGAAGAAGAAAAAAAGGAAGAAGAAATGAAGGAAGAGGAAATGAAAGAAGAAGACACGGAGGTAGCAGAACCGACCAATGAAGAAATTGAAGAAGCTATTGAGCATGCAATACAGGAGACCTTGGATGGCCACTCAGACACAGAGACTGTGGAAAAAGAGCCAATCCACGAACCTAAACCAGAAGGGAAGGAAACAGTTGAAGTACCTGGTCTGGTAAATGAAGACATGCAAATTCCTAAGGATGAGTTTACTGTACCTTCGTTAGAAGAAGAGGCAGACCTTAAGCAGGACCCAGCATCTGCAGGGGATTCACAATATGCTGCTAACGAGATGAAACCAAAAACAGACAATAAAGATGCCATTGCTGAGATTCTCGAGAAATATAAAGCCAACCTTGATGAAGAATTGAAGGGAGTCACAACACTTCCTGATGGTGAGATTGACCACTCTATCAAACTCGATCCAGAATTGTCCTCGGTCACCTCACAGGAATTACTGAAAGGTAATAAGTACATTCACAACTTATTTGGTCAGGTCTTGAGACTGATTCAAACAAACCGATTGGCATTCCCAGTTAAGGAAAGACTGAATATGATTAACGGTAAAACCGTTTTCAACAAAATTCTTTTTTACGACTCAGACTCTGAAGTCATTTCGGAGCGTCAATCGAAGACCTTCTTAAGGTTTCCAAAGCGATTTGTCAAAGATCTAAAGGTCAAGCATAAAACCATCACCGATCATTTACCTGATATTGATCCTAGTTTTTACAGCGGTGATGGTTACGTCATCGTTGGCGGTGGAAAATATTCGTGGTTTGCTATGTTAGTTATTGAAACTTTGAGATATTTGGGGTCTTCACTACCGGTGGAGGTGATCATTCCTACAAAAGAAGAATATGAAGTAGATCTTTGTGAAAAGATTTTTCCAGAAATTAATGCTAAGTGTGTTCTCCTTCATGATGTTTTTGGTGAAAAACTAAATGAAGTAGCATTAACTGGTTACCAATACAAAGCATTTGCATTATTGGCATCATCATTTGAAAATGCATTTTTATTAGACGCTGATACTTATCCCGTCACAAATCCAGATTCTTTATTTGAATCCGAGTTGTATAAGGAGGTGAAGATGATTACTTGGCCGGATTACTGGAGAAGGACCACATCTCCAGACTTTTATGAAATCAGAGGAACACAGCCAGGTGAGAGAATTCGTCACTTGAATGATTTTTGGACCGATAAGAGTCATTACAAAGTCGACAAAGAAGACCATCCATTTGTTCTGAAATCGAAGGTACCATTGCATGATAGAAAGGGTACCATTCCTGATTTTACCACCGAATCAGGTGAAATGATGATAAATAAAAAGCTTCATTTCAAAACCTTATTGCTCGCACTGTACTACAATTTTGACGGCCAATTTGGTTACTACCCATTGCTCTCACAAGGTGGTGCTGGTGAGGGTGATAAAGAAACTTTTGTTGCTGCAGCAAACTATTATGATTTATCATATTATCAACTTTACAAGAAGCCGGACCGTGCATATGGATTTTATAAAAAGGGAGATTTTGTTGATACATCAATCATTCAATACAATCCAATTAAAGACCATGAAGTTCTATTAGAGGTATTAGAAAAGATCAACGAAGATCAAAAGTCAGAAGAATTTAAATACGACTACACAAAATATTTCACAGATAACTTTCAGATACACAACGCAGAACCATTATTTTATCATGTTCATGAAACAAAATTGGATCCTTTCCACTTAGTCAAAATTGATGCCACATACGACTTGAACGGAGCGCCACTTCGTAACATGGGCGGAGATTGGCCGAGATTCGATTTTGATTTGGAGCAATTCCTTTGGCAAACTGTGGAAAAACATATTTGCAAATTGGGTACTCACTTTGAATATTTCGATGACCAAGATAGTGCACTTATTTGCTCTGAATTCATTGAAAAGCATTTACATTTTCTTTCAAAAACTAATTATTATTTTTTGAAAGAATATCATGATTCCATTCCCTTCGATAACTTGAGGAGAATACAAACGAGTAGATATACTCCTCTATAAATACTGTATCAATCATCTGAAGAGATTGCAGACCACTTTCAAAAAATATTGATTATTTTCTAAAGTTGGTTCTTGAAATTCCTTCTTTATTTCATTACATTTTTGTCATTGTATAATTCTAATATACTCTTTGTTTTGTTATCGTCCTTTCTCGGACAATATCAGTCATTGAATTGCGCTAGCATAACAGAACCTGAACAAATGCCAACATGTCAACTTTTTTTCCTAATTAGGAAATTTTATGTAACTGGCGAAAGGAAAATAAAAAACGCCAATTAACCAAACAACTTCTCTTCTTCTACGCTAATTTACAAGGATGACGACAGAAGTTAGCGGGGCATTCGATTTCAGCGGCGAAAATGCAATGCCAAGAGAGTTTGCTACTAATCAATACCCAGATTATGAAGAATTAAAAGACTCTATTCGTTTGTTTTTGAAAGAGTTTAAGAGAAGTGATAACTATGAGCTATCAAATAGAGAGGGGTATTACAATGAATTAGAAGAAAGCATTGCATCACAAACAGGTGAAATACCAAGTGATGAACCAAAATACATGTATCTTATGCAAAAAGTTGCTAACAGAGAGCTAGACAATATTATAGTTGACCTGGATGATGTTCGAATGTTTGGACTAAATGTTCCCGGCCAGGAGTTTATTGGTAGAAAGCTCGCAGAAGAAATCAACAAGAATGCGAATACGTTTTTGGAAATGTTTTGTACTGCTATTGATGAGATGATGCCAACAGCGAGCAGACCAATCAATGATCGTGATTCAGTTTTAGATGTTATTATTCATCAAAGAAAACTTAGACAGCAAAGTTTCCAGCAAAGCCAGCAAGAGGAAAATGCAATGACAAACTTGGATCCTGAAAATGAAAATAGTAGTACTGTTGTTCATGATTTGTTTCCACCGGAATTATTAAGACGTTACAATCTATACTTCAAACCAGAATCAAGATCTAAGACTCAAAAGCCATTAATGGTCAGAAATATAAAAGGTTCACATATTGGTAAACTGATTACAGTTAGAGGTGTTGTTATTAGAGTCTCTGATGTTAAACCTTCAGTTGAAGTTCAAGCATATACATGTGATTCCTGTGGTTTCGAAATTTTTCAAGAAGTCAAAAGCAAAACATATATGCCGATGACTCAATGTACAAGTGAATTGTGTACAACAAATGGCCATCCAGGTAGACTATTTCAAAGTACCAGAGCCTCCAAGTTTGCACCTTATCAGGATGTCAAAATTCAAGAAATGGCTAACAAGGTTCCACACGGTCATATTCCAAGGATGTTAACGATTCACTTGAAAGGAGAATTAGTTAGAAGCATGAATCCAGGTGATATGGTTGATGTTTCTGGTATCTTTTTGCCACAACCATACACCGGATTTCAAGCATTAAAAGCAGGTTTATTAACGGAAACTTATTTGGAAGCTCAATATGTCAAACAACATAAAACAAAATTTGAAAATTTAGGTCTTACAGAATCAATAAGAGAAAAAATCGATGAGTTACGTCTTAATGATGATTATTATAACATTTTAGCATCATCGATTGCTCCAGAAATTTTTGGTCATTTGGATATCAAAAAAGCATTATTACTTTTGTTGGTTGGTGGCGTTACAAAAGAAATGGGCGATGGTATGAGGATTAGAGGTGATATTAACTTATTATTAATGGGTGATCCCGGTGTTGCTAAATCTCAATTATTGAAGGCAATTATAAAAATTGCACCAAGATCCGTTTATACAACGGGTAAAGGGTCATCGGGTGTTGGGTTGACAGCCGCTGTTATGAGAGATCCAATTACCGATGAGTTAGTTTTGGAGGGTGGTGCTTTAGTTTTAGCAGATAACGGTATATGTTGCATTGATGAGTTTGATAAAATGGAGGAATCTGATCGTACAGCTATTCACGAAGTCATGGAACAGCAAACGATTTCAATTTCTAAAGCAGGCATAACGACTACATTAAATGCACGAGCATCAATATTAGCAGCTGCAAATCCACTATACGGACGTTACAATACAAAAATGTCACCAAATGAAAATATCAACTTACCAGCTGCGTTGTTGTCAAGATTTGATGTTTTGTTCTTGATTTTAGATAAACCAAACGTTCTAGAAGACTCAAGATTAGCAGAGCATGTTGCATATGTTCATATGCATAATAAACATCCAGAGGGTGAAATAACAGTTGAAGAAGAGACCCTTAGACAGTTCATATCAATTGCTAGACAATTCAGACCAGTTATAAGTAAAGAAGTTAGCGACTTTATCGTATCAAAATATATCAAATTAAGACAGGAATCGAAAAGAAATGAAAACTCCAAAAGACACTTCTCACATACTACGCCTAGAACTTTATTGGGTTTGTTGAGATTATCACAAGCACATGCCAGAATAAGATTTTCAATTGAAGTTAACATTGGAGATGTTGAGGAAGCAATGAGGTTGATTGATGCCGCAAAGAGATCGTTGATGGATGAAGAGGATCCTGATTTACATGTCTCAAGTGGAGAAAGATTATTCAATTTGATCAAAGAAATGATTGCTTTGGAAAAAGAGCAATTTATTTCAATTGAAAATTTGAAAAATGTTGTTCTAGGAAAAGGATACCTGGAGTCAGAGTTCCATGACTGTATTGAAAAATACTCGGACTTAAATATTTGGCAAATTGTTAATAATGGTGAAGATTTAACTTTAATCGATTTAAATAGTGACGATGATGATGTTTCAATGACTGATTTTTGAGGAAGAAGCGGTGATAAAGCAAGAAAACTAAAAAATGTTTGTTTTGTAGTATTGACTATTCACAATAATTGTTGTTTTAATACTTTATATATAAATGTGTTTTATTTAATGTGTGTATTTTTATTAGGTGACCTGTAATAATCAGAAGTTATTCTCCAAAATTAATTCGACAAAAAAAGACCAAATGAATCTATTACAAACGTACATTGCATACATACATCTATATAAAGTCTCTTCGTTATGAATGGTGCCTCTTTCGGTCATCATTCTGCTTTGTCGTATCAATTGTTTAAACCTATATCCTTTTTAACCATTGCCTTACATATTGGATGGTACAATGACTCAAATCTTTTGAAAGTTTTCACAGCTAAATCGTGATCAACTTCATTCAACATTGTGTATGAAGGTCTGACAAATTTCATTCTACCCACAGTGCCAAGCCAATCTGCCAATTTTGGATAAGAGTCAGTTAGTTTGCCAGTAACTTGTAAACGAAACCATCTAAAAACCACTTCAGCATTTTGAGATGTTGCATATTTTGAGTAAATTGTAGCCATCGCAATAATAGCTTTTTGTCCGTTTGTACTTGACCAAGAAAAGCCGTTCTTGCCTTCAAAGGAAATCAATTCATCTATAAAGACACCATTTTGATTTGCGCCAAACTTAGCAATATCATCACCACTAAATATCAAATCATATCTTTGCTTATTTGAGTTGATTGCACTCAACCATCTATTTGCTAGGTTATAGCATTCATCAACCAATTCAGTATTGAATTTTGGTTTTGGAGGTAATCCTGGCACAAACAACCAATTTTCCCAGTCAATTGTATCTAATAAATCTTTATCATCACCAAAGAACTCATAAAGCGTATCAAGGAATTGGTAAGAGTCAAGAGACTGATATTTATATTTAGTAAAATAAAATTTAATAAATGGATCGAATTTTTCAAGAGTTAAAGTTTGCTCTAAATGAAACAACAAATTGAAACCCTTTTCATAAGGCACAGTTGAAAATGAATCGTCAGGGTCAGTTCTATCTTTCAAATTTTGGATTAAAGTGGAGAATCTGCTTGCAGAATCACCCATTGCTTTGATCGAATCGTCAAGAGCGTTCCAACCGATAATTGCGGAGAGATGTCTGACCTTTTCACCATGAATATAAGCTTGAATCCGACGTTCAAGGTAAACCGTCCAACCTTCGTTCAACCAGAAATGTTCAAAAGAACAATTGGTAACTAGATTTCCAGACCATGAATGAGCTAGCTCGTGGGCAATGACATCAACATTTTCACCGTCACCAGAAATTAAGGTTGGAGTAGCAAAGGTACAATTTGGATGCTCCATACCGCCAAAGGGCATAGATGGAGGCAATACCAAGACATCGTAATCTTTCCACTCGTAATTGAAAACAATGTCCTCAGCAGCTTTTATGAAGTTTTCGGTATCATGTTTAAATTCGTTCTGACATGGAGTAATGAAAGAAGGCTCAGAGTAGACCTTTGATCTTGGACCAATTTCAGCGCCAACAATGTCACCGGATGCAATAGACACCAAGTAGGAAGGAATCGAAACACTCTGTGTGAATTTATAAGAAGACAAGCTCAGGTCGATTTTAGAGGATTGTTGCAGAAGGCCAGAGGTAAGCACATTAAGCGGAGAAGTGATGTTGTAATCAAAAGTTGACTTAATTGCCGGAGTATCAAAGCATGGAAAGAAAGATCTTGCGTGAATTGGTTCACACTGAGAAAAGAGGTAAGGCAAGGACTTGCCATCAGTCTGTGAGGGGGTTAGCCACTGAAGCGCCGTACATTTCTCAGTTGTTTCATAGAAGATCTCTAGCTTGAATTGTTCGTTGATCTTTGATGCATAGTTGATAACAAACGGAGAGCCCAAGGGCTCCACTCTTTTACCGATGGAGAACGTCTGCTCCTTGTCATCTACAAGCACCCTCTGCACATTGAGAAATGAGGAATCAAGGACAATGTTCTTGGAGTCATTGAGAGCCTTCAGTTCAAACACAATGGATCCGAGCAGCTTCTTATTGATAAAGGATATTTCAAGGTTCAACACTGAGTGCTTGACACTGAAGTTGAGGTAATTCGAAAGCGTTGAAGGATCAATTTCCGGCGACGCAGCAGGCAAATGCTTGGCCAAGATAGAAAGGAGCTTGCTGCTCATATGTGGGTATTTCACATTAATCATTTTCAACATACTAAACGACGATGACTAACAATTGCTGAAGTTCACTTGTGTTGTGTTGGCAGGAGACGATTGTGTTTTTTATTGGACTTGTGGGGTTTGGTATATTTTAATGGATAAACCAGCTCTAGTCGATCCTTATGACTGTAAGGCTTACGAAAGGCGTTTTTGCTATACACAAGTCAGTTTATAATGAGTCTTTCTAATAGGGGAGAAATCCGATCCTTGGTTTACGTAATCATATTGTTTCAGAGATACCCGTTTCTTAAAAT
The DNA here is from genome assembly GCA_030570395.1 of Saturnispora gosingensis. Taxonomy (NCBI): domain Eukaryota; kingdom Fungi; phylum Ascomycota; class Pichiomycetes; order Pichiales; family Pichiaceae; genus Saturnispora; species Saturnispora gosingensis. The sequence goes on from JAJLVU010000003.1 coordinate 185,569, forward strand.
GGCAGCGTCGCTACCTAGCGACGCTGCCAATTATAAGCATGTGTAAATAAGAATACTGTTACATGTCACGTGCTGATTACGTTACCAAGGGTTTGTCATTCGAGGTATTTTGTGTCACGTGCTTCGTGTGAGGGTTGAAACCAAAAAGTTTTTGACCCGGGTTTGAAAATGACAGATTTTCCTCCTCAGTTTCCGCTGCCGCTGCCAAAAAATCAGCCAAAATTTTTCAGAGAAGGGCTTGCTGGTGGCTCGCGGGTAGGGAGAACCAGCAAAGTTTTTTCACTTTTGTTTCTTCTGTATAATAAGTTAGAAGTTACGTTCTTTACGAAGGTTCCTCGGATTTTCAAAGGTATGTGACACGGATAGGAGGTGTAACAAAGAGTCACTGTAAGATCATAGCAGTATAGAGAAAATAGGAGTAGATAGCCAAAGTGTAGAAAAATTTTCAACATGAAGACCAAGATATTATGGAGTGAAATATAACAGCAACAGAGGAAGCAAACCCATGGGTGTTATGCAAAAGCTTCAGCGGAGATGAAATACTAATTTGCTTCTTGATTTGACTCATTAAACCTTCCATTTCAAGTTTTTTGTTTTAATATAAAACAGCATTCTAACACCCTTCTTTTAAACAGCTAAAAATGCAAATTTTCGTCAAGACCTTGACCGGTAAGACCATTACCTTAGAAGTTGAATCTTCTGACACTATTGACAACGTCAAGCAAAAGATCCAAGATAAGGAAGGTATCCCACCTGACCAACAAAGATTGATTTTCGCTGGTAAGCAATTGGAAGACGGTAGAACTCTTTCTGACTACAACATCCAAAAGGAATCCACTCTTCACTTGGTTTTGAGATTGAGAGGTGGTATTATTGAACCATCCTTGAAGGCCCTTGCTTCTAAGTTCAACTGTGAAAAGTCCATTTGCAGAAAGTGTTACGCTAGATTACCACCAAGAGCTACTAACTGTAGAAAGAGAAAGTGTGGTCACTCCAACCAATTGAGACCAAAGAAGAAGCTTAAATAAACAATTTATTACCTTTTTTTTATATATATCTATATATGGTTTCAATAATTTCAAAATAAATTGGAGGTTCTAAACTCCTGCTAGTTTAATTCTTTATTACATACGCTGTGTATGCCGATAATTATACTGATTAAATAACTCAGCATTGGTCTGTAGTTGAAGTCATTTGACATTAAAAAAAAAAATTAAGTCCCTACACTAGAAGCTGCTTAAGCACACAAAATGTCCCCATTTAGGGTATTCAGACGATTTTTGTCTACAAAGACGACATTAAACCCTAGCTCAATATCATTTAACTATCCAGATACAAGACACCAGTCCTTAATCGTTTTAACAACTCCCTCTCAGTTGAATAATGTTATCAAAAAATCAGTTGATGATTTCCAGAACTCTCAACTGAGACCTATCAGTCAGGTTGTCGTTGCGTGCGTGGACTCTATATTGAACAGCAGAGATGCATATAGTGAACTATATCTCAAATCGAATTTAAACATCAAATCTTTCAAATCTTTAGATCAATTCAACAACGAACAAAAGGTAAGCAAATTCAAAAGGGATCCACTTAGTGTTGATCCAATCAAATTCGATAAAAACTGGTTAAACAACTCACATTCATCGAGTTTGAACATTAGCATCAACAACAGTAGCTCAGTAAGTTTGAATTTGGCTAATACTCTTTTTGTTAACGACGAATCATGTACTTGCTTTTTTGTTAATGAAAGTGAGTCTGACTGGCAGAATTTGATCAACCTTAGCGTTGAGATTAACGATGAAGAACTGAACAACAATTGTATCAATTATTCAAATAAATTAATTGAGTTACCGCTAGAAGAGGGCTCAGATATCAATAAAGTGTTTAAAGTGACCGACTATGAAGGTAATTTAATCAAATCAATTAACGACAACCCTGCTTCAGGATACCTAATTAACAATTCTTTGGTGATGGATTCCAAAAAAGAACTTTATTTCAAACTCTTCAACAAGGACCTTGACTTAACCAGACCCTGGGAGCACCAATACTACAAATTGATTGTGGGTGGCTTAGGTTGGGGTGAAAAACAAGCATTTTTAGGTGTAGATCCTATCGTGGGTCAGATCGGCCACAGATTTATCAAGCTGTTCCAATATAATGATCAGAAAAACCCGGAAAATAAATCAAGCTACTCAGAGTTGTTAAAAAACAGACAAGACGCTCTTATTTTTGAATGTTCTGAAGTGGAACATGGTTATGGTTCGCATCATGAGCATCATTTGGAGAGCAATCAAAATAACGAAATTTCCCTTTCTGGCATTTTTGGTGCTGGTTGTGAACAGGGTTTTACATTCAATGGTATTTGGCATGGAGCACAAGGTGATACTCTTGAACTGCTTCTTTAATCGACATTCTTGTTTATATAAATCTTCTAATAATATTACTACCTTTAATTATTCTTTGATGTGCTTACGTAACTGAGGTTTTGGACAGCAAAGGGAAAAAAAAAAGAGATCTATTAATATAAACAATAAACAGCCTCTTTCTTCTCTTTAACAGATCAAGAGATTGATAAAATAGCAATGGCAGCAGTTTTGAGTAACTTACAGAACATCAATGTATGCTGGTAACTAAATTTTGCATAGCATTTGCCTCTAGGACTAAAATAAACGCGTTGTATACTAACATTAGCAGGTTTCTAACTTGAGTGAATCATTTTCAGTGGAATCAATTCAAAACAGCTTCCAAACAGTGAAGGCTAGGGTAAGTACTCTGCGTCCACCACAAGAATTCTTTGATGTTCGTCATTTTTCAAAGCCATCCAATATTTCAGAGCTTCAACAAAGAGTCAGCTACAATTTAAGCTATTATCAGTCAAACTACATTGCAATTATATTGATCCTCTCCATTTATGCGTTGATCACAAACTCACTTTTATTGTTTGTTGTCGTGCTAATCATTGGTGGCTTGTTTCTGATTGGCAAACTAGGTGGTGAAGACTTGGTCACCCCAGTTGGTGTCTTCACCTCATCTCAATTATACACTACGTTGATGGTCATTACCATTCCTCTTTGTTTCTTGGCTTCGCCAATTTCCACCGTTATGTGGTTGATCGGTTCTTCTTGTGTGTGTGTGTTTTCACACGCCTCATTAATGGAGAAGCCAATCGAGACCGTATTCGAAGAAACTGTTTAACTTAAATAGAATTCTAACTTGTTTTATGCGTATTCTACATTCTGTGCGACCTAAAAGGAGCTCTCGTTACATTCGAATTACTGGTAAGTTAAGAGATTTTGATAAAACTTTCAGTGGAAAGAAGACCCAAAAAATTTATTCACTCATGCTTTAGTCAGATACTATCTAGCTTGACTTAAAATGGAAAATGTTTCATCATTTAGTTTATATCAAAATCTCACTTTACTTAATTCATGTGCCACAAATTAAAGTAAATCAAGGCAAAAGTAATATTACTGAGTATATTACTGTTATTTTACGCCGTAAAATAATTGTTAAGTTAAAAAGAAAGTGTTGTGGGAGAGAAAGAGAAAAAATATGCATGCCTTCTTTTATAGTGATGGCAAAAAAATTTTGAAAGAGGTCTTCAAGAGGTGAAGTTACAAGGGTTTCTTTTAACAAACTGCCACTCGTTGAAACGGGTGTGTTAGTAGACTAAACTGCAACTATGTCGAGCTGATTTGTATAGTAGAAAACTAAACTAAAATTTATTAATAGAAATTCAAACTAGGATATATGTAAAAAGATATAAAGTTGTTCGTGAGCGTTTATTTGATTAAAAATGATAAACGAGTTATAACAAAATCTATAAGCATTTAGATACCTAACTTAGTTCTCTTCCAGTGTCTTCTCTTAGCGTTGTATCTAATAGTGTTACCGGTCTTGAATCTGATCCATTGTGGCAATGGTCTGTTTTGGTTTTGAGCCTTAGACAACTTTTGCTTGGTCTTAAATGTCTTTTGGGACTGTTGAAATGAAATGAAAATTGTTAGTATTTTGAACTCTTGTTTTGCAACTGTGTTTGTGATCGAGTTTCATTCTGGTGTTTTAGCCTTCCTGTGGATCTTTTGTCACAGCAAATGCTTCTTGTGAACCCGTTGAGAGCGTGTTTCCAATTCTTGCATATACAATTGAAGTTTTCATTCTTTGCCATCAAACCACAATTTTGAGTTCCAAACATATTCGTCTCCTGGCTCTATCGTAGTGTCATCTCCTCGATTTTGTCTTTTCTCCTTCAGCGCAAACACCAAATTTCACTTGTGTCTTAGTCCTTTAGTACATACTGGCATTTTTGATTATCAAACAAATATACTATAACAGTATGAAAGACTTGAAACTAGAACTAAACGCGCCTATTTTTTCCCTCCTATGGCTCTGTGAATTTTTTCACACACAATGCGGAAAGTGAAAAAAAAAACAAGAAAGACAGTCACACTCACGTGACGTACCCCGAGCACCGCAGCTCAGATTCCAACCACTACGGGGGAGAAAAAAAGCTGGGATCCTAGCTAAGTGAAAAATTTCAAATTCGAAACCTTCATACTGCTGTTGTACTATACGGTTATTAGTGAAATTGCAAAATGACTAGATCATCTGTTTTGGCTGACGCTTTGAAGACCATCTCTAATGCTGAAAAGGCAGGTAAGAGACAAGTTATGGTTAGACCATCCTCCAAGGTCATCATCAAGTTCCTTTCCGTTATGCAAAAGCACGGTTACATTGGTGAATTCGAATACATCGATGACCACAGATCCGGTAAGATTGTTGTCCAATTGAACGGTAGATTGAACAAGTGTGGTGTCATCTCCCCAAGATTCAACGTCAAGTTCACTGACATTGAAAAGTGGACCAACAACTTGTTGCCAGCTAGACAATTCGGTTACGTTATCTTGACCACTTCTGCTGGTATCATGGACCACGAAGAAGCCAAGAGAAAGCACGTTTCTGGTAAGATCTTGGGTTTCGTTTACTAATTTAGCGATGTATAGAGTAAATTAAATTTAAAAGTTATAATTACACTGGAATTAATACTAAAAATGTAATATTAGAAGTTTGAATGTACATGCACCCTTGCTATCTGTGTATCAGGCACCTTTGCCAATTGTTTTGCCTCTACAGTGGATATTTTGATGCTCATCAATGTGTACATAGATGTAAGAGGTGGGTGTGTGACTGTTTTTTAAGCACCCCGTGCACCGCAGCCACGTGTAAGTGTCCTCTGAAATTTTTCATCCGCTTTGGGACACACACACGCCATCCACTGTGTGGGTGCGCGCTGTGAGGAAGTTTGTGAAAAAAAAAAAATATTCTACAGACTCCATCAATCAGATACTATAGAGGAATCAACCATGTCTACTGGTATGTGAGACCACTATAAATGCTTTGATATCATGTATTATGGCAGCCACATCAGAACCATTGGCTATTTAAACAAGTAATGTGGATGACTAGTCACCATGTGAGGTATTAAACGAAAATCCATTGGACGTAATTGAAAGTCACATTTGCAAAGTCAAATTGTTGTGAATATTGGAAGTTGAATTCAAACAAGATCGCTGATGATGTTACGAAATTCCATATTGATGCCAAATCTACAATCGCTGTTATTTCTAATCATAGTATTGCTTTCAAGCTAGCGTGCTAGCAAAACCCCAAGTATTGCTGTAAACTCTTCAAAAATGGCTTAAAAATGCAATGATATATCAAAGAAAAACAATTCACTAGCACAGTTTATACTAACATTTTCCAGAAAACGTTACTCTCGGTCCACAATCTAAGGGTTCCGCTGAAATCTTTGGTGTTGCCCACATTTACGCTTCCACCAACGATACCTTCGTTCACATTACCGATTTGTCCGGTAAGGAAACTATTGCCAGAGCTACTGGTGGTATGAAGGTCAAGGCTGACAGAGATGAATCTTCTCCATACGCTGCTATGTTGGCTGCCCAAGATGCTGCTGTCAAGGCTAAGGAAGTTGGTATTACTGCTGTTCACATCAAGTTAAGAGCTACTGGTGGTACTAAGTCTAAGACCCCAGGTCCAGGTGGTCAATCCGCTTTGAGAGCTTTGGCTAGATCCGGTTTAAAGATTGGTAGAATCGAAGATGTCACTCCAATCCCATCTGACTCTACCAGAAAGAAGGGTGGTAGAAGAGGTAGAAGACTCTGAATGTGTTGGATGTTATGTCTCTTTATCATTTGTATCTTTTTCTTCTATAATCCCAATTACATACACTTTTAAGATAGGTATATAATATACAAATAAATTAAAATAAAGCTTAATACTACTTTAATAACTTTTTTTCAGCCTGCTAAAGTCACATGCAATCTCCATATAATGAAACATCTTGTGACGAGTTTACCGTTTATCTTGATAACGTCTCTGCTATTGCGGATAGCCTTTTTCCTCTTTGGTTTGTATCAAGATGCCAATATGCCATTGCCATATACAGACATTGACTATTACGTTTTCACAGATGCAGCAAAATTCGTTGCCATGGGTCTTTCACCCTTTCTTCGTGCAACGTATAGGTATACGCCATTGCTATCATGGATCCTAGTACCAACAACTTACGGTCCAGTATGGTTTTCCTTTGGAAAGTTCATCTTTATACTTTGTGATTTGCTGACAGGCTACTTATCTGTGAATAATCTACCATCCCATTTAAGGTATTTGTCTCTGATTTGGTTTTTCAATCCTATGGTCATAACAATCAGCACTAGAGGATCTTCCGAATCATTGTTGACCTCATTCATTTTACTAATGATACATTTACTAATCTCCTCACAAAACACAAAGCAATCGTTTTTCAAATTATCATTGTCAGGAATTTTACTTGGACTATCAGTTCACTTGAAAATATACCCACTAATTTATGCGCCCACCTTGCTTCTTTTCATTGATTCACAAAGCTCATTATGGAATTTGATTACTGTGAAGAGATTGCTTTTTGCATTATCTTCTCTGGTATCATTTGTGGGGCTGACGTACTGGATGTATTGTGAATACGGGTATCAATATTTTTATGAAGCATTCGTATACCATCTTGTCAGATTGGATCATAGACACAACTTCAGTGTCTATAATGTCCTACTCTATTTAACATCACTTGATAACAAGCAAGCTTTATCGATTGAAAAACTAGCGTTCATCCCTCAGTTGGGTTTTACTTTGCTTGTGTTGCCGTTGACATTTAGAAACGGGTTGCAATTGAAGTCATATGATATTAAATCAAACATTTTATTTAGAGTGCTGTTTGTTCAAACCTTTGTGTTCATAATGTTCAACAAAGTCTGCACTTCGCAATACTTTATCTGGTTTTTATGCCTCTTACCCCAATTTGTTTCAACCAGTACGATATCACTCAAAAAGGGACTTGGTTTGCTTTTGGGTTGGGTTCTCACGCAAGGCTTATGGCTATACAATGGCTGGAGGCTTGAGTTCAAAGGAGATTTGGACGTGTTCACCTTTGGAATCTTTTGTTCAAGTGCTCTTTTTTTTATCTGGAATACCTACATGGCATGTGTATTTATTCAGGACATTAAAGCTCAAATTCAGTATGAATCCACTTTGCAATCTGTTAAAAAGAGCTAAATCTTTGATGCTGAGCATATTTACATTCTGTGGAAGATGGCTAGATTGCTGATCTGAAAGAGACGGAAAAAATTGTGATTTTGTTGGCACGCATAATTTATTTATCGAGATTCATTTTAAGAATACAGTTATTTATATCAAGAACGCTGCTTATATAAGTCTTGGATAAATTGTGAACAGTGATAGCAACCAATTGAATGAATTGATTAGATTGATTTGTCAATAACCACAGCAAAAAAGTAAAGTAGCATCAGATTCTATACATAGAAGAAGTAAACAGAAGAAACAGAGATAAATTGAAAACTAGAGATATTGTTACAAGTGAAAGTTACAATAAGACTATAGATACATAAAATGGAGACTTTTGAAGTTAGATCTAAATCTTTTACAGTCAAATGGCTGAATTTACCTACCAATTCAGAGGTGAACTGGACTATTAAACCACTGAAAAACTCCATTAATTTGGGTATTTATAAGGTCAACCCGGACATCAATGGCTCTTCAACTAGCATCACCCCGCCAATGTCATCAGAAATGAGGAGTCAACCTAATTTAAGAGGAAGCAATTCGCCTGTTGATAGTGTCAATGCGTTTGATATTAATCAAAATTCAAAAAAAATAATGAACAATGAACGATCAAATTCCAGCTCGTCGTTCATTCAGCCACCAGCGGTGAGTACCAGGAAATCACTGGATCATGTGAACATGACGCTGCCTACAGCTAATTCTTCGACTTCTCTTTTGACTATGAATAGCACTTCTAGAAAAGGAAGAGCCAGGTCTGATACAACAAGCAGCACTAGCGCTGGCTCAATATTAGATGACAAGTTGGACAAGAATTTGATCAAAAAGTATTGGATTGGCAGGTGTGCAGCAGATGAACTTCAATGTGGATCTTTCAAAAGCATAGAGGGTGGACAATACGCTTTTATATTTGATAACACCTTTTCAAAAACTAAATCAAAAAAAATCAAATTCTCTTTTAATTGTTCAAATGTGCTAGGTACTACTGATTCAAATGATAGTAGCAAAAATCAAGCTAGTAAGTCAACGACACATGTAAAATTTGAACCACCAAGTTCAATCAACCAAAAAAAACTATACGAAGGAACGAGTTGCGTCAAAGTCAATGGAGTGCAGTACTTACAAGGATATCTAATGAAAAGAAAAAGAAAGAAAACTGGAAAAACGTTTAACAAAAGATTCTTCTCTTTAAACTTGAATTATGGTATCCTTGATTATTACATCAACGAAAACTCGAGAAATATTAGAGGTAATATGCTAATTTCACAAAGTGTTATTTCTGCAGACTCCAAAGAACTCTTATTGAATTTGGATTCAGGTATGGAGCAGTGGATTTTAAAAGCATATAAAAAAGAGGATTTCAATCTCTGGGTTCAAGCTTTCAATTCCATTAAGGAGAGAAATTTAGAAAACAATGATTCGAATTTTGATATTTTATCAAATGGTAATGAATCATCATTTAGAAATAGTAGAAGGTGGAACTCCAATCCTTATTTTGGTGAGGTTGAACAAAAAATTGCTCTTATCAAAGAGTTAACAGATGAAGCTTTGGACAACTATAAGCTTGATAATAAACCATTCTCATTAAAGCAATCAAATATCTCAAGCTCTTCACGCTCACCATCAACTTGTTCGGTAAGAGAATTTCAAGCCAATTCCCAACAACAGCAGCAACAAGAACAGCCAACAAGTTTAAGCAGAAGATCATCATTTTTTTCCAAGCTGAAAAGAAAACAAGTTAATCCACATTCAGCAAAACTTAACGAAAATGAATTTGTTGAAACGAACTTGAGTAGGAATGCATCTGAGTCCCCTGTTATTAAACCAAAAGATGAGTTCATTAATCAATTAAATGAAATTAAGAACCATGTTGATGAATTAGAAGAACTATACCATTTATTAAGATTGGATGAAGATTTTCAATACTCAAGGTCAAGATCTGAATCAAGGAAGACCTTAACAAGGACAACATCTTTAAGTGGAAAATCATCACTTTACTCACAAGAATTTTTCGATGCACAAGAATTCATTGATAAAATTGATAATGGAGTAGTAATGTTGAATGATGGAGATGAAATTAATTTGATGGAGCCAAAGTTAGAAGCCTTTAGTGCTATAAATAACACGTCGAGTGAAGAAGAAGAGGATGATGATGACGAAGAGGAAGAAGAAGAAGAAGAAGAAATGATGAATAGTGAAAAGAAAAATGTGGCCAACATTGATGATTTGTCGCCTTTGCCCTTTAACAAACCGTATAGCTACAGGCAAGATATTACACCATCTGCTTGTGATCCACCATCAATAATGTCAATTTTGAGAAAAGGTATTGGTAAAGATTTAACAAATTTGGCTATGCCGTTGACAACAAATGAGCCACTGTCATTTTTACAAAGATACTGTGAGGCTTTTGAATATAGTGACTTGATTGACAAGGGAATTAAAATGAATGAGTATGAAAGAATTTTAAGAGTTGGTATTTTTGCAGTTAGTTATCTCTCATCCTATAGGGACAAGATAAGAAGTTTAAGAAAAGCATTTAATCCTTTACTTGGTGAGACATTCGAGTTAATCAGACCTGAGATGGGTATCAGGGTCATCTGTGAAAAAGTGATTCATAAACCTTTTGTCATGGCTACACATGCAGAGTCAAAGCATTGGATATTAGATCACAGTTTACTACCTCAACAAAATTTTTATGGGAAGTCAGCAGATTTAATAATGCTTGGTAAAGTGAAACTAATCATTAGTGAAACAAATGAAATATTCGAATGGAATCAGCCAAATACAGCAATGAGGAATATGATTTCGTTAACTAGTGAAAAGTACATTGAACCATTTGATTCAGTCACAATTAAATCAAACAACGGATTGAAATGTGTTGTCAAGTTCTTACCAGAAACAAGTAGATTTTCCAGTTCTAGATCTGAAAAAGTTGATATCAAAATTTATGATAAAGAAGGTAAAATGATGAAGGAGTACAGTGCCAGCGGCTCGTGGACAGGGAAAATTGTTAACAATAATGGTGAGACCATATGGGTTGCCAATCCTTTGGTTAAAAATCATGAAAAGAAATGGGGTTTTACAGTATTTAATTGTGAATTAAATAATATTGATGAGGTTCATGAACTATGCTCACCAACAGACTCTAGAAGGAGACCAGACCAAAAGTTGTATGAAGAGGGACAAATCGATAAAGCTGAAAAACTGAAAGGTAAACTTGAAGAAGATCAGAGAACAAGGAGAAAGGATAGTAATGGTAACGATGTTGTTCATGAGCCGAGATTTTTCAAGAATGAAAATAACACAGATAACCTTGATTGGAAGTTCATTCAAGGCGAAAAAAGTTACTGGAACCGTAGAGCTAATAATGATTGGGACGATTTAGTTAAATTATGGTAATAGAGAAAAGAAAGGATTTTTTAAAGTACAACAGATATATTTTGTAAATATATCTGAATTATTATACAAAAGTTTATATTATAAAACTAGTAATGGAAATAGAATGTTTTTAATGAGTAAATATGCAAAAATGAATCAAGTTAATTTAGTAAATGGTGAAGCTGGATAAATGAGCTTACAGCTCTGATTGAATATCAAGCCTTCAAACTTTGGATTATAAATTAGAAAAATCTAATTTTCGTGGTTTAATGGCATCATCATCACTTAAACTTAATTCATGTTTATCTCCCGTTGTATTGTTAACGTATTGAACGCGTTTTAATACACCTAACTTTCTTTTTGGTCTGTGGTTATGATCTAATGGAGATTTGATTTTATTTCTGAAAGGATTTGGAAAAGCAGTGTTTGTAATGCCAACTTCTTCATCATCATTATCATGGGCATTATCATGGCCGTCATCTTCATCTGTTGTTGAATTTAAATCACTAATTAAGTCGAGATTTTGCTGCAATTTTGGTGTTTTTAATAATGAAGACATATCAAATGTTTTTCGTTGTATTGGTGAAACAGGTTCATCATTAATAAAATTCAATTCATTTTTCAAATTCCTTGGTTGGACATCCAGACCTAGTTCATCTTGATCAATCCAAAATTTTTCTTTTGTTGCATGATAAACCATTTCAATTTCATTTTTATATCTTGGATTTGAGTTCATCGGTAAACTTATGTTTTCGCTACTGTTACTATTTATGAAAGGATTTGGGAAGTTATGAGGAGTGAGTTTATTATTGAGATCATTTTGAACATCTTCCAGATCATCTGAATCGTGGCAAGTTTCGATGTTCAAATTCCTAATGTATTCATCATCCATTATTTGGTTTGGAGGAGTTTGAGGAGGTTTCAGAATTATATTATTGTAGTTCAGTGATGATGATTTTATTCCCAAGGGAGAATCATATCTTAATAAAGATGCTCTGACATCGTGATCTTCAATTTCTTCTTCATTTCCTGATGAGTAGTTCATTAGCTCCCGCTCACGCTCAAAAGACCAGTGTTCTTCTTCGTCTTCGTCTTCTCCTTCTTCATCATCGTCCTCATCATCATGGTTTTCTTCATCTTCTTCAATTTGGATTTTGAAGGAAGACCTCAAATCCAATAAAGACTTTTTATTGAGTTCACTGGCATTGTTGCTATTGCTGTTACTTGAGAACCTTCTACCTGTACCTACAGTTGAGTGAGATGTTGGGAATAAGATATGGTGAATTCTGTCCGTATTGCTTTTGACGTCGCATATCCTTTTTCTAGGCGTTGTTTCCGGTGTTCCTAAAAGCTGCTTGTTGAGGTCATGATGATTGTTATTTAGTAGTTCTGTTGACAATATCCTCTTCTGATGGCTCCTACCTGTTTGAGGTGTTGGAAATAGACCACTGGCATCATTCAAATAAGGTGTTTTCGGTGTTTCGAGGGTGCAACGATGTTGCGGAGGAGGTGTAGATGGCACTTTGTCTGACATATAGATATATGTTACAATTTCTCTTCAATATATAAGTATACTATGCCTTTTCAAAACGACTTTGATTTCAATAGGACACTTGAGTAATGATTAGGTCTTCTTCTATTTGACTTACGTTCCGTTAGTATCGACTAAATATAATCTAATCCCCTGATATAGCACAATATATCCTTGCTGATATATAAATCCAATAATAAAGAATGGTCCGGAGGGTATAACAAACAATTGCTATCTTATTCTTCCTTGATTTTTCTAAAAACCAGCATCCTCATAATAATTACCGAATTGGTTAAATTGGCCGTTTTTCGAATGTGGCTGGTAAATTTAAAACATCATATCACCGCGACACTTTAAGCGTGTTGTGTACAACAAAAATGCATGTCGTTTCACGACACCTATGAGGTTGTATGTAGCTGCCACAACAACACTTTTGTCGTAAGAAGTTGTTATTTTAATTTTCTATAAATGCTCAGATGGTTGCCCTTTTACATGTCTAACCTTTATATACCACTTAATTCTCTTACCATGTTGGATGTAAAAGGTAGCAATAAACTCTCTTTCTCAGCTCTTCGGTTTCCTTTGGATCTTCAGGAAACATAGGATGGTCCCAATGGACCATCTCAACAAATTCCACATCAAAATCAAACTCATCTTTGGCAATAGTGAAAAAATTGAAGTCATTTTCAACCATTTCCTTCTTTGGTCTGTGTGGCGACCACACCACAAGACATTTGCCGCCTTGTCTGTCTTTACCAGGTCTGATGAGCTGTTTGGCAGACTTGAGCAGTTTCCTGTGTTCACTATGATTGAAAACTAAATCTGACATAATAATGAGATCTGCATAATCATCGTTCAATAGACTTTGAATCTCAGAGATATCATTGCCCCAAATGAAACCAGCGGTTTTGACATCAGTCGAAACCGTTTGGCAATTCTTCTCGATATTAAATTTGATGTTGTCAATCAAAATTGGATCTGGGTAGTCAGTGGAAACGACACACTTGGCCTTGTTGAACCCACACAGAATCGAAGGCAGTGCACTGGCAGCTCCAAATTCGACAACTGTTTTGTTCTTAATCAGGTCATTGTGCTGTTCAAGGTAATTGGCAGTGTATATACCTGCATTCCAAAGCAAATGGCCCCAAAGTGGTGATTTTCCAACTAGTCTCAGTGATACCTTGTCAACTCCATTTTGGGCATCATCGACGGCGAACTTCCTTTCGTATGAAACAAAATGATGGTCTGGTAGTTTACCTACAAAATCCTCTGGTTCTTCGAACATGTTCCCATCAAAGGAAACGTTATCATCACTAGACATTTTATGGATTTTCCGTAAGTATGTTAAGTACTAAAAAAATTTGAAAAAAAAATACAAGATAAAATCACTGTGTTATGGACAAGTTGTTACTTCCCAATCTGAAGGATCGTGATCCAACGGATGATCTAACGAATGCATTTCTTCGTCACTTAATTCGAATGAGTTCACGTCATAATTGACAGCCAATCTCTCTATCGTCTTAGTTTTTGGTATTGGGATATAGCCCTTTTGTAAACTCCATTTGATTAATACCTGAGCGGTGGACACGTTCTTAGTTGCTGCAATCTTTGAAACGTCTTCATCACTCAATCTGTAAGCATGCGACAATGGTGCATAAGCAATCACTTGTAAACCAACAGATTTAGTGAAATCACAGAGCGTCTGTCTCATGCACCAAGGTGAAATTTCAATTTCGTTTGCAACAGGCTTGATTTCAAGTTGGTCCCAGGTCAAGAGCTCTCTCAAGTGTAATTCACCGTAGTTTGAAACACCAATTGACTTAACTTTACCATCTTTAACTGCTTCTTGCAATGCTTTCCAAGTTTCCAATCTCTTTTCACGTCCTTCACATGGTGAATGGATTAATAACAAATCGATGTATTCAAGTGATTTGACTTTTTCAAGGCATTCATCAATGGCAAACTTGGCATTGGCGTAACCGTTCTGGTTGTTCCAAAGTTTAGTCACATAAAATACTTCACTTCTCTTCTTTTCAGGGTGTTTTTTAAGCCATTCGTAAATACCTTCACCGCACTCACGTTCATTGCCATACAAAACCGCTGTGTCAATCAATCGGTATCCTGTGTTCAAAGCATTAAATACCACGTCCTTGGTCGTACTCTTTGGAATTTCCCAAGTTCCTAAACCCATAAATGGGATATTCAATCCATTATTCATTAATTTGTTCATGCCTTTTGCCTTTAGTCAACTGATAAGTGATAGCTGTAGATACAGGAAAGGAAACAAAAAAAAGTTGAGAAAATACTAAATGTTAAATAATACATATGGCTTTTATATGAAGATATATATTAAAAAGAAAGGGACGTGTAAGATGATTTCTAGTAACAGCTGTTTATAATTTTATGCTAAATCATTTTGGTTGTTGGTGTCGTCATTATCTTCTTTATTGTAGATGAAAAATTGTGTAAAGATAATGAAGTCTTCAACTAAAGTACCAACAGATCCTGCTAGCCAAGATAGATTCACTATCAAATATCTTGGACCTGTACAAACGGATAAAATTGAGACCACGTAAGTTATGTTACCAAGACAAGCAAATAAGAAAAACAAAAAGGAGACACCTTCACATGACTTTCTTTCGAAGTTGAGCAGAATTTGTGGAATTCTTGAACCCAAGTAGAGAACAGCGCACAACCAACCAAAGAATTGTGCTAAAATATTGAATTCAAGCTCTGAATCGAGAGGCGGTTTGGAGTTGTGTGGCTTTTTGCCAAAATACCAACCTCCAAAGCCAGCAATAACCACTAAGACAATCATGAATATGTTATAAACCCAATCTGGTTCTTTAGATGAGATTCCTGGCTCCAATGACGATCCATTGATATCATTGAACTGATAGTTCAGGTCATTATTGCTATTATCTTCTTCTTCGTCATCGTCTTCATTTATAGCCCTGTGTGTATGTTGTTGGCTTGGTGATATCATGGCTTCTAGAAGCGGCTCGGTTTCACTGTTAAGTGGATTTGCTGGTGATAAGTGTATTGGATCCACTGATGAATCTGTTCCATAAGAATAACATTGCCAGAACAAAACGATATCTGCAAGTGTGTAATAGATAGCTAACACAACCATAGTAGGTAATACACCCTGTAGTATTGCTCCAATGACGTTAAATACATCTCCCAGAAGCCATAAAACCACAAAAAGCATAGAGAGCCCGTCGGCACTTTGCCTGGTAAAATTTTGGTAAATTTGCGGTGCAAAGACAATAATCCAGCATGCAATAGAAATAGACCCTGTGATTCCTGACAGAACCTCTGCTGTTATCACATTCGGTGGTGGTGGTGGTGCCATGTTATTTGATATTTGAAAGAAAAAGAAGAAAAAGAAGAAAAAGCCAATGTGTCAAGGATGAAATATTTTTTTTTCTTTTGTCAAATTCTTCTCCATTAGATCTCAGATTGTAATACAGCTTAAATTTGAATGGAGGAGGATAATAGAGCCGTTAAGGCTAACCATATCCCAGGTGCTAAGTTGGTACCACCGGAGGGAATGACAAAGTCTCAATATAAGAAACAATTAAAGCGTGAGCGCTGGGAGATCGAGAAAGTTGAGATCAAAAGAAAGCGTAAGGAACTACAAAGAGTTAAAAAGGCTGAAATGAAAGCCAAAATTACTGAATTGAAGGAGAAGGGTGAAAAGTACAATCATTTGCTCAAAAGGAGGTATCCAGAGGTTGCGAGAAACGAAGATGGAGGGCAAAATAATACGAAATTTGGTATGATTATTGATTGTTCGTACGATGATTATATGCTGGAGAAGGAAGTTGTCAGTCTTTCTGGTCAAATTACAAGAAGTTATTCGTCTAATAGGACCAACATCAGTTTTGCACAATTGCTAATCAGCAATGTGGATAAAAGGTTGGAAAAAAGGTTTGAAGAAAGGATACCGGATCACAAGCTTTGGAAAAGTGAGTGGATCAAGTTTAGCAATGATCTGTTAGAAAATGCAATTGGGAACTGGGAATGGGATCTAAAGGAGAACAGTAATGAAGATGTTAGAAATCTTAAGAATGTTACGTATTTGACCGCAGACAGCGACGAAATATTGACAGAGTTGGAACCAAATCACGTCTATGTAATTGGAGGTATCGTTGACAAAGGACGCCACAAGGAACTCTGTAAGTCGACAGCAGATAAACTTGGTATCAAGACAGCAAGATTACCAATTGACGAGTTTATCAATATCAGTGGACGCCGAGTGTTGACAACTGCACACGTTGTTGAGTTGCTGTTAAAATGGTTTGACTTCAAAGATTGGAAGAAAGCATTTGAAGCTGTGTTGCCACCAAGAAAGATCAAAGAAGAAGCAAAGGAAGAGAATGATGAAGACAATACAGAGCAAGGCAAAGAAGACGTCACACAGAAAGAGGCCAGTAAAGAAGACGGGCAAGAGAGCAGTAGTTGAAGTAGTCAATTCAAAGGTAGCTCTGCGCATTTATTCTTTTAGCGACGATGAAATGGTTCGTTCAGCTTGCACTAAAACTCTAATTTTTCAATTTCGTTTTACTAAACTTGGAGATAAAGTAACTGAATGTACAATTCGAATTGTAGTAATATAAATAAAGTAAATTTATTCCTCTTTCTCTTCTTCCTCCTTCTTTTCCTCGCTCTTTCTTAGCAACTTCACTCTCGTGTTGTTGTATGTGCCCAACACAAAGTAGCAGAGAGCAAAGAAGGTGCTCCAGAGCTCATTTGGAATGAAGTTTTGTGCTAGAGCAGTGAACACCGACGTTGAAACGCAGGAACGCTTCACCACAGAGAAGTAACTCGATTTGAAGACCTGGGCAACCTTGCTCAGGCTGCTGCTCAGCTCCTTCTTAAACTCGTCCTTCTTCTTCTCTCTCAAAAGCTGTACCAATCTCAGGACATCCAAGTTGTTCATCGTAGCTACCCAACCGACAAAGAGCGCACAAAACACTGGTGTTAAAACCAGGCACGACGCCGCAAATTGCAGCACACGCTTGACTCTGGTAGCAGGTCCTTTCACCACTTTCTGCAAAAGCTGGTATCCAAAGTGATTGAACGGCGTGTTTACCACCAATGCAAAAAGACCCAAAAGCCCTGCTTTCTTGCTCAACAATTGCGGTATCTTCAATTCTCTGCCCTTGGCCTTTACAGTCACATATGGTACGTCTCCAGCCAATGCAGATGCTATCTGCTCGTTCAAAACCGCCAAAACAACAAGCGTTACTGCCTTTGTCTTGAAGGGATCGCTTCTCAACTTCGCATTGTAGGTTCCAATTGCTTTGCCGATTGCCTCGCTCACTCTCTTCTTGTCCTGCAAGCTCATTTCCTACTACTGCTAATATCCTTTCTTCATTTTAGATAAAAGATAAAGAAATATTTTGAAATTTTGAAATCTGAGAGGGCAACGCTGACAATTTTGGAGACGGGCAAATAAGGAAATTTTTTTGGGGGAAAAAAAAAAATTTTTGAAAAAAAAAAAAAAAATCAAAAATTTTTCACTTTTTCTTTTGAATTCAAACAGCTCTTTGGAGATCTTAGTTTAGATATACATATATAAGACAACAATGAGTTTTGCTCCAAGAGGAAGAGGTGGTTCAAGAGGTGGTATGTACAAACAACAACAAAATAAGAGTTAAAATGGCAGCATTTATTAAAGCTAAAAGTAATTAATATAAAAACATAGATTCAAATACAATTACATGATGATGGAAAGTTCTTACATTTCTATAAATGATTAACTACATGATTAAATAAATTTCTTTTCTATTTTATCTGCGTTATCGTTCTGACAATTGTTAAAATTTTACTGCTTTTTAATGAATATTGCCAATTGCACAACAAATTCACATGAAAACTTAATACTAACATAGTAACGAATTAATTTAGGCCGTGGCGGTTCCAGAGGCGGATTTGGTGGCGGTAGAGGCGGTGCCAGAGGTGGATCTAGAGGTGGATTTGGTGGCAGAGGCGGTGCTAGAGGTGGTGCCAGAGGTGGTAGAGGTGGTGCCAGAGGTGGCAGAGGTGGTGCTGCTGGTAGAGGCGGTGCTAAGGGTGGTGCTAAGGTTGTTATCGAACCTCACAGACACGAAGGTGTTTTCATTGCCAGAGGTAAGGAAGATCTTCTTGTTACCAAGAACGTCGCACCTGGTGAGTCTGTTTACGGTGAAAAGAGAATCTCTGTTGAAGAACCATCCAAGGACCCAGATACCCCTGCTACAAAGGTTGAATACCGTGTGTGGAATCCATTTAGATCAAAATTGGCTGCCGGTATCATGGGTGGTCTCGACCAAATATTCATCAAGCCTGGTGCCAAGGTCCTTTATCTTGGTGCAGCTTCTGGTACCTCTGTTTCTCACGTTTCCGATATTGTTGGTCCAGAAGGTTTAGTCTACGCCGTTGAATTCTCTCACAGACCTGGTAGAGAATTGATCTCAATGGCTAAGAAGAGACCAAATGTCATCCCAATCGTTGAAGATGCTAGACACCCACAAAAATACAGAATGCTTATTGGTATGGTTGATGCAGTCTTTGCGGATGTTGCCCAACCTGATCAAGCTAGAATTATTGCCCTCAATTCTCATTTGTTCCTTAAGGATAATGGTGGTGTCGTCATTTCTATTAAGGCTAACTGTATTGACTCTACCGTTGATGCAGAAACTGTCTTTGCTAGAGAAGTTCAAAAGATGCGTGAAGAAAGAATTAAACCTTTAGAACAATTGACCTTAGAACCATATGAAAGAGACCATTGTATCGTTGTCGGTACTTATAAGAGAGCTGGTTTATAAACCTTTCTCATAAAATGAATGTCCCTGTTGTGAATATTGGGAACAAAGGTTAATATTATTACGGCGGATCCTTTTACTTTGTTCATTTAATTTTTTATATACTTCTATATAAAACCTTTTGTCTTTTTTTTTCAGTTAACATTATTATAAAATAACTTCATTTGTATTTTCATTTATTGATATAGCAGATATATGTATGTCTATTAAATCTCTTTACTGTTTAACTTTTTTTTTCATTCATTTTGCATTATTTGTGGAGTTGACTGGTAACTAGCATGGCAGATGAGGTTATCAATCTGTCTGATGGAGAGTCGGACGTGGAAATTGTTGACTCTAGGCCTTTAGAAAGACCGATTTTGATCCCGTCTTCTGATGATGAAGAGAATCAAAATGTTGATAATAATAGTAATATGAACAACGACGATTTGAATTCATATCAACAACAAAGAGACTCTCATCTAACAAGACTACGAAGACACCCTGAACACTTTACAAATGAGAACCACAATGCTAATACTCATCAAAACGTTGATGATGATTCCGTAGAATTTATCAGTGAGCAACAAATACCTGGTGGCAACGAATTTACAACAAATGTCTCTCCAAGAAGTAATTTCTTCCATTTGCATTTACCTAATGGTAGAATGTTGCTTTCGAGAATGATGTTCGATGATGGCTCTCCACCCCCAGGTCCAATAATTCGAAGAAATAGAATATTTCCTCAAAGGCTAAATACAATATCTTCAGCTCAACAAAGGCAAGCCACTTTAAGACAAAATAGACTTCGAAGGTTACAAGAAGAAGCTAACCAAAGAGCCAGAATTGCTGCAACCACTAGCAACAACAATCTAAATAATACATTGTTCACTTTGAGTGACGACGATGATGAAGATGACGCAGATTACGTGCAAGATGAATTAATTAACGACGATTTACACTTGATTAGTTCAACAGACTCGGATACACCTCCTCCACTGATCAATTTACGTGAGCACGAAATTGATTATAATAGAAGGGAGGGAATATCGCCTATATTTATGCTAAGACAAATGTTTGGAGATTTTGCCAACAATTTCAATAGTAATAACAATATCGAACATAGAATAAATGATGAAATACCCAGCAATATAATGGAAGAAATTAGAAGAAGAGAGGAACAGCTAGAAGATAAACGATTCAAAAAAAGAATGGCTTCCATGGACAAACAAAGAAGATTACTGGAGAAGAAAAATGCTATTCCAATTTCTGAGCGTGATAAATACACCAGTATTCTAGGGTCTAAAGAAGAACCCAGTGGTTGTGAGCTTTGTGGAGTGCAATTGTTCAATGGTATTCCCGCTTTTGATATTTCTGATAATTTTGATGAAACATTCAATCTTTTGGTTCAAGCAAAGTTCAAAAGTCCGTGGTGCTCAAACTTGATTGATTTATCAGAGGTTGACAAAGAACTTTCTAAAAAGGCTTACTTTTGTAAGTGTGGTCACATCTACTGTGGGAGATGTGTTAAAAATATAAAAACGCAACTGGGTAGAAGTGCTGGTGAAAAGAGAAGTTTGGTTCAAAACGAAAAGAAATTGCTGAAGTCTATAGACCCCAACGACAAGATTAAAATATTAAAACTGCAGGCTAATTTTACCAAAAACTATTCCCCGACTAGGTGTGTTGGATTTAACTGTTCTTCGAACTTCACTAACAAGAAATCCCCATTCACTCAGTTGTTCTTTTAGCCTGTTTTTGAGCAACTGTTTTGTCCATATATATACCCTTTCTTTGCATTTCTTCAAAATTATCATATAATAGACCAATCTTTATATTTTTAATTATTATGGGCCTCACCTCATACACGTTATACTGTTGTCTGATCTAGCTGTCTAGCTCAATATTTAAAAATATTATGCTTAGCTCGTGATACCAAAAATTTATGGACCATCTCTCATGACTTTCCTTTTCTTTGATAAACAACAAAACATGAAAGGCAGAGTTGTATGTACAATATTCTAAAGCGTTGTTTAGCATATGATATTAACATGATGTTACATTTTAATTCAGCTTACATTATTAGCACTAGGGACAATCATAACAGGTTCTTGTAACTCCATTCTAACAAAGTACCAGGATATGCAATGTGTTGAACATTGCGATGTCGTAGGCCGAATAGTTACGTTCAATCAGCCAGTTCTTCAAACTCTTCAGATGTTTTTAGGGGAAATGCTGTGTTGGCTACCTATCTTATACATGAATTTTAAAACAAGGAACGATAGTAGGATCAGATTGAATGTTGAACAACCATTGAACGGCAAACAACAAATCAAATCATTCAAAGATTCTTTGCTCTTGGCACTCCCATCGATATGCGACTTGCTAGCCACTACGCTGATGAATGTTGGTATGCTTTATACCCCAGTTTCCATTTACCAAATGACAAGAGGATCGATCATTTTGATTGTGGGGTTGTTATCCGTCATATTTCTCAAGCGTCGTATAACCAAGCTCGAGTGGTTGTCACTTTCAATTGTATCACTCGGTGTCTTTTTAGTTGGTTTGAGTGGTTACTTGGACGATCACGCCAAGATCAATTCTAATGAGTCTGCTGAAAATATCATTCTAGGTATGGTGCTGATCTTTGCCGGTATCATACTTTCGGCATCACAATTTGTCGTCGAGGAGCATATTCTAACACGTTTAGAAGTAGAGCCAATGGTCTTAGTGGGTTATGAGGGCTTTTATGGTGCTTCCTGTACTCTGATTGCAATGATACTCGCGCATTTCTCTTATGGTAAATGGACTAAAGGACCATTCAACATGGTTGAGGGGTTTCATCAGATGTTTGATAACAACACCATTCTTTTGACTTCATTTGCCATCATGTTATCAATCTCTTCATTTAACTTTTGCGGTATCTCCCTTACTTCCAACCTTAACGCAACAGCAAGATCAACCATCGATACCTGTCGTACATTACTAGTGTGGATAATCTCTATGCTACTTCACTGGGAGTCATTCCATTTCCTCCAACTCTTTGCCTTTTCGCTTCTTGTGTTTGGAACCTTCGCTTTCAATGGGGTCATCCAGCCTGAAAGCTGGGATTTCATTCCCAACTGGTTGAAAGATTTGGAGACTCATGAGCATAATTGAAGGGGGAGAGAGGCTAACATCTCAATTTCTAAAATTTCAAATATTATCAACACTTCGGATACCCTGTTCTCTAAAAGACATAAAATATATCTATTTAACTGTATAGAATGACTGAGCATCTATTTAAATTTCGATTACCTTTCCATCTTCCACAACATAAATTGCAACCGGTGGCAATGTCAATGGCAGGATTTTTTTATGCTTTAGGATTTTGGTTGTTGGTCGATGCATCAATATATTCCAAGGCACTTAATGCATCCAAGGTCCACGTCACATTTATTGACTGGATTCCATTTATCTGTTCCACTTTTGGTACAATCATAGTGAACTCATTGAACAAGGTTCAATTGATTAACTCTGATATGGGATTTGACACTTCAAGTGGACTTCAGTGGCAAGCTAGGGTTGTCTTGTTTGTCGGATTTGCTTTATTGGCAATTGGATTAAGTGGTAGTATACTTGTATTGGTATTGAAGTTCATTGTTAAAGGTTTCACATCAATGCCAACTGTCGGAATGGGTTTAGAAAATATATTCGGGAACATATTTGTTATGACGAGTTGTTGTTTGCTGTGGTTCGTCTCTAACATGGAAGAAGACAATTCATTGGCACTATAATAACAGTCGTGGCATCGATTTACGTATAGTTGTATGTTTGTGTAATTTGAAACATTTGGTTTTTTTAGATCGTTATCATAACATAAATATGATATTACCAAATATTAGTAGTTTATTAACAACAAAAATTGATTTCCCAGAATCAACAAAGTTATAAATAAGTAAATAAAACAAGGGAAGGTATGGAACGTAGATAAATTTATATCTGTTCTATATCCAAAGAAAGCATTAATTTTAAACTAGATCAATATCTATCTTGCCATCATCATCATCATTGTTATCATTGTAGTTCCATTATTAATTTAGTGATAGTATATTATTATTAGTTGTCAACACTCTTACTTTCATTGATTTATTATTAGTTATAGTATTATTATCATATTGTTATTAGAAGTATTGTTATGTTTTTTGTCTTTATAATTATCGTTATCATCGCTAACATATTATCAATTATTAATAATAATTCATAAAAAGTATCATTACTTAGGCTCTTGGCAAAATTAATTCAGCTAGTTGACCAAAAGTCTGCATTTCATAATCACTAAAGTTAAATAACAAATCATCAACTTTTATTTTAGCATCTAAAGGTCTTGGTTTAATTTCAAATGATAACTGCTTAATTTCATCGAAAAATTTATCCGACATAATTTGCTTTGCATTGTATCTTGAATGAGGATCATAAACCAAAATTTTGATTAGTAAGTCGAGAGCGTCTTGACAAGCATTTGAGAATACCTTTTGATATCTTGTTTCTAAATCAGAAGAATACAATTTGTTTGAATACATTGGACCGTTGTAATTTGGGTTAGATTCATAAATAAATTCTTCACTTGGTGGTCCAAGTAATTTTGAGATCTCTCTTAATTGAAGCATTGGCTCTTGACCTTGAAAGACTGGCTTGCCCATGTACATTTCACCCATGACACAACCTAGCCCCCAGATATCAATCTTTGTAGAATAAAGACAGCAACCAACAATTAATTCAGGAGCTCTGTAATATCTTGAACAAATGTACGACACAGACGGTTCGTTTGACTCCAACTTTTTGGCGGAACCAAAATCACAGATCTTCAACAGTAAATTTTCAGGATTGATTAAGATATTTGAAGGTTTGATATCTCTATGGCAAATGTTGAAAGAGTGCAAATAGTTCATAGCTCTCGCAATTTGGAATGTGTAAACTTTGATCTGCTCTTCTGGAAGAATTGATTTAGCCAAATAGTATCTTTTAATCTCAGACTGGAGGTTGCATGGCAGGCATTCCATTGCCAAATGCTGGTAGATTCTGTTGTTATCATCTTTGTTCGGATAGTTGTAGAAGTACTTCAAACTGACAATGTTTGGATGGTTGGCCTGTTTTAAGATCTGGAGTTCCCTCGATTTGTACTCCGTCTGTGCAGGAACCTTCTTGATCGCAAACGGTCCAAACCAGATATCCTGACTGGCTGGTTGATTTGGGATCGCATTCTTCAAATTGGCTTGCAAAACTGTTCCAAATGCTCCCTCTCCAATCTTTGTCACCTCTCTAACCATCATTGGCCGGGTAATTCCTGATGTGTTTGACGTAACATCTCTAACTAGATACTCTGACATGGCAATGGCTTAATAGTCGGCTTTTTCGTGCTGTATCTTTCTTTCAAAGTGATTACTCCTATAAGTCTTGCTCTCGATTCCAATTGTTTTCTGAGGCGTTTTCAAAACTGTGAGAAGATGGCTACCAAAAAATTTTTAGTCGGTACTTTCGGAGCGTTTTTTCTCGGTTTCGAACCAGTGACAATATCAAACTTTGGAGAAGCAATGGTTATGAACCATGTCCTCGCACACTGAACTAAATTGACAAATTTTGCGCCAAAAATTTGCATAAACTACAATTGCATTAGTAAAACAGCATCTTTCAATTTGTATTTGTGGAGTTGTTTCAAAAAAAATTAAGTCACTGAAAGGTAACGATAAGAGAAATATGAGAAAAAAATTCGATGTTTTGGTTATGTTTAATAAACATAGCGATCCATTAGAATGAAACCTTTTGTCTGTAGCTATTGCTGTGTGTATTTAAACAACATTTTGAGTTAATTCCAGAGTTTATTACTCAAACCGTTAATTATAAATTAAATATAAAGTAATTATAACGTTAATAATGACGGCTATTTATACTAATTCGGACTTAATGGATTAATAAGTTAATATATTTAGAAATCTAAACATTAACTCTGAATATGTTCGTATGGCCAATATCATATGATTCGTAGTCGTATAATATTGATATTCATGTATCAATAATGCTCAGCTTCTTACATGATTAATGTACATATACGAAACCTTTAGCATCTTATTGAAAACATGCATTTATTATGCTCAGTCAATATTATAATGTACATAGATTTCATCAAAAAGCGAGTATGCATTGCTTTCTTTGTATATGGCACTGATAGTTTATTAAGGATTGAAATATGCTCAGAAAACCTATTTTCGTTTCTGCCCACCCTGAACACTGAACCTCCTATCCAATCAATAATTTTGCTTTGTGTTATTGCAGAGTCTTGTTTATGAGTTTACCGTTTTTGGCAAGAAATGTGGAGTGTGTAACATTGTAAAAGTTTCTTCTATTGGCATGAAAACTAATGCAATACTATCTAATAGTCATTTTGAACAAATGAATATACGTTATACATTGTAGTCAACTTGTAAGCTGGAGCACTCTAAAGCATTCAAAAATAGTCCTCTGTTTCAAGCAATTGATGATGCAGGCGGTATCTTGTCCAAGTTTCGCACATGCACAGAATAGTTGATAGAGCCATATTTGTTTTACGTCAACAGGCCTACCTACTTTTGGCTCATACAATTCAATAAAAAACTATAGTAGTTCTTGTCATAGTCAACTTTGGTGTTTACAGATGCAACATTAAAAAGGTTTAATGCACTTCATTCCTATTTTTACGGTTCAATGTCCTCAATTCATTTTGCAGTAAGGGCGGCCCGGTGTACGAATAGTTTTGCATTTTGGCTTCTGAGCAAATTGATACTAAAACGACTTTTTCATATAAAGGTAACTATCGTATACAAAAATCGTAAACGGGTCATTTCAACCTTTTCCCATATAAAATGAGTTGCAGGCAAATGTTATTATAAAAAAGAACACCGCTTACATCTGCATTTTATGTAATCTTTACCCTACATATATGCTGAAAGGCTTTTAATGTTTTTGCGAATTTGACAGAAAGCTTGAAGTATTTTTCCAACTCTTGATCCTGGGCTTTCTTTCTGATGTTCTGAGTGTATCCATTTTATAGATGATTATGTGCATCGTGAGCGAGCTAGATTTTGAAAATTAAGCATTTTAAGCAATATTGCTACAGATATAATTGCTGATGTGCGAATAAATGGAAAGTTCTTTCATTCAAGGTTTCACTGGAAAGGTGATAACAACCAAGAGCAATTGATTACTCCCTTCCAGCGATGTGACATCAACAGGGAAAATGAAATGTGAGGTACTCAAATTGGAGAGTAATTGGAAAGTTCTAACCCATCATCCTAATTTGGAGATTGCAAGGTTTTACTTCAGCGACATAAAGCTAGGCAAGTCAAATAAATTTGGATAAACCAGAACCCACTTGACAGTTTAGCTACCAATTACACTTTCTTGTAGTTTTATTGGCTAAGCAGTTTCCGCATTAAGAACTCATTGACCTGAGTAAAAAATAAAAAAATAAATACTATCAAATTATATATAAATGGTCTTTGAAATAATGCTAAGGATACCAAGAGTGAAACTTAAACTAATAAAGTTATACTCAACAAGAGCAGATCCATATACAGCAAAAGTTGAAAAAGCAAAATTTGATTGCATTGACCTATTAAAAAAGGTTGATCCTTCATCATTGCTGATTTCCAAATTTTATCCAAAGTTTATACAGGATTCATTCATTGGAATCAAATGTTTCAACACGGAACTTGCAAAAGTTTCATTTGGACATCAACCAGGTGCTACAGATAAATCGAAGCAATTTAACAACTTGAAGTTTGGATTCTGGCAACAGCAAATCGAAAAGTTGGATAATTTGAATTTGAGCAATGCAAACGAGAGGATATTTAGTATCAATGAACCCTCCACAATACTGCTAGCAAACTCTGTTTTGAAAGGCCTTAATTTGAATATTGAGATGTTAAATCAAATGATTTCAAGTCACCAATATTTTTATAACAATAATGCAACATCGGGTTTCAGGTCAGCGGACGATATATGCTCGTTTGGTGAAGGCACATATTCTCAAATGAACTATTTAATGCAATCGATAAATTTATCGCCAGACTTGACTGGATTTTCAGATTCAGCGATAAATATATTGGAGACAAGTCCAAATTCTTCAATACTTAGTAATAACTTGAGTGATATTAGCGCCCATTTAGGTCAATCCACCGCTATCTGTTCATTCTTGATTGGTTTGAAATACTTTGCAGAAAAGAAGAACACTCTAATGCTCCCATCTGACACACTTATACAGCACTTATTATCAGAGGAATCAGTAATAAGATTACTTTTGGGAACAGAAAACGATCATGAAACAAAAGAGCGATTAAAGAATGTCATTTTTGATTTGGCTACACTTGCAAACGATCATATTTTGACAGCCAGAACCAAATTAAACCAAGTAAAAGAACAATGGCCAAAAAATAAGTTACCGGAATCGATTTACCTACCTTTCATGTCCGGCTTGCCTTCTGTATTGTACTTGGAAAAGCTCGAAAAATGCGATTTCGATATTCTTCATCCTAAATTACAGTCAAAAGAATGGAGGCTTGCATGGAGAAGCTGGTGGAGCTATCGTCAACGAACCATTTGAATATGCATTTTTTTTTCTTGTTTATAGCCATGCTTTAAAGCCCCACTTTATATTGCATATCATGTATTAAAATATTGAATACACTTTATCAAATCACCAATGAACCTTGAACAGCTTATTGGCGTTACGGCTCATGAGTCAAAGAATGAGCAAATTGCTTACGATGTTACAAGCTTTACAAAGGATATTAAGCGGTTACACCCGGTTAGATGATCTTTAAAGATTAGATGATTCCAACAAGAAATGAAAGACCATCAACAATAAAAAGTATTGCAAAGTGGACAGAAAGCAAGTATATTTGGAAGCCAAAAAATTAACCATTACAATGATGTTTCAGAAGCATGGTAACACGACACTAATTTTTACCCCCATGACTAACTATTGCTTTCTATTTCATTAACTGCAAGAAAGTAGGAAAAGCAGAGTTGTGGTACTAGTACTTTCAATTGTGATATTAAACTAGTCAAACATTTATAAGGGAAAATTTTTTCTCCAATTATTTTCCATTATTAACCTGGGGTTGTTAATATACTTTATTTCAAAAATGCCACCAGTGCAACACGTCCAAGTCCAATACCAACAGGAACAAACCGTCTTAGATAAGATGAAGATGGGGTTCCTAATGGGTGCTACTGTTGGTGCTGTTTCAGGTTTTGTGTTTGGTGGTTATGCAATTTTAACGCAGGGCGCCCCAAATGGTGTTATGAACACCCTTGGTAAATATATTGCCGGTTCTGGTGCCTTCTTTGGTACCTTCATGTCAATCGGTTCTGTTATCAGATCAGAAGATGACTGGGGTTCCAATCTCGGCCCAGCAGGAAACCTTGCTGAAATGAGAGCAAGAATGATGGCAAAACATCTTGTCACGTTTGAACAATTGAAAAAGAATGTTAAATGAATTTCGTATTCCCATTTGTTTTTTCTTATTTAAATATACTTTATAAACTTGTACTTACATTAAAAGAAAGATAGATTGTTGCTTTCAAATCACCAACTAGATATCACATTTACTATTTCCTTTTTGAGAAGCTTTTTCAAATTTGCTCATGATACACGATATGAAACAAGAATATGAAACATCGACTTAGCAAATCCCAGGAACAGTGTATAAATATTGAATCAAATTATTCTAGAATAAAGCATACTATGTCTTGTTTGATTGAACTGTATTTCTTTTTTGTCCCTGAGAAATAAACTTAAGGTCAAATAGATACTGTGCACTTTGCGTCACCATGTCTAAAGATCTAGAAAAAACAATTGCCGTGAAATCATTAACGAGGAAACTTATTGGGTCCATTTTGGTTGAGGACATAAAGGACGTGTACTCGGCTTTGATTTATAAGCTGGAGTTGACAGACGTGCCATCAAAGAAGCATTTTTTCCCTTTGTTTTCGAAAAAAAAGTATCCTTTTACTTTTACCTTGAGGAAAGCTATTTGTGTTATGGAGAACTTAAGTGTTGATATTCAGCTTGGTTCAACTTTAGCACGAATCTCTTATCAAACTAAGCCCAAACTTGAACTAGAATTGCTACAACTATTTTTCTCAGCAAAGTTACTTCATTCTCCTTTTGAAAGAACTTTGGAAAAGGTCTGTGACTTGGATACCATTTTGCAGCCAACACCTAAAGGTGTTGCTATTCTACATTGGTACTGTCAAAGAATTGGGGTAAACCAAATGAATGATTTCAAACTCCCTGAGATTTTAAAATCCAATTTTAATTCGATGGAGCTTATCACTTTTGAAAGAGACTCAAGGTCAAATTCTATTATTCATAACGAGTATTGGGACAAATTATTATTCAGGCAAATTATGGGTACCAAAATGAATACTTGGTCTTTTGATTCAGGTCCCGACCCAATCCAGAATTTTGGTAATTATTTTAATACCATTATGGAAAAAGATGATGACATAACAAAAAGCATGATTAATCCTAGTTTGATATTAGAAAATGAAACAGAGTTTTTCAAATACCTTAAAAAACGTCAAGATGAATATGAAGTCAACCAAAAATGTACTAATATTACGCCAAAGGACAAGTGTTCAGATTCTAAACCAAAAAATGATGCATTTGACAAAATCTCTCCTTTCTTCCACAGGTTCTTTACAAATCCTGATTCAGACTCTCATATTCAGTATTATACATCAAACAAGGGTATCAGGTTTTTTAAATCCAAGACTTTCACAAAAAATAACAAAAGGATCACCATAGCGGCTTGTTTCTCTGGCAAAACACTTGTGCAGTATTTATTAGATTGTACTGATATTATGCACAAAAAGGAAGCCGTTAAAATTGCAAACTGCTTTATTTACTATAATTTGATAAAATGTTGTTCCATTGAAAACTCCTCAAGAAAATTCTTTCCTACCAGAGATGCTCTTTATGTTTTGACTAAAGCTGCGTTTGAAATATTACAGTGGCCAGATGATGATATTGAGAATAATGAAAACCAATCAAAAAATATCCACTCAAGCTCAAATTTACCAAGTAGTCATTATAGGATTGACAAAATGAAAAGCTTGTTATTTGATGAATTCAGCAATCAAAACAAAGACGAGTACGATGATGGCAGTATCAATTCCATTACTTCTAAGGTCAGCGATGGTGCTCCGGGGTTACCTAGTCAAATTGATTTTAAATCATCAACAAATTCTTCTTTACTTCATGACAACCTTTCCCTTGCCTCTATTTTGAAAGATCCAGGTATGAAACATTTGCTGCGCCAGTTTATGATTGACAACCTTTGCGTTGAAAACTTAAATGCTTATGATGATATTTTGAGATTTCAAAGTAGGTTTTTTGTTTTAAAGAAATTATTATCACTCAAATGTAAGGCTAAGGAACGCTACTTAAAGAAGACAGAGATTGAAAACACAAGTCAAGATGTCGCAAATGCTCAAAAAGTTTTGATAACATTTAGCGCAGCTATAAAAACGCTATGCGAGAGTTCGTTAATAAAGGTTTACAATATATATGCCATGTATTTGACTGAAAATGCTCCGAATGAGCTGAATATTGATTCCACTTTAAGATTGAAGATTAAAAAGTTCATTAATGATCAAAAAAACATTAATATAGTTCATTCTTCAACTCCTGTGGTTTCAAAAAATGATGATCGTGAGAATGATATGTTTGAAAAGGGAGAAATGCAAAAATCCTTAAATACTATCAAGCTGGAAAGTGAAAATTTGGAAGTAAGACAAAAGGGAGACAAAGAAGAAGAGAAAGAAAAAATAAATAGGGAAAAGGAAAATGATGAGAACTATGTCTGCAATGAAAGTGTCCCCTCAACTCTCACTCTGAGCTTTGTAGACCGCAAATCTTTAAATTTAGAACTATCTCCAACATCCCCAACCAATATTACACTTGTGCCAACGCTGAATTTTTTGAACGAAATTGATCGTTATTACAACCAGCTAAAGCTAACTGTTATTAAGATCATGGAAACCGACTCGTTGAATAAGTTTTTGAATTCAGGACTATTAAACGAAAGCTCAATTGCATTACATAAGCTGAAATGAACAAGCGGCGAGTCTTAGATATCATAGATGTTTCAAAAATGGGTAGTTGATGTACACGTTATAAAAAAAATAAGAAACAAGTACTTCTTCTCCATCCTCTATAGACAATCAGGCAAAGAGCGAGTTTCTTATGTATTCATTTATAAATTTATCTTTATATTTTGGTTTTCTTTTATTTTCTTTAATTGATTGGGTCGATGGTTGTACCCTTCTTAATTGTGGCCCAACCAATTAATCTGAAATGCTTATCAATACGTCTTGATAAAGCAATCTTTTCGTTAACTTCGGTACATGCAGGTGATGTTAGGGTCAATCTTGCCATATCAGCTTTAACAGCAACAACTCTAGCACCAGTAGCGGTAGAACCAATGTTAACCATCAAAACGTCATCCACTTCAAGATTTCTAACCTTGACCTTCTTTTGATCATCTGTTTTGACACCTAATAATCTTCTCAAAAGGAAGTAGTTAATTTCAATATCAGTGAAAACCGATGGTAAATGTCCCTTGGAACCAACGACTTGACCAACTAATCTATCGGCTCTACACAAGGTTGGATCAACCTTAGTACCAACACCAATTAAACCACCTGGAACAGCAAACTTCAAATCATTATGCTCTGCAAATAATGAGACAATGCTTGAAAAAATAGATTTGCATTGAATTTTACCGTTATCGTCTTTAGTAACAATACCAGGTCTGATTTCAATTTCGTCACCAATTTTGAAAACACCAGTCAAAATAGACCCACCAGCAACACCACCCTTCAAATCAGCAATTTCAGAACCTGGCTTATTGACATCAAATGATCTAATAACAATTAACCTTGGTTCAGCAGTGAAATCTCTCAATGGAACTGGGATAGATTTAACCATACACATATTGACGGCATCGATATTATATTTCAATTGGGCAGAGATAGGAATAATTGGTGCATTATCAGCAATGGTACCTTTGATGAACTTCAAGATGGATTTTTGGTGCTCTAGAGCAGCTTCTTGTTTCATCAAATCCACTTTATTTTGTAAAATAACAACGTGTTTCAATTTCATGATTTCAATAGCAGCCAAATGTTCGGATGTTTGTGGTTGTGGACATGGCTCGTTACCAGCAATTAATAAAAGTGCAGCATCCATAACAGCTGCACCTGACAACATAGTACTCATAAGAATATCGTGACCTGGACAATCAACGAACGAAACGTGTCTGATCAAATTATATCTACCTTCACAACCATCTCTTTCACACTTTGGGTGAATTTCCCTGTCAGACTTGAAGGAACGGTAACAATCAGGTTCAGGACATTCTGGATTGTCACACTTGTAAATTTTTGCATTGGCATAACCTAACTTAATAGTAATATTTCTTTCTAATTCATTCTTAAATCTAACAGTTTGAACACCTGAAATTGCTCTAACTACGGTGGATTTACCGTGCGCAACATGTCCAATGGTACCGATATTGATGGTGGCTTGTCTATTGATAATTTCAGGTGAAATAGGTGTTAACTTTGTAACGTCTGGGTTGACAGGTTGTTCAGGCAACCCTCCACCCTCTTCAAATTCCCTTTGTCTCAGGTCTTCCTCGCTTTCACCTTGTTCTTCGTCAAGACCTGCAAAACTAACCTTCTTTGATGATTTGTCTTCGACTAATTCTTCTTCAACATCACTGCCATATGTGGCTTCTTCTTCAACGATATCATCATCACCTCCAATAATGATATCTGGAACAGCGTCTTGGATCTCGGCTGGCATTCTATTGCTCCGTTTATATGGGTGTTCCAATGAATATTTGTATGTATGGAAATGGCAAAAAATTTTCAATTCTTTTTTGTCACAATATTAGAGATCAAGGGGTTACCCGGCTTACATTATACTATCTTACACAGAATGTTCAATTAAACACCATCAAAAGCCAGAGTGAAGGCCAAAGTCGTTGATGACAGCGTCAAGGTCCTTAAAGAGTCCTTCTGAATCAAATTCGTTCATCATATCCCAAGAATCTATTCCAAGAGGCGGTGATTCAGGTGTAATGTTTTTTGTCTCATTTGCTTTGAAATCTTTAACTTTACTTGTTTGCTGCACAGACAAGGGAGATCTGCCAATCTTTGCACCATTACTCTTGTTCATAAAACTCTCACCAACTATTGGTGATTTTAGTGCATTGTTATTATTAAAATGCGGTGATGTGGATTTAGAACTTGGACTGGAACCACTTGGCGAGACTGACAAAGCAATTGGTTGGGGGTCCAAGGGAATAGTAGATATGATCTTTCTAGCAGCGTATTCTGGCTGATAGCTGCTCCTCTTTTTTGAGTTTGTACTATCAGATCTATTCTCGTTATCCACATTAATCTTATCGCTTTTATTATTGGTAGTTACAATTTGCTCATGGTCTTCCTTTCTTTCACTCTTGTCAGTATCTTGCTCAACGTCTTCGTCATCATCTACCCCAACTACATTATAATCGTCAGACTCTTCATCATCGGCGTCTTTTGGCCGTAATTGAACCATTCCACATTTTTCTCGTAGAATAATCAAAGAATCGAAGAAAACACTTACTGCCATTCTTGACTTAACCTTAACCTTTGGCCACTCAGAACTTTCTTTGTCCATAGCTTTAAAGACTGCCCACGTAGATTTCATAATACCGCTCGATCTGTACGCAATATCGTGTTTCATAATTGAAGCTCTGAAAGTCATTCTCATTGCGCTTTCATATTGGTCTTTACCAGCACCTAAATCTAAAATATCTTTATAGGGAGAGTGGATCAATCGTACAATAATGACAGACGTCTGCCACACCATTAGATTGTAAACACTTGGCAAATTGGCAATGAAATTAGGGTCCCGCTTATTTGCACTACGACAATGCGCCAAATACGATATTGAAGCGTTGTAAACTTTAACAATTCCCCTTCTGAGCTCATATTTGGAGATCCTTTTAGTATCCAAAAAGTGGTAAGAGAATAAATGAACTCTGGCTGCTAGAAGTGCTAATTTTCTAAAATCGTCCATATGACTCAGCCTCTCAGAACATAGCCTCATTTCTAGCTGATCAAGTTCGTCTGAGAGTAACTGGATCAAAGGTAGCTTTTCTGAAGCATCTGCGAGTAGAGATGAATCAAAAATATTGTTGTTCAAAGTCCTAGCAACTTGATCTTCGAACAATTGAATTTCTAACATCTGCCTTAGTTGAAATGGAATATCAAATCCGCTTTCCTCCCTACAGATCATTAATAAAGACGCATGCGATTGAACAAACCCTGGGAAACCAAATGCCGTTGCAATTGTCTGAGATACAACATTACATGCAATCCAAGTTCTTATTTGCTCTTTTAATAAATTTTTATTATTTGATTCTAATCCATCCGACGTATGTCCTGGTGAATGAAGACCCATCCTGATAGCTTGATAGAATGCAATTCCAATGGTGTTCCAGCTTGAATCTGCACTAAGTGACGAAATCAAAGGAGGCCAAAAAGTATAAAGTAAGAATGCTTGCACTGAATAAACACTAGAAACATTTAGTATAGGTTCTTCAACTTCTGTTGGTGCATACCTTGTGATTGGTGAAATTGTAATTTCTGCTAAAACGCTTTTGAGAATCGGCGATAACTTGAAGTAGAGTGCTCGTTGGTCAATTTTTGTAATACATGGATCAAAGGAATGGTGTCTTCTAAGTGAAATGAACATAATGGTCCAAAAAAGCACAGGAGATAATCTA
Organism: Saturnispora gosingensis; assembly: GCA_030570395.1. NCBI lineage: Eukaryota > Fungi > Ascomycota > Pichiomycetes > Pichiales > Pichiaceae > Saturnispora > Saturnispora gosingensis. The sequence continues at coordinate 220,764 of JAJLVU010000003.1, forward strand.
TACAAGCGCTCAACGCCCTTAGAAATATCAACAACAGGTAAGAATGGATGATAGTATAATGCAAATATTTTGAACAAGGCAGTTACTTGTTCCTTAGATAAGCTGAATTCTCCAAGGACCTTCCCCTGACATTCTAACATTTCAGCAGTAATAACCGGTTTTGGTATAGGTTCAGGTGGGTATAATAAATTATCTGATGTTCTATACACAGAGGGTGAACTGATATGCTCAATATTTGAGTATGCAGTCTGAGGTTGAGTTTGTGATTGGGGTAATGCTGAGTAATTTTGAAAAGTATACTCATTACCATTGTCAGATGCTCCAACTGCAGTAAGAAGGTTGTTCATAGCAGAGCGAGAAGAGTAAAAAGAATTGTTCCTAATAACACCTGAGTGAACACTTGGAATCTTTGTTAATACTTCATTTTGACTTGGCGTTGATGCATTATTAGACATTATCGGTGGGGAGTTAGATCTCGAATTTCCGGTACCAAGAATAGCATAATTTGCAGCATTGTTATTATTGATTGTAGCATTTATGTTAACATTGTTAGGAATAAGAATGTTCGGATTAGGAAGCGATGGTGTGTTTGGTCCAGTTCCATTGTAACTGACAGTGGCACTTTTGCTTAGACCAGCAATTGGAGGTAAATAAGCACTTGAATTAGGGGATCCCAGATTATCTAAAAGATGTTCTTGATCATTTGAATGCTTTGGATGTATGACACCACTCATTTTGTACTTGATATTTTCGTAGTCTTTAACCATTTGGGCCATTTTTGCTCTTTTGAAAGTTCTTTTAAAATCAGATACTAATCGGCATGGAATATTACGCTTTTGACAACGTGTACATGGGTTTGGAGCATGTAAATGTGCGTCACACTTGGCTTTTTGTTGACGACACTCAGTACAAGCGATCTTCTTGGGTCTTTTACCTTCTTTTGATTCTGATCTGTCATTATCCGAATAACCAGACTCTCGCAACGCAGTACCTCCCGATATAGGCACAGGTGAAATGTCTGATGTTAAACTGTCAGTTTTCATAACTGTCAACTAAGAATTTGAAGATGACTATTTTAAGATATGTCAAACATAACAAAAAAAACAGTATGATTCTTTTTTCCATTTCTTCAAACCTTCTTTTTCAGAAGATAACTTCTTGTTGTACCACAGCAATGGCAACACATGTTTTTCACTCTCTGAGGTCATCTTCCAGTGATATACGACTATTATGGGCTTCCGTATTTATTAGAATGTTGTCATTTGGTTTAACAAACCAAATTTTAACGCTTTACTTAAAAGAATTAGGAATTTCAGAATCAAGGATTGGTATTTTCATGTCGTTGACAATGATTGGTGACTCTGTCTTATCATATTTTTTGACATGGAATGCACATCGCATAGGGAATAGAGTAATTATGATATGGGGGGCTATTTTGATGATTGTTGCAGCAATAGTATTTGCATCAGGAACGTCAAACTTTTCTTACTTGCTAATTGCAGCCATTTTTGGTGTTATTTCTCCATCCGGTAGCGATACTGGCCCATTTAAAACAATTGAAGAAACCATATTGGCACATTTGACACCACCGAACCATAGACCTGAAATCTACGCAATCCACTGGGTCCTCGGATCCTTGGGTTCTGCACTGGGCTCATTCCTTGCTGGTGTCCTGATCCATTATGAGACTGTGTATGGCCTCACATTTAAAGAAGCTTATCAATACGGGTTTGCTGTGGTTACATTTGTAGCCATTTTAAAGTTGATCTCAATTCTATTTTTGTCTTATAAGACAGAGCAAAGTTATACACCAAAATATCAAAGAGTACAACGTGCAGAATCAAATTACGGTGCAGTTGAATCAGAATCTTTGCGCCCATCCAAATCTAGATCTTCCTTGGATGTTCAAGCAACCATTGAACATCAAACTTTTACAGGCTTATCCCCTCAGACGCAAACGGTTTTGTTCCAGTTACTTGTACCATTCATGCTAGATTCATTTGGTTACGGATTTATGCCAAGTGCATGGGTTGTCTATTATTTCAAATATAGTCTTCACGCAAGTGCAATAATTCTTGGTATAATCTTTAGTTGTTCTGATATATTGATGTCAATCTCTGCTCTGCCATCTGCTTGGTTTGCTAAGCGTATTGGCCCAGTCAAAGCATCTATTCTAACACAGATACCATGTGCCGCTTTGTTTGCCCTCATACCCTTGCTAGGTTTCAATGTTATCTCTGCTGCTGGTATCTACTTATCGAATCAAATATTAACAGCATTTGATGTTGTTCCAAGACAAATAATATTAACTTCAATAGTGGAACCCCACGAGCTAGCAAGAGTTATGGGAACAGTGAACATTGGTAAACAAATTGCAAGATCTATATCACCTTATTTTACTGGTGTTTTAGCTGAATGGGGATATTTATGGGTTTGTTTTATCATTAATGCATTCTTTTTGGCATTAGCAAACTCTATTCTAGCATTTAGATTTAGAGGATTAGATGCAAGAATTAAGAAAAATGAACAAATAAATCACGACATTACATAAGAACAACAGGTAGTTGAAATCTAAAGTATAAATAAATTATATGTTATGGCGGGAGAGTAAAAGAATAACATCTTTTTTTGATATTTTAATTTATATATAAAGCATTGCATCTTAACTTGATAATTAGTTATAGTTCCTGCTCAATAGCAACTTTACGACCGACGTTCAGTTTGTTAACGATGGTTTTAACGTTACCAACAAAGAGAGAGCTCAGATCAGCACAACTTTGTTCTCTTGTAAGCGCCCTACTTTGGGCAGTGGTTTGCTTACCAGATCTAATGTTGACCTGATCAACATCGAAGTAATCATAGCCACCTAAAATAAAACCATCACCCTTGAATAGTTTTGAAGGGACTGGGTTATTCAAAACAGGTTTCAATTTAGAGTTATTTGACTGAATCATTGCCATTGGAATGGAATCAATATAAGTCTGCAATTCATCTGTCCTTTGATCTAACTGTGGTGAACACAGTACCCCCTTCCAAATTCTTTTCATTTCACTGAAAACATGTTCAAGAGTATCCAAAAACCTACCAGTTTGTCTCCATTGAGAAGAACCCACAAAGGTTATTGAATCATCCTTGATGATGTAACCAATACCATAACCAGTTGGCAAAGAAGGAGTGATCCCAAAGAAATCCAATGCTGGATTACCACAATTAGCAACAAGAAGCTCAGGCTTGTAAATTAAATCCACTAATGGATCGAAAAGTAATGGTGGGATTGATTTCGTTTGAGGCAAATCAGGATTAAGTTTATATAATTCATGTCTTTGAATAAAAGCAGATCTCAAAGCTGATAAATGTCTTTCAAATCCTAGACCGTTAGAAGCATTTTTCACACTGTCTTTGTGATTTTGAACAGAATGGTAAAATGTTTGCCACTTTTCTTGATCAGAAACTTGTGAAATGAATTTTTGACAAATGTTCAAGGTATCCATGTTTTGGACACAGATTGGCTCAGTTCTTGCGTCTTTAAAACGACGAGTAGAAACAGGTTCAAAAGTTGAAGGTACCTTACCATAAAGGGCATAGTAAGTGATTTGAACACAAATTTGGACAAAGGAATCGACAGGCAAGTTCATTTTGTCTTTAATGTAGGCTTTACCAAAATTTGGCATTTTTTTACAAATATATTCATGTTGTAAAATCAAATCTGCCAATCTTGATTCAGCCAAATGCAAGCCATTGGTGACATCACTTGATAGGTTGAAGTTTATTGGTGCAGACGTTGGCTTCTCAATGTCCTTGCTAATAGGTACCGTGTCAATATCGGTCCAAAGAGTATAATTCTTACCACCAATCATCCTAGCCAATCTCAAAACAGAATCTGTGTAAATGTCACTGATATATCTCAAAGCAGCAGTGCCATCTATGATCGACGCTGGATAAATGCAAGCAGCAACAGAGTTCTTTGTGATGATGAGATTTAGTTTATCGTAGTATCTGTTGATACAGGTACCAACTTGAATGCCGTTCAAATCGATCTTTGAGGTACCATGAGCAATGAATTGTATCTTTTCCAGATCTGATTGCGGAGTCTCGTGGTCAAGACACACTACAAACAAGGCAGTGTCTATTGTTTCCATGGCGTCGGGGTTAGTTAGTTCCAATCTTTGTCTGGCCAGTTTCCAGTTGGCCTTTGATTCGGTGGTGAACACGCCAATTGCGGTTGATCTTCTAAAACTGTCCTGTATGATGTCCTTCATGATGGCCTTCATTTCGTGCTTGGTGAACCAAATTTTGTCGTCAAACGAAAGCACGGTCAACGAGTAGAATAGACCCCGGGACATTATGACGATGTGCTTGGAGTCCTGCTTGGATTTGACGTTGACACCATTTTCTTGTGGAATCACGGTGGTCCCAAACAAGTTGCTGTAGCCGGACATGGTGAAAGGCTCATTAGTCCTGGAATTGACGTCGGGCTTCAATTTGCCCTGTTTCAAGGCAAGCAAGAACCTGAGCGACGAGATGGTAAGCACCGCCGCACGAAACTCCTGCGTTGGTGCGTAGTTCTTCAATGGGTCGTCTTCCAAGATGAAAAACGGGTTCCTAGGCAACGTGCCGCCTCTAAGGTCTCCGTAGACGTTTCCTGTTGTTTGCGATATGCCCTCTGCGTTGAGGTAGTTTGCGTTGACCTCAGCTGCGCGCTCCAAGTGGCTCTGGAGCGCCTTGATGCTGATAGATGATGTGAACTTCGATGCCTGTGTCTTCAAGTGGTTGTACTCTTCGCTGCTAACCAGAGGTTGTAAAGCCTGCAACGCCTGGCTGGCAGTCGACTGCAGCGAAGGTAGCGGTAGCTTTGGTAACTGGTCTTCGTGTTGTAAGGTGTGCATAATACTAACAGAAGATCCTAAAGTTGTTATCTTTTCATCCTAAGAATATTTAATTTATTATATATACCCTTTCAAGCTTTAGATAGATGTAATCACAATGACCTAAAGTTCGGAGTTTCGGATGCGGAGAAAGATGATGCCATCAATACACCACAACAGAGTCTGGTTGTTGCAAAAGCTGCAATAAAAAACAGCAGTACACCGCGACAGAGACTCAGCTGCTGAAGCTTGAAAAGGACATCAATACACCATGACAGAGGGTGTCTTGCAGTTGTTGCGGGATGCCACGACAGCGAGCACTGTTGCAGCTGTGGGCTGACCTCGGGTCGTAAACTGGCCGGGTAACCCCGGTGTAACCCTTACCTTCCTTTTTGGGCAATAGAGGAATTTTTTGAGATTGCAAAAGGGTTTCCTGATTGGGCGGAATGTGACTGCTTTTTTAATCGCACGCACTGTGCACCTCTCTCAGCGTGTCTGATACTGAAAAAAAAATTTCAACATGTTGAACACAGCTTTTTCACTTGGGAGATCTCTGTTATATCACCAGTGTACAATCATGTCTGACGTTGAAGAATCTGTTGAGATCGTTCAAGAACCAGTTGTTCAATTTGTTGAATTAGCTACTCCTATTCCAAAGGAAATTCAACAAGGTGCTCAAGAAATCAAGCTTTTCAACAAGTGGTCCTTTGAAGACGTTGTTGTCAAGGACATCTCCCTTGCTGACTATGTCCAAGTCAAGCAACCAGTTTTCGTTGCCCACACTGCTGGTAGATACGCTGTCAAGAGATTCAGAAAGGCTCAATGCCCAATCATCGAAAGATTGACCAACTCTCTTATGATGAACGGTAGAAACAACGGTAAGAAGTTAAAGGCTGTCAGAATCATCAAGCACGCTTTGGAAATCATTAACGTCTTGACCGACTTGAACCCATTGCAAGTTGTTGTTGACGCTATTGTCAACACCGGTGCTAGAGAAGACACCACCAGAATCGGTTCCGCCGGTGCTGTCAGAAGACAAGCTGTTGATGTCTCCCCATTGAGAAGAGTCAACCAAGCTATTGCTCTTTTGACCATTGGTGCTAGAGAAGCTGCCTTCAGAAACATCAAGACCATTGCTGAATGTCTTGCTGAAGAACTCGTCAACGCTGCTAAGGGTTCCTCTACTTCCTACGCTATCAAGAAGAAGGATGAATTAGAAAGAGTTGCCAAGTCCAACCGTTAAGAGTATTTTTATATATATAATCTTAAAAAGTCACATAATTTTACATCTTTGCATAATGAGCTTATGTTTTCGTTAGATCCGGCATTCTGCTCAGTGATTTTGTTACCATAATCCGGTCTGGCACATTGTTCACACACTTGTGTTTACAATCTGGCCTGTGTTGTTGTTTTGCTCTCAATTCTCTTCTCTAATATGCAGTAATTAAAACGTAATATACAGTTAACATTAAATTTTAAAAATACAGAATAAGCAACAAACGGGGATACGTCAATGGTAATAAAAGGGAGTATTTGGAATCAAATTGAACACTAAAAAAACTAATGGTACTTTTCAACGTCCTCCAATGCACTGTTGAAAGATGCCTCTGGACCGATTTTCACCTTTTTGCTCTTCAAAACACCATCAACAAAGATGAAATGGGATCTAATAATACCGCTTGGAACCTTTTTGATTCCGAACAAATCAATAAGCTTCCTTTCTCCATCACTAATCAAATCGTATGGCAATCCTTGTTTCGTTTTGAAATTCGTTTGCGCTTTTGGCGAATCTGCACTCAAACCAAACACAACTGCTCCAAAGTCTCCATGTAACTTTTCATACAAGTCCCTAAAACCTTGCGCTTGTCTCGTACAGCCTGGAGTCGACGCCTTTGGGTATGCAAAGATAACAACAATGTGATTCTTTTTGATTATATCAGACAGTTCGATTTTCTTATCATCTTGATTCACAACAGTGAAGTCGGATGGGAACGCGTCTCCCTCCTCCAGCTCGTTGAGATCAATGACAACTGGTGCTTTCTTGTCTTTCTTTACCTGCTTCGTTTCATCGGCTGAAACAGCTGCTGCTTTGGATGCCTTTTCAACAACCCTTTCTGCTTGGACTGCGCCCACCGTCTTCGTTGCTTTGGCTGGCTTGCTCTTTTTCTCAGGTTTAACTATCTTAGCTGGTTTGCTTGCCGTTCCAGACTTGGTGACCTTAGGAACTTTTGCTTTCTTTGCTGTTGCCGTTGCTTTCTTTGCTGTTGCTGTTGTTGTTTCAGTTCCTGTTGCTGCTGTTTTGGCAGCCTTTTTGGTACCATTGGTCTTCTTCTCTGGCACATCAGCATTTACTGGATCAATAATTTCAACTTCTGCTTCTCTATTGGCTAACCTTTGCGAGCGTCTATTGGTTTCACTCATGCTTAATTTTCTTGTTGATAACAGGGGATGATCTCAAGCACAATCTCGATTACAAAAATTTCAAGAGTAAACAGTGAACTTGATTTTTTCACTACCTGTATCTAAATTGAAAAATTGGAAAACCTTTGCTGATACCGGAAAGCTATGAGATATGAAGCATTTTTTCTGTTGTTCTCAATAGTAGTTGCCAACGGGTTTGCCAAATACTCTTATAAGTCTCCGTATTCGGATTCCCAATTGTTTAACTCCTCTTTTTCTACAGATCATTTAGAGAGACTCAGAAATGAAACGCAAAACCTGTTCTATTATGCATGGGGAAAGTACATGGACAATGCATTCCCCTTTGATGAAGTGCGTCCCTTTTCTTGCAAGCCATTGAAGCGAGATAGAGACCCATTCAATACCGTCAGGAACGATATAGTTGGTGATTTTTCAGCTCAATTGTTTGATGCAATGGACACATTTATTGTCATGAACGACAAAGCTGGATTTCACAAATGTGTGAAAATAATCAAAGAAAAATATACAGATTTTGCAATAGATTCCACTGTGCAGGTATTTGAAACTAACATCAGGATTTTGGGCGGTCTTCTTTCTGCTCATTTGTTTGCAATTGATGAAAGAAAAGGATTTCAAATCGAAAGTTATGACGGTCATTTACTGAAATTAGCTTACGATCTAGGCAAAAGGTTAGTTTTAACTTTTAGAAAAGAAGACGATTACCAATTTGAAGATCCAATCATCAAACATTTAACATTCAACTACCCTAGAACAAATTTGTTAAGGGGGATTCAATTTGTTCCCAATAACCTTCAAGATGATCAATGTATATCTGGAATGACATCGTTAATTGTGGAATTTTCAATGCTTTCAAGACTCACAAATGACACTATTTTCGAAGATATTACAAAAAAGTCTGTTAAGGACTTTTGGAACTTGAGGACCAAATTGGATTTGCTCCCAATGTCGTTTAGCACCAAAATAAGAAAGTTTACAAATCAGATATCTGGGATTGGTGCCTCCATTGATTCATTTTACGAATATGCTTTAAAGTACTCTATTCTTTTTGATGATGATGACTTGTTTGAAATATGGAGAGACTCATACAAGGCTCTATTAACACACTCACAAGATCAACTAGGGATGTTTTTTAATATCAATGCATCAACTTCATCATTATCAACGGAATGGATTGACTCACTTGCTGCATTTTTCCCTGGTTTACAAGTATTAGGAGGTGATATATCCAACGCTGTCAAATTACATTTAATTTATTTGAATTTATGGAATCATTATGGTGCTTTGCCTGAAAGATGGAATTTTGATGATTCAATTTCTAGTGGCTTATTCAAATATCTTGGGAGACCATACAAGGATGGTGATGTTATTCCCGGACTGGATTTGAAAACAACAAATGAGATATTGCTTAGAAACTCAATTGGTCTTGAATGGTATCCACTTAGACCTGAGTTTATTGAAAGCTCGTACCATCTTTTTCAAGCAACAAAAGATCCTCTATTCTTAAAAATTGGTGAAGATATGGTTAGAAAATTAAGATCAGAGTTTCTTGCACCTTGTGGATTTGCAGGGCTCGACGATATCAAAGTCAATCTAAAACAAAATAGAATGGAAACTTTTACATTAAGTGAAACTTTAAAATACTTGTATTTATTATTTGACAATACTGAACATTCCAAGATCTTTCAGGAAAGAAACACTATTTTTTCCACTGAAGCACATTCTTTCTGGTGGGACAAAAAGCTTCACGACTATGAAAAGGTTTCCAAGGAAGAACTTGAACAGATGAATATAGTTCGTGAAAGCGATACAGTTCAAGTTTCTCTGTTTCAGAAAATAATGTTCCACAAAGCCTTTAACTTGAATAAAGAATTTGCGGAGTTGAAGCAAGAGTTCCACAAACAAAACTCAAACAGCAGATACATTGAGCGGATGATAAGAGGAACCGAGTCGATTTTCGGTGATGCTTATAAACTTGGTCAGCAAGTTGCTGTAGATGAAACTTTACACAATAAAATTCAATTAGAGTTAAGATCACAGACTTCTAAGTTTGAGGAAATAGTTGGTAGCGAGCTCCGATTTGATTACTTACATTTGGATACCTGTGTTAAATACGATACAGGGTTGTTTCCACAATCATCTATTCTTGGTTTAGACGAAATGTACCTGCTTGGCAGAGAATATCCCATGAATTTAAGGACTCCTGCTTATAGGCTAGCTGAAATGCCAATGGAGATATCTCCCCTGTTTTATGATAAGTATGGTCCCAAGGATGCCAAATGTCCAGCTTCACATTCCTCTTTCACATGGGATGCTGTGATTCTAGGTGAAGACAATTACAACATAGCAGCCATATACGAATTCAAAACAGGCGAAAATCTCCGCAGCAAAATTAATCCATTGAAGGGTGACCTCTTTATCCCATATGCTGAAAGTCTAAAGGTAAAGTTTGAAACCCTAAGCAATGGTGTTATTGATACATATGGCGAAATTATTCAGTTAAATTCAGACCAATCATCAGTGTTGAGATTACTAAGAGTAAATGGTCAGCAAATTAAGAAAAGCCAGCGCATTTTTCTTTCTACTAATGATCCTTACTTGAATAAAAGTGATTCAATGATGGTCAAAGACGGCAACCTATACATCCAAGGCGTCTTCGTCTGCAATGTCAGTGTTATTTGATTAGAACGAACGACTCTGCTGAGCATTCGGAATCTACTTTCGTTTCTTTTTTTTGCACCGATTTTTTCCTACTGTGCGGAAATTTTAAGTTCCTTTTTTTTTTTTGGACACTGGGTAACACCGTCTTTTTCTTATTGATTAGTGGTGAAGGGAGCAATCAGCTTGATTGAGGCTTATCTATTGTTGTCTACTCAAAGAAACACAATTGACTCAGTTATAAAAATCTTTACAAAAGAGAAACAGCAGTTTGTGAGCCGTTAGAGTGACATATAATTCATAAGCTAAAAAGTGTACTGCATATCAATTAAGCAGATAAAAAGAGAATTATTACTAAAACAGTGTTTGGAAGAATACCAGGACTAGGAACACACAATAAGAATTCATCGAAAACCATTAGAGGATAAGAGAACATTTACATCAAAACTTTAACTACATATCATATCAATGTCAGATTTTGCAAAAACGATATTTGGATTCGGTAAGCAGAAACCAGTTCAATCCGAAAATATCAATCCTCTGCACACAGAAGATGGAGGTCCACTAGAAAAGGTGACGTCGAGCTCGGGATTTCCATCGAATATGCTGCCATTGGCATCTACACCTACTATCAGTGTCAATCAAAACTCGTATGCCGTTGGGACTACAATCAAGGAACCCAACGCCTTAAATAAATCGATTAACCAATTTGATCAACAGCAGCAACAACAACAGCAAAGCAGTCACTTGACGGCACAGCTAGCTTCGAATCCAGCCAATGATGTCGCCGATATCAAAACTCCGCCGAAGTCAGGAAATGGTACCTTCCAAACAAAGGGCATGGGGTACTCTATCACCGATGCATTGCCAACAGGTGAATCAGATACCGCAGTCCCTAGGGGGAAGTTAAGACTGACCATCATTGAAGCCCAGAACTTGGCTGTGGATTCAGCCTACGCACAACCATACGTAGTATGTACTTTTGAGTCTTCAGAAGTTGTTACCCATACTCCAGAAAGCCTTGGCAGGAGAAGCGTCAATCACGGGAGACCAAACTTTAGAAATAATGCTTCCATCAGAACTTCAACAACAAACGCAAACCCAGCTAGCCCTGTTTGGCAACACACTTCTATTTTTGACGTCATTGGTGCTAATTCCGCTTTGCAAATAGCAGTTTACGATACTGTTCAAAATGATACGTTCCTTGGTCAAATTCAAATTTCTCCAAAAACCATTGAAGATTCAACCTCTGATAGGTGGTTTGACCTCTTACCAAGGCTCCCTCAGGAACCTGTTAGCGGTAGAATTAGAGTCAAATTTGAGTACACAAGTATTAGCAAAAGACATTACGGTCCTGAAGACTTTGAAATCTTGAGACTCTTAGGTAAAGGTACCTTTGGTCAAGTTTTCCAAGTTAAAAAGAAAGACACCAAAAGAGTTTATGCTATGAAAGTTTTGTCTAAAAAGGTAATTGTCAAAAAAAAGGAAATTGCACATACCATTGGAGAAAGAAATATCATGGTGAGAACAGCCACAACTGAGTCTCCCTTTATTGTGGGATTGAAATTTTCTTTCCAAACACCAACTGATCTTTACCTTGTTAGCGATTTCATGAGTGGTGGTGAACTATTCTGGCATTTACAGAAAGAAGGAAGGTTTAGTGAAGAGCGTGCCAAATTTTATATTGCTGAGTTAGTCCTAGCCTTGGAACATTTGCACGATAATGATATCGTTTACAGAGATTTGAAACCGGAAAATATTCTGTTGGACGCAAACGGTCACATTGCTTTATGTGATTTTGGCCTTTCGAAAGCTAACTTATCAGGTAATGGTACAACTAATACTTTTTGCGGTACAACCGAATATTTAGCACCAGAAGTTTTACTTGACGAGTCTGGATACACTAAAATGGTTGATTTCTGGTCACTAGGTGTATTAATTTTTGAAATGTGTTGTGGTTGGTCCCCATTTTATGCGGATAACACCCAGCAAATGTACAAAAATATTGCTTTCGGGAAAGTTAGGTTTCCAAAGGAAGTTCTGTCTGTTGAAGGAAGATCGTTTGTTAAAGGTTTGCTCAATAGAAACCCAAAGCATAGATTGGGTGCTCTGAACGATGCGCGTGAATTAAGAGCTCATGACTTCTTCAAAGATGTTAATTGGGATAACTTGAAGCAAAAGAAGATTCCTCCTCCTTTTGTTCCTCATATTGCCAACGAGCTGGACACTTCTAATTTTGATCCTGAATTCACAAACGCCTCTACATCTGCTATTAATAGACAACTAATTATGGGTACTACACCACTTTCACAAGCTGTTCAGGAGAATTTCAAGGGATTTACTTACGTTGACGACTCTACTATGTTTGATCACTTTAGTAATGGTAATGGATTACCATTGGGTGCTAGAAGAGGATCATACAAGCCTCAATATGGTTCATTCATTCCTGGTAATCCTAATTTACCACCTGATGAAGAGGTTGTTGATGAACAAAGTGAAATAGAAGAAGAGGATGAAGAGGCCGACATGGACGTAGATGAAGAATTTGTGAATGGTCAATTTGATCTTTAAAATATGTTCCACTTTAATTATTTTCTCATTGACATGTTTAATTTTTCTTTTTTGATATTATTGATCATCTTGTGACCATTTTATTTTGCTGTTGTTCTAGTGCAGACTTTACTACATTTACAATTCATTTTGACATTTCTCTATCATTATTTTACAATAATTATACGTTACTTGATAGTTCAAATTGACAAATTTATTATTTCTTGCATCTTTATGTTTATATATATCTACATTATTTTTTACTGTTTTAATTATCGTAAAAAAATGATTCACTCTTATATCATATTTTTTTTTGTTTAGCACTAATTGTTTCCAGTGACAATATATAATGAGTACCTACAATGTGTCGTCGACAGGGTCATATATGCAGGCAATGAATCCCATGCGGGAAATGCTTTCAGAAATACATATTTTAGGAGAAGATAATGCGTTCAAGCTTCCCACTAGTTTACTAGATGAATCCATAATTACGCAAGATCAGGACCGACTAGACAGTAAGCGTGATGTTCTACAGCTACTGAAGGAATTTTCAAACATCGAGGATGACTTAATTATGGAATTTGATGATGAAAATGAGTCCAGTGTAGCTTCTGAATCTGATGACATCAATGAAAGTGACTCAAACGCAAAACTGTTTTTGTTGAATGAAATAAAAGAAGAATGTAATAGAATATACAGGTCCCATACTAATGCAGAACAAAGTAATGATCTGTTTGAAACCATTATTCAAATATTAAAAGATCAAGAAACTGAGGCTGGACTGCAAAGCGCTATGCTTGATGCTCTCGGATTTGACGAGTTAGAACTGATTAGCAGGTTGATAACGTCGAAAAGTGTGCTTTTAGATCAATATGAACAATTGAAGAAAGTGGTTGTAAAGGCTAACCCTCATCGATTAATGACAGCAGAAGATATGAAAGCACAAGTTGCTGAAAACATAAAGAAGGCAAAAAATCAAAAACTTTCCAAAGATCTAGGAATTGAAACTTATCCACATGTATTCAAGACATATGATGCTGGTGACATGATATCTTTTTCCGGAAAAAAATATCGTTTGCCTTTGGGATCTACAAGAGAAACCAAAGATGATGGAAAGTATGAGGAGATTTTAATACCAAAATCAGATTCAAAACGTCCAATTGTAAAAGACATTCCAATTTATATAAAGGATATGGATTTCATTTGTCAAGGTACATTCAAAAAGTATAAAAGGTTGAATAGAATGCAGTCATTGCTTTTTGATGTTGCATATCATACTAATGAAAATATGCTAGTTTGTGCCCCCACTGGTGCTGGTAAAACAGATGTGGCTCTATTAACAATACTTCAAACTATCAAGCAATTTGTCACTGAAACGCCAAGCCCCGATGGTGATGGAATTAATATTGATATCGATTATGATGAGTTTAAAATAGTTTATATCGCTCCATTAAAAGCACTTGCAGCTGAAATAGTTGAAAAGTTTAGTGCAAAACTCTCGTGGCTTGGCATTCAAGTTCGTGAATTGACTGGTGATATGCAACTAACAAAGAGTGAAATTATGAGCACCCAAATAATCATTACAACACCAGAAAAGTGGGATGTGGTCACCAGAAAAGCTAACGGAGATACAGAGCTTGTAGAAAAAGTTAAGTTATTAATCATTGATGAAGTTCATTTGTTACATGAAGATAGAGGTAGTGTCATTGAAACACTAGTTGCTAGAACTTTAAGACAAGTTGAGAGTACTCAATCCATGATCAGAATCGTTGGTTTATCAGCAACACTACCAAATTTTGTTGATGTCGCCGATTTTCTTGGAGTCAATCGAAATGTAGGTATGTTTTTCTTTGATCAGTCGTTTAGACCTGTGCCATTAGAACAACAGCTAATTGGAGTTAAAGGAAAAACAGGGAGTAGGCAAGCCAAAGAAAACTTGGAAGATGTGTCATATAATAAAGTTGTTGAAATGCTAAAGTTAGGTCATCAAGTGATGGTATTTGTTCACTCTCGTAAGGATACCGTTAAAACTGCAAGAAGCTATATGAAAATGTGTTCTGCTAATCAAGATAATGGTTACTTTGACTGTAAAGAAACAGAAAAATATGATTTCTTTCAGCGAGAGATGTCAAAAAATAAGAATAAGGATGTACGTGAGTTGTTCGTAGGCGGATTTGGTGTTCATCATGCTGGTATGAGTAGAGCAGATAGAAATTTAACTGAAAAAATGTTTCTTGCTGGAGCAATCAACGTTTTGATTTGTACAGCGACTTTGGCTTGGGGTGTCAACTTACCAGCCGCTGCTGTTGTAATTAAAGGTACACAGGTTTATGATTCAAAACAGGGTGGGTTTGTTGATCTTGGAATCTCTGATGTTATTCAAATTTTTGGTAGAGCTGGTAGACCTCAATTTGAAGCACACGGTATTGGTATTCTGTGTACAAGTGGAGATAGGCTAGATCATTATGTTTCATTATTATTACAACAGCATCCTATCGAATCTAAACTTTCTGCGAAGTTAGTGGATAACCTTAACGCTGAAATTTCTCTAGGTACAGTTACAAATATTGAAGAAGGAGTCCAATGGCTTGGTTATACATATCTTTATGTTAGAATGAAGAAGAATCCATTATCATATGGTATTACATGGACTGAACTACAAAATGATCCATTATTAGTTCAGAGAAGAAGAGATTTAATTATCGAAGCTGCAAGAAAGCTACATAAATTACAGATGATTGTTTTTGACGAAAGATCAACAGGTTTAATAGCCAAAGATTTAGGTAGAATTTCATCCGATTTCTATTTATTGAATGAGTCTGTTGAAATTTTCAATCATTTAATAAGCTCAAAGGCAACTGAGGCTGATGTTCTGGGTATTATTTCAATGTCATCCGAATTTGATAATGTTAAATTCCGTGATGATGAAAATGATGAATTGGTTCGATTGAAAGATACGAAAACCGTTTGTGAAATTGGCAATAGGTTAGAAGACTCACAAAGAAAAACAAATATTTTATTACAGTCTTACATTTCTAATACTTTTGTTCAAGATTCTGCTTTAGCTTCTGACATGAACTACATTGCTCAAAATGCTGCACGTATATGTCGTTCGTTGTTCCTTATGGGATTAAATAGACGCTGGGGTCTTTTTACAAAAAATATGTTAGAAATATGCAAAGCAGTTGATAAACAATTGTGGCCTTTTTATCACCCAATGCGTCAATTTGACTTACAACCATCTATTATCAATCATCTGGAAGCAAAAAATCCGGGTATGGAAGAGTTACGTGAAATGTCAGCTAGTGAATTGGGCGAGTTAGTGCGTAATCAAAGTATGGGCAAAAAACTACACCGCTTAATTGGTAGATTTCCTTGGTTACTGCTGGATGTTGAGTGTTTTCCAATAACTGGTAGTGTTATGAGAATACGTTTGTCCATAGAACCCGATTTTATTTGGAATTTTGAGTTCCATGGTAATGCTCAGTTTTTTTGGGTTTTGGTTGAAAATAGTGATGATTCAAATATACTTCATTTTGAGAAGTTCATTTTGAATAAGAAATCTTTCAATTCTCTACATGAGTTGGATTTTATGATTCCAATGGGAGATCCTGCACCTCCACAAATTGTAGTAAGAGTTGTTAGTGACACATGGCTAGGCGCTGAAGCTGTGACCACAGTATCCTTTCAACACCTTATCAAACCACATAACGATACCATCAAAACCAAATTGTTAAAACTACATCCATTACCAATAGGTGCTTTACATAATAACAAAATTGAAAATATTTATTCCAAAAAGTTTTCATATTTCAATCCAATGCAGACAATGACATTTCATACATTGTACAACAACAACTCTAGTGTGTTTGTAGGTTCACCAACTGGTTCTGGTAAAACTGTTGTTGCCGAATTAGCAATTTGGCATGCGTTCAATGAATTTCCTGGATCAAAAGTGGTATATATTGCTCCGATGAAAGCATTAGTTAGGGAGAGAGTTGATGATTGGAGAGAAAGAATTCAAAGGACAACAAATCATAAAATTGTTGAAATGACTGGTGATTCTTTGCCAGGTGGAAAGGAAGTACGTGAAGCCGATATTATTATTACGACTCCAGAAAAATTTGACGGTATTTCACGTAATTGGCAGTCCAGAAAGTTTGTTCAGCAAGTTTCACTCGTTATTATGGACGAAATCCATTTATTGGCAAGTGACCGTGGTCCTATCTTGGAGATGATTGTAAGCAGAATGAATTACATCTCGTCTTTTACAAAAAAGCCAATTAGACTGCTTGGGCTGTCTACGGCTGTTTCTAATGCTATGGACATGGCAAGCTGGTTGGGTGTCAAAGAAGGCTTATTCAATTTCCCTCAAAGTGTTAGACCCGTTCCTTTAAAGATGTACATTGATGGGTTCCCAGATAATTTAGCTTTTTGTCCGTTGATGAAAACAATGAATAAACCTGCATTTATGGCAATCAAGCAGCATTCACCGGTAAAACCTGTTTTGATCTTTGTTGCCTCACGTAGACAAACTAGGTTGACTGCTTTGGATTTAATTCACCTTTGTGGTATGGAAGATAACCCACGTAGATTTTTGAAAATGGATGAATACGAATTGGAGCAAACAATTTCAAAAGTGAAAGATGATACTTTGAAGCTATCATTACAATTCGGAATTGGTTTGCATCATGCGGGTTTGGTTGAAAGTGATCGTCAAATTTCGCATAAGTTGTTTGAGCAAAATAAGATACAGATATTAATTGCGACATCTACTTTAGCTTGGGGTGTTAATTTACCTGCTCATCTTGTCATTATCAAAGGTACCCAATTTTTTGATGCCAAAATTGAAGGATATAGAGATATGGATTTAACCGACATTTTACAAATGATGGGTAGAGCGGGTAGACCAGCGTTTGATACTAGCGGAATTGCAATTGTTTATACAAAAGAAGCTAAAAAGACATTCTACAAACATTTTTTGAATGTTGGGTTCCCAGTGGAGTCATCACTACATAAAGTAATGGATAACCATATAGGTGCAGAGATATCATCTGGGACAATCAAATCAAGACAAGATGCGATGGATTTTTTGACTTGGACGTTTTTGTATAGAAGGGCCCATCACAACCCAACATATTACGGTATCGAAGATTTATCACAAGAAGGTATTTCTAAATTTTTAAGTGGATTAATCGATAAAGTTATTGAAGACTTAATTGAATCAAAGTGTTTAGTTTCATATGGAGAAAAACTCAATCCTACACCATTTCTTCATATCTCATCATACTACTACCTTTCTCATAAAACGTTTAGAAATTTATTAACTAAAGTTGAATCTGCAGCTTCAATTCGTCAATGTTTGCGGTGGTTATGCGAAGCTACGGAATATGATGAATTGCCTACCAGACATGGTGAGGAATTAATTAATATGGAAATGTCTCAAGAAATGCGTTATTCTGCAGATGACTTGGACGATTATGAATTTATTTGGGATCCACATGTTAAAGCTTATTTATTATTACAGGCCTACATGTCTAGAGTAGAGTTGCCAATTGCTGATTATGCTCAGGATACTATTTCTGTTTTAGATCAAAGTTTACGTATCCTCCAAGCTTTTATTGATGCTACAGCAGAGTTGAAATATTTATCAACAACGCTGAGTATGATCAAGTTGATGCAATGCATAAAGCAACGCTGTTGGTTTGACGATGATTTTGTCACTACACTACCTGGTGTGAAATTGAAGGAACTACCTAATTGTGAAGAGGCATATGAGAATGATGGAGAATGGAGATCAACTTTGCCAGACCCCAAACTGTCGTTGAAAAGCATTGGAAATTTGAAGCGAGCTGAACTGTATAAACTTGCTGACAAATTAAAAGTTGACAGAAAAAAAAGAGATGACTTTGTTAATGTTGCATCGACTTTACCAACAGGTAAATTTACACTATCACAAGAAAGCTCAGAAGCTCTTGTTGTCGAATTAAAACATGAGAATCCTATGTTCAAAAAAGACTTTAGAATTTACGCTCCAAAATACCCAAAGCTACAGAGAGAAACATGGATAGCTATTATTGGTGATCTCGAAAGCGATGAATTGTTTACAGTTAAAAGATTATCACCCAAAAAGTTCGGCAAAGAAGATAAGGTTTACGGTGAACTGAACATTTGTGAAAGCTTAAAAGGTAAGGAATTAGATGTTATACTAATGAGTGATTTCACGGACATCTACTACCAAACCAAATGGTATTTTTCTGTCTAAATTTATCATATTTGTAGCATATATATTTGCATTGTTTAATTGAAATTAAACTATTGTACAACCAAGGATAAAAAGGAATTACAGAGTTCTTCTTTGCGTCTCTTCTGAAATCAGTGATAAAAGACATCTAGCGAATCAAATATGCTATACCAAACATTTTATAGTTCCAAATGATGCCAGAGGTTGATCTTTGTCTTCAAGCTACAGCGCACTGCGATATGATCACTCATGAATAGTACATTCAGTCAGTTTACTTGGCTTTTGTATTGTGTAGCTTTCAATGTCGGTAATGCAAGTAATTAGCAGTCGCAACAACATCTTACTGATAGAATAAGACAAAGCATCGCATACGGTACTTTGACAGACCATAATGTCATATTTTGCCAAAAGTGCCACACTTGAATATTAAAATATTCTTTCTCTCTACTTTCTTATCCACTAAACAAGGAAATATAATGTCCGATTCCACGGAACCACTACTACCATCAGGTGGAGTCGCATTCGATGGGTTCAACGAAAATGTCAATACTATTCATTGCTGTTTGACAATCAATTCTGCAACTGTCTATACATATACCAATCCTGATATAACAGGCCTTGTCAATTTGAACTTTACAGAAATAATATCTAGTAATCTGGGACTCATGAACGGGTTTCAGGATGATACATGTGATTCCATCAATATAGGAAACTATAATATCAATGACAATTACCTAGATATGTGCCTTTATTACAACAAGAAAGTTACAAGCACAGATGATATTATAACCATTTTCATTTTGTGTAGTGATAAGTTGATGAAAAACTTTGTTTACAACGTATTGGACATACTAATGAAGGAATACTTTGGCAACTACAATACAGATGATGTGAACTTTGAATTCAAACTTCGGATGAAGGCTATAATAGAGGAAGAGGAAAGTAAATTAAGAAGGATAATGTCATCTTATGGTTCTCTGGGGACAGAAATTTCAGAGGTTAGGGAGTTGATGAGTGATAATATTGACAAAGTCTTACAAAGGGGAGAGAACTTAGAGAGTTTAATTGATAAGACCTCAGCTTTATCAACTAATGCTAATTATTTCAAGAGAAAAACTACTTCTGTGAAACGTAAGTTTTGGTGGTCCAATGTCAGGTTTTGGGTCATATTGAGTTCCATTGTTGTTATACTAGTTTATATTTTATTGGGTCTTGAATGCGGATTGCCACTTTACTCTCATTGCTTGCATCCAAATAAACCTAACCAACCTAATCCATCTTTTTAGTTAATTATATAAATACACCACAGTCTATATTTACCTCAGTGATAAACATATTTTCTTTGTTCAGCATATCATAGTAACACGTAAATGCCATTGTGATAGCCTCAATCATCAGCTTCATCGGAACTATTATGCTCATCGTCATTTTCTATTCCTACACCTTCCAATTCCCGCTGTTCTTTTTGAAGTTGTGACATACCTATGCTTTGACCATTCCCATCTACAGCATCATCATCGATTCCAAGCCCATCATCATCTACGCCATCGTCATCGTCATCGTCATCGTCATCGTCATCGTCAGCATCTTCATCACCATCATTATCCTCCTCTTCAGCATCTTCTCTCTCATCTTCTGTTCTTTTGTCTGCATGCGACGCCAAAGCTTGCGTTTCTAGAACTGGCGATGAGTTTATACTTAGCGATGGACTTCCACTGTTCATCAAATTAGTCAACTTCATTTTCTTATTTGAGTTGCCATTGGTAGATTCAGATTCCTCATGATCATCAACTAATGTTTCAGCTCCCGCACTTTTACTTGTCAACTGCGCAATATCTTGGTGTTTCTGCATGAGCTTTTCTGCTTTCTTCTGTTCCTTCTTCTTCACAAACTTATCTAGTTCTTCATTCAATACAGGTAAGAAATCTTGAAAACCAACCTCTGATAACGCTTTCAAAACGTCGTCTGCATTAACCACCTTACGGCCTTGCGCCTTCACAATCTGCTTTGCATGATGATAAACAAAGTTGACAAATAGAGTTGCACCCCTTTGAATCACCACTTGCGAGTCTTTACCAATTAACATCGGGTGTTCACTTGTTTGTTGAAGAATTTGCTTTGCTAGCTTATTCAGCGTTGATTTTGGAAATAAGAATTGATCTATCCCTCCATTCTCATTTGCAACCATTGTGTCCAAGTTCGTTTCTTTATCATCCTTTCTCCACCCTTTTGCTGGCATCTTATGCACCCACTTTTATCTGCAAATGGAAACCATTACTCTCTTACAGTCTTGTAGTGAGATCGAGTTTTTTGAACGAAATACCCAGTACATGCGCCACGTGTAGGACGCGTCTTCATTGTGGCGCATAACCACCAAATACATCATCCATTACACTGCAAGCAACACCGCCAAGAAGGACAGTAATATACACATCAAATTGAAAGATTCGGAATGCACCATAGGTGTTTTGATTTATAGCCAATAGTATGTGCTGAGCAAAAGTCCCAATTTGGCAATTATAAGAATTTCAAAGTTCTCTCTTATTTTATTGCCGATTATAGATAACTTCTTCATCAGTCAAATGACATCTATTGATGCAAAATTGAAGTTTAGAGCTTTGGGTAATTGTCTGGTCAATCTACCATCACGGTTTATATTACCTATATTGGACTCAACTAATATTTTGGTTCAACAAGTTATTATAAAAATATCTAGTACGACGAATGATACCTTGATAACATCAGTGGGTTGGACTGGATTCACGAGCGAAGACAGCTCTACAATCGAGCTGGATCCTGTTTTTGCAAAGAGCTTACACTTGTCGGAAGGCTCTTTATTGAGCATATCAATAGATTTGGAATCCTTAGAGCAATTGCAGGCAACATCAGTGGAACTAGAGCCTATATCGTCTTCTGATTGGGAGCTCACTGAGATTTATGCTGAATCAATTGAAGACAAGTTCTTATCGCAAGTTCGTTGCGTTTCGTTAAACCAAGTCTTGGTCATCAGGGCCAATTCAATTTTACAGGGCAGCAATAGCAACATCATCAACTACAATGTCAAAACCATCAAATCAATTGAGAGTGACGTCTCTTTTGCCAAAATTGGTAATCAAACAGAACTGCACATCATCCCCAGAATTCATAATCAACCACTAAAGCCAACTTCATTAGAGAGAAAGCGGAGGAGCGTTAGTAGTAGGAAGTCAACTTCTAGCATGAATGGCAGTTTAGAAATAATTATGAGATCAATGATAGATAAAAAGGGAAAGGGAATAACTATTTATTGTAAACCCAGGCGGGAGTTTGTCGGTGTAAACTTTGTCAACGTAAATGTTATATGTGGCCCTGGAACACCAAAGGGTGCTTCAAAGGTGAATGAAAAAGAAATAGAGATGGGACTGAATACCAATTCTTTTGGAAACGGTGTTGTTGCGAAATTGGTCCAAAGAGAGAGTGATGACGATCAGGAAGATGTTGCATTTCAGGATATTGCTAAACTGTCACCTTTATTGTCTATAACACTTGGTGTTGAAGATTCCTGCGGTGAACTAATATGCATTCAATCATGTGCAAGGAAAAACATCAAACTTGATAACGCCAACTGTGAAATCAAGATGAGTTTGTTCATACATGACTCTTCATTTTCCATTGACAATAATGTCAATTCGAACCCAACACATATTAAGGATAAAAGTGAGGTTATGAAAAATAGACAACTTATGATAGATAAACTGAAAAACCATTTAGCTTTTTTAGCTGCTGATTGCCAAATACCTTTGACCAATAATATGAAATTACCAATAATTAAAGACATATTACCATTTGGTGGAAGATTATTGATCATGGGTAAATCCAAAATGGTAAATACAAAAAGCATTAATCCATGGACACTTTTAGACCACGATACCAATTTGAATATCAAGATCAATGGAGACGAACTAGTCCCAGAATCTCGCATTCAAACACAAAATGCGTTCAACGAGGTTTTAATCGTTGGATTTGATGAAGAGTATGAAGATGCTATGCAAAACTTGAAGTATTCTGTTCCGACTTATCTCTATGGAAAATCTGGAAGTGGTAAGTCATTGTTTAGCTTCAAGATTAAGCAAGAATTTACGAAGTTAGGATATTACGTTTCTTTTGTTGATTTTGATAAAGACATTGAAGATCCATTTGATGAGACAGGAGTGAATCAGTCAAAAGACAGGAGTAAAATTTTTATCAATGTTATCAAATTCATTATTGATGCTGCTGCTTGGCACAGCCCTTCATTAATCATATTGGAGAATTTAGATAAAATTTTACCAAAAAAGTTGGAGCAAGGTGATAATGGTGTAAGCGATAGACTTACGGAATTTATGATAAAAAAATTTCAGAATTCCTTGAAGCTTCGAAATATCTCCTTATTGATAACGGGTAAGTCAAAAGATTCAATTAATCAGTTGTTATTTCAAAAACATGTGATAGAGACAGAAGTACATTTGAAAGCACCGACGAAAAAGCAAAGACAACCCATTTTGGAGCATATATTAAAATCTCGATTTCCTGATAAGTGTGATAATCTAAGTTTTCTTGGTGATGTGATTCATGAAACAGAAGGCTATTATCCATCCGATTTTACTATTTTAATTGACAGAGCCTATCATGATTTAGCAATGAATGGTGATGAAACTTTTTTAGAGAAGCATTTCATTAGAGCAATTAAAGGCTACACTCCAAATTCACTAAAAGGTGTTAAACTACAAAACAGCACAAATATCAAATGGACAGATATTGGTGGCTTATCTGAAGTTAAAAAGGTTTTGTTAGATACCCTGGAGCTGCCAACAAAGTACGAACCTATCTTCAAAAATTGTCCACTTAGACTCAGATCAGGTATTCTACTTTATGGTTATCCAGGTTGTGGTAAAACGATGTTAGCGTCAGCTATTGCGTCTAAAACTGGATTAAATTTCATTTCTGTCAAAGGTCCCGAAATTTTGAATAAGTACATTGGTGCAAGTGAGCAGTCCGTGAGAGAACTATTCGATAGAGCACAAAGCGCCAAACCATGTATTTTGTTCTTTGATGAATTTGACTCTATCGCACCAAAAAGAGGTCATGACTCAACTGGTGTCACTGATAGAATTGTTAATCAATTATTAACCCAAATGGATGGTGCCGAAGGCCTTGATGGCGTATACATATTAGCCGCCACTAGTAGGCCAGATTTACTTGACTCTGCGTTATTAAGACCAGGAAGACTAGATAAGAGTATTCTATGTGATTTACCAGACTTAGAAAACAGGAAGGACATTCTAGATGCTGTTATAAGTAGTAATGGGTTCGTTATGGATAATGATATTGATTTAAGTGAAATTGCGTCATGCACAAATGGGTTTACTGGTGCTGACCTACAAGCGGTTGCCTATAATTCTTATTTGAAAAGTGTACACGATGTATTAGATACGAAAAATAATGAACAAAAAGCTATTGAGGTTGCCGATGAAAAAGTGAAGTTCAAATTGATTGCAAATGAAAACAAAGACTATAAGACATTAAAAAGAAAAGAGCTTGAATTGGCTGATAAAATTGAAAACCTTATTAACAATGTAAAGGAAAGTTTTAATGAGGACAAAATGATGGAAGAGACA
The DNA here is from genome assembly GCA_030570395.1 of Saturnispora gosingensis. NCBI lineage: Eukaryota > Fungi > Ascomycota > Pichiomycetes > Pichiales > Pichiaceae > Saturnispora > Saturnispora gosingensis. The sequence continues at coordinate 245,156 of JAJLVU010000003.1, forward strand.
GTTAAACCAAAAATTCACATAAAACATGAGCATTTATTATCAAGCTTGAAAGACACAAAGCCATCTATTTCTTTAAAAGAATTGGAAAAGTTTCGTAAAATCTATGGCGAGTTTCAAGATAGTAAGCGTCCTGGTGAAATGAAAAATGCTGATGATAATAGTACAGATGTTGGAGTTAGGTCTTCTTTAATGTGATAATATATTTGTAAACTACTTAAAAATGATGATTATTATAGTGTGTTAAATTTTATTAATTTCAAACTATTAAACAGCTTTGCCACCAGTCGAACTTGTCAAAGTCGAAGGGGCGATGATCGGTTGTGGACTTGAACCCACCAACGTCAAGGTTAGAAGCATGACAACCAGATGAAGTAGAATACAATATCCAGCAAATAACCATCGTGTGTAAGGAGTACTCAAGACTGTTCGAGTAATTTGTATAAATACTCTTTCCCACGGACTTATTTTGGAGCTAATTCTTTGAGTTTCCAGAATTCTAAATTTTTCAATAGGATGAAGTTGTCTTTCGTAATCTTTAGCATACCTTTCATCAATGTTGTTCGCTAAAACATTACTCGTATTTGTGGAATTATTATGAAACTTCAAAAACTGAAATTTTTCATATAATTCCTTGTTGTCAGTTTTCAAAGAATTGACTTGTTTTTTCATTTCCATGATTCTACTGAAATTCTTTTTGTTTTCTTCCTCCAATTCTCTATTACGTGATCTAAATCTGTCTCTCTGTTGAGTGATTATAGGCAATAAGGATGAATCTTGCTGATTGCCTAAAATGACACTAGCGTTATCTGGAACACCACCAGCAATGGAAGCAGCTGGTGAGACTTTTCCGCTTGTCTTTGGATATTGAGAGGATGTGTATGAAGAAATCATTGACATTGTTTCCCATTGGTCATTACCTTTGGACGTTGAGCTATCAAAATTTAATAAATCGGTTTCTAGTCTGGAATTAGAATCTTGAAGTTTCTTCAGTTTGTCCGTTAAATCATTGATTTGGTTTTTTGAAACAGTCAATTCTTTTGAAAACTCTTCATTTTTGTTTCTTAATTTTACTACCTCGTCATTGAGTTTCCTATTTCTTTGAACTATTGCTGATTCAATACCATCAACTCCATCTATCAGCGACTTTTCTTCACCATTATTATTTGGTTTAACATTAGCACTTCCAGCTCCAACTTGCTTTCCAGTTTTATTATCCTCTTCATCATCTCCAAATTGAATTAGCTTTATAATCTCCAATTCTTTTTTAATATCTTGGTAATCACTAGTTTCATTTTTTATAATATTAAGAGAGGCTATTTCATTATTCAATTGCTCAATTTGGGTTTCAGAGTTTGACTTCATAGTGTTTATTTCATTCTTCAAGTTGGTAACTGTTTTCCTTTCATGTTCAAGACGAGCTACTACCATAGCATTTTCACTTTCGAGTGCACTAAGTTCATTGCGTTCAGATTGTTTAAATTTCTCTATGTCCATTTCAGATTTCGACTTGGCAGCACTAACTTCTTTCCTTAATTCTTCGTTACGATTTTCAAGCACACCAATTCTTGACTGTGCAGACTCAAGGTCTTTTTTTAACAAATTTACTTCTATTGAATCATCACCCATGACTGTCTCTTTGAAATTCACATCTTCTCCTGTTGCGTTAGTACTTTCATCAGCAAAAGCCAATTCATGGTTTTTCAATTTCCGCTTTAACATCTTTTCATTGATGGAAGATTCTTCAAGTTGTGTTTTTAGACCTTCAATTGAAGTTTGCATTTTCAATTCTGTTTTGCTCCAATTCGCCTCTTTTTCCTCTAAGACAGATTTCCATTTGTCTTCAATGGCCTTGACTTTAGTTTCACTGAGTTTCTCCATGTCCTTTTCAGTTTGAGAAATTTTGTCCTTAAGTGTATTATAGTCAGCATATTTTAATAGCTGTTTGCTTAATCCAACATTCTCTTCTTTGATCTTTTGCAACTCTTGCTGGGATTGTGAGTTCATCAATGCATTTTTGAGAAGAGGTTTTGGATCAGGAACTTCTGCTAAAGCTCTATATACTTTGAAAAAAGTAGTCTCAATTGACTTGGTTCTTTTGTTCAAATTGTCAATTTCATTCTGATACGCCTTTAAGAGTGGCGCAAATTGTTCCAATTTCTCTTCATCTTCAAGCTTCTTGAATGATTTAGTCTTCGTAGCCAATTCCTTTCTACTAACAAGAGATTCTTTCTGATACTCTTGGATTGCAACTCCCCGTTCATCTAAATCAACCTGCAATTTGGGCAAGTCAACACTGGCCCAAACATTAACAGCACTCTCCACCAACGACTTATCTTCTCTCAGGTCTCTGGCTTCACCTACCTCCATTTTGCTTTTAATAAAAAACGACGTGTTGATAAAATATTTCCGCAAACATTAAAATCTCATCAACACCAAGATCGGAGATCTGTTAATGCAAAGTTGAATAGTGCTCTTGCCATGATCATATTTATAGGGGGACCAAGTGGAACAGGGAAGTCTACAATTGGGCATGATATTTCTAATATGTTAGGTGGAGCTTATACTTTTATTGAAGGAGACGACTTACATCCTCCTTGCAACAAGAAGAAAATGATTGATGGCATTCCACTGACTGATGACGACAGATGGCCATGGCTGAAGGTTCTAACGAACACCGCTAAAAATGTTACAAATGGAAATGTGGTTGTTACGTGTTCAATGTTGAAGGTTAAGTATCGTGAGTTTATTAGAGATGAAATTCCGTCCGTTGCGATGATTTTGTTAACAAACACTTTCGATACTATCTATAATAGGATGAAACAACGTAAAAATCATTTCTTCAAAGCTTCAATGCTTCAGTCTCAATACAACGACTTTGAGCCCCGTAAAGAGCACGAAGCAAACGTTATATCCATACAATGCGGAGAAAGATCCGTTGACGAAATTACAAATGAAGTCTATACACTGTTGAAAAATGACTTTAATGCATAACGACTAATCTGACCAGTTACTTTTTTCTTTTAGTATCATAGATATTTCTCAAGTTTGCAGTACTATTCATTAATTCGTAGTTTCTCTTCTGAACAGCCATATTATACTGTTGATTAGAATTATTGATAGAGAGTGTAGTATTATTGTTATTGTTGTACGCATTGGAACTCGACGCAGCATTGGCTGGATTAGCCCCTCCGAGTATATCAACATCGTCTTTGTGGATTTTCCTACGGGGATACTTAACTTGGGTATCTTGAAATATGTTTGTAATCGGTTTAGGGTCTTGGACACTGAACCAGTCATGTTTCATTGAACCTAATGCATTAATTCTTGTAATTGGATCATATAATAATAATTTTTTCAGTAAGTCAAAACACAATTGGTCATTACCCCCATTACTATCATACCATGCTTTTAAATTTGACGGGAATAATGTAAATTTTGACATATGACTAAATTCAGGATAATTTGATAACGTCGGCCACGTTTCGAGTGAAGGAGTACCTAATATCTCCAGTATTTTCAACAACTGATTTTCTTGAAATGGCATATGTTTTTTGTTATCCATTTTTGCTTCTTCACCTTTGAAAACAGGTCGCAATGAAATCATTTCCGCTAAAATGCATCCAACTGCCCACAAATCAACCGCAGGCGTATAATGTTTTGCACCTAATAGTAACTCCGGTGCTCGGTACCAAATAGTAACAACAACTTTGTCACCAGAATAAAGAGATTGTAATTGGTTGTTGAATTTTCTAGCAAGACCCAAATCACCAACTTTAACAATACCTTCTTTGGTAACCATAATATTGGCAGGTTTTAAGTCTCTATGCATCACCCAATTCTGATGCAAATATGAAAGTCCCTGCAAGATTTGAAATATAGTTGACTTTAACATTAATTTAGTGATCGGTTTAATTTCAGGATGTGAATGATGATGTATAATTTGTAGTAGATCATATTCAGCAAACTCGAATATCATAAAAATGCACTTCTTCTCTAAGATGATTTCCGTTAACGTTGATATGTTCTTGTGAATTATTTCGTTACACAAAGACATTTCTCTTACAGCGGACTGCGATATGCCTGTATGATACATGACTTCGTTGTCTCTTGAATCTGATTTGAATTTCTTGATAGCAAACAATTTCTGTGTATTAGATTTACTTTTAGCCTTGTAGACTTTACCGTATGTACCAGCGGCGATATAACCAAGCACATCATACTTGTCAATTATTGATAATCGTTGAGCCTCCCGCCGATTTTTGAATAAAGACATTGTGTAAAAGCTATTGGGAGCCATTTGAACTGTATTCGTTTGGTACTGCCTAGATTGGTGTTTTGAAACTCCTCCACTAGGTATCTGAATTTGTTGCTGTGCTTGATGTTGCTGTTGTTGAATTTGCTGATTTAGTGGCCTTTGAGATTGCTTAATTATTTGTTGCTGTTGTTGCTGCTGTTGAGCTCGGAGCTGTTGGGCATATAATAATCGATTCTGCATATTCATATTGGCAGCACTACCTGTGCTATTCTTGCCATTATTCATTGATCTTTTATAAAACTGGGATTGATTAATAGAAAGTTCATTCACCTTAAGGATGAATTAAGTTATGGAACTAAGTAAAAATTTTATTAAGGTTTTGTAATTGTGTACAATTGAACCAATACATAAAACTAGTAACATAAACAAAATCGGATTGAACTATATACATGAACTAAATGGTGTCTTTGGTGACCTTTGGCTTTCTTTTAAAAATGGATTTGCCAACTCTCGTGAGTGATCGGATTACAAATTGATCAAAAAATGGTGCTAGCATGATAGCGGAGATCCATATAAGAGGCGTCAAAACTCTAATGGTGGCATATGCGTTAGCCCCAGCCAACTCAGCGGTCTGTTTATCCCCTCTAGATTCATCCCAATTTGTCAACCCATTATGCATCATTTCAGCACCTTTGACAACAATATTTTCTGGCAAAAACGGCGGTTGAACTTGCCACTGATCGTAAATATACCAGAGTATCAAGAAGGGAACGATTGAAAGTACTTGCTGCAGAATTGCAATGCTTATAATGAATCCACCGGGCCTCAAAAGCATTGATCTCATATATGGTTTCAAAATAAGCGGTGTCTTTTCGTAGTACTTATTTCCAGCTAGACCCTTAACTTTCTCCACGTCTTCAATATCTGATAGTGTTTTTGCAGACTTGATAAAGTCTTGTTCTGCTTTCATTGATTCGGGTGTCTTTTTTATCTTTGAGTTCCTTTTGTAAATAAGACTTACCAATGGGGACTCTGAAAAAAGCCTGGAGTGCAAGCGCCCAGTTGAAACAACCGTCCTTTGCATTCGCATTACATGTATTGGGTTTATACGTGGCAACAATAGCATTATATATAATTCGAATGAAATAATAGGTAAGAAAGAGGGGAGAAAAAATGATGGATTTTCTATAATGAATAGAGTTGAATTGAATTAACTGCAAATACTACAAATGAAGCTGACGGCGGAACTGACAGGAAAGATTCAAAAAGGTATACCAATTAAATCGATTGTAGATATTCTTTTCTTATTGGAAGAGGAGCATTAGTATCGTCGCATTGCGATCTATTGATGGCAACCCACTTAGGTTCATCTTTGAACAATCTCAGTGCTTTCACGTTTCTTTCGTTTGTCAAGGTGAAGCGGTGGTAGATACCAGCTGGTAGAATCAATAAATCATACTGTTCGACTTCGCATCTGATCCATTTATCATTGGCGCTTCTCACATCAAAGTAGCCAGTACCGCCAGTGATATATCTAATCTCCTCGTCTTCATGTAAATGTTCTTCAAAGAAGATATTTAACTTCTCGTCAAGTGCCTCCTTACCACCAGGGAACGTTGCGTCGCTTAATACCACGTTATCTCTATTCTTGTATTGCCTCTCAACTGCTAATTGATCAACTTCTTCTAGGGTCTTGATTTTTTTATAGAAGACGCCAATACTGGCCAGTTCAGGTTCTGAAACGGAGACACCAGAATCATGGGGATCTGTCATCCCCTTGGACGTATCGTTGTCATAATAGTAAAACCTTGCCATGCTGTTATGTGATTGTGCAGAGAAACAGAGGCAGATATCACATGGCTAATTAGAATTTATTGTGGCTCCTAAACTAGGTCAATTTTTTGCACCATGAAAAGTACCAATTTAGTTATGAAGAAAGCAAATTTATTACTAACAATGTATACAAAGTATATAGAGTTATGTAAAGTCACCAAGGAAACAAAAAATAGTAAACCATTTATACTAATAAAGAGAAAAAAAGGGGAACCCAAAAGTAGTAAAATAAGAAAAATCCATCCATGATATATAATAGTATAATACAACCAAAAAGAGAAAAACCTAGGGGGAAAGAGGAACAAAAAGAGTAGAAGTGCTTTTATTTAAAAAAATTGAACAATTAATTAAATAACCTTAACATGACGTTTGACTTCGTTTTTGATGAGTTCATTGACTTTGTCAAGATCTCCGATTGTGATTTCTTTCATTGTGAAATCCAAGACAGTCAACTGATTAACCAGAGACTGCTTTGTGGAGCCAGAAATGGCGCACAATTGATTCCAGTCGACTTTGGAAGACTTTGCAACTACCAGAGACACTGCATTTAGCAACAAATGATTGAAATCATTGGAAGAGAGAGCAGTGTCGTTTTTGGCAAGAAGCTTGTCAATAAGAACGTAACAAGTGATCAATTGATTCATGTCAAGCTTGAAATGCTTACAAAGCTTTTCGACAACTGACTTCACGTTATGAATGGAGCCTGGTAAGTTGAACTTTGCGTGGATGTGTTCACAAATCAAGGAGATGGTGACTGAGACCAACTTGGCACGGGAGTTCGATTTTAAAGACACGAAATCTGCGCGCTGTTGCTTCTTGGTCAGTTCCATATCCGTTTCAAAGTCTGAATCGGAGTAATAGTCAGAGTCGACATCAGACATTAGGTCCGGTAGGTCTTCATTTTGCGCAGAACACTCACTTGGGACACTGTATTCAAACTGGAAGGAGGTCATGTCCTGTAAAGGTAACTTGATAAACTGAGAGTTGACTTTTATATGAGAAAAAGAATAAAGAGGTAAGCCAAAGTGTTGAAAAGGTGGCTTTTGAAGTATAAGATAGTGACTTCTTTGATCAAGCAAAAAAGTTAGAACAATTCAAGTTATATGTGATTTCTGTACAAGAGAACGGGGGGCTTGAATTAAAATGAGATGCCGGTAACCATTGTAGACGTAAAAATTCAAAAATAACAAAACACAAAGCAAATGTAAATGGAGTTTAGATTTATTAGAAAAAGCGGACCAATAATTGCACGGATTGAGATGCACTAGCTGAGATGCACAAATTGAAACTGCAACTAAACTGCTGCTCCTAATTTAGTCCAAGATTGAACAAGGAACAAGGTAGTAGATATTATTTTTCTCTGTGCGCTCCTTCTCACCTTTTATACTTTGTCGTGAGTCATAAACGGAATGCCGCTTACGTAAGTCCCGCCCCAAATGGCTTTATGACTAACCAGAGTGGAGTGAATCATCAGCACTGGAAGCTAGTGAATCATTGTGAACGTGACTATTGGCGGTTGTACCTTATCGACACAGCGGACAGCGTGGTCACTGAAATCACGTGGGTCGTCAGCACAAGCATTTGGTAAATTCAATAGACGTCAGGTGCACCGTAGATGTGTCATCATCAGACCTCTGCCAGCGCACAACAAGAACGCACGATTGCTAGTAGTGTAAGGGTATAGTAATGTGGACCTGATCGCATGTGGCTGAATTGTCACTTGATCAGATATTTGCATGCAATGCTGTATGCATCGGGAAAGTATAAGCGTAGTTGTGAACACAACCGAAGGCGTGGGATTGGAATACAGTACTATCAAGGTAGTAGGTAACCAGTTTTTGTGACACACTCGATGGGAGTAGTTCTAGCTTGAAGACGTTTTAGATGTCTTGTGAAACGATGTGCCACTACTAATATGTACCGACAGTATGAGATGCGGTGGCTGTTCAATGGTCACATCAAACAGTTATGTGGTCGGCATTTTGTATGTCGTGCATCCAGACTGAACCACTCGGAAAATGTTTTTTCAGTGTTCATGTTGACCTTCAGCATGTGGACACACCGATCGTGTTAGCATTGAATCGCTAGGTTAATTGCTGAATTGCATTTTTTCCAAAGATACTAGGCATTGAAGTGAAACGATTTTTGCCATAAGGTAACACTTGCAAAGAAACCGTTTTGTGTATAGTTGCTACTCACGTTTGATACTTATCACGCAACGAAAGTGACAACAAAGAGAGCAGATTATAGTATGCACAATTGCCATTATTCCTTTCATACGCCACGGAAGTTAGGGATGTTTCTTTCTTTTGACAAGCTAATATAGTTTCAACTAAGAGGCCCAAACACAAAAGCTGTAGTACCTCACATCGCTTGTCAATCATATGTTCCGTATTTATGCCTCCTATTTATATCTTACTAGCAAGACAAAAGAAGGTTATTGTGTCATCCAGCCTCATTTATTGCAGGACGTGATATTAACGCATCGATGAACATTTCATTGGCTTACACTGAATGTCAATGTATTTCTTAAAGTACCGTTTGTACTGAGCACTTTTTGCTTACAGACATATTCGAAATCACACTGATAACGAAATGAATGATACTTGTATTTACACCACATACCTAAGGCGATGTTTATCAATGCAAGCTCTGGCGCAGGCCGAATTGGGCACTACAAGTTCTCAAAGGAATAACCTGTACACAAAAGTTAAAAAAATACTTAACCCTGAATGAACTTTAGACTGCAACGTAAGACTGCAACGTAGGCTTTAAAACAACGTCTAATACAATATTCCTCCGATTAACTACATCAGATATGAGAATCATTCTACCTGTCTATTATTTCTAGTGTCCATGATGTAGCACGATTATTCAAAGCTGTAGCCATAGACGTAGGCGTCAACGAGACTTGGTGATCCATTCAATCTGCCAACCTTTGGAATGGTTGCCAGTCTTGTGAAACCTAGTTTATCCCAAATTTTGTAACTGCCGACGTTATTTGTGTAAACTAAGTTGAAAATGCTACTGGTGTAACCCAGCTGTGGTGCCCAGCAGAGGTACATCCTGCCCATGAACTCACCCGCTCCAAGTCCTCTAAACTCTGGGTTCACGATAAAGCCGCCGTTGCATACGTGAGAACTTCTGCCAACATAATTGGGTTTGATGTAGAACGCACCAATGATAGCGTGGCCGTTAATGTCATTATGCGAGGCAATGTGGCCGTCAAAAAGGACCGCCACAAACTTCGGCAAGTAGTATTCCTCAAACGCCTTCCTGTTTAGCACCTCTTCAATTGGATACGTCTTACCTTCGATGATGATGTCGTTGAGAAGATCTTGGAGCTTCTGCTTCACCCATTCTGGCGTATCTTCCTTCGAAGCAAAAGGCACCATAGTTACTGGGGCACCATTCTTCAGCGTGCCATGGTATAGTTCCCCGACACCGGCCTCTAACTGACCTTTTGTCATAATATTTTAAATAAGCTACAGTCACTATCGGTGATAAATATTACACATTTTTGTCAATTCATTTTTCACCTATAACAAACCACCAATTAATACAATAGGTACGGATAATCAGTGCGTGTGATCTAATTATAATTCCTATCATCTCGCAGATGATAGCAATGTATGAAAACCGATAATTCCATGATCGTGGGCCCCTTAATTGCTCCATACTTTTTTATTTTCCCCTTTGTTGAAAATAGAGTCCGATATCCTCCAGATTGTTTAGCTGCTACCGTTAGGGAGGCTTTTAAGTAAGCAAGCGATGCCATTGGACTAACCAGAGACTCAACGAAACGAGCAAGTTTTCGGTGGTACAGGAACCATTTGTCCAGACCAATCAGTGATGTATTATTCACATTCGCATGCCCGCCAGCCAAAGTTTGATCAGTTCAAAGCCAGCTGAGGCTCGTTACATTCGTTGATCAAGGATACCACGTTGGCCTCAAAAGAGGGGATCCGGATTGGCATCTCCAAAGTGTAGAATGGGTTCTTCATCACGTAGTCACAGTAGAGCTCGTACAGTAAGTCGTGGATGCTGTTGGCACCTGCCTCATCCACATCTTTAGACGTAAACAACACAAACTTCAGCCCCGACACCGTCTGGTCAACGTACACATTGAAGTCCTGGCACTCGACGCTTCGCAGACCAGACCGGTTGCAATGTTGGCGACCTCCGTTTGGATTCTCGCTGCCTTTGATCTTCGGTGTTATCTGCGCTGCAATGGCATGAATCCCATGTAGATTACTGGCAATGACTAGCAAGTCGTTTGCTGTTTGCCTCTTGATTGGGTTGCTGCTGTGGTCCACATGGTAGTGGTAGAGGAGCGATCCACTTTTGGATATAACGTACAATGAGTAGACGGCCATTTGTCTCTTACACTGTTGCTATATCGTTATTGTCCACTGGGGCCCTCTGGTTCTTCTAATGTAACAGTGAGCAAAATCCTGACAGCTGAAATTCGTAGTGGAGTTATCGGATTCGGTGATCCATCCAAAATTTTCACTTATATAAGTAACAGGCTATTCCTATATATTTGAGATTAGTAATAGAAGGGCTCTGACACAGGAGATAATAGCCAACACTATAAACTTAGTCCTTCCATACACACATTTACAGGTAAATTGCAGAGAAGAGAATGGCGACTGTTAAACCAAGACTATTAGCTCCAAGACCATTGGATAAGCCAGTGACGCAGATATCAGTGTCCAAATCGTGGGTGCTTCCTCCAAGACCTAAGCCAGGACGCAAGCCAATCCAAGAGGATCCACCAACCAAGCGCAAGGCACAGAACCGAGCAGCACAGAGGGCGTTTAGAGAACGAAGGGCCAACAGAGTGGCTGAACTTGAAGACCACATCATGAAGATGCAGAGGGAGTCTAGCATCCAGGAGGGGATTCTCAGAAACGAAATCAACACACTTCAGAATGAGAATGGTGAACTTAAGCAGCGGTTGCTGGAGCTGGAATTGCAACTCCAGAGCTCTAGAACTTCAGTCAGCTCAGACTCCCTCGAGTCTCTCCTCAACATGGAACCACAAGCTGCAGTTCCGCTCAACAAAGCGACAAGCTTGTCTAGTTCAAGTAGAAAAAGATCGCTTTCACCATCACAGGAAATTGATTTCACAGACTTCTTCAACACTTCCAAGAAAATCAAAAAGATGCCAGTCCTAAACGACTTCATGGGTGCCACCAGCACGATAACAAATACAACTGATTCCAATACTTTACCTCCAATAAGTTTGAAACTTATTCAAGAAGCTAACAATAAAATAAACGAAAATACTGCCATAAGTAACGAAGATGCGTTTGAAAGCTGCGGCTTTTGCTCAGACGATACCCCTTGTGTGTGCAGGGACGCTGCTAAGCAGCAGAAAGAGAACATCGAAAAGGAAATCCAACGCAAGGAACGCGAACTCATCAGTGAAATTGTCAGAGACGTGAGGTCAGATGTCAAGCAAATGGCACAATGCTCTGGTGATCCTGGATCGTGTGAAAAATGTCAAGTAAACCCTCAAATGACCAAGTTTTGTAAGACAGTTGCTACGAACCCAAGAGATTTGCCTTCATTATCAAGCTTGGGTCTTGATAAGCACTACATTCCTTGTAGCGATGCTTTCAGAATGCTTCAACAGAAGGTCCCTGTTTCTGATGTCTCAAGATTGGCTTCTACTTTAAACCGTTCTGGTATGATGGTGGAAGTGGAAAGTGTAGTTTCTTGTATCAGAGACTTGGATAGAAGTTTCAGCAAATAGATAGACATGGCTTTTGACCTCCATTACTGGCTTTTTTTTATGGTTTATCATCGGATTGTTATATATTAAATTTTTACTAGGGTGTTTTTTACAATTCTTTACTTATTGTTTCCGTCTTTACTTGATTGGAGATAATTGCTTCTGTTGAAACTTTGTAGTTGGTCAACTGCTGTCTAATATTATTACAATTCTCGATCTAATAAGTCAGTAAATTTCTTAGTTTACTGATCATGACTTGTACTTTTCAGTTCCTTGCTTCAAATTAAAAAGCCACCGGTGAGTTTAATGGTGCACCCTGGCTAAACATGAATTACTGTAGATGGCTAGATATTTTGTTGATGATTAAAAAAATGCACATTTTGATATTTGCCAGCAACTTTTTCTTTCTGATTAATGCAACTACAACGAGTCTTTAACCAATTAAAGACAAGAAATAATCCACTTATTGCATTTACGGCCGTTTCAACTGTTTTACTATCTACATTGTTTGCCAATTCTAGAAGATCAATGTCTACAAAACTTTTTAACCCACCTCAACAGGCACCAATTTGGGATCATACTCCTGATTTGATATTAATTCAAACAGAAAAGTTGATCAAAGAGTCCAAAGATCTAGATGACAAGATTAGTAAAGTTGCTTTGAGTGGTGTTACTGTTGAAAATGTTATTTACCCAATTGCTGATTTGGAAAACAAGCAATCGGGTTTATCAAACCAACTTTCATTTTATCAACATGTATCATCCAACAAGGAATTGAGAGACGCCTCTAATGCATCTGATGCTAAATTTAGAAAGTACTCCATTGAGGCAGGTCTCAGAGAAGATGTCTTCAAGGTGATCGATGCTGTCTATAAAAAGTATGCTGAAGACGACTCAATCGACAAAGAAACCAAGAGATTTATTGAAAAAATTCATAATCAATACAAAAGAAATGGTCTTTCATTGCCATTGGAAAAGAGAGAAAAGGTGAAAGAGTTAAAGCAAGAGCTTTCTGAGCTGGCGTTGAAGTATTCTTCAAATTTGAGTGAAGAGACTGAATCAATCTTATTTTTAAAAGACCAACTGCAAGGTGTTCCTGAAGACGTTATTGAAAACTTTGAAGTAGTTGAAAAGGATAATGAAACATTGTATAAAATGACTTTTAAATACCCTGATATTTTCCCTGTTATGAAATATGCAAAACTTGAGGCTACTAGAAAAGAAGCATTAGTTGGTGATCAAAATAAAGTTGCTGAAAATGCTGATATCTTAACGAAAGCTGTGAAGCTTAGAGCTAGATTAGCCAAGTCGCTTGGTTATAGCAACTTTTCTGAGTACATTTTGGAAGAAAGAATGGCAAAAACACCGGAGGCAGTCAATGAATTTCTTGAAGATTTGAAAGTAAAGTTAAAACCTTTAGGTGAAGCTGAAATCAGACTTTTAAAGGAAATGAAGAAGAAGGAAACTGGTGACGACAAGTATTACCTATGGGACCAGAGATATTACAACACCAAAATGCTAGAAGACCAGTATAATGTTGACGAATTGAAAATTGCTGAATATTTCCCAATGAAAAATACCATTGAAAAGATGTTATCCATTTACGAAACAATTTTCAAATTGAAATTTATTGAAATTCTAAACGATTCGAAAGATTACAATACATGGCATGATGATGTCAAACAATTCCAAGTGTGGAAGATGGATAATAGTGAAGAGCCGGACTTTGTTGGTCACCTTTATTTTGATTTGCATCCAAGACAAGGTAAGTATGGCCACGCCGCCAATTTTGGTTTGAAAGCTGGTTACTCTGACATTGAAAGTGGTAAGAGAAGCTATCCGGTTACGTCATTAGTTTGTAACTTTACCAAGGATACCAAAGATAAGCCTTCTTTGTTGAAGCATGGGGAAGTTGTAACCTTTTTCCATGAATTAGGTCATGGTATTCATGACCTCATGGGTAATACCAAATATGCTAGATTCCATGGTACATCAGTTGCGTGGGATTTTGTTGAAATGCCATCACAACTACTTGAATACTTTTGCTGGGACAAGAGTCAATTGAAGGAGCTTTCAAGTCATTATGTCACTGGGGAGCATATGTCAAATGATTTGATTGACTCGCTAGTTGCTTCAAAGCATGTCAATGGTGCTTTGTTCAATTTGAGACAATTACATTTTGGTTTATTCGATATGGCGCTACATACTAGTGAAGATGGCGAAGTTGACATGAACCTGCTATGGAACAAACTTAGAGAGGATATCTGTTTGATCAGTAATGGCGGTATAGAATTCAAGGGCTATGGATCATTCGGTCATATGATGGGGGGCTACGCATCTGGTTATTATGGGTACCTTTGGTCTCAAGTTTTCGCAGCTGACGTATTCTACAGCAAATTTAAAGCGAATCCATTAAGTGTTACCAACGGTGTCGCTTACAGGGACCAGGTTTTGAGTAAGGGTGGTTCTAGAGAGGAGAGCGAGTCACTCAAAGTGTATCTTGGTAGAGAGCCTAATAGTGAAGCCTTTTTGAAGGAGTTGGGAGTTTAGTAGCCGAATAACAGCCCGGTACTATTGCACCAATTGTGAGATGATCCCTTTTATTTTTAGCAATCTTGTATAGGACACAATAGCTGAAGAGATCAAATAAGAATTTGGCCGCTGCTTTTGGAGAGGTTGAAGTCGGATCGCTGTTTTGTACCTTAATTTTAAGGAGAATGTTTAGTGATAAATCCTATTGTTTGATGCAAAGTATATTTAAAAAAGCGAGACCTGCATCTGAAAAATAGAGAAAAATCATGTAATATTGAAAGGATTGACTACAAAGAAACACATGTAAGTAACCAAATTAAAGGTCCCAGTACAAACGGAAACGGCACTTGTTCTCTAGATAAATCAGGAGAAAACTGTAATGTTACTTAGATATATAAAGGATGGATTTCGCCAAAAATTATTTATTTTGGTTACATACTATTTCGAAAACTGCAGACAACTTTGGGCAGGATGATGGGTTACAAGAGTGAAGAGTTTCTACCAACTTATAAGGGCTTCATTTATACAACAAAGGATGCATTGATCATAATTGACCAAGTATTGAAAAATAATATGAACTATGTAACAAAGCGACCAACAGAGAAAGATAAGCATAAATACATTAAATCGGGTAGCGTTTTTGTATTCATTGAACAGTACAGTCAGATTAAGAGATGGACGGACGGTATTTCATGGTCGGCGTCAAGAATGCTTGGAAAATTTTTGATATATAAGGAGAATAAGCACAATGAATTAGGGGACGCCGTTAGGAGAAGGAAAAGCAATGACGATCTTGAAGAAAAGCTACCAATTACAGCATATGAGCTATCTGGAGGTGACATGCTTAATTCAGTGTATGAGAATGGGGGCGGCACCAAACTGAAGTGCGGTGAGCACTTCATGAAATGCTCGCTGGATACGAGCCTAATAAAGAAGAGTTTTTCAATTACGGTAAAAGAGGGTAAATGGAGTGGAAACACAATTCACCTTGTCTCCTACTACTCGTACGAAGACGTGTTCCACCGTCGACTTCCAATCCCATCCACTGATTCTACAGTTGCTGATAAAAGCGTATCCCTCGAGCTACTCAAAGCCACAAATTCTTTCACTTATAAACGATCCAGGAACGACTACGACGATGGAGAGTTTATGACGCTGCTTCGCAATTTGAAAGAAGATGGATTTGATGAGGATGAAGTGACTCGGTACTATACTGTATCAGAGGGGTCTGAATATGATGGTCAAAACGATCGAAGTGATCAACAAGCCGAATATTTCAGCTTAAAACCCGAAAACAATGGGAAAAACGTCTCACCACCGCCATATTGGGAAATCGATCCTCCATTATCGAGGTTCAGCCCATCCCTTCACAACAGCAGCTCCTTCAGCAGCGACTACGAAGTTGACTTCATCAACAACCTCAGTATTTACGAGTCTGGACTGCCAGCAAATTACAACACATACCACAACAATGAAATTTACGAACCGCGATGTAGTGCGGACTCGATTAGTGTCCAGACATTTAAGTACCTGGAACCTCAGGTCAAGGACACTAAGCACTTTGCACTTTGCACAAATTATAAGCCTCACCACTACAACACCGATACCTTCATGGCAACACCGTATGCTGAAAAGCGGGCGCATGTTGTGTACACGCACTACCCAATAGCAGCGATACTAGAGAGCAAATACAATAACTCGCTGCTGGAGAATGCTTCTCTGTCTGACGATTCATACCCGTATTAGAGGCAAATAAACTTTTGTTTCAATTCCATTTCATCATCGTTTACGCACCAGCCAATTGTATAATAGAGCCAAATGTATCGGCAACTTTATCTTCTGTATAATTCAACATTTTTACTTTTTTTTTTTATGATAGTGGGAAGCTGCACTTGGTGCATCTGAACCGTTAGCGGTGTTGCAATGCACAAACCCGACCAGGGTGAGAGGCTAGCTGAAAAATTTTCCACTTCACGTTTTCGTGGCAAAAGCGTGTCCTACACACGAACAAGCCGCCGTGGGGAGCGCAAGTGCACTGCGAAGCGCCCGTAGCACCAGCATAGCTGCACCGCTGTACATGCCTGTGCGCAACAGTTGCAACGTTCGAATCCGGTAAAAAGTAGCGTGTTAATTAACAGCCGCTCTGATACGGTCTCGCCCTTTTGGCATATACCGAGATAGTACACAGTAACGGACATGCATGACGCGTCCTCGTGCATGAGAAATTTCAAGTGAAACTCAGTTCCTCCCTACTATTGTTTGGACGCTGGTATTCTAGATTGCTCTGTTGCTTCGCTAGCCTTCTCTACGTAATCCCAAAAGGTGCAAGCCGGCGCCACAATGGCCCCAGGCCCACTGGGAACGGGTCTGCGCTACTGCCAAAGCGCACCCGTCTCCTGTGAGCCGCCGTGGTTCAAGCTCTCGGTGGTACCACATTATGTCTACGAGTGACTATTCTAATTTTGAATGTTTACTTGGCATACAGCGGCTTGCATTGTGGTGCGGGTGGTGCATCCACTTGCAATTTAGCCGTAGCCGCGTTTGGAC
Source organism: Saturnispora gosingensis (assembly GCA_030570395.1). NCBI lineage: Eukaryota > Fungi > Ascomycota > Pichiomycetes > Pichiales > Pichiaceae > Saturnispora > Saturnispora gosingensis. The sequence continues at coordinate 262,063 of JAJLVU010000003.1, forward strand.
CACGTCTCAGGTCCCAATGCAGTAATTTAATACGCTCAACCTGGTCCCTGCTCTCAGTCCGCTCACTTGCTGTCACCGTGTCTTGTGCTCTACGCGTGCCTGTGTCGAGTGCTGGGTGGCCAGGCAACACCACTGCGCGCGCCAAGTTACCCGACCACACTCTACCGCTCACTTTCTGTCCTACTTTTACTGCCCGGGGAACGCTGCACTGCCCGTTCTGCGTCTTTTTTCTTATTATAGCCGCAATTCTGTGCGCATTGCGTAAGCATTCTTCCAACCGCTGTGTGCCCTGCTGTAAACCCGCTGTTATTATGAGGGGGGCAGGGGAAATCCAAAAAAAAGATGAGTAGGAAAATTTTGTGACTCGGGTGAGAAGAGCAGCGGGCGAGAAGGGGTGCGCATCAGGTCGTGCACCGTGACAGAACCACGTGTTGCATGATACTCCGCGCAGAAACGTGAGGCACAACAGCAGCGCGTGAGACGGTGCACGGGTGTTGGCGGAAGAGCGCATTACGTAAGCTTACGTAAGCAGGAATTCCCATTTGACAAGTGGTAGCGACTGAATCATTGGGGGGAAAAAATAGAGAGGAGAGGTTAGGTTAGATACGTATAGTGTGTGCTGGGAAGGAAGTGAAAATTGAGGAATAAGTGCAGGTGATCATGCCGATCGAAGAAGGAGATACACCTAAACGCCACCACATCACAAGCGAAACGGACATATTGGCGGTGGACGTACCGATAAGCACTCACTCAGAGGAGGTGATTCATTTTCGATTGAAGCTAACGCAGAACGAAATAACGTCAGCGTCAGGAGCGTTTGCAGGGTTTCTGTCGGGGTTGGTGGTGTGCCCGTTGGACGTGGCGAAGACGCGGTTCCAGGCACAGGGTGCGTTTTTGCGAACGCTTGATGATGGCAGCCAAACATCGCAGGCGAAGTTGACTTCTTTCAATCAGTGTAAGTACAAAGGTGCCATGCACTCAATGCAGCTCATATGGAAGGAGGAGGGGCTCCGCGGGCTCTATCGAGGCGTGGTGCCGATCACGCTGGGCTACTTCCCCACCTGGATGATCTACTTCAGCTGCTACGAGCAGTTCAAGTCGTTTTATCAGAGCACATTTCACGATGCCAATGTAACATACTTTGCAAGCGCAATTTCCTCCGGCGCCATCTCCACCACGCTCACAAACCCAATATGGGTGGTCAAGACAAGGCTCATGCTCCAGATGGACAACGGCAAGACCATCTACGACAGGTTCGGACCCAACAACCTGAACCGAAATCACCAGTGGTACAATGGCACCCTAGACGCTTTCAAGACCATGTACAAGTCCGAGGGCCTAGGCGTCTTTTACAGGGGCTTGCTACCCTCCTACTTCGGCCTTGTCCACGTCGCCATCCAATTCCCTCTCTACGAAAACTTCAAGCATCTATTCAGTATCAGCGAGGGTGACGTTGAGCAGCAGCCGAGTGTCCTCCAGTTTACGAAGTTCGTCCTAGCCTCCTCTCTCTCCAAAATGATTGCGTCCGGTGTCACTTACCCCCACGAAATCGTGCGTACCAGAATGCAAATGATTACTAATTCCAAAGCTGAATTAAAGGAATCTCAGCTCAGGGGTCTCTATAGAGTTGTTAAAACCATTATAAAAACTGAAGGAATCTTGGGATTTTACAGCGGCTTTGTTATCAATTTAGCAAGAACTGTCCCTTCTAGTGCGATCACCCTGGTTTCCTTCGAATACTTCAAAAAGTATCTTCAAAAGTATTCTTGAAGGTGGTGATATATTATATATTTCATGGCATATTTTTTTTTCTCCCTCTTAAACTCTAAAACTTATTTAATCAATACTTTTTAACATTCACATCTTTATCTTTATATATTACTAAAACCAGCTCTTGCTCATCAGATTGCATTACTGCTATTAATCACTCATTGGAACATCGGTTAATATTTGTTAATAAAAAAATCACAACAGCTCTAACTCTTTGGTACAATGTCAATATCATTCGTTGGCGCCTTACTGTTTTTTCTTTGGTCTGTTGTTGCCGCCACAGACCAGAAAGTGGATCTATACAGTAGAATACCCGAATCTCTTTCTCTTAATACATTTGACAACGATTTGAAAGCAGGATTTCACCTGATTGAATTTTTCTCTCCACAATGTCCCCATTGTAACACCTTGTTACCAACTTGGGTTGATCTATACGAAAAGCATGTTGATGATAGCTCAATTAGTATTAGACAAGTCAATTGTCTTGTCAATGGTGATCTTTGTGATCGTGAATCTATTCAGTATTATCCAACAATAAGGTTTTATGGTCCTGGATCCAAGTTGCTAGGCTCCATGACCTCCTCTAAAAAGACTGTTGAATCTTTTGATGCGTATATCAATGAACAGCTGATCAACTGGGGCGAAGATGTTCAATTTGAAAATGGTGTCAATCCAATTTTTGAAAAAAACAAGTTACTTAGTGGAATAGAACTGGCAAAAATATTATCTGGGGATCAATTAACAAAGCCAATGTTGCTTTCCTTTTGGCCTTCCACGGATGAAGATCTAAATGATTCAACATTTCAGTCAGATCAGAAAACTACCAAATTTTTTCAACATTCACCATCGTGCTATCTATTTAGAAACATTTGGAACCTTTCACTAAAAAGTTTGAGTGATCTTGTTGAAAATGATGAGTTATCATTCAATTACTTCAATTGTAAAACAAATCCAAGTATTTGTAAATCACTTAAATATCAAGAGTTACTAGAATCTGGTTACAGTGAAGATGGTGTTCCAAAGGTTGCACTTATTTTACCAAACAAAAACGGTGGTAATCTTATTAATTATCGTTTGAACAATAAAGAAGTGATGACGACATCTGTGAATAATTCCGTAAAGCGATTAATTCATTGGACAGAGAGATTAGTGAGAAGTTCCAATGTAGAGTATCAGTCATTCAGCGAAATTCAAGATAATTTAAATGCAAAAGCTGTGCTAAATACCCCTGATAGAATAAGTGCGGTTGAAGATTATTCAAAAGTTGGCTTTGTTCTTGTCAATGATCTAAAATCGGCCGTTTCTGAAGATGATTTGATTTTTGATCAATTGTTACAAGAAATTGCAGACTTACCAACAGATGTTTATTTTTTGAAGACAGGTGATATTGATCAAGTTAGGTCTTTTCTAGAAAGACAGGAAAAATCTTTATCACAGAATTATATTAATATAGTGCGTAAAATAGATGAAGATCCAAGCGTTTTTGATGAAGAGTTATTTCTTTCCAAAACTCACACAACATATCCATTTTTACTCTGTATCAAATCGGGCTCTTTGATATCCACTGTCTACCAAGCTTTTCAAAGTAGTGATATGCGGTCTTACGATAAGCTATCAAAATTCATTAAACAAAATTCATTACCTATTATAGATAGATTATCAGTGGACAATACGAAAATCCATTTTCCAAAGTTTAACAAGGCAGTACATTCAAAAAGCGAAAAAGTTGTTATAACTTTAACAGACTTTCAACCAACCGACTTTTTTCAAAGTGAATTCTACATGTCATTTGTTTATCACAAGTTTCAATATTTGAATCAGAAGTTCCAGTTCGCCAAAACAATTTTGGCTAGAGAAAAGAAAGCTCAAAAAGTCAAAAGCCTCAAAGATCAAAATGCTGATTCTGTGGATATAATCGGTGAAATGAAAAAAAACATTGACAGTGCTTTTCAAAAAACTGATAACAACATCAATATGGTTTATGCTGATATCAAAGAATGGCCTGTTATTGTTTCTAAAATGGGGTGGTCTAACATAAAACCCAGTGATTATAAGGCTGGTAATTCCATAGTCATATCAAAGTTTCAAAATTCTTACTGGGATGAATTTAACGAGGAAAAACTATTTCAAACTGGCTCGTCTGAAACATTAGATTTGATTAAAGCTATAAGTTTTCAAAATTTGAAAGGTAATAGTTTAAGATCAGTTTTTTGGCTTTGGAATTTCCTTTTTTATATATGCTTAGCATTTGCTTTCATTTTTGCAATAAAAGTATATAAAAAAAGAAGCAACTCTTATCACTTGAAGAAGGAAAGATTGAAGCCGTTGGGACTGCTTGGTTTAGAACCATCAGTTTCCTCAAAGTCTGATTAATAGAGCTTCTCACTTTCTTTTGATGGTTTTTTCATCTGATGTTTTGAACAGCTTCTTATTTTGTATATTATCTAACAAAAAAAAATTTCAGTCTTCAATGCATATCTTACTTCACTTTAAAGTGGCACAACTTGCAACTAAAAAAGCTCAGTTATGCATCGATCTTTGGCGTATTCACTGAATCGAACATATGCAACTGTGAAGAACTTTATTGTTAGCCAAAATGATTTAAATTTCTTGGTAAAATCATCATTTTTAAAGTTCAATAATAACTTGAAAACCAAAGACCCCAATAGTTTCAGTTATGATTTGATTAGAAAGAACTTTAATAAACATTTTTTACAAACATATCAAGATGTATTGTTGAAAGAATCAGGCATTATTGAAAAAGACATTCATAGGAGGATATCAAATTTGGATTTAAAATCATTTAATGAACAAACGCACGCAACTTCTGATATTCTGACCCAAATAATGACACCAAATATTTCCAATGCAACATCAATATTGAAATATTTAATAACACATAAGGAAAGTTTGAATCATTTACCTATAAGTGCAAAAAATAATGGAAACCTAAATGAAATCTGTGATTACATATTTGAAATTCTGATTTACTCAAAGTTCAAACCTTACTACTTGCAATATATATACGCTGATGAAAGCAATAGTCAGAACTTTAATGACAATATGACCTTAAATATTATGGATATTGATAATCCCTATGAATGGTTTCCAGAAGCTAGGAAATTAAAACGTAAGTTCATAATGCATGTAGGACCGACTAATAGTGGTAAGACATATAATGCATTGAAAAGATTAGAAAATTGTCAAAAGGGTTACTTTGCAGGTCCACTTCGTTTACTTGCGAGAGAAGTCTACGATAAGTTTCAAGAGAGAAATATTCGTTGCAACTTGGTGACAGGTGAAGAAGTTGTTGTTGATATTGACGAAAACGGTAACAGAGCAGGACTAACTTCCGGTACGGTTGAGATGATTTCTCTCAGTGACACATATGATGTTGTTGTTGTCGATGAAATTCAGATGATTGGAGATGAATTCAGAGGATCTGCATGGACCAATGTTTTGTTAGGCGCAAAATCAAAAGAGATACATTTATGTGGTGAGAAGTCAGCTATTCCTTTGGTTAAGAAGATTGTTGAAATGACGGGAGACGATTTAGAAATTAATGAATATAATAGATTAGGAAAATTAATTGTTGACAATGAACCAGTTACTGTTAATGAGCTTCAAAGGGGAGACTGTATTGTTTGTTTTTCAAAACCTGTTATATTAGAGATGAAAACTTATATTGAAAGAGAAACAGGTTTGAAGTGTGCGGTCATTTACGGCGCATTGCCACCAGAAACAAGAGCGCAAGAAGCACAAAGATTTAATGATGGACATTATGATGTTGTTGTTGCCTCAGACGCCATTGGTATGGGATTGAACTTGAAAATCAACAGAGTTATTTTTACGACAACGAAGAAATATAATGGTAAGAATAATGTTATTTTATCCAATTCAAATATCAAACAGATTGGAGGTCGAGCAGGTAGGTTTGGAATTGGAGAAGGTGAAGGGCATATAACAGCAATTTCAAGAGATGAGTTGTATGTAATTAAAAAAGCAATTGATGCACCAATTGATTACCTACAAAAAGCAGTTTTATGGCCTCCTGATGGACTCTGGGTTAAATACTATTCTATGTTTCAAGATGCAGATCAATTAAATTCAATGTACAGAAGGTTTGAAAAAGATTTGTCTAATCATTACAAGAAAACGAAGGATTTGAATAAGGATTTTGAGATTCAAAGTCTTGACGAAAGGAAAATGATAGCTAACTTCTTTTTCAAAAACAAACTGTCAGATAAGTTTTTTATCAATGATCAGCTTAAATGCATTTCATCCCCTACAACATTAACGAGTTCGCCGAATAGGGCGCTAAAATACATTACTGATGATTTATTTAAACAATTTATGGAAACGATTACTTTAAGGCTTCGAAAGTCAGCATTTGATTTTGACTCAATGCCATTATATTTAACATCACCGGAAGAGCTCCCAAATGATTCAATAAATGTTAAGATAAGTCCAAACGGATCAGACTTAGTTGATTTAGAACCTGTGCCACAAAATTTGAAAAACAAAATTATTGCTAATATCAAGCATGCTAATATTAAAGAGTTCCAATCCCCGAAATCGCTGGTGAAGCGCTCCTCACCTGTTGAGGAAAGACTACAAAAGCTTGAACAATTTCATAAAGCAATGGGCACGTACATGTGGTTGTCATATAGATTTCCACAGTCATTCATTGATATCGAAGCTGCTAATAAATTAAGAGAATTAATAGAATATAGGATTTCCGAAATGTTAAGTAATCTGAGGGCTTCCAATAAGTTAAACAAGAAAAAGTACAAAACTTTTTGAAATTATTATAGATTGCGTTTAAAAGTACATGTACATAGAGTTACCTTACATTTTTTTTCTAGAGTGCCCATTCATCTTTGGCACCAGGCTTAATCAAAGGCTCCTCAATTTGATTAATCTTCATGTCAGAGCAAAAGCAACAGGAAGTTGACAGCAAGTCATCAATCTCATTTTTTAATTCGTTGATAATTAGGCTATTTCCACTATTCTGTTTGATAGATTTCTGTATCTTGTAAATTTTTGTCTTCAATTTATAATCATTAGAATTTACAACTTCCTTTACTAAACAATCTTGATGGAAAGAATGGAAGCAAGGAAATGCAAAAAACTTTCTCGATGCTAACAACTTATGACACAATAAACATGATTCGTAAGGTTCTATTAGCTGGAATGAATCATTTTTAAAGTTTTTTATCTCACTTTTGATTTTTTCCGATTCATTCAACGATGACTCCATCTCTAGCGACATAGTTGCTATCTTATTAGAAGTATCTGTAAGTGCTTTAACAATATCATCCTTGAAATCATCAATTATAATGAAATCTGGGAATAGAGGTAGTAAATCATTAATACTTATTAAATCACATTTTGTAATCAAAAATTTTATCAGAATACCATACTTTTTGTCTTCATTCAAAGTATCCGATAGTTCAAACAAATCCTTATTTTCTTCAATAAATTTATCATTCAGTATCAAACTTTGTATAAATTTTCGGGCAATCATTAGCCATAATTTTTTACGATCTTTCCCTAACGGCTTATCTGCAACTCTGATTGCCACTTGTAGTAAGTTATTGTCCAATGCCAGTTTTATAGCGTTTTCAAATTTGTTTGAGTATGAGTAAAGATTGATTGCAGCTTGAATTTTGTTGAATTTAAAACACAATCTCAGTATAAAATCATAATCAAAAATCAATTCACTGTGTTCATTGGTATTCAAGTTAGAATCGTTACTTGCAACTTTTTCCAGGTGTTTCAAAATGTAATTTTCATCTTGTGCGTTTGGGTAGGTAATCAAAATTGTAAAAAATGTATTATGAATGACGACGTCTTTACATCGTTGCTCATAAATGAGAAAATTTAAATATCTCAATGCCTCATTGAATTGAGGTTTAATATCTTGGGTAAAAGCTATGTTTTTGTTATAAGTTAATAATGCAGGGATTAATTTCAAAGGATCAATAAGTTCATGCATCCTTATCCAAACATCCACAGTTTTTGCTGGTTCATTAATGATCAAAACAGTTGCACTTTGGTAAATCAACTTACAATCTCCCTGGACTAATAGCACTTTCAAAGCTTCTTCCCACTTCTGAGATTGGATACAGTTTTTCAGTACATATTGGTAATCCCTAATACTATTGGCAAATTCCAGTAAATCTGATTTTCTGTTATGAGAATTTATTATTTCGTAAATAGTATCTTTGTCAACTGAAGTAATATTAGCGCTCAAAAATTTATGAAGTTCTTTGTTTAAGTCATCTCTTTGTTGTATTTTGTCATTGTCAACTTTAGTTGTAAACATTAAAGTTTTATCAAGGTTATTTAGATCTTCAATATATGACTCAACAATCCAAGATGTTAAAACAATTTTTTGACCTTGATAATGTTTTGACAACGTGGACAATTTTGTCTTCAAATAAGTTCTTAAGATAGATTGATCTTCTTGCTTCAAGAATTTCAAAGCAAAGTTTTCAAAAGGTTCTTCAGTTTTACCAAGAACCTCAGCTGCCTTTTTATACTCCCCCGTTTTCAATAAATGTTCACCTTTAATTGTTAAAACTAAATTATACTTAGATTGATCATTTGATTTACTCAATAGCTGTAAAGCTTGATCAAACATCTTTTTCTCTAATAATAATTTCCATATTCCTTTTGTTTCGTCACTGCTTACAATTTCGTAAATTTTCGTATTGGAGAACGACCAGTAAGTACCTATTGATTCATCGATAGTTAAATGATGAAATGAGTCAAGGTAGTTATCTAGCGAGAAATGTTGCTGTAATTTATGGTTTAATTGGTTGTAAACTAGCAAAGTGTTCTCTTCAGTTAAGACTAAAATGTAATATTTTGTTATTGCTACTGACCGTGCCTCGTGTTTCAGTCGTATTGTTGACAAATCTTTCGAAGATTTTGATTTAATGTTGCCAAAGACAATATTTTGATCTGATCCCAATTCGGATGTTACTATACAGACAAACTGAATACTATTATTTGCTGCAAAAAGTATTTGTTTGTTCAAAAGCACCTTTTGTTCTTGAGCACTCAAAGTACTGAATACATTATTGCCAAGACCAGACAATTGAATAGTAAACTGAACCATTTTTTTGCCAATTAATACATTTATTAAATGATTAGTGCCTTCTTTAATACCCCAAAGAACTTTTGTTGTTTCTTTGAAAGTGCCTACCTGTTTAAGTGAAATTTCGTTATGCTTTTCAATGTGATATTCAAAAAAATTGCTACCAGCTGAAAGTAGCACAGGACCAGTATTAGATTCGGTTATGAAGTCATCAAAGAATAACAATGATGTAATGTTAAGCCCCTTTAGCTTGGAAAGATGTTTAATTTTTGGATCATGTTTGCTAATATAGTAATAGTCATTTTTATTTGTTTTAGCTATAAAGTGGAAACCGAGTGTATCAACAAAGACTGCATCTATTGAAACGCTGTTTTTAATAGGCAATTGAAGTGTGACAACTTCCTCTGGGTTGTTTAAATCAATCCTATATATTGTCCCAGTGATAAGAACAATTGAAAGCAAATTGCCCTTGACAACAAGCGATTTTATCTCTGTTTTGATGTCAAACTGCAATTGAACCGGCTCTATTGTAAAAACGCCATTTTCAATTAGTTGATCGATTGGGTAATCATCAGACATAGCTTTCACTTTTGAGGAATAATTACGATATTTGATGTTGAAACTTTTTTTTAGAAAAATCTTCAACTTTGTCTTCCCTTCGTACAAAGATGGTATCAATTCCAGTCAAGCTTCTTAATGAATCACAGGGGCATGTTGTTTCTTTAGAACTCAGTAATGGAGTTTCCTACAGGGGAAGACTTCTTGACGCAGAAGATAATATGAATGTTCAACTTCAAGATGTCATAATAACACAGAAAGATGGTTCATCAAACCAAAGCGATCTTGTTTTTGTGAGAGGATCACAGGTAGTGTTCTTTTCCTTACCAGAGGTGCTTAAGGATGCACCTCTTTTCAATCCAGAAGTCTCTAGACCCCCTGCACCTGTTAGGAACCTAGGAAGAAGGAGATAAAAAGAGTTGGCTAAACAAAACCATAGAAAAACCAGCAGTTATATTGTACACTATATAAATTTTAAATAAAAACAAACGTTATCAAAGAAAAGACAGCTATCAGTCGTTAGGCGGAAAGGAATAGTTAATTGTAAGTTTGGCAAGGCATAATTATTCAAATCCTTCAAGAATATTAAGCACTTTCTCTAATCTAACCAAACTCTGATCGTACCTAACAGGGTTTAGAATCATGTTAGCTGTAAGTCTACTTATCGAATCAACAACTCTCTCTATCAAAAACTTTTCTTCCATTGGTATATTCAAAGATGCAAATTCCTGACCAATCACTATACCATCAGTAGCGTTCAGTAGTCTGGACAGTGTGTCATAAGAAAATGGCTTGATTGAGCTTGATAATCTTTTAGAGGAAGTTCCAGAATGTGTGCTGTGACGATTGCCACTTTTGCAACAATGATGATGGTGATGGGATGAGCGACGTGTGGAATGTTTGGACTGCTTGGATGCTTTTCTTGTCTTGGACTCATTTGATGTTGCATTCGCTTCTTTACTCTTGGTTGATGGCTCTCTAGATTTAGGTGAAATTGCTTTATAATCTTCAATCTGTTCCTTGGTGTGAGAAGCAACCAAACTCAACTCTGGTTCATGGCGTTCCAAGTCCGCTGTATAATCTTCTAAATCCTCACCGTCAGATCCAGATTCTAATATTATATGACCATTGGAGCTCTCGGCAGTGTGAAACGATTCCATACCGACAGAAGAAGTAACTGACAATCTTTTAGTGGCGCCTTTAGACGTGCTACTATTCGCCGAGCGTAGTTTAGTTTCACTTAAGTTGATAGACTTTTTCAGCTCGTTGGCTTCCTTTATTAGGCCATCCAACTGATCGTTAAGTCTCGTTGAATTTGTAGAGGACCTGCTACTTGAACTTGAATATCGCTTTTTTGCTGGTGAAGTAATACTTTTAGTAGAGTTGAAAGGCTCCACCGAAACAGTAGGCAGATTGGATTTAGGTGGAGATGATGACTTAACAGGACTATGAGATGAATGTCTCAGAAGTGGACTGGACGTCATCCTACTAATCTTGACACTATCAATTGAATTTGTAGTCCTTCTGCTAGACCTTTTAGGCACTTCACTGCTCTCAAGAGATGACTGAAAAGAAGCGGATTTGGGTAAGCTTGAATTATAGATACTTGACTTAGACAACTCGTTATCTTCGATATCGGCATTCACATATTTAATGGTATCAATATCCACATGTTGAATCACACCTGAATAATCAGACATGAAGGATGATCGCACACCCTCCCTCTTCCATTCGATTCCGAGATCAGGCTTCTCCAGCACACTATCGTGCCCTGCACTTGTTTCCCTGTTGATTGAGCTCTTGTTGCTGGTTCCCGAGTGTTCTTTCATTACCGCACTGATGCTCTCTTGGTTCTTACGGATTAGTTCATCCAATGGGCTCCCACGCTCTTTAGTTACTGTACTCTCTTCTTCAACGCTATCCATTTTGCAATGAGAAGAAGTTATTTCACTATAAAGAGTCTAATTCGAAACAAGGGGTTAAGATTCGATTAAAGAGGATACGGAAATGGGCATCATAAACTTAGCAAATGCAGTGCGTTTTCAAACAAGCCATGTATACTACTACTCCTAAGCTCTATTCTTAGAAAGGTAGACCCGATGAAACACGAGGACAATAATAGGTTTAGTAAATGGCTGGTTTTTATGAATCCAGTTACATGCACCTGCACGTCTAATTCTTTGACTTCGGTATTTAGGCTTTTCGGCAACTCGCGAACAAATCTCGTGCTGCATAACTAACGGTTGGGATTGTGTTGAAGAATGTGAAGAAGGTGGTCAAAAAGGCACTAGGTACATAATTACATATTGAGCGGTGAATGCAATGATTTCAACTGCACAAGAATGTTGAACGATTTTGCGAATTGGAGGGTACAAAAAAAGCCGACGGCTGAAATAATAGAACATTAGTGAGATTAAATTAGAATAGGAACCCTTGTTAGAACTAGCGTCTATCAAATTATATAAAAACAGAATGTAAACTAGACTTCATTCTAGTTCTGAGATTTCAGATTCAGTAGCACGGAGTCCCATTACATTGAGGAACAAGTTCAAATTCTCAAGCAGTTGATCATACTCTTCAATTTGACCCGCTGCTCTCATCTTATGGGCTAGGCTTTGGACACCAAATATCTCGTCACGAACTTCACCAACAATGATTCTTTGATGAGATAATTGACCAGCAAGTGTAAGGGATGCAAGGAATTGCCAAATGTAAGAATCATCAGCATTGGCTTCTCTGAAGCCATCACGACATGACAAGTACGGTGGGAAAAGTGTTTCCAACCTTCCCTCCAACTGTTGGAATAAAAGATCATATGTACTGTTCCATTGAGATAGGTCAGAAGCATTGAGGGAATTAGAATAATCTTGCTTGATTAACTCCAATTTGGAAACAAGAACCGTGAACAATTGCAAACCTATCTTGGTAGAGCAAACAATTAAAATATTGTTATTTTGAATCAAAGTTTGCATCAAGTTCAACACTGTTGAGAAATCAGATTCACTCAAATAGTAAACCAATGCTTTGAAAATGGTGTCTTCAAACAACTCGATTTTTTGGACAACGTCTTTTGGTAATTCGCTTTTATTACTCGTGTAATTCCTATATGAACCTTTGAAAATAACGTCAAGCTTTTGTAAATGTGTAAAGATGAGTGAAATCAGCTCAACTCGTTGCTCAGGATTGAGGAAATGGAACATTCTACTGAATAATTTCATCGTTTTATTGACAGACAGAATTGAAATAAATGGGTTCAAAGTCTCATTGTTAGAAGTCTTGATAACATCGTTCAAATGAAGCGATTTCCAAAGTTCGCTAGAATCAACAGCTTCTTGCTCTCTCTCAGCAGATTCCAATTTTAGAACCTCATTGTAAATCTTTTCAATGATTGATAATTGGAAAGATCTTGATGATTTTGAGAAAGAATATTCTTTTGGCAAAACATTGGAGGTCTCTTGTTCCTCCTTTTTGATTGCTAATTGTCTTCTAGGGGCGTTGGAAGAACCAACAAAGACTTTACCAAGTGCACCTTCTCTTGACAACACACCAGCCCTTTGCCCTCTTTCTTTTGCGACTGAAACAGCTTTAGAAACTTGTTGTTGCATTCTTTGAAGAGCAATATCAGCTCTTTTGGATCTACCACCCAACCTATGACCTGATTGATCGAGGTATTTTTGAGCAAGAGAGTTCATGTCATTTTCATTAATTGCAGAATTTAATACTTTATAAACTTGAGCATAGAAATCTTCATTATAAGGATCTTCAGTGACAATTTGTGAAAGTTGGAATCTAGTGACAAAATCTTTATCTTTTGGAGTCATGAACCCTGAAGCACGAGTAATTCTTGCCACTTTTTGTTGTCTTCTGACAAACTTTTCCCGTTCCTCTGGAGTCATTTGTTCCAATTGCTGTTGAATCATTTGCTGGTGTGCCAATTGTCTTTGGTGATGGTTCATAAAGTGTCCCCTTTGCTGCCTATTGTGATGATGCTGGTTGTTATTATTGAACATGTTATTCTCTTCCTCAGCGGCAGATGGTGGAGTTGGTGTTGGTGATTGGGAAAACTGCTGTTGTTGTTGTTGTTGTTGTTGTTGTAACTGGTGATGATGATGGGTGCCCAGAACATTTTTGGCTTCTGCAAGAGTAGGCATGCTATTTAAGTCAACCTTTTGATGTTGGGATCCTGGCGAAGCTTGTTGAACGTGCTGGTGTTGTAGGATTGGTTGAAGTTGCTGCATTGGTAGTTGTTGATGAAACTGAGGTCCTGCTATGTTCACTCCTAAATTTGGGTTACCCTGTGGAGCCATGATGTTACCAGGATAAGGCATTGGTGGTTGTGGAGGCAGCATTTGTGGGTTTCCTAACATCATTTGAATCATTGCCTGAGTTGCTGTCTCAATGTTAGGGAAGCGCCCTTGTGCAACAGCTGCAAGCATTTGTTGTTGAACCTGAGGAGAACAAAGTGCTTGAGCAATTTGTGGTGGAAATGGAAACAAAGGTACGTTAGCAGCAGAACTATCATTGACCTTCAATTTTGATTCAATTTCTTCCATTGAATAAACTTTATCCTTTTCTTCTTCCTGCTGATGTTGTTGCTCCTGTTGTTGTTGTTGTTGTTGTTGTTCATCAGCCCATAGAGAAGCCATTGGTTGCAAAACTTCTTGAACGGGGTCGTTGGCTGCTTTTGCATACGAAATGGTTTGTTTAGGAGCATTTGTTGCTGGTTTCAAGGTTGATTTGGACGAACTACCACCAAACCCAAAGTCGAAATCGTTACCAAGTCCATTGGTGGCATCTGCGCCAAACGTTTCCTCGTTGAACGCATCATCTTCATCAAAGTCATCAATGGCTTTTTGGCTACCACGCTTAGGAGGTGCCGATGGATCAAATCCAAAGAATGACATTGCTCAATCTACCTAATGAACCTTATGATTATAACTGGAGTGTTGAAAATTTCGCCTTCCATTTTTTTTGCACCAGCAAGATTACTGACACAATCGCAAAAATGACAGCTTACAAACTTTCAACTTACAAAAGATGGAATAAACAACGACAAAAGTAAACTATTAGTGAGTTTGAGCACAAGTTTATTTAACTTCAAACCTTCTACCGCTAGCAGTTTTTCTTTCAGCACGAATTTCCTCCTCGTCCTGGTCCTTTCTTGCTCTGTTAAGAATTTTAGTGAAGCTAGTAACTCTGTTTCTCATTCTTTGATGTAGATAGCACTTGACGATCTTGATGTGATAATGGAAGTATGATCTGAATAGCTGGATGTTGGTAATCGAGTTCCATTTGATTTCCTCCGTGGCTAGATGTCTTGGAAAGAGAACAAACGTGATGTAAACTTTGTTCCCGGTATCTCTTTCGATGTTCTTAATTTCTAAAGGCACTTCATTGTGAGAATTGATCACTTGTGGTGCCTTTTGAATTGACCGCTTTCTGGCGTCACTAAACTCTTGTAAAAATACTTTTGAGAACACCCTGTCGGTTTCATCATTAAACACTGTTGAAAAGATTACTGTGACTCTATCATTTGATGGCTTGATAAAAATAGATTCTTCTCCACGGTAGTCTAGTTTGATAACGGCTTCGTTTGAATTTGAGGCGGCCACACTGTCTTCACCGTAGATATTATTTGGATCAGCAGGATTCTCCTTTGCCAATTGCTCGTATCTGGCAAATGCCTTGAGGAATGGTGCCGCAAAAGAGCTTCTCTTGAGCAAACTCAATTCAGAAATGAATTCCGCCCTTGCCTCCTCGTCAAGCTGCGCCTTAGCAGCCTCAATGTCAACATAAAGCGAGAAATTGTAGCCTGGTTCGCAATTCGACCCCGATAGTGTTTGAATGCACGAGTACTTGGAGTACCTCTTTTCCAGCAATTCCACAGCACCGTGCTCCGCAAGGTCATTCCAGCACTTGATCTCAATGGATAGTAGAATCTTTGTCTTTTCGCTTGGCGTGGAGAGATGGTAAGTAGTGAAATCGAAATCAGTTAGAATTCTGTCGATGGTAGCCGGTTCGTACTCAGATGACAATGCGTCCGTAAATGCTGCCTCAATGAGGAGGTTCTTGGCTTCTAAATGTAACATGCTGGCTCGTGTTATCCGTGATTGAGAAACAGAAACGCAACTCTCTCCTTCTACTTGAAGATATCACAGCGAATTTTTGGCCTAGGCTAATCGGCTCATTATAATATCACAAATAAATTAGATTAACATAAGTAACAATACAGTGTTATAAAAGAAGTTAACTGTCATAGATATGTATGATTAACTAGAAAGTACCAAGGGCGTTTATTTCTTTACTGAAAGCTCCTCAAGAATGGAATCATAAACCTTAAGAACCTCTTTGTGGTCCTGCGAGGTAGTATCGGTACTGGTATTGGTGTCGTCTGTGCTCACCAAATCATCAACAAAGAGATCACTCATCTTGATATTGTGAAGACTCAACTGTTTCAACAAATTCACAATGTCATATGGATCTTTTGCCTTTGACAATGCTTGCTGGAACTGTGATTGACCGGCTGCAGGGTTCTGTTCAAAGATCTTGATAGAATCCATCAGCTCCTGATCCATGTCGATGTCCTTGTCAAAGATAAAGTTTGTTCCACGCTCCATTATCTTTTCCAAAAGTGGATCCGCAGAAGCCTTATTAATACCAGCCTCATTTGCTTTTTCTTCTAGGGTGTCACCAATCAATTCAATAGCCTTGTTAATGGTGGAATCCAAGCTCAATAACTTGATCAAGATTTCTTTACCCTCTGTGTTGAGCTTCTTCTTCATATACATATCCATTAATTCATTTTTGAATGAGTTCATTTGCTTTCTTAAACCAGTGGTGAACAAGATAACCTTTTCCAATTTCTTTGAATCGACATCTTTGTTTTTCAGGCTGCTATATATATAGTCCGTTAAACTCATACCTGCGGGTATTCCAAGCTCTTTCTCAAGCGTAGCGTTATCCTTCTTTGATACAATCTCTAAAATCGACTTTTGCACACCGTCCTTCAATCCTTGACTTTCATACAACTGTCGCTCAACATTTCTCATTGTCAACAACCCAATCCTCTCTTGATATTTGGTACTGACATTATTCTTATCAAAGTTAACTGAAATCAGAGTATTTGAAACCTTCAATATCTTGCAAAGTATTTCAAGGGATGTTTCATCTAAATCTTGACCAACAATGGAAACATAGTTGATGTTACTCATTAAGGGTAAGGTAGAAAGCAATTTGACCAAGTCAACTGTTGATAAGTCACAATTGTCTAAGTTTAATCTGCAAACATTTGTCCAACAAGGTAAATAAACGCACAATTTGTCCATGTACGTCTTAAACAATTTTTTGTTTCCAGATAAGTCTAAGTATCTCAATTTAGGTAGTTGAGATATGTTGTCAAATAAATCAGTAAGATCAGGTGAATCCTTCAAATTACAAGAATTCAAACTTAACATAGCTAAACTACTATTATTAGCTTTTGACTCTTTTGCAAATTTAATGAATGGTTTCAAACATGTTGATAGATCATTGTAAGCTAAATCTATTCCTAGTAGTGAAGTGTTCTTTGACATCCATTCGGAAATGATACAGCAATGTTCTTCTGTTAATTCGTTATATGCCAAACCAAGCTTGGTACAATGAGGAAGTGCAATATGTAGAAGGTTTGAGAAAAGCTTCAGATTTGGAATCTTACAACCTGTTAAGATTAGTTCTTCAAGTCCTCCCCGGAAAATAATACCAGCAATAAATAATGCCCAATCCCTGTCTGATCTATCATTAACATTGGACACCATTCTTGTGTCCGTTGGAGTCTTGCTTTTACTTCTAATTCTTTGGGTATTGACATCAAGTGTTGGACATTGAGTAACATCTAACCTTTTCAAAGCTTTGTTCATAGTTAAAAAGTATGATAGCATTTTCCATCCCTCATCATCTATAGGTGTATTTCTCAAAGTCAGCTTTTCTAAATATCTTTTGAACAGCAGAGAAGCTAAAACAATTCTAAACATCTCTTGAGTAAAGGATACACCATCAAATGCAACACATATGATCGGAGCAATTCTAATAAAATCTGTCAATGACCAAATTTCAATCATTGAAGGCCTTGGGTTTCTCAAATGTAAATATGGAATAGGATCGGTACTACCCTTAGGAATTTGTTTTAGTGTTGCCGGAATTGGTAAAATTTCACGCAAATGACAACATCTAGTATATAGTTCGTCCATTTTCAATGTAACAACAGGCTTTTCCATTTGCTTCTTTCTTTTAACCATTGGTTTATCAATTTTCAAACTCTCTTTCTGAGTATCAATCTCATCAATGGCTTGTTTTGCTCTAGCTCTCATGGCCGCAGCATCCTTATCAGCGGCCTTGATTGTCTGGTCCATAGATGCAGTAGATTCTGTTTTGTTCATTGAAGATGCACTAACTGTTTCACTATTATGTGGATGCATAGTTTCTTCATGGCCATGAGTTGAAGCAACCAATTGAGAATGGCCGGATCCACCAACAACAATTCCTGTTGCGGAATTCAATTTATCTTGTGGATCAATTTTATGAATGACAATTTCACCATTACTCAATAATTCAACATTACCCTTTCTTGGATTTCTAGATGGAATTTGCTGGGGTGGATCACAAACAAATGTTGTAGTTGCAAAAGCCACTTTTTTCATGGGTTTGACATCACTCAAAGCTTTGAGAGGTGGTCTTCTTTCATTTCTAACAGGAGGGGGTGTATAAGGAATAGGTTCAAACGTAAATGGAGGAGTGTCTTCAGACTCGTTCAATGCTCCAGAAAGCATCAGCCATTCAGGTGATTCAGTTTTAGTTTTGTGGAGCAAGTTGCCAAACATAGACGACTGTTCTCTTTCTTTTTTGTTCCTTATGTAAATTTCCTTTTCTAAGGAGCCACCGTATCTAGGTTCGGTAGCCAATGCAGATGGCCAATGTGGCTTGTCAGGATGAGGAGGTATCACGTCACCACCGTATACATGCTTTTTTCCAATGTTAGCGGAAAAGACCTTACCAAGGATTTTCAGAGTTTTTGAATGGTCAGATTGGTCATTTTCCTCGTAGTCCTCTAGCTCAACTAGATACGCAGATAATTCAGGATCGACATCTTTAACATGAAAGGAAACAGGGTCTCTATCTGAGTTTGGTGAACTATTGGACACCAAAGCAGCGTCGGTGGTGAGAGCATTTCGGTCTTGTGCATCTAAGGAGAAGGCAGAGTTTGGTTTGTTGTTTGAATCGTATGTGGTGTCCGAAGCTGCTCGTGACACTTCTCTTTCGGGAGATCTTTTACCTGTTGAGATGCTGGCAGACGGGCTAGTGACTTTTGGTTTGCTAGACAACGCAGAAGAAGTTGGAGACAAGTCCACCATCCTAGGTTGCTTCTGCTGATAAACTGGGGACGCCGTAGGAGTTGGAGTTGAAGACGACGAATCCTTTTTACCACCAAACAACTTTTTGAAAAATCCTTTCTTTTTAGGAGCTGGTGATAGAGGAGCAGGGGTGATAGGAGGTGATTGCATTAATGGTTCCACTCTCTTTGACTTGAGCTTCCCTATGTCCGCTGTGGCTACGTTTGTTGATGTCCTCTTGAGTGCATTGGGATTATTAAAACTGGTATTTGTTGACGACCTCGATAAAGAGCTTGACGTGAGTCTGGCATCTGTGGTCTTTGAGCGAGACAATTCGACTAAAAAGTCTTCCCCGTGATGTTTCACTAGACTGGTCAACGATGCTTCTGTAGTTGGTGATGCCTTATTGTTGCTGGACGATGTCGTAACGCCGGTGTCATTCTTGGGTGGTTTCAGCGTAGCCTGGGGAGCTTTAGCTGTTCTAAGAAACCAATCGTAGTCTGTGTAATCCGACTGTGATTTGAGCTGGGAGAGCTCCTTTTCCAACCTCTGACGAAGTTTGTCGTGTTGAGAGTCCATACTATTCCTCTATATATATATATATATATAAAGTAATAGATAAAAAAAAGTTGTGGGGGATTTGTCAAAGGGAGAAGATGCGCCATTTAAGGGTAAGCCATTTTTCTCATTGAAGAGATCACGCTATCAAATGGCCAATTGCTTAATTATTAATGCTAGAGGAGATGCAGTGAGGGCTCTGGTAAGAGAGCTTGCTGGTGCTGGCTACTTTGTATATGTTTCCATACCAAAATCTGAGTTGGCTAGCCTGGAGATTCTCTCTTTGACAAATCCGGAGTTTGACTCGCAATATGTGGTTATTCAGTATGACGACAGCGAGCCTGCACTGCAGTCGATCACGACGTACTTGCAAGGCCAGTACTTGCCGCTGGACAATGTTGTGTCTTTGAACAGCTCACACTCGCATTCCTTGGATACAAAAGACTTGGATTTGATTTCCCAACTCAATCAGGAGGGAATCGTGGGTACCAATACCAATATCGTGGTAGGCACCAAACCACACAGCAACATCGCACTGGAGACTCAAAAAGGTTTACACAACCAGCTCATCAACTTAGAAGCAACCTTGAAAGTGCATTCCATTTCCGAACAGTATGACGATGTGGTGACAATAGACACCGAATTCGGCTGCTTGAGAACAAACGTGGTCCCCTACCTTCGGAGGGCCAATTTGAAAGTCAAAAACGTTGCAAGTGCGCTTGATATCGTCAAAATGGTACTTTACTACGTAGTGCCTGATGCATTGTTATCGCTTCTCCAGTAATTCATCTTTATTGTGTTTATATCTTCAATTTACTTTAGTCAAATACTTACTTATATAGGAGCTGTCACACTAAAACTAAATTACTTTGATTTCGGAACGGTGGCGGTGGCATCTTGGTATAATTGGCCCCATATGAATGATCGCTGTCTTTGATGGAAACTCTGAAGTCCAAGCTATCACAATCCAGAAAGTCTGAATTGAGTTCCGCAACGCTACACACGCCAAGCAGTTTCATGTCCCGCACAATTTCGCTTTTGAGAATATCAATTGCTCTCTGTACTCCTTCTTTGCCGTATTGCTGTGATAGCAAAAATGGCGTCGAAATTGCGGGTGTTGCACCCAAACAAAGCGCTTTTAAAATGTCAGAACCCCTCCTGAACCCCCCATCAATAAACAGCTCGAAGTCAGGTGTCGCTTTGCCTCTATTGTATTTATGTACATTGTATAGAATCTCAATTGGTGAAAGACCCTGATCAAGCGCTTTACCACCGTGATTGGAAATCATTGCACCTTTAAATCCCAAACGTTGACATCTAACAACGTCATCCACAGTTTGAACTCCCTTCAAAATAATAGGGATCTCGCATTGATTCTTGAGTTCCACTAAGTCTTCCCAAGTCAAAGAAAATTCAGAAGACGGTAACCTGACCTGTGGTGCCGGATGTACCGAATCTTGATGTCCAGTGGCTTCGATTTTCTTGAAATGTTCAAGGTTGCCCTTGGCAGCATAATCCACCGATACGAAGAAAGCCTTGATGTTAGGATGCTGTGTCTGTATTCTTTTCAGCTCAGCAGGTGCATTTTCAAGATCTTTTTGTGTATCTATTGAGTATTGGTAAAATAGTGTTGCAGTTGGTGCCAATGCTTCCAATGGTGTCTTAGAGTTCTCACTAATGATTGGAATGACGCCGTTTAGTGATGCGACGTCAACCAATTCTCTGTCATTTCCCTTCAGCAGTTCTGAGCCTGCAAACGCTCCTATGAGGAATGGAACAGTGATATTACACCCTAAAATTTCAGTGCTAGTGGAATTGTTTTGAACATCAACAAGACATCTTGGTCTGAAGAAAATCCTTCCCAGTGCTTTTCTGTTTTCAAGAATAGTGTACTCGCTATCAGTACCAGATTTGATGTATGAGTAAACTAATGCAGGTAGCAACTGCTTTGCAACTGTCTCAAAATCGTTCAAGTTAAAAATTTGTGAAAGTGGTGGTTGCTCTAAAACTTGAGTCTGAACTCTTTGTTTCACCTTCCTGTGCTTTTTAGCAAGCTTTTTGTAAAATTCATGATCTTCAAGCTCCGTAACGTTTGACTTCACCGTAGCACCTTCCTTTCTCTTTGTTTTCTTGGCACTTTTTTCCTTCAACAACTCTCCCTTATAGCAATCGTCGGACAAATGCATATTCAAATATCCTTCTGTATGCTGCATTCTGAAAGACTTTGTCGCATCCTTCCCGGCAAACCTCAGTAATTTATCAACGCCTCCAGGATGCGATTCAAGAAATTCCGTTACATCGTAGACGTGACCATGGATCGACACCCAACAATCCTCTTTGTTTGAGTGCTTGTTCAACTCGGACAATGTAATTATTGGAGACGCATCAACATTGGCTAATGTCTCGTTAAATACAGGCGAGCTCCAAAACAACAGAGAACTTATGCTGCCTGCAACCACTGGTTTCCAAACCTTGACGAGGCCTCTAGCAAACATTTTTGGTGCCTGCTTGCCACCTGCTTGCTCTTATAACCCTTCAAACGTCTGCTATTTAAACAATTTCATCAATTTGATGCGATAACAGCATATTACCTAATATGGCAGCTGCCGCTGATAAAAATTCAACTTCGACAGCTGTAAGCTAGCAACTAGAGACTACCAAAATATCCTCTAATAATAGTAGAGCAGATTCAGTCAAGTGCTCTTTATTACAAAGACGATTCTAACTGGAACCCTTTAAAAACCAAGTACTGCTAAACACCTAATTATTTCACCCTTTGCTGACGGGACTTAGAAACTCTGAAAACTTCAGTGGGGTCTTTACATGTACTGCATTAATATACTAGTTTCATCAACACTAGGACCATTGTGCAAACCACCATTTCACTTGTTAGTTTTTGGGTCGTGGCTGACTTTTCCATTTTCAATAGTGTTGAAGTTTGCGAGAAAAAAAAGTGAAGAAATTGAATCAACACAAAGATACCTATCCGTTTTATAGATACACACATATACATAAACATATAGCACGTGATGTTCAGTGAAACATTTATCTTTGTTGTTGCGGTTATTGCCAACGCCTTGTGCCTCTTCTCAGAGGTCTACTTCACCATTTCCTTCTCTGATTTGGAATGTGATTACATCAACCCAATTGAACTATGTAAGAAGTTGAACAAATTCATTGCACCAAAGGCATACGTACACGCAGCTCTCTCTGTGTTGCTTTTGATTCATGGCTACTGGTTTGTGTTCCTTCTCAATTTGCCATTGTTGGCCTACAATGCAGACAAAATCTACAAAAAGTCCCATCTTCTCGATGCCACCGAAATCTTCAGAACTCTCGGTGCCAACAAGAAGGAATCCATCTGCAAGTTGGTGTTCTTCCTCTTCCTGTTCTTCTTCTACTTGTATAGAATGATTGCCGCTCTCATTGCTGACGACTGGGATTGAATAGGGGCCACCTAATTTATAATTCAATATAAATTATAATTCACATTTGTATTAATGCCAAGAGTGTCTCATATAACATTACTTTTATACATAAATCTATTATTACTATTCTACATTGCTTAGGTGTTGTTCAAGCTTATTGTTGAACTGTCTGAGTTTATTCACAAGAACCTGAGACCTTGTTTCTTTCTGCAGCCCCATTGGGAGTCCGTTTGCAAATTTAGACAGTTTCCATTGCACTTTGTTTGCTAAAGCAGGTTCTGCTTTCAATCCGCTGTCAATCTTTTTGAAGAGATCAATCTTCAAGTCATATTCCTGCCGTGTTTGGAGAAAGGCTTCTCGCAATTGTTGTAGCTCCATGGCAGTCTGATTTCGCTCGTTTCTGATCGCAAATACCTGTGACCTCACTTCATTCTTTTTGTTGTTCACATTGTGCAAATCACTTGTAAGCAACTGGCTACTCAATTTCAAATCAATCAAGTTGGTGAAGTACGAGGTGATTCTTTGGATGTAATCTTTAAAAAATATCTTCGTTTGCTCTCGAAGTCTGCTTTTGTCCTTCTTTTTTCCTGTTTCGACTAGCTTTCTCCCAATCATGGTCGCCAACTCATTCGACTTGATGTAATCAATCACTATTTGGCTCATAACGTCTAGTCCGATTAACTTCGCCCTGTTTTGTGGCATTCTTTTGTACTTTACTTTCACTCCAATGGCGCCGGCTCTTTCACGCGTCCTGTTCCCAATGGTCCGCCGCCTCTGTAAAGCTATTTTAGCAGAGTTCTTCCTGGCATGGTGTCTCTCAAACCTGAGACGCGTCATCTCACGATGTTTTCCAATTATATCACTGTTGGCCTTCTCAACAAGGTGGTCTACAGCCAATGGAGGTGTCTCCAAGACAAGGCCATCCAAATCAGTGGCCCTTGTGCCCTTACCTCGCCGTCTCTGCTCCCTTCTCTCTTCCCGACTTAGCATCCTGACCTTGCTTTGATTACCTAAGAGAATAAGAGCTTAAAAAAAAATAAATAGTAAGCAAAAAAAGTAATGTAATTATAATTCTGCCATCATCCTATTAGGCATTCTTTATCTAAGTCAGCAGTTGTTCCTTTGAAAATAGGAATTGAGCCTTGATTTTATTTCATTGAGCTACTTTTAATTGTTTACCAAGCTTGTGGCCTTTTTCTCCTTCAAAAACTCACACAATGTCGTCGGATATAGAATCTAGATCCGTATCTCAAACAGAATCACATAATTCATCTCCTCCTTCTCCAACGGCGCCATCACAATTGCTTGTCAATGACAACACCTCAATGGAGTACCTTTCGACGCCAATATCACTGCCAAAACCTCCTAAAAATCCTGCCAATACAGTACCCTCAAAGACGCTTTGGATGGGTGACATTGAACCATGGTGGGACGAAGCCTTTATCATTGAAATGTGGGCTAAATTAAACAAGACGGTTGAAGTTAAAGTTATAAAACCAAAGCAAGGTCTTTTGGTGCATCAGATTGCCAAAGCAAATGGCCAATCGACAGGAAAGCATTCTGGTTATTGTTTCATTGAATTTGAAACACCTGAAGAGGCTAATGATGCTTTATCTTTAAATGGCACTCTAATGGTAGAAAACGAAAAGCCATTCAGGTTAAACTGGGCCTCTGCTGCTACCTTAAATTCAGAAATTGCACAAACTCCTGAATATTCTTTGTTTGTTGGCGACTTATCACCAAGTACCACCGAGGCCCACCTACTAGCATTATTTCAAACTCAATTTGAATCTGTCAAAACTGTCAGAGTCATGACCAATCCCTCTACTGGCCTTTCTAGGTGCTTTGGATTTGTGAGATTCAGTAACGAAGATGAGAGAAAAAGGGCTTTGGTTGAAATGAATGGCAAATGGCTTGCAGGGCGTCAAATTAGAGTTGCTCTCGCAACACCAAAACACCAACAATTGAATGGGTTTAATAAACATATGAACATGCGCCACTTACAACATCCTCCCTTATCGATGGAATCAATGGATATGTATCAAGGTGGAGGCGCAATGCAAGGTGTCCCAATTGGCTATTATTCTTTTGGTCCTCAAGGACCAAGCAATGAGCAACTTTACAATGATCCTAACAACACTACAGTTTTTATTGGTGGATTGGCAAACGGAGTTTCTGGTGATACTCTCGCAACACTCTTTGAGCCTTTTGGGGAAATCGATAATATTAAGGTCCCACCGGGTAAGGGTTGTGGTTTTGTCAAATTCACTGAAAGAAAGAATGCAGAATCAGCTATACAGAACATGCAAGGATTTGTAATTGGTGGTTCTCGCATAAGGCTTTCATGGGGAAGGTCAAATAATAGAGTAAATGTGGGAAGACAACATATTTCACCACATAACCAACCTCAGCAACTAATGTCAGGGCCGATGTTTGATTATCCGCCTCAACAAATGATGGCGCCCCAACATGCGGTCAATAATGGGCAAGTGCCTCTCGATAGATATTCTCAAGGGCTTCCTCATTCGAACCATGGAGGTATGGTCGGGATGCCACCAGGTATGCCACACCCATATATGTATGATCCATATTTTGCATCGCAAAGGTCAAACAATGTTGCCAATGAAAATCATGCAGAAGCTGGACAACCTGTTCCTATAAATGGAGACGGACCAGATGGCATACCATTATCGCCACCTAGATTTGCTACTCCGATGGATCAGAATGGACGTTACGTATATATGCCCGCTAGAGGTTACCCAGATATCATGGGAGGCATTATGGATAACTATGACGGTATGGTTGAGTATTATGAACTTCCAGAAGGTTCAAATGCCAAAAATTAGAATATAGTATTTCAAATATTATCCTTACTATTAATTATTATTATTACTGAATTTTTCCTCTTTTACTATCAAGGTATTTTTCATTTGGTTTTGGTGCTTTTTCAAAATTTTACTGGGTTTAGTCAAGAATGCTTTTGTCTTTTTTTTGTTACAGGTTGTTGTTAATATTTTCGTCATTTTTTTGATTTCCTTTCTGGCAAATGCTGTCATGATTATATTTGATGTTACTTTTATTCTGGAAATATAAAAATATCAACTTACTAATACACTTGGTTTTTCCCTCGAGCTATAAAATAACCTTTGTTCCATTCCACGCTGTCTCCCGTTTTTTCGTTTTTTCGTCTCTTTATTCGTATCATTACTACCACTTATTATTATTATTATTATTATTATTACTAAACCGTTTTCTTTTTCTTCTACTTTATCAATTTATTATTTCACTAACTTTTTGTTGATCTTTTTACTTCATCTCTTCTTTTTGTATTTAATTCGAGAGTTTATTTATTATGGAATAATGAAATCATTTTTGATTAGATTAGAATAGTATAACCTAGTATAAAGCTAATATTGAGATTTTGCTTAGATGTTTTCCTTTACAGGAATATTTGGAAATGATTGTAAAATTTTATCGATCGTCTTTTCGTCTAGCTTGCACCACTCTGCTATTGACCACATATCAGTAACCTCCTTTAACCAACCCATTCTTCTCTTGATAACTTCTGTGTCTTCTCCCGGACAAATATCACGCCTCATCTTGGCTCTCATTGAACCCAAATTCTTAACAGCATTTTCTAAATCCAAATCATTGAACATTGGTTCTAACATTTTTGTCCTAATTCGATTACATAATCTAGGTGATTTACCATTTGTTGAAATCATTAGTTGAAGCGGACCACGTCTATAAACAGATCCAAAGTAAAAATCACACTGACTCGGTTTATCAGCTAAGTTAACAGGCAAACACAAAAGCAAAGCAAGGTTATAGATTTTGAGAGACAATTCATAAGATGGTAAGCATGTAAGAATTAGTGCAAATTGGTTTTCTTTGAAGGCAAGTAAATCACTGGTATCACCAGAAAACCATTCATTTGAATTGTTATTAATCTGAAGTTCTCTTCTTAGCTTTGGGTTTTCGTACATAGTTAGGTCGCTTGGTTCAAATTCTCTGATGTGAAGATTTTCAAGGAGTCCTTTTTCATTGTATTTCAAAAGCAAAGGATGAACCTCTGGTCCAATCACGGTAATCTTAGCGTCTGCCTGTAGCAAGTGGTTTACTCTTGACAGCGCAACTTCGCCAGCCCCAACTACCAATACGTGTTTGTCTATTTGGTGAAACGTTAGTATTTTGAGTTCTTTTTCTTTTGATTTGGCACACTAAAAGTCATACTTTTCACTTGCCAGGCAAGCATTAATGATCCTCCGCCTTCTGGAATGACTAGTTCCTTTGTGTCTGACATTCTTAATCTTCTTACGTTTAGTGCTGAAAGAAAATGTTCTTCACCAATGGAAAACTCGGGGTTCGGAGTTTTTCTTTGACAGTTGAGATTGTGCTCATTATAACGCCACAGTTTTAGCGTTGACACTCTTGTCTATTAAAATATACACAGAATAAACAGTTAACTAGGTCTTTTTCTTGAAGAAGTTCATTAAGGAAGCTTGCTTTTTTGGCGCTGTTTTCTTTGTTTCAATTTTTAAGGACTGAGGTAGGGGATTTGTATCAGGTAGAACTTTGGCTTTTGATTTTGACGAAGTTGAGGCTGTTGATGCAGGCCTTTTCACATTCCTTTTGGTTGTGATGAACCCGTCAGCATCGGTAACTGTTTCAAACTCGGGGACATCATCTTGCGGCTCTCGAGGTTCCACGGCGGCCGGCTCAGCTTCTTCTGTCTTCTTCGAAAAGAAACTTTCCATTTGGGCAGGTGTGGTGTGTTCATTATCTTTGGCATCGCTTTGAACTACATCGATATCTTCTGTTATTTCCTGTTTTTCACTTCCGTTTTCTCCTGCATCGTCATCACTAAATTCATCATCTTCAAATAAACCTTTCAGTTTCTCTTCTTGCTGCTTGAGTAGTTCTCTTTCATTTTGAGTCATAAGCTTTGTTTTTTTGGTCTTAAAGACATCCACATTGTCCTCTTCTTCGCTGGCAACACTGTCAACAATAATTCCACTTTTTCTCTTTCTTGAAACGTACTCTGTTTTTGGTTTCGCAGGCGCAGATGGTGTGCTTGTCTTTCTCGATACATATCGAGATTTTGTAGGCTCTTCCTTAGCTTGTTCTGGCTTTGCGACAATATTTGAGCTGCTATTTTTGGATACTCGTAAGACAGGTTTTGTTTCAATCGGCTCAGAGTGGAGAGTTGCTGCTGGCAAACGTCCTGAACCCAATTTAGAATCTAATAAACTTGGAGCCTCCTCTGCTTCTGTAAAAATGATGCCCCATTTGATCATGTTTTCTTTATTGTATGGTTTTTCAATCTCTTCATTTATAAGACTGACATTTGCCAACAGTGCGCTGTCGTTTACTAGTTGTATACTGTATAACTGACAGGTTGAAACGTTTGAAAATAACTGATTTTTTGCTTCTTTCATTTTGATGTAATCAACAACCTGAATACAATACTCTCTTTCATTTGAATCTCCACATATTGAGTATCTAGCATTAAGCCCCCCATAGTTTGGATCTCCCTTATGTGATTGGAAAAACAATTCAATAATATTTGCAGCTTCTTTGGTTGAAATATCAAACTTCCTAGACATCGAAACCGCTGTAACTGGTCGTTTTTGTGCCCTTAGTTGAGTTGATATGTAATCTGTGAATTCATCGTCTCTGGACATTGTTGGCTCTGTAAGACAATAATGTATCAGAAGAGCAAATTCACACCAAGTACAAATGTCAACGCGTCGATTGTGGCGCATATGTATGTTATAGAAGAGAGTGTGGCGCATGTTTTTTTCAAATCAGTTTGTGGAGTGTCAATTATCCTTGAGCAGATTGCTAAAGTTTAATTAGTGGTGGCAGATGGTTGATTTAGACTGGACAAACGTTCCCAAGGACTTGTGTCCAGTATGCAAAACAGATAAATATCTTTCTCCGGAAATCGAGTTCAAGATAAACCCGGAATGCTACCACAAGATTTGTGATGCTTGTGTCGATAGAATCTTTGCATTAGGACCAACAAAGTGTCCGTATCCAGACTGTGAAAAGATTTTGCGAAAGAACAAGTTTAAAACGCAAGTCTTTGATGATATCAAGGTGGAAAGAGAATGTGATATTCGAAGACGAGTTTTACTAGTGTATAATAAAAAGGAACGAGACTTTGATGATCTGGAACAGTTCAACAAGTACTTAGAAGAAATTGAGGAGATTATCTACAAGTTTATGAACGGTATAGAGATAGAGGAAACAGAAGAGAAACTAAAAGAATATTCACTAACAAACAAGCAATCCATAGAGTTGAATAATGCAAGAAGAGATCAAGAGTATGAAAAATTTATTAGATTGCAAAAGCTGGAAAGACAATACAAGTCTGAACGTAATAGAATCAATAAAGAAATTATGCAAGAGGAGGCCAATATGAAAAATTTAACAAAAATTGAAGTTATAAATCAACTTCAAAATGCATCAACTGAACACGACCCTGAAGCAATGATTGAACAGATTAGAAATAGCATGATGAAAAAAACCAACAAATTTAGAGAAGAATTGGTTACTTTGGAGGATAATTATGAGAAGCAACGAGATGCCATCAAAAGAAATATTAATCCTAATGAAAAGTCTAAAAAGATTAAAGTCCCATTTACACCTTTCAATGGTGATAAAGTGTATGAATTGCCATTTTCATTTGAGCCAGATTGTTATAGTGATCCACACCTCAACAAAATCATGGAAGACGTTCAATACAAAGCTGCTGGTTATAATTTGAAAGATTACTTTATGATGACACTGAATGACGCATTTACTTGTCTCGATTTTGATATAGAGCAAGAAAAGCAAGCTGAAAATGTAACAGGAGATCCGATCCAAATTTAGTTGATTATAAAAATTGTATACCTAATGAGTTATGTAAAGTCAAATCTTAGCTCCTAGACATTCTCTCAGGAATACTTCGGAAAAGTGAACACATTGTTTATAACAAGTTTCAAACCCATCAGCACCACCATAGTAAGGATCATCGACGATTTCATCAAAGATTTCATCTGTTCTCCATTTACCAAACAGACTCAGTTCTGCTTTTGAGTCTTCAGGTTCAATCCTCTCCAGGTTTTTCAAGTTGGCTTCATCCATGCAAAACACGTAATCAAATTTGAAAAATGTTTCACTTTTAAACTGTTGTGCATGATGGCTAATTGGGATGTTATGTTTTTTGCATGTACTAATTGTTCTTGAATCTGGTGTGGATCCAATATGGTAAGCTCCTGTACCAAAAGATTCAATATTTGAGACAAGCGATTCCAATTTGTTTGTCTTCACAACGTGCTGGAAAACAGCCTCAGCCATAGGAGAGCGACAAATATTGCCCAAACATACAAATGCTACGGCGACTGGGGTGTTCGGTGTCATTCTCTTATAAATCGATAAAGAATAATAAACTCGCACAGGTGAAGCAAAAAAGGCTCATGAAACGCTTTAGTTGATCTTTTATAGCACATGCTAATTCAATTGAATATTTTAAAGGGACTAACAACTAAAAGAATTTACTCTTTTATTCGAAAGTGTGATCTTAGAACTAAGTTAGTTTTTGCAGTTTAGAAGACTTTACAAAATTGTACATTTTGCACAACTATATAAATAGCTCACGACATATATATTGTTGCACATGCTTATTGAACGTTCACAGCGGAATAATACATATTTGCACTTATCGTGTTAAGTTTAAAAGCCCCATAATATGATTGCTAGCAATTGATGGAGAATGCATTGAAAATCCTAAATTTATCAATACATTTATTTATAAATTGTAAGCTGTGTATTTTAAATTAAAGTTCACGAAGCTAACAATTAACAAATGGTTCTTTCTTGGAAAGCCATTTTAAGCTATACATAACCGTTGTATATAGAAGAAATGATAAAGGTAACGATTCTAGAGAGCTAGTCACCAAAAATCCTTTCAAGTTGAATATTTGCCATCGCGTTACGTTTTGTAATGTAATATATTAGAAGTTCTTTTGTAGCAGCTTAAAACTTCGCCAATTAACCACATATACCACCTGATCTGTTAAAACAATCCTTTTGTAATGAATGACAGCTCCATAAGTAGCGATAACATCAAAGCAGAAGATATTTTGGTATATATCGATGAAGCAGAAAAGTACATTATGGATTTAGTTGACATTGTGTTGCACCTTAATAACCATAACAACATCACCTCAAACGAAATTAAAAAGCTAATCAATGGGCTAAAAGCTAGGGGAATAGAACTCGACTGCATGGGCAAGAACTCAATATTTGGGCATTCAGAAAAGGTGTCACTTCATGAGCAGAACATCTTGAATCCAATGCAAGTAATTGCCAATAAATGTTTACCTCCACAGCTAACGTCTAAAACAACGGAAAAACCCGCTTTCTTACATATTGAAGGTATAAAAGGTAATCAATCAGTTAACTCGTTTCCAAGCATATCAGCAGATAATGTCTTGAATAAAGATTCCATAGAGGCACTTATTTCCACACCGCAGAAATTGATGGATCCAAATACAGATTTTAATATCTTTGGAGAGACACTAAAGATGCCAACCAGTACTGGTAATATCTATTCTGAAGAGGAGAACCAAATCATTAATTCAGATTCTTTCTTACAGCATGATATCAAAGCTACAGAAAACATGGCGCTTAACAACTCAAAATATCCGTATATACAAACTATATTACCAGCAAAAAACATGAAAGTAACAACTCCAGTAACAAATGATTACCAAAAAGAAAATTTGGAAACAAATCAAGTCTCCAATTTTGAATTGATAGATCAAGCCAATTTTGACCACTCTAAAAGCCTTAAATCGTCAACTGAAGTATTACCCATTGCAAAATCAAAAATTCCTTGTACGAAAGTGGAAAAAAGGCAAATAGAAGCAACCGCAAAGAAGCTCAAATTACACTTCCCACCAAACTTACAAAATAAATTCTCTACTACAAACTATTTAGCTAAAGATAAGAATGTTATAAAGGAAGAGATAGATAAGTCTGAACAGCCAAAAAAAAGCCCCTCTGTAATTGATAGAGATAACAATTTACTAGAGAGCTTGAGCTTTGCTAAAGCTCATCATTCGAGATATGAAGATAAAATCAAAACTTATGATGTTAATTACAATCTGTCGATAATCAACTTCATAGAAAATGTTGCAACAGAAATTGACTTTGATAGATATTATAATCTAAAACTAGAAGCAATTGAAAAAGATAATATTGAACTTCTGCGTTCAAGAAAAGAGGACCTTAATATTACGTGGAAAATTGTGAGTAATAAAATCAAGCATAAACTTTTAGAGATTGAAAAAAAACAATTTCAAGAGAGATTAGATGCGATATCAACCAAAAAAAATAGCTACCAAACATACTTTATGTTTCTGTTTGAATACACAATAATTTTATCAAAAGGTCAGAAGCCAAGATCTGAGACAGATTTCAAAGAACTTTACTGTGAAAATATTTGTCAACATTTGACTCTCAACAAAAAATTGGCCGCCTGGATTAACAGAAGATCAAAATCGCTTTCTAGAACTAAAGTTCGTTTAGCAAAAAGAAAAGATGGCCAATACGTCGAATGTTTGTATATTTTTGGAAAGCGTGATTATACTCAAGTGTTTTTCCATCAATCTGTATTGGTAAAAGCATTTTCTGAAACTTTGAAATCGTTGATTCTTCAAAAAGACATGCCATTCATGGATACCATTGAGAAAATATGCTCCGGTCTGGTGCTAAATTTCCACGAAGAAGACATAGAATCGACCCTAAAAAATGAAATGTCAAAAATATATCAGAATTCGCTGAGCGTTTCTGATACGCCTAAAATAGCTAGCCTAAATCTTTTCACAACTTCTTTTGCAAATCTCTTTTCTAATTAAAATTATGCTTTTAATTATATGATTGTTTATAACTTTTTGAATTAGATTACACAGGAAATACAAAAAAGTTTTGAATAAAATTTTATTTCAAAACAAGTTGGACTCTTCTTTTGCCGGTGAAGTCATCAAGAATTGACTTGATAAAAACCTCGACTTTGTCAAAGACTGACACAGTACGAGTTGACCCTTCTTTAGTAGTAAAGGTTAAGGAATAATTTTCTTCGTCAAAGAAAGCGCTATTTTCGTCTCCAAGATATTCAATTTTGATCAAACTTTCAACACCAAATTTTGGAACCAAAACGACAATACCATTTGAGAAAACTTTTATCACATAACCTTCTTGGTCAGATTCATTACTCTTCATAACTTGACCAACATAATACTCGATACTGGCTCTACCAGCAAATTGTGCATTTCTATGACGTTTATTGATATTTTTAACAATCAAGTCCATTTTATTCTTATCCATATGTAGCTCGTGCAAGGGCTCATACCCGATCGCAGCAGCAAGTTGCCTATGTGCAACTATATCGCAATATCTTCTAATTGGTGACGTGAAATGGGTATAGATGTCAACAGCCAAACCATAATGCCTAAAATCCTGGTAGCTAAAGTTACCAGATGCAAAATACTCTGCAGCCATCATTGACCTAGTTGCCATTATTCTGACTAAAGTATTGAAATAATCATCCTTTTCATCAACGCATCTATCAAGAGAGTCAGCAAGAGCCTTTGATGACTCTACTGAAATACTGCATCCCTTTCTTACTCTCAGCATATCATTTAATTGTTCAAAATTTGTTGCTGGCGGAGGAGCATGACGACGAAGCATTGCAACTTGAGGAAATGATTCATAAATCTTTCTTGCAACAGAAATATTGGCACACAACATGAATTCTTCCACTAAAGAATTTGTGTCTAGTAATTTTTTAATCTCCACTTGGTTTGGATCAGAGGTTTCACTATCAGTGTGAACTTTAACTTCAGGAGAGGCTAAATTTAAAGCACCTGCGTCCAATCTCTTCTGTTTCAACTTTTTGGACAACTTTAATAAAATTCGCATACCGTCAGTTAAAGGATCTTGAACACTCTTATCATCAATTCTGATTTGAGCTTCTTCATAAGAAAATGCTTCTCTTGATTTAATAATGGATTTGGTGAATTCTACATTAACGATATTTGCATCTTCGTCCATTTCCCAAACACATGAAAAAGCATACCTTTCAACGTATGGGTTTAATGAACACAAGTCAGTACCCAACAACATAGGCAACATGTCGATTCTCTTATCCACCAAGTAAACGGATGTACCCCTCGATGCACCTTCTTGATCTAAAGCAGTGCCTGCTTTAACAAAATGGGTAACATCAGCAATATGAACTCCAACTTCATAATTACCATTAGGTAACTTTGTAGCGTGCAACGCATCATCAATATCTTGACATCCGGGAGGATCAATTGAGCAAATTAGCCTGTCTCTAAAATCTTTTCTTTTTTTCAATAAAGGATCACCGTTATCCAGATTTTCTGGGACTTTCCAATCATGGCCTTCTTTAGGTAAACAATCAAGAACATTCTTGGAAAAAGGTCTATATTCAACATCATGTTCTAATAAAAGAGCTTCTTGTTCAGCATCTTTATCTTCAATATCACCTAATGTTCTAACAAAATGACCAATTGGAAACTTAGACGTAGAATCCCACGCATCAACAGCCACGACTATTCTCTTTCCTATTAAGTCTTTTGCTCTTCTGGTCTTAATTCTGATTTTTGGCAAAGATCTATCCATTAAAACAACCAAAACATTTCTCGCGACATTACTG
This sequence comes from Saturnispora gosingensis, assembly GCA_030570395.1. Classification (NCBI taxonomy): domain Eukaryota; kingdom Fungi; phylum Ascomycota; class Pichiomycetes; order Pichiales; family Pichiaceae; genus Saturnispora; species Saturnispora gosingensis. Next base: position 296,581 of record JAJLVU010000003.1, read on the forward strand.
CTTACCTCATCTTTATTGACAGAATTTGGAGATAATTGGCCAACGTATAACCTCCAGCTTCTTTTAATGACACCAACAACACGTGCGGTTGGCACAATCTTCTCACTTTCATCGTTTTCAGCATTTTGAGCTTTTGCGGCATCTTTTGCTAGCAATCTCCTTTCTGTATCAGTGATAATAAGTTCATTCTCTTCTTGGTCACCCAGCTGATTTTTATTGATGATTTCTTCATCAATTATTTCTGTGGAAGGTTTCTTCCATTTGGATTTTGGTAGAAGTTCAACAACAACCGAATCACCATTGAAGGCTCTATTAAGGTTTTCTCTACCTAAAATTAACAATGGCTTTGGAAGTGATGACACTGAAACACTTCCTTCCAAAAAGTTGTAAGAGGAGATGGAGATGTTACCTTGATATAAACTTCCATTTTTGATCCCACCCATAAGTCTTGCACTTGAATAGAATTCTGGGTATTTGATTTCAGTGACCGTTTTGGAAAAGTTGTCATTTGACGGAAGCATATCTTGCAATTCATCACTATTTGGCATCAAAGAAATGTATTCGTGCAACGTGAATGCGGAAATGCCATCTTTTTTAGCCAATTTTTTATTAGTTTTATCACCAGTAATCAGTAAAACGTTGATATCTGTACTTTTAAGATGCTTTAAGTAAAAAATTGTTGCTTCTCTGATCAACCTATCGTTATAATCATTTATTGTTTCATTCTTTTCTCTTGCAACAAAGGATGCTGTTTTGAACTCATTATGGAAAACAATGCATCTCTTCTCTTCATTCTTAGTTAATGCTCTCAATCTCATATAAATAGGAATACTTCTGTTTCGTACTTCATTTAAAACAGTCTGGCAGATGATTATATCGTAGAAAACAGCAGCATTTTCAAGGATGTCGATCGCATTCAAAACAACATTTGTGTCGACAATAACGTAGTGCTTTCCTATATCGTTTTTCACCAATTCAAGTGGTGTTTCGGACAAAATTGGATGCGGAACCTCTCCATTGGGACCAGGTATGTAGTATTCTGAACATTTTGAACATGCTTTTGATGAACACGGTATATCTTCCCTCAAATAGTGTTCTCTCACGACTTTAAAAGCAGAGCCATTTCTCGTACCAACAAAAACCTTTTGTGATACTTCTAAACCTCTTCCTAATCTCTTTCTCTTCACAATAGCCCCTGTCATAGCTTATTTTTGAAAAAAGATGGTATTACTATATACAGAGAGAAAAATTGAAAAGTTTTTCCTTTTGACTATACGTAATGCGCCACCAAAAAACTACATACTGCGCCACGTTTTATTAAAGGTGTGTTATACAAGTGAAAGAAGCTATTGTCTTCTTTCTAAAGCATCTGACTTCTTCCATTTTGTGACCCAAGTAGCAGAATCTTTTTTTGGAACAAAATAAATTCTGAGAATATTATCAAATAAAGGAATTTTTGGACTCTGACACATCAATGCCTCGTTGATTGCGACTTTCTTACCAACCTTTACCAATCCTCCATCTTCAAGCTCCATATAAGCCTCAAGTCTTTTAGGTTTAAAATTTTCGTGTCTACCGTCTTCAAAATATGATTGAGGTCTTTCGTTGAAAATCAACTCCATAATCTCGTAAGGTGTAGAAAGCTCGCTGACCTCTGAGACAACATCAAATTCATCTGTTGTTGGATATAAGATCATAGTTGGAATAATGAGTTGTGATTCAACATCTAGTGAACTTTCTAAATGGATCTTAGCTTCTCCAATGGTGTCCTTACCATATGAAGAATGAACAGTTGAGATACCTCGGAGTGATAGTGCATTTTCAAGCGCATCTTGAATCTTCATCTCATGCTCTTCTTTAGAACGTTTCTCAGCATCTTTTCTTTTGATATAGTCTATCTTCTCGTTTACCTTGGTAAGAAGTGTAATAACAGCTAAATTTTGAGTATCAATTGAGACAGCAAATTCTAGTGTGGCCTTTGCCTCTTTGAAATGTTCAATTTGAAAATAAGCTCTGGATGCCCGGTACAAAGCTTTTACGTTCTTTGGTTGTCTAACTAAGCATTCCTTACAGTCATTGATACACCTTCTGTAATTTTTCAACTCTAAATTGCAGGCTGCACGATTTAAATAAAGCGCAGCATCAATATATTTGCTGCCACAATCCACCCCAAGACCATTACTATAAAATTCTATAGCGTCTTTATATTTCTTAGCCTTGTAACAGTCGTTGCCTTGTCTTTTGAAATTCTCAGCAATTTCTTCAGGCTCTCCCTCATAGGCTAAAGCTTTCAAAGCTTCAACTTCTACGGCGTTAGATCCATCTTCTGAAACATTCAATTCGTTCATGAAGAACGGTAACTTATTCAAATCCTCCATGAGTTCTTCGGTAGTTTTGCTAGAGATTTCATTTAATTGAGGTGGTAGCTCTGGCTCACTGTTTGTTGTTGACGGAGTGGCTGCACTTTTCTCATTTTTTCTTTCCCATTCATTGATGATTGCATCCACAGCCGCATCATTATCCAGTTCCGATATCTCTACCATGCTTTCTAGTGCAAATACTAAATCTTTCAATTGAGATCTGTTAACTTTTCATCTGTCAAAAATTTTAAAAAAATTTCAGCTTTTTACGTTAAGCTCTATCAGTGTCGTTGAAAAGAAGAAAGTATGATTTATAATAATCTAGATTATTCAAGTTGAGTTATTATAAAACTATACAATTATAGTGCAAATTAAATATTCGAATGCTCAAGCTTACAATCAGTAGATGTTGTACTAAATGGCATCAGCTTCTTTGGGCTACAGCTCTATTTCCACAGGAAAAAAGAATATGATGCCTTTCTTTAATGATGATTTGTTGATTAATGAACACTTCAATCAGCTCAACAAATCATGTTTAGTTTGTAGAGCTGTTCATTAAAATCTCATTTTCTCATCAAAAGCACATCAAATAAAGTCACATTTATTTATTCGCCTATACAATATACAATACAGAGAAGAAGAACGGGAAAATTAATCTAAAAATGGTTCTATTCTTCTTTCCATTTAAAATACTTTTGATAATCTTCATAGACTGCCTTAAAAACAACACGTCCTTGGTTATCGAGTGCTTTATTTATCAAATGCAACTCTGCGGTTGTAAATAAATCCATGATCATGTAAATACTAGTGTCTAAATGAGATTTAATTTTCAGATCAATTTGATACTGAAGATAAAATTTAATGTAGTTGAACAAAATGACATGCAAATTTTTTCTTAAATTACTTTTAAGCTGGGCAAGAGCATTAGAAACCACAATATCCCTTGAAATATTTTCGTCTAGAATACCAGAAGAGATCAAGTTACCACTTGGCTCACACAAATTACTCATTAATCTTTCGAATGACAATCCACATTCACTGCTCAAATCTCTTGATCTCGAGATTAACAGATTCATCAATGTAACAAAAACTAAAACAATCAAATGATGTCTCTTTTTAAATCTGTAGCGTTGATAAAGAATTAAAACCGAGACTGTCTTGGTTACTTCCATATAAATTTCAGAAGTCAAACCTTGCGACGTCTTCAAATATCTGCAAAAATCGGAAATAAATACTAGTATCATTTCTGTAGCGTATTGAGCTAATAACCAACCTTTCGAAATCGCTAGAACTTTGAGGGATTCTAACAGACTCAAAAGAGATTGAATGCTTACATCACTATTAGCTTGCAATGAAAGTGAGTATATCTCCGAAATTGATGTTATTAATAACTTGTGGAAATGTGAGACAAGTTCTTTCTTCTGTGGTCGTTGACAGTTTCTAATGAAGCAGCTTATTATTTCAATATATGAGTTATGAGATGACGGAATATCAACATGCAAAGAGTGTAAAATATTTTTCCACAGCAAGAGGTACTCTTCTGCATTGGAGCTCAATGAGTCTATTAAATTGTTTAAAGGCTTCATATTGTCCTTGTTTTTTAGGGCGACATACAATCCCAAAACATATGTCGGTTCATAACCCTGCAATGAAGATATCAAGTAAAAGAGTTTTGACTGAATTTCAGGGGAGTTTTTATATTTTTTACCAAGTTCATCAATAGTTGACTTAAGCAGTTTTTCGTTGACAAAATGAAGTGGTACTGTAGACGCTAGATTTGAAAGCAGCAAACATATCTCTTCTTCTGATGTACTTTCATGAAGCAACTTGATTGATCTTCTAGTTAGGAGGTCCAAAAGAGTTTGTCTTGACCTCTTCATTGATTCATACAAGCAGTTTTCATTCACTAATATCCTTGATAATTCAATAAATACCAATTGATTAGTTTTGGTCTTGAGTGATTCTTCTATTTTATCGAATGCGTTTTGAAAGTAATCAATTGATTTGTCACTGCGCTTAGCATTGATTGAAACCACTTGTTCAATAATAGGGAGAACTGCAGGGTTTTTATCATCTAGTTGCAGTAACTCTATTAATGAATCAAAATTACTTTCCAGTTGCGATTTGAAAGTTGGAAATGCTAACAATTTTGACGACAATGTAACAAATTCATCAATAGAAATTTTTTTTGCAAGAGTTTCTTCTAATAGCATGTCGAGAGTATCTTGCTTTTGTTTTTTGGTATAAACATAAACGGAAATGTTGTTCAAAACAGAAACAAATTCGACATGTTTTGAAATGTTGTTAATAACAGAAAACATAATTTTACTTTGATCAGATATTAATGGGTGTTTTAGTATGGTAGCAATTTCTTTTTTTGCAATGCTTTTGGTTTCAAACAAAGAAGCAACTAGGATGTCGATATCTTTCTGTTCAAACAGGACATCTATTAAAACAAACCATCTATTGAAGATTTTCAATTTGAATGAATCAGAAGCTTTCGAAAAATATTTCTTGAACTTATTGAGTGGTTTGTCTTTGCATAAATTCACATCTTGCTCAATGATTCTAAAGTAGGAATAATAATAATAGTCTTCATTTTCGATTGGCTTTAAAAATAATTGCTTGATATTTATTTCTTCTTGGATGACTTCCAAATCAAATAAATTTAGGACATGAGATGCTACTCTGAAAAAGTGTTTTCCTTTTATCTTTAAAAGAGAAATTAATGATGGTTTCAATTGGCCTAAATTTTCAATTAGTGTTTTGCTTAATGAATTTGGAGCACAACCTGACAGACCTCTCAACAAACCTTTACATATGGACAATAGAGCCACAGGTAGAGCTTCTACATTACATTGATAGCTGTTCACACATTGCTGTACCACTGCTGACAATTGGAAAAACGATAGTGAGACTAATTTTGAGGAAGTGTAGTCTATGAACTTATCTGAAGCAAAAACGCTAGACTCATTACCAATAATGAATTCGTTCCATAACTTGACAAATGCTGAGACCTCTCTGGCATTTACATAGCAATCAAAAAACCTCTCAGTCAACTCTTTAGTATTCGAATTTTTTATGCAGAGTTTACTTATCTCTTTTTGAAACTTTAAACCTACTTCAGAGTTTCTTTTAATTGCTTGTGAAATGACATCTAAATCAGGATTTGGTGATTCAATTTGTCTTTCCACTAAAGATGACAAAAATGTGGTTGACAAAGTTTTATTCATGGAAGTGACTTCTTTCAACAAGACTGCAGAATGCATAGGGTAAGATTCAATGATGGTTTTATAAACTGTTTCCAAAATATCAATTTTAACATTTGGAATAATGAGTTTGATCAAATAGGTAAATTCAAAAGCTGTTAAATTCTCACTCAGAGGAGAGTTAAGAAAAAATTCAATGTTATCAGATATATTTAGAACAGTATCTTCCCTGAAAAGAGTTTGAATAATTAGACTCTCAATATCTTTTTGTGATGTAGACGACTCAGCACTTTCTTTAATAATGACTAACAAATTAGGTAAAACAAAAGTACTAAATTCCTTGACATGTTTAGTATCGTACTTTGAGGTGTTGGAATTATTCAACTTGAAGACCTTGTAAATTATTTGGATGATTTTCAATTTTAAATTAGCTCCGTACTCATTCAATACAAGATATTTAGTCAACTCTTTCAAAAAATTCAAACTTTGATCTTGCGATAAAATCAGTCGTCCATTTTCAACTACTAAGTTCATCACAGTGAACACAATGTTCAAATAGCTCTCATTTTTAATCAAACCTTTCTCGTCAATTTCAGACATTAAATTTGAGAATATTTCACCAAACTTTAGTTTTGATAGAACTTTAGATCTCATACTTAGTGATTGTGCATCCTTGTTGCAACTAATCCATAAATGATAGAAAAGAGACCAGAACTGTTCACTCAACTTAAATTTTAATGTGAATGCATTGTTTTGTGATAGTCTATCAAAGATCAATTCTAAAATGAATCTAGTTGCATTGGGAAGCGTCAGATCATCGTTTTCATCAAGGAGCTTCAGAGAAACTTTACACACCTCCTCCACAGATGTGTTTCTATTTCTAAGAAACTTAGTAAGCGACTCACTAGACTCCATAGTGCATAGAAATCAAATATATGTAAAGCTTCTTGTACTTAAGGATACTTAAAGAAAAAAAAAATTTCACTATGTCAGCACTGCCTTGGAACATTTTTATGAACTTGTTGTGACGAAAGTATTATCGTTACAAAGATGACATTGTGGTCATTTGATGAGAAGGCCAACATCAATGACGGTAGAGAGAATGATGAGAACATGGACGAGGACTCTGTGGAATTTGACGAAAAAACAAACCTTCCAATCAGACATTTAGAGTACGAAGACCATCCATCTTACAACAAAAATATTAATTGGTTGAAAGAGGGTCGTCATTTGGATTTCACATTAACCGATCATAACAAAGGTTATCTTTTTGTTAAAGATGGAGCAAAAGAAGAGCAAACAGTAGGAAAACCTGGTGAAAAAATTGGACCAAGTGTCAATCTTTATCCGTTTGATTTACTGCCATCTGTAGACTATTCCGAAGAATACTATCAGTTTATGAAAAGCTCTTTTGGTGATTTTGAATTGCTATTACAAGATAAGAGATACAAGTTTTACAGCTCAAACATGGATAAAGATCAGAATTCCGAAGATACGTTCGGTGTCTTGAACCTGGTTGAAGATGAACTCAATGAAAAAAAGATGTATTTGAGAGGCTTGATAGTTATCTTTTTGGAAAGATTGAATAGTTTGATCAAAGCGAAAACCATGGAAGATGAATGGATCACAAATTATGCCAATTGTTTGCATGTTTTAAACCTTATCAATGCGATTTACATCAGTGATGACGACGAAACCATTGTATTATTGCAAAACTGGATCCAAACAGCTGATATTCAGCCTGATGAGGCCACGTTGAAGGCTGCTATCGATGAAAGCGAGAAACCGTATCAAAACCTCTCATTTTGGTCTGTCTATGTAAAGAAAATGATTACTAGAGGTTGCTTCGGCAGTATAATCGATGATCTTAAAGCTTCGCAGTATGATGAATTGAAAGAACAGGATAAAGAATTATTTGAATTAATTGATGATTTTATCAGTTTGCTTGCTGGTTACGATCCAGTAACCTTTTCCATAGATTTGAGCGCATTCATAAAATGGAAGGAAGTTGCAGTGGGATTACGTGAGTCAACAACTTACATGAATGTTCAAAATCAAGCCATTTTGACTGAAATCTACGAGTTGCTAGGAATATTATCAGGTATGAAACAAACTATAGAGACAAATTCCGATTCATGGTATGAATGTTTTATGGCACTTTTTTTGTATCAGCTGCCATCAAAAAGTAAACTTCAAGAATACCTTGAGACCAGTCTGAATGTTAACGAAACTAAAAATGATCCAATTGGCGAAATTAACACTTGGGACTTTATCTGCATCAATGTTATCAAGGGCCGATTCCTTTCGGTTGTTTCAGGATTGGAAACACTTGATAAATTTATTGCAACATTTACAGCCATTTTAATGGAAGCATCAGGACTACTAAAGAGCTACCAACAAGTAATTTCTTCAATTGATGTCAATGAACGTAAACAACAGTTGGCCAATATCAATGACAGTATTGATTCTATGGTCATCGATTTGTCAATGTCATTACTCAATGATTCAAAATTTTTCGATATTGGTGTCGGTATTCTAATTCAAATCGGAGAGTCTAAAACAAAATTCATTTTGAGTGAGCTGCTGCCAACATATAAGATCAAAAATACCGAAGATTTCGAATGGGTTTTATCAATTTGTATCAAGCTGGAACTGTTTGATACAATGAACGAGATCTATAGAATTCAAGGTGAATTATTGTTTGAGAGGGGTTATCTATATGAATCCCTGTATTGCCTGGCGGAAGCTAGAGCCAGCAATAAGATAGTAGACATTGTTTGGAAGATCTTTGAAATACTGTTGGTTGATGGTGACATTTATGACAAAACGCTTGTTGAAAAGCTACAAAAAAATGAAATCATAAGTCCTGTTTTGCGACATGCGGTGTCGCCACTTGTTTGTCTTTATGAAATAGTCAAAGGTGACAACTCTAATATAGCTGCTTGGTTCAAACATTGCACAACTTTGTTGAATTTTAAGTACTTGCCAGCTATTTACAAGTCTGCGTTGCTGTTGATGATCTACCCTTACATGGATAAAAACGTATTTTCAGTGGAACAGCTCCTTGAAATCATATCAATCGTCAATAGATTTGAGAGCAGTGTCACAAATGCTGATTCCAGATTCGATATGATGTACAATTTAATCCTAGAAACTAAGGAAAAGAGACAATGCAAACTGAAATATGACTGGAACCCTGAAAGTGTTCCGGCTAATATCTCGGATTTGATAAGGTCAATTCGTCAAACTTTAGCTTCAGAGCTCTCATTGAGATTCTTGGAGGATCTATAACATATTGCTTTCTATCTATGTATTTACTACACCACTATCTTGTGGTTAATCTTAGCCTGTCAACCATGCAAGTCACCAGCCTCTTTCAGGAAAAGACCTGAGGCGCATTATTCATCGTAAGACAGAACCGAAAAATTTTTTAGTCTGTCAACTCAACTTTTAGTTATCAGTTGTAAAATTGAAAAACAAGCATCCAGTAATGTCTGAGTACCCTAACGTTCTTTTGTTGAGACAAACCAAGCAGCTAAAGTGCCTTTACACGTATGTTTCTTTTTAGTGCTTTTTTTCATGTGGAAATGCAACATCTTTTAATGCGAGTGAATCAAGCGATTGAACTCAGTATCATCTTTAACAAATCGACTAACATTGAAGTATTCTAGCATTGTCCGTGACAAGAACACCAGCAGAGGTGATTTCGTGTTTTACTCAGATCGTATTATTAGACTTTTGGTTGAAGAAGGTCTTGATCAATTGCCAGTTGAGCCAACCACTGTTCAAACACCTCTGAATGTTCCATACGAAGGTTTCAAGTTCCAAGGTAAGATCTGTGGTGTTTCTATCATTAGAGCTGGTGAATCAATGGAACAAGGTCTTAGAGACTGTTGCCGTTCTGTTAGATTAGGTAAAATTTTAATTCAAAGAGACGAAGAAACTGCTTTGCCAAAGTTATACTACGATAAGTTGCCACAAGATATCGCTGAGAGATTTGTTTTGTTATTGGACCCATTATTAGCCACTGGTGGTTCTGCTGCCATGGCTGTTGACGTTTTATTGAAGAAAGGTGTTCCAGAAAACAGAATTTTGTTCTTGAATGTTCTTGCTTCTCCAGAAGGTATTGCTGTCTTCCAAAAGCAATTCCCACAAATCAAGATTGTCACTGGTATGATCGATGAAGGTCTCGATGAAAATAAGTACGTTGTTCCAGGTGTTGGTGATTTCGGTGATAGATACTATTCTATCTAATATCTTGTTTTTTTCTTATTCTTTCCTACTTTTATAGATATATGTATACACTAATATAACTACGTTTCTTGAAAGGATTCCATCCTGTAAAATGTAGTATATCTTCGGTAAGAAAACAAATTTACCTGATGTCAAAATTGAAAACAAAGGAAAAAAGCTGGCTAAAAATTATTGTTTACCATTTCGAAACTTTATCTAGAAGTGGATGATATAGCAGAAGCAATATGGGCATAGAAACGTTGTTTAATCAGCCAATTGTTATAGATAACGGATCTGGGACGATAAAAGCTGGTTATTCTGGTGATGATATACCCAAAGTCAACTTTTCAAATATAATAGGAAAGCCAAAGTACAACAAGATCAAATATTTGCCCAGTGAGATACAAGAAAACGATACATTTATAGGTGACGAAGCACAAGTGCGCCGGGGCTTACTAAAACTGGACTATCCTATTGATCATGGTGTTGTTACCGATTGGAACTCAATGGAATTGATTTGGCAATTTATTTTGCTCAATGAGTTGCATGTTAATAGTATTAACGAGCATCCGTTATTAATAACAGAAGAACCATTGAATCCCAAGAAAAATAGGGATAAGATGTGCGAGATAATGTTTGAGTTGATGAATGTTCCTGCCGTTAATATATCTCTACCGCCTTTGCTATCATTATACTCGACTGGAAGAACAAGTGGCGTTGTATTGGATTCAGGAGATGGAGTTACGTCTGTTGTGCCAGTTTATGAAGGTTTTGCTATTCCAAATAGTATAAGTAGGATTAATGTTGGAGGCAGAAATGTTACTAAAGTTTTAGAAAGGGAGATTTTAAAGGATGGGTATGTTTTGACTTCATCGAGTGAGTTTGAAATAGTGAGAAATTTGAAAGAAAGGTTAGCTACCGTGAATAAAGAAAGAGTGAAGACTCGATCAAATTTTGAAGAAATAAATAACGGAAAAGCACAATTCAAACTACCAGATGGTAAACTCATTAATATCAGCGAGCAAAGTTTGATTAACTCAACAGAAATTTTGTTTCAACCTAATTTAATTGGAATAGAAGGAGATGGCGTCCACTCAAATGTTTACAGTTCAATAATGAAGACAGATGTTGATTTGAGAGGAACTTTATTCAAGTCAATTGTTTTGTCAGGCGGTAATACAATGATCCGAAATTTTGGTTTGAGAACGATAAAAGAGATACAATCACTAGATCCAGAAGTTAGCTTGAAATTGTATGCCAATCCTGAGAGGAAATTAAGTTGCTATCTCGGTGGGAGTATATTATCAAGTTTAAGTACTTTCAAAAACTTATTATCAACAAAGCAGCAATACTTAGAAGATCCTTATTGCGTTCATGATAAATTTTTATAACATTCTAATTTTGTATCTACTACATTGTTAATTGGAAAGGAAGCTGGATTTTGAAAGAAGGGATAAATTGGTACTAATAATATTGATATATAAAGAGAATTAGAATAACAAAGAAATATAAAATAAAGAAGGAAAAAGTAAAAAGCTATACAAAAAAGTTACTAATAATAATAACATTTGAAACTAAAGTACAATATATATTTGGAAATAATCGGAAAAAAAAGGTATCAATAAAACCCCTAAGACCCATTTTTATTGATGAAGTGATAGTATAATAGTAATAATAGTAATAAGATGAAAGGAAAGTAATGAAGCAGAAGATAAAGGGAAAACAACTAAATCAAGAAGTGGAACGTGTGTGAATAATTTGACAAACAGCTAAGTTATATATTAAGCATTCATTTTTTCCAGTGTGGTATATCATCATCCATGTTGTTGATCGAGCAAATATCAATACCAAATATTTCATTTGTTGAATATCCACCGTTACTCATCTTTTTCAATTTTGTTACCGGTGAACCAGAAAATAGTTTTGATTCAATTGACATTTGGTGTGAGTGGGATAGTATATGATGATGGTGGTTATGACTCGAATGGCTTTTAATATTTGGCAAAGGAGATACTAGAAATTCCTCTAAATATGAAGGAGAAGCCCAAGCACGTTTTATTGAAGAATTGATTGGAGTTGAAGCCCCAAAAACTGGGGTTTTGAACCTATCATGTAATTTTGCGTTTGATGAAGTTGAGATTGGTTGTAAGGATTGTAATTGTTTTGAAATTGAAGGTAATTGAACCCTTTGTTGATTTGATGATCTTTGAGGGGTTATTGGCTCCAGAATTGGACCAGGTTCACTGATTGGGGCCATTGGCGACATTTCAAAATTTGATGAACTGAATGAACAGGTGAAATCGATATTACGACTATTCGCAGAGTTCAAATTCGAGATTGGAGATTCAAAAAGAAGAGGAGATGATTGTAACAGGCTGATGTTATTTGAAATTAAACTTGAAAATTGATGGTTATCGCTTATTGAAAGGTTATTGTTGTTGTTTAAGTGATTTAAAATTGGGGTTTTGAAGTCAAATTTGTTAATCAAAGGCGAATCATCGAATTGAGAAGAAAACTTTGAAATAGGAGTAGAAGGTACCAAAGCTAAGTTTGGGATGACCTCTACAGAAGATGAATCAACTACTGTACCAGCAGTTGAGATCAATTCATCGTTGTCAAATTCGTCATCATCATTCCCATTTCTTTTACCAAGACCGGATGGAGCTTTGAGCTTTCTTGAACTCGAGTTTGCACTTCTTTTGGATTCCTTGATATTAAAGAACGCGTATTCGCATCCGGAGACGATCTGCCAAAAGTGACCCTTTTTGTCTTTTGATTTTTCGGTCTTCTCAAAAGCTTTATTTAGAGACAAATTGTGTCTGATGGAGTTTTGCCAGCCCACCTGGCCTCTTTCATAGTAGCTGAAGTGGTCTGCAATCCAGTCATAGATTTCTGCCAACGTCAAACGTCTCATTGGGGCCCTCAAAAGCGCCATTCCGATCATATTTGCGTATGAGAAGGGAGGTTTAGAGGTGGAGTTGAACGTCACCACCGGCATGTCTTCTGGCTCTGGCAGCACAAAGTCCACAGGCGGCTCGTTAGATTTGAACTTTTTATTAGAGCTGAGGTCGGTAGAGCTTTCGTTGCTTCTCTTCTTGCTGAGCTGCTTCAGTGACAAGTCACCACTCTTGGCAGCGTTCTCCTTGTCACTGGACGAGCTCCGTGTCGATTTTCTATCGTCCTCTTTCTCGTCTTCTTCGTAGTCCTCTTCTATTTGCTGGTTGTTTGGTGACGAGAAGTCTGGTGATAGAAGTCCCGTGCTCCCCTTAGACGCTAACAATGACAATTTCGATGGCGGAGTCTTCAGTCCATCCAGTTTGCCTAGCGGGCTGGACAGCGGTGCTGCTGGCAGCAGCTGTTGCAGTTCTGTTGATCCTTTGGCTGCAATCTCTGACATCTTTTCTCTTTTTGAACTAATCCTGTTCTTTATGTAGTGGGTATATGAAAATTTGATATATGATGAACAATTTAGGTATTTAATAAGAATACATATATATTTTACACTAAGCTATTTCTTTAGTACTTTAGTGTCACAGGATCAATTGGGCGCCAAGATCAATTTACTTATTCTTGGATGGTTAACTATAAAGAGAAAGAATATGATAGCAACTAAATCATTAAAGGGGGTAAAAAAATTTCCCAAGGCGACGATAACCACCGGATGTTTGAAGATGCTCAGTTTTTACTTTGGACTTTCTGGCTTTTCACGCGTCGCGACGCGTTGCGACGCGTAGTTTTTTTTTTTTGGATCCTACAACGCAAAAAATTCCAAAATAGAAAGCGGGGAGACAAAAATAATTTCGTCAAGCACGGGGGTAGCGTACCACTTGTACCGGGATAACGTAATAATACTATTTTTTTAAAATTTTGTTCTTGTTGGCAGTTGCACCGGCACAAGTGACACACAAGCCCGCTGTCAGGCAGATTGTGCTGCTTACGTAAACACTGCGTGGCGCATTAGCTTTTTTTTTGAGTGCGCCACAAATTGGTGATCTGTTTCCCACCCCCTTTTGTAAAATTAAAAAATTGCTAACAATAAGCTATCTTGTAATTTGATAATAGGAAATTGTATCATACATTGTATAGCGGTTAATTACGTATATAAATTTAGATTATATTATTTGCATTATATATATATATTTATACTTGAGAGGAAAAAAAAGGTGAACCCAAAAATAGTTTGATGCAACACAGGAAGTTAGCAGTTTAATGTCTGGAGAACACATCTTATGGATTATATAACGAAGAAGAAGCCAGGCATAGGGAAGGGCACTGGTGCTACCGGGAGCAACAGTATCATTAATAGCAGCACACACGCAAATGCAGTAGCGCCAAGTGCAGGCACTACCAAAGCGCATACGAGTAATCACGTCAAATCGAGGTTCAAAAGGGAGCTGATGCACAAACACAGGACGGCAGAGGTCGTTGAGCCAGCGGTACTGAACAGCGAGCTGCCGTGTTTACACAGCTGCTGCCAGTGCTGCGGCACCAATCTGGCGTATCCCAGAGGGGCCAGACTGATCAAGTGTTTGGTTTGCTACACATGTCAATGGACGACACTTGAAAGCAAGACGGAGTCAAAGAGGACGAACCAGCAAGCGTTGTCCTATCATCTGCTGAAAAGCACCATCTCCAATGGTACAATCAATGAGGTCGAAGCGCTTATACAAAGCTCGTTTTCCAACGTTGACGTGTTGAACAGGTCGTTCATATTGTACGGCAACAGACAGCCGAGTTACAGCTCACCGAACTTGAATTTCAATGAGATAAAGAAATTCTACTCACTGCTTGACAAGTTGAGCACCAAGCGACCAATGTTCAAGTTACTAGTTTCTGCACTACATTCGCTGAGGCACCCGCCCTCTAAAATCAATACTCAGTCTATCAACTGGATCCTGATCATACTGGAGTGTCCCTTGCTCTTGCATTCCATTTCAGGTAAGTCGCATCTCAGCCCGCAGTTCAAAGGCGTCTCCTATGACATAATCAAACGGATTTTCGGCTTGTTTGCTCATCTGGAATCTGCAACAGTGCAGAATCTATGTCACTGGTGGTCAAGGTTACCAGTTGATGAGTTTCAGTCTAAAATTGACTTGATGAACCTTTACATAACATTCCATTTGAATCGCATTTACACTCACATCATTTTAGACAAAAAGTGTAAACTCTCAATACCAATATCTCATACTGCTGAAAATATCAATTACAAAGACCAATTCGACATGGGTCTATTCGAAGCAATTAATAATGAAAACAGCTTGATCAACGCGCTAGGGTTACCGCTCCCACAAGTGAAGAACAACGGCTTCAAATTCGACGATGATAAAATTCAAATATCTATTAATCAATATTCAGAGGATTGGCATTTGAAGACAGCTTGTAAAGCAATGTCCTATTTATTTTTGGCCAATAAAAAGCTTCAGCATTCTTGTTTTTACAACAATCTTGTGGATTACGTCAACATAAAACAGGATTTTGATTCATGGGAGTTCATAAACTCATATATCGAGCATGAATCAATCGGAAATCCTAATGATTTGACAATTGACTTGCTCAAAATTCAAAACTCTTTCAATAATCTTGGAATGAACTTCAATGAAAATGGCTACTACAACAAACCCAAATTTACATTTTGCTCTTACCCCTTTCTAATTTCTCTTGGTTCAAAAATATCCATTTTGCAGCACGAAGTCAAGAAATCAGTAGGGAGAACAACTGAAATGGCATTCATTTCTTCAATAGCCGAAGGCAAAAAGGTGGAAGACTTTTTTTTCAAAATGAGAGTTAGAAGATCCCACTTAACAATCGATTCGTTGAAACAGATTCAGTCACATCCGAAAGATTTGAAAAAACTACTTAAAGTCAGCTTCATTAACGAACCAGGTATTGATGCTGGCGGATTAAAGAAGGAATGGTTTTTATTACTTTCAAAGGAGTTATTTGATCCTGGAAAAAAGTTGTTCACCTACAATTCTACCTCAAACTTAGCATATTTCTCAATAAGTGATAATTTAAAACAAAATGAATTATACTTTTTAGTTGGGGTAATTGTTGGCTTAGCGATATACAATTCCGTAATTTTGGATGTTAAATTTCCTCAAGTAGTCTACAAAAAATTAAAGGGCCAAAAAACAACTTTAGATGACTTCATTGAACTAGATCCCATTGTGGGAGAGCAACTGAAGAAATTACTGAAATTGAGCAATGAGGAAATAATAGATCTGAATCTCACTTTTGAGTTAACATATAGCGATGTTTCAAATAACATAAAAACAATCGAATTGATACCCAATGGGTCAAACATAATAGTTGATTTTAGTAACAGACATGAATATATTTCAAAATACTACAACTTTTTTTTGACAGATATCATAGCAAATAAATTTAATCAATTTCATAATGGTTTTAAGTTAGTTATGAATTCTAACTCTTTAAACTTGTTCTCTTCTAAAGAAATACAGTTACTTGTTTCAGGAGACGACGAAAATACATTAATTGATGTCAACTCATTGAAGTTGGTTACTAGCTATACGAACTGCTCTCTTTCCAGTCCTGTTGTCACTTGGTTTTGGAGTTATTTCAACGAGCTGAATTTGGCCAGTAAACGAAAACTGCTACGATTCATCACTGGGTCAGATAAGGTTCCAGCAACAGGATTTTCAAGTCTAAAATTAAAAATAAGATTTATCAAATTTGATTTATTTAGTGAATATTTACCTGTTGCCCACACTTGTTTCAATGAAATTTGCCTATATAATTGGTCAAGTATGGAAAATATGAAAAAAAAATTCAATATAGCCATCAACGAATCAAACGAATTTGGGTTGAAATAATTATTGGCCAAAATACTCATCGTGATAGTATAACAGATACCATATACATTAAACCTTTACTAATGAACTTAGTGCAGCATTTACATTATATTTTTTTCTATCAAATGATTTATCATAACAATAACAAAGGTATTTTTATATTAATAATACTGTAGTACTATAGTTTCTCTTACCTAGAATATACATTTCTCAAGGTAATGCACAATATTTCTTCAAGTGTGGAGGTAGCGCATCGTAGATACCGTGGGTCTCAAGGAATGTCTTTGAGAATAGTCTTTCAGAGTACTTGTGAGCTGAATCACACAAGATGGTGACAACATTTGAACCCTCTGGAAGCAAAGCAGCAGCCTTTGTGGCAGCAACAACATTAAGTGCAGCAGTGGAACCCAAATATATTCCTTCTTCATCCAGCATTCTGTATAACATGACAATAGTTTCCTCATCTGGGATGAGGAAGGCGTCATCGGCCAGCTTGTAATCTTGCATGATGTTACCAACAACTCTACCTTGACCAACACCTTCAGTAAATGATGATTCACCAGTTCTTTCAACAACACCCGTCTTAATGAAAGAGTACAACACAGATCCAGGAGGCTCAGCGAGGAAAGATTTGATCTTTGGGTTTACAGTCTTCAAGTATCTGGTAGTACCGGACCAGGTACCACCAGAACCAGAGGCACATGCAAAAGCGTCAACCATACCCTTCAGTTGTTTAAAGATTTCAGGACCAGTGGTTTCAATATGGGCCTGTCTGTTGTCCAAGTTGTCAAACTGGTTGGTCCAGTATGCTCCTTCTGTTGCTTCAGCATATCTCTTTGCTTGATGGTTAAAATTGTTTGGATCCTCGTATGGGACAACTGGAACTGGGAACACTTCACAACCAAGCATCCTCATAGTTTGAATCTTCGATGGTGCAAAGGAATCTGGAATGAAAATCACACACTTGTACCCCTTGGCTCTACACATGTGCGCCAACCCAATACCAGTGTTACCAGCAGAACCTTCCACGATAGTTCCTCCTGGCTTGATGAGACCCCTCTTTTCAGCTTGCTCAAGGAAATACAATGCTGCACGATCTTTAACAGAACCACCAGGATTCATGAATTCCGCCTTTGCGTAGATGTTACGTCCAATTTCCTTAGACAACTTGTTGAGCTTCAACAGCGGCGTGTTACCAACTGCTCCGGTGAACCCAGTCTCAGATTTCAATGGTCTGAATGCGTCTTGGTATGCACTCTTGACACTACTTGTTGATGAAACAAGTCTACGAAATGTCACTCTTGAAAGCATTGCTCTATTACTAGTGAATTCTATCAATTAAAATTAAACTAAGTATCGATAGATCACTACAATCCTACCGTCGGAACCTTACTATCAAAGACAGGCCCTCTATATTTAAATGAAATTTCAAAAATTTTCAAAATTTTCAAATTTCAAAGAGCTTTCGGGCTTAGCGTCATGTCACGTGCATTCTGCTCAGCATTCCAAGGCAGATTATAAGTGTTCAGGTGATTAAACGTTGCATCTCGTCTTTATCCACAGTGTCCATTGGATGAGTACAAACCGAAACACTGCGATGATTGTGGTCTGATGAATGTTCGATAATGTACTCTTCGTCTTCGGCAATTGCATTATAGGACGATGGGATCGTACCATACTTTTCAACATCGGCGTTGTAGTAGAGGTAGTAGTGCTGGTAGAAGAATATGGCATCGGCGATAAACACCTCTATTGCAAGAAGTAACTTTGGAAGATTGTTGAACATGGCATTGATATTACCAACGGCATATGCATCTATGATCAACTGAACAAACGAAAAGAACCCTCCAAAGAAGTCCAACCAGACCATTAAAATGGGCCACCCGTGTGTCGACTTACGCTTGTAGTTATACACCACCTGTGGTATGTTTTTGCACACGGACATGATGATTTTGATCATACCAAGGGATGTGAACAGATGCACCCAATTGAATGCCGAGTCCGCCGGTTCGAACCCCTCCCTGTGATAAATGAAAAGCGATCCAAGCACAATGTACGCAAACACTGCTGAGAGGATGATCATCGAAGTCCCACTGAGGTATTGGTTGTCGTTTTTCCTGTATCCCCAGATGTATGCTTGCGATAAGATGAACAGGTTGATTAGCAGGTTATGTGTGCCAAAGAAAACGTCATTGATCTTGATCAACGGATATTCACCAACCTGGAGCTTGAACTCCTCCCTCACTAAAGGCGAAAAGTACATTGCTGCCGTGTACAAGGTGTAAACACTAAATCCTACACCATTGAAGAAGAGATAGTCGATGGATATCCCCTGCACGCTTTTGAGCTGAATGTTTGAGATCAACGTAGGATAGTTGCATGTACCCCAAAACAACACATACAGCCAACCAATGGTATGAGAAAGAACTTCCAAATCCATTTGCAGCTGATTAAATTGAGAAAAGAGTGTTATCACCATTTCGGCAAATAATATTGAAGCTAAAGGAATCTTTTTTTTCTAGATCTGTCAAAGAACAATAGTAAAATATATGTGTGAAATTAAATAAATCTTATAAAATAGACGTTTATATATGATAGTAATGGGAAAGCCTTGGTCCTGCCAGTATAGAATTGTAAAATAACATACTCTTATCTACTGCACTCCGATAATGGAGAGCTCCAAAGTCCAAACTCTGCGGATGTGAGTTTTGATCTTAGTATTCTTAATAGGTGAACCGTCAGCGTTTGTTAGACCCAAGTCACCGATGTCGATCTCTAAGACGTTATCAGACCACCAGCATTTTCTGGCGGGCTTCCTCCAGAACAATAAAAGCTTTGTCAAATTAGGGTTGGTTACCTTACGTGGTTTCGAAGAGGCCCTCGAAATCGAATGCGCCAAGGTGGAGAAACGAGATCTTCGTTTGTCTTCAGTCAACGATGTGCTAGATGCCACTGGCTTCAACGCAGGTGACTGTTCAGGTGTGGAAAGGTTGGTTGTGTTGTTTTGTAAACGGGCCAGCGTCAACGAGAAAACAACTGTTTTACCAGGTTCAAGAGACCGATGGCCCCATTGACCATCGGCAGAGAAGCCAGAAGTGCACAACATATCCATAAGGTGCTGTTCTGCAGACTTCAACTGTTTACCAGGTGCATAACCAAGCCCATCAAAAATCCGTTGATTCTTTAGCAATTCATCACCAACAAGTATTTTAATTTGTCTCATTTGATCAACAGATAAGCCTGTAACGGGAGGGATGCAGTAATAATCCAAATCTTCCCTAAGCACAATTATCGCTGGCCTGTCGTTCAAGATGGAAGGGTCATGTATGTCGTAGATTGGGGTCGGATTTAATTGTTCTGCTATTTGCAAATCCCTGACGGCAACATCAAAGTTTTGGCAGATGTACTGAAAGCAGTCTGGTGAAAAGTTCACGAAAACAGTATCGTCGTCAGTCAAGTTTGTGATGATTTGCCCGTCCATACCTACGAACACCCCATTAGGGAAAAGGCATAGCAAAATTGACTCCGGTAATGCCATCAAGTCGTCTCTGGTAATGGTAAAATGCTCGCCACGCATGTTCATGTGTATTTCCGTGTTATAGTCGTCCATGCCTACATCAGAGACACCTAGACCACCGATGTCGCCCTGCGACACTTGTGTAACCAAATCTTCTGGTGCAGACATCGTGATTACCCTGCTCTTGCCTTAATTGAAAATGTTAGTGTATATAGCAATTCCACTTAAATGAACAAAAAAATTTTTCTTCGTTCTTTCCCTCCACCAAATTCCAAAAAAAGACATGAACTTATTCAATATCAATTAAAACATTTATACAATGTCTAAATAGAGCTATATTGGTAGTAAACAAATAGGTTGAAAATAAATGGTTTATAGTAAACCAAGTTTCTTCAATCTCATCTTTTCTGCAAATGTCATAGGCTTCTTAGCAGCTTCCTCAGCAGCCTTCTTGGCAGCAGCAGCTTCTTCCTCTGCTCTAGCTCTAGCAGCTTCTTCTCTAGCCTTGACAGCTTCTTCTCTAATTCTAGCAGCTTCTTCTGCTTTCAAAATGGCTTCTTCTTCAGCCTTGACTCTGGCTTGCGCAGCTTCAAATTCCTTCTTCTTCTCGGAAACGAATTGTGCAATTCTCGCCTTCTTTGCTTCCTCTAATTGTTCCTTAGCTTGAAGCTTTTCCTTTTGGTATTGTTCATAACTAGAATCCTTGCACTGCTTGACGATTTCTTCGTATTCGCTAACAAATCTTGTCAATCTTTGCTTCACCTTCAAGTTGGCTTCGTATTCAGTCTTGGCTTTTTCAATGAGTGAGTTCTTCATGGTTTCATATTCAGCTTTTTGAACATCAACAATCTTGTCAACTTCCTTTTGTAACAATGGTAATTCAGCTTCTCTTTGTGCACGCTCAAGATAGTCAACTCTCTTAGAAGTAGACTCTAATTTTTCAACAAGATTTTTGTGGTCCAATTCTAATTGATCGATTTGCATTCTCTTGACTTGTTCGGTGGTCATCTTTTCAGCTTCTTCCATACTGATTGAAATAACACCCTTCTTATTAACTTCTTCAATCAACTTCTTCATTTCTTCACGTTGGATTCTTTCTTTCTCCTTTCTAATTCTATCTTCTTCAAGTCTAATCTCATCATTCTCTAATCTCTCCTTTTCTAATCTCTTTGCTTCCTGTAACTGCTCGGCCTTTTGCTTTTGGAATTCCATGTCTTCACCTTCCTTCAAATCCTTCAGCTTCTTTTCTCTTGCCTTTAACTCAACAAATCTCTGTTCCAAAGTTTCTACTTCAAGATCGAATGACTCGTTGGCTGCCTTTGATAATCTGGTAACTAATTCCAAGTGTGATTCTTCGGTTTCTTTAACGTTAATCAATTTGATTGCTTGAGATAGAGTGTTCATAACTTGTGAAAGGTCAGTTGCATCTGAGTTATTTAATTTAGGAATGAAGATGACAACACCTAATTCAAAATCGTATTCAACGTAATGATTTGGTAGTAGTTCCGTTTGCTCAATGTTCAACAATAGATCCTCTAACTCAAAATCAGAGTGATTGAAAAAGTCAACCTTGAAAGTTGTCAACTTGATCAAAAATTCGAACTTGATAGTTTCATAAATAGAAGAAACATTCAAAATAATTTTTTGAGACAAAATGGTCTTTAATTTGGTTAAATATGGAGCGTAAGCTTCAACGTTAATGATATTTTCTAGAATGGCATTGACTTCAGTGCCGAAAGTCAAAGGATTAAATTGTTGGCCTTCTAATAGATGGAACAACTTAAGTAAATCAGAATCGGCATATTCCAAAATTGATGGTACATTCAACAAAGCTTGCTTTGATGGAATTTGCTTCAAGTTTAAAAGAGATGCCATCTTGTTATTCTTTCTGTTGAAATATTCTGAGTCAATGATATCATTGTGAGAAAACAAATTGATATTAGAGTCAGTTCCATTAGCTTGTAGCGGGATAGTTAACGCAGACAACAATTGCAAGGAGGCATGAGACTTCAATTCATCTTTAGTGACATTTGGATTTTGGCTTAACAAGTTGAATAACTTTAATCTGGCAGCTGCATCGTACAACAAGTTATCAGAGATTTGAAAAATGGTGGCTAGATTGTTGTAATATAAGACAAGAGATGATGGTTTTGGAGATTTCTTAGCATACTTCATTAGGTAATGAACATCTTCGACACTTTTGAAAGATTCCTTCCACAATTGTAGCTTGACCGCAGTGCTCAATTGTAAGAATCTGGTTTCCAATAATCTTTGCAAGGAATCAGGCTTTGATATGTTGATTGCATCAGGGGTTTCTTGGGGTGGAGTGTAACCTGGCTTGACAACAGAAAGCAAATGGATTCTCAAGATTTCACAAAACTTCTTGAACTCGTTAAATCTTTGGTACTTTTCACAGAACTTGAACACCTCGCCAACCACATAGCAGTAAGGAGTTTCTAATTGGTTGTTATTCTTCAAAAGATCGACGACAGTTCTGTACGCTTCCCAGATGAACTTCAACCAAGGCAAAAAGAATTCCTTGTTTGATCTCTCGACCGAGTCGTCAGTGGAGACGGCTGACAACAAGATGTTTTCAGGAGAGACGTTGAAAACGGCCTCCTCGTCATCTTCGTCATCTTCATCCTGGTTATTGGCTTCTTCCTCTTCCTCATCTTCATCTTCGTTCACAGTATGGAACGCCTTCTTGGCTTCCAAAGCAGAGGCATGTGATTGTTCGTTCGCCAACTCAGCAGCGTCATTTGCTTGCGATTGCGCATGAGCTAACTTGGAGTTTGCAGCTTCCAAAAGATGTTTGACAATAACTTCAAGCGACTCTAACCCATTACCGGAGCCAACTGCACCTTTTTTAAACTGGTGCAGCGCATCCTTGATCACACGCGAGTCTCTACGATCAACAGCAATGTCAATGAACAATTTCAACACTTGAACCAACTGTGGATTGGCATGATCCAAGTTTCTGGTTCTCTTATGCACAATAAATTGGTGCAAATGGTCAAGGGCCTTTTCAGCTTGGTCCAACGCCAAGAGGTCCTCCGCTCTACGCAATACGTTCTCTGGACGGTACTGTTGCGACATACTTTTACTTTTAGGAGGTTGATATAATACAAGGAAGATGAAAAAATTTTCTTCACCTTCTCCTTTTTTTCCTTGTCAACTGTAAGTATATACTCAAAACTAAGCTTACGTAATGTCCTCTATTCACCAGCTGGTGGGCCTGTACCTGCGAGAGACGATGCATTGGAGCATCGCAGACCGAGGAGATTGGTACGAGACCCCTAAGGGCCCTATTGTGGGTGTTTCGGCAACGCAATCTATCACGATGTACGATTTGGATACGTTGATGACAAAGATCAACACCGCGGAGTTGGTGCTGGCCATTGTGGACTCAGATGGCTCGATATTGTTCAATACGATCCGCAAATAGAACCCCGACCTCGTGCAGATGCTTGTAAGTGTCCAGAACAGCGTTGCACCGCAACGTACCTCTCATTACTCTCATGTCTCTCTTTTTGTCAGCATCCTTTTTCTGAATGTCGTGAATTATAGGCACGTCGTCTCCCTCACTGGCGTCGGGCTCGATCAGGTCACCGCACTTCCTTTCGCTCCATCGCCTCATCCAAATGGGCGGGTAGTAGGCTAGCGGCCAGCAGTTCAAACCGGCGTGAAACCGTCTTGTTTTGGAATACTGCTCTTCGTATAACACGTAGAGCATCGCTCTTTCCATCTGCATTACTGTCTGTGCAAGCGTGCTGCGTGCCACAATTCTCTCCTTCGCCTCGCTGGCCTCTGCAGGCAGTATTCTTTGGAATATCAGCGGCAGATCCGTAATAGGACCCTCCTCTGACTCCAAGTATGGTAACTTAGCTGTGTAAAATGTCGAATCCGGTATAATCTGTATATCCAAGTGGTATTTCCGTTTTAAATCCTCGATGATAAGCGCTGCAATGTCTATCTCAGCAATGCGGCCATCCTTACCCCAGCAATGTAGCTTCAGGGTCATTATCAAATACCGTTTGCCAAATAAAACGCTTATAGCACCAATGGCAAACTCTTTTTTTTCTCTCCCTCTCTAGGAGCCAACTTTCACAATGAGTTTGAAGAGATCCGGAGAGTTCGAAGAAGATAGTGTAACCAAAAGGCAACGATCACGGGTGTCGATGGCGTCATGGAGAGCCCAGTTGGATATTGTCGAAGGATCTGCTGCGAGAGAGCAAGTTATCGAAGCGTACGAATCTTATTTGGATCAGTATGCTAATGACGGTCTGACGTGGTCCAAATACATCAACTTCCTACTCAGGGATCAAACACTGCAAACTATCGATAAGGGAAAGATTGAAGCCTTGTTTGCCAAAACTTTAACCAAGATTCTCAACGTCGAATTGTGGAAATGCTATCTACACTATATAGAGCTGATCAACCCTATAACCCCAGATTCCAACGAGTCAACAAGACAGACGGTCATCAGCGCTTACCAGTTTGCCATCGATACCATTGGCATGGACCCCTTGCATGGGGATCAAATTTGGAGTGATTTCTTGAAGTATCTTTACCATTGGCAGTGCATCACGTCACAGGAATCTGCTAAGAGACAGGAACTCATTGAAAAAAGCTTGCTTAAACTTATAACGATACCATCACCAAATTTAGAAGAACACTGGAAAATCTTTACCGGTTTTGAAAACGATATCCACACATCCAATCCTGCTAAGGCTCGAAAAATAATCAACGAACAGTCTTCACAATATATGACACTAAGATCAGTCAATAATGAACTCAAAAAGGTGATCAGCAATCCAAAGCTAGTTGAATTGTCAGAAAGAAATTCCACGAAGTTGATCAATCAGTTGAAAATCTGGAATTCTTGGATCCAATGGGAGAATAAGAATCCTTTGAACCTAAACGATAAGGATTTCCCAAAGAGAATCAACCTGGTTTATAACCTATCATGTCAATTTTGTCGTCTGTTACCAGAAGCGTGGTTTAACTACGCTAATTATGTAATCATTGACCAAAAAAACATCAACCTTGGTAAAGAAATCCTCATTGACTCACTAAAGATAAATCCGAAGAGTTTGTCATTAACAATCAAATTATCGAGTATCTATGAATCAAATAATGAAGTGGAACAAATCAACTCTTTATGGAAATCGTTTATTGAAAAATTAGTTTCAGATGAAGAGGAGGGACAAAATGAACAAAACCATATTCCTGACACAAGTAAAAAGAACAACGAAAATGGTAATGATTCTATTACATACTGCTACATATACTGGATGAAAATAATGAAAAGGCTAACAAATACTAAACAGATCAGACAAGTTTTTGCTTTGGCTAGGAAATACTCAAAAATTGATTATAAAATTTACGTCGAATACGCATTAATTGAACATCAAAATAATGATAATAAAATTGCCATGAAGGCCTTTGAATTAGGTTTGAGATACTTTTCAAACTCTGTTGAAATGGTATTGTCTTATTTAGATTTCTTAATCAATATTAAAGATCTAACAAACTTCAAAAAAATAATCGAATTATCACTAGACAATTTCAGTAATGACGATTTAATAAAATTGTTTATTAAATATTACCAGGTTGAGTCAAACTTTGGTAATTTGAATTCAATAAATCTTCTAACGAAAAGATATTTGAAGAAATTCCCTCAATCGACACCTTTTGAATTACTAATGGTTTCATCTACTGATAAGAGTAATTTCAACCCACTTTTGAAATTGGATTTATATAAAGCAGATTCAACTGTATCAGAAAAGACACGAATTAGTGAAGAAATAGATAAGCTAAAAGTGGATGAAGACACAGATGAAGAGGAACACGAAAGCAAGAAGGAATTCATTATACCAGATGGAATCTATAATTTACTAAGAGTTCTTCCAAACTCTGAATATTATAACGATCAACCTCTAATTTTCGATCCAGAAAAGACAATCACTTTCTTAAAGTCTATGAATATCTCCAAGTAATTTAATATCGGTTTGAAATTGTAAACATTTTATAATAAATAGAATTAAAAATATTATAATATATATTAATAATTGAGTTGACTCACCTCAATAGGTTTTGGTTGGTGTTCATTCAGTGGGTTTGAAGTAACTCCGTTCAAATCGTCATATAAAATGTTCATATTTCTGGTGTTACACTTGACAACAACAGTTGTAAAGAAACCAACCACAGGAATTAAACCCAGACCAAAATCTACAGCAACATTGGTTAACATCAACAAGTAATTTTTCAACCGAACTTGCGTCAATTTGAAATTTCCGTTTCTGGTAAATGTATAGATCTTATACAAAATATATGTATTCAAGATCAAAACTACATAGTTACCAAAGAATGGCACTAATCTTAGCGCCCCTGTTAAGCCAAAAGGTAGCTTTAACAATGACTCGTCAAAGAAATAGCTATATCTTTTGATACTTTGGTATTCCTTCAATAATGGTTTGTCCAAATTCGGTAACGGTGTGTTTTTATCGTAGATACTTAAACTAGCATTAGATCCAATGGAAAAGTGTGGGAGATACTTCTTGAAGTAACTTAGAAAGTATGATTTCATTTCAACAAATTCTTACAGAAAGATGATGATTATACAAAAGGAATAAGTTATCGATTACGGGATTGGTTAATTACACGAACCGGGATAGGTCCTAGTCTTAAATCATACAAATATTCCAATCCACCTTATTTATGACATTTTGCCACATATGGTAAGTAACACCATTGGGATTTATGTTCCAAAACTCTAGGATGATCTTCCATATTATATTCAAGTTTTTTTTGATTTTTGACCTTTCATTCATTTTCAAATAAATCGATTTGACCATCAGCTTGTCTCTATATTCGTAGACAGCAGCACCAGAAATCAGCAATGGGAACAATAGGTAGTCCGTAACAGAAGTGTCTGCTAACTCTCGCAGCGATTTGAATATATGCAATAGCAATTGCTTAATTTCATAAGTTGGTGGACTCAATTCTTTAAGCTTTATCTTCAAGTATAAAATAATAGTTCTTTGAAACAATGTGAAATATTTGATAATCAGCTCTAGTTCATTGATAGGCAAATGACTTATAGACTCTGTTTTCATGCAGCACTTCATTATCTTTTCTTCAAGTTTTGTTGTATTGTATTGTACCCAGTCATGAAAGTAAAGCCTGATGTCTTCGTATTTTGAGTAAGCTTCAGAGTTTAAAAATTCAATTTTTTCTGTTTCTGACTGTAGTTGATCCAAAATGGGCTTTATATATTGATAGTAGTGGTCGATTGGCCCATTAATTCTCACTGCGAATTCATCATAAACTTTGTTGATTTCTCCCAAAACGTGAAGCAATTCAGCACAGCAGGCAAATATTGGATCAATGTGACTTTTAGGCACTACCCTCAGTTCTTCTGACGCATTTGGCTCAATGAGCAGTTGATTAAATAGGCACTTATATTCGCTTTTTGAAAACATTGGCCCAAGTTTCTTTATATTAGTTACTTTGATCATTTTTGAAGCATCTTGATAAAAAAACCAATTTAAAACCCAAATAAAAGCACCTTTGTATTTCTCTGTGGTTAAGACCTTCAGTATTTCATTAATGTTGGTTGTTTTTATTATTTCATATAATTGCTCAAAAGAATCTTTCCAGAATGCAGAATCTCCTGTGGTAGAAGCCACTAAAGATTGGCATGTAAGAGAAACTATGTAATTAACTAAGTCTTCTTCAGTTGAGTCAACCATATTAATCTTAATTCTTAGCTCCAGTGTACACTTTTTGGCTTCTTGTAAAAATTGTTCATATCTATTATCTTCACTATTTGTGGCCAATAAAAAGGCTGTATAAGAATAAAGAATGGAAAGTGAATCCTTGCTTAATGGTTTCAGTATATTATCCACTAACTGAAACTTATAACGTGTGTTATCACTATTTGATAAATTTTCAATTATCGATCTTGCCATTATCTCTAAATCCAGCGTCAATTCATACATCGGAGCAGGATCAGTAAATTCAAGTGAGTCATAAAGATTCAAATCGGGAAGTATCTGGGTATTGAGTAGGGGGCTTATCGAGATATTATCTAAATTGGCAGAAAATAGAGGTGATATATTGGAAAATGAAGGGACTGTTGGCGTTAGCGATTTGCTGGAAGCGCCATCATTTATTATCGGTACTAGTTCATTACTTTTGGTTTGCTGTAGTATATCAACCTTCTCTTGATTCAAAGGGATCTTGCTTGCACTAGCTGTACTTGAATTTGTAGTTTTGGGTGAATAAATGCACTCCACATTCCTTTTTTTACAACTAGAACAGGTTGGCTTTAGCTCATCGCATCGCTTCTTACGTCGTCTGCAATCGTTGCAACTTAGAATAGATCTCTTGACCTTGGTGGTAGCCACGAATTTGTATTTCATGTTCTGACTCATCTTTACTGATTTACGCATCTTTAGAAAGAATTTTGATTTGTACGCTTTTAACTAGATGGCATTTAAAGATATGAGTGTATCGCTTCATACCACTAGGGTGATACATGTTTTTATAAATTAAAGCATCCAGAAAGCATTAACAAAAAGGAATAAAATTGTCACTTTAGTCCATCTTAACTACGGCTCTAATACAGTCACCAGTGTGCATATCATGGAAAGATTGGTTGATATTGGCTAATGGGTGTCTGTGGGTGATGAACTCGTCAACCTTAAGCTTACCATCAACGTATTTTTGAACAAGGCCTGGAAGTTCAGTTCTACCCTTGATGCCACCAAATGCACAGCCTTTCCAAACTCTACCAGTAACCAACTGGAATGGTCTGGTGCTAATTTCCTTGCCAGCAGCGGCAACACCAATGATAATAGAGGTACCCCAGCCCTTGTGGCAAGACTCTAATGCATCTCTCATCACCTGGACGTTACCGGTACAATCAAAAGTCCAATCACAACCGCCATCGGTTATTTCAGTCAATTTGGAGACGATAGTTTCGCCTTCCTTTAAGTCGGTTTTAGGATTGATGAACTCAGTGGCGCCGAAGTCAGCAGCCCATTGTCTCTTCTTGTCGTTTACATCAATCGCAA
The DNA here is from genome assembly GCA_030570395.1 of Saturnispora gosingensis. NCBI lineage: Eukaryota > Fungi > Ascomycota > Pichiomycetes > Pichiales > Pichiaceae > Saturnispora > Saturnispora gosingensis. Next base: position 325,792 of record JAJLVU010000003.1, read on the forward strand.
TAATCTTACCAGCTTTCTTTTCCACAGCACCCTGGATAACGGAAAGACCAATACAACCAATACCAAAAACAGCAACGGTGTCGCCCTCAGCGATGTCAGCAGTCTTAACGGCTGCACCATAACCAGTAGTGATACCACAACCAAGCAAACAAGTTCTGTCCTTAGGAGCTTTTTCATCAACAGAGACAACTGAGATGTCGGCAACGACTGTATATTGAGCAAACGAGGAGCAACCCATGTAATGGAACAGATCGGCACCGTTCTTCGTTGCTTTGAATCTGCTGGTACCATCTGGCATCAAACCTTTACCCTGGGTGGCTCTGATCTTACCACATAAGTTCGTCTTACCAGATTTGCAGAACTTACACTCTCTACATTCTGGAGTATACAATAAAACAACGTTGTCGCCAACTTTGACGTTGGTGACGCCTTCGCCAACAGACTCAACAACACCGGCACCTTCGTGGCCAAAGATCACAGGAAATACACCTTCTGAATCTTGACCCGATAGCGTATAAGCGTCGGTGTGACAAACACCAGTATAATCAACCTTCACACGAACTTCGTGTGCTCTTGGTGGCAAAACTTCAATTGTTTCAATAGACAACTCGGTGTTTGGTGCCCATGCAATAGCAGCTTGGCATTCAATAGTCTTCCCAGCGGTTTCTGACATAGTTGACTTAATTCTTCAAAGTGCTAAAGATAAAAAAGGAAATTTAGGCTAGTTGAGATTTTTTCCCACTTTGACTTCCGTTCATTTTTCCAGATAGACAGATAGGGATTTACTTTGATATGTAGACAGGCTTTTGCGCGGTTCAACGTCGAAAGTGTGGTAAGAGTGTGTTGGAAATGTTAAAAACAAATTAGTATAAAGTGCTGAAAAGAACTACTACTTTCTATTGTGGTGGGATATCGTACTAACAAAGAAATCTTTAACAAAAGGTAAATTGTTGAGAGCATTGATACCCAAGGAACGTGCCCATACAATTGGTCCAAAATCAGTGGAGTGAATTTTGTGGATCTTGTCAACAACGCCTAGTAAAACGTGATTTGGAATAAATCTTTCCGAAAAGTAAGGTTCTAAGGACATTTTGTTACCAATGTCGAGTCCACGCTGTGTGGCTAGTTCCAATGTTTTAATCAAAGACTTAGCATCACCTTGACCCATGTTGAGTCCTTGGCCTGCAAGTGGATTGGTAGTGTGTGCAGCATCACCAACGAGCGCCACTCTTTCGTCGACGTAACTATCGGCATGTGTTAGCTTGAATGGGAATTTTCCTCTTGATTTAGGCACCATAGAATCGATGGCCACTGGTAAATGTTCCACTTGTTGTTCGCTTAATTTTGAATTGTATAAATCTAGTCTCCATTGAACTTCACTGATCAAATCGGGAGAATCTACTCTTGCCAAGTCATAAAGGAAATCCAGCTCTTCAACTGATAATCTTTGTGCTGCATTCAGCATTGCTAGGAATTTCGCATCGTCAAGTTTCATCAAAACGTTGGATAGTTCAGGTGGAACTGCCCAGACAAAAGTACACCAATTGTTTGGCATTGGTAAAAGAGCGTATGTGCCTGTTGGCAGGAATCTTTGCCAACCAGTTGCATCTCTGAATAAACCCTCCTCACAATACTTAACGGTACCAACAATACCCCATCTGTTGTAGGCCCAACCCCTAGATTCGATTTGAGCAAACTTTCTAGCTGGTGAGTTATTACCATCGCATCCGATCAATAGTCTGGTCTTAATCAAATCCCCATTTTCTAGCTCTAAAATTGGCCATTCTGTTACTGGATCTTTTGTAATGTTAACCACTTTGGTGTTATCTCTAATTTCTAATTGATTTGTTGGATTTTCTGCATTCAATTCTTCAATTCTTTGATATACACTGGATTGAATATTGAAGTTTTCAATCATGGTGGCTAGTTCAGGAGACTCCATCTCCATTTCAGCACCGGATACACCATCGTAAGTGTGAATATGATCATAGCTTTGAATTCTGTCACTCTTCACAAATTTCCAAGCACCAATTTCACTTAGAAAGTCTATTGAAGCAGGAGTGACACTGACAACTCTATTCAAAAAGTTTGAAGGAGGCTCTTCAATGTATTTATTTAGTGGTTCCGTAAGATTCGACCCTTCAACAAGTATCGCTTTATATTTATTTAGTATATGGGAATTTTTCAAGGCAGAACCAATTGTCAATCCGGCGGGACCACCTCCGATGATAACGACATCGACCACCTTCTCTGTCTTCTTGACAGCCGTAGAAAAAAACCTCTTGAACATTGTTTCACTGAATCAATTGAAGTTCAAAATGAATATACACGAAAATAGTATGATAAAATAAATGTATTGTAAACGACCATTTAGAATTTTTCAATTTTTGAAGTATTCACTTTTGAATGTATTTGACGCCATTAAAACACATTGTTAAGCTACGTAATTCGGTAAGGTTCATGAGTGCAGCGAGTATTTTTGTTAAAGATAGTGTTTTATTGCGAGATTTTCAGTTTAATGCATGTGTAGGTACCTCTGAGAATCAAAAACAATGCCTCAAGCTAGACGCTGATTTGTTTACCAATTTCAGTAAAGCTGGGGACACCGATGATTTGAAACATTCTATTAATTACGCTGTGGTTTCTAGAGATATTAAACAATTGGAAGAAAGTGATGACCTCAAGGTTCATTCAAATTTGAGTTTCCTTTCTGATCATTTATTCAATAATGTGTTATTCAAAACACCATGTCTAGGAGCTAGGTTAGCAATAACATCAAAACATAATTCTTATGACTTTAAAATTGAGAAAACCAAGTACAAAAATTCAAGCAATAGCAATGATAAGAAACTTGATAAACTATACATTAAAAATTTATCTTTGGATGTAATTATCGGCATTTTCACATTTGAGAGGTTACAAAGACAACCAGTTGTTCTGAACATTGAAGCTGATATAGATTTTAGTCAAGGGCTAATGTATGGGGAATTGGGTGATGACATTCTACAATATGTTAGTAACACTAATTTTAAAACGGTTGAAGCTTTGGTCACAAATGTGAGCAAGTTAGTATACACTTTGGTCCCCAATTGCAAAGATTGTAAAGTGCAGGTACTAAAAATGAATATTATCGAGTATACTAATGTTGGAGTCCAATGTCAAAGAACAGCAGATGAATTGAAAGATTTGAAACTGGCGAAGTTTAATAAAGCTGATATAACAACAGATAATTTTCACTTACCAACATTTAACAACGAAACAGAGGTCAAATCTGGCAAACACATTGTATACCTAGCCTTTGGATCCAATTTGGGCCATCAACTAAACAACATTAACCAAGCGATCAAAGAACTAGACCAACATCCAAAAATTAAAGTGCTTCAGACATCTTCTCTCTATAAATCAAAACCAATGTATTATCTTGATCAAGAAGATTTTATCAACGGATGCCTTAAAATAGAAACTGATTTGGCACCAAATGATTTGCTCAAATATTTGAAAGAGATTGAGTATAACTCTTTGAAGAGAATTAAACACTTTGACAATGGACCAAGAAGCATTGATCTGGATATTCTACTATATGATTCATTAATCTACAACGAACCAGATTTAAACATCCCACATATTAGAATGTTGGAAAGGAATTTTGTCCTTTATCCTTTGTGTGATCTAATATCACCAGATTTTGTTCATCCTGTGACCGCAGAGCCAATATACAACCACTTGAAAGAGCTAAAACCAATGGATAATAATGTTCAAGAATCAATTGACTTGATTAACTTGATTCCATTTAGTAATAATGAAGAGTTCAAATATATTGAGTTTGATTTACTTCACAATAAGTCAAAAACTCAATTAATGTCTATTTTAAATATAACACCAGACTCGTTCAGTGATGGACATGAAAATAATTTGAACTTAGAGGTAATTTTGAAAAGAGTTGAAGAAATGAAGGGTGAAAATGTTGACATTGTCGACATCGGCGGATGTTCAACAAGGCCAGGGTCTGTTCAACCTAGTATTGACGTGGAGCTTAATAGAGTATTACCAGTGGTGAAAGCATTGAAGGCTAAGTATGGAACAGATATACTTATTAGTGTAGATACCTACAATTCAAAGGTTGCTGAAGAAGCACTTAAGCTAGGAGCTGATATAATCAATGATATCAGTGCAGGGCAGTTTGATGAGCATATGTACGAAGTTATTGCAAAGTTCGGTGTCCCATATATAATCAATCATACAAGGGGGAATATTTCAACAATGAACTCGCTTTGCAAGTATGAAGAAACTGAAGTTGATAATATAAAAATATTCAACAAGGATGAAGTTATCATTAAAGAGATTGGTAAAGAAATGAGTGCGTTGATTGAGAAGATGTATTCTTTCGGAATCAAGAGGTGGCAATTAATTCTTGATCCAGGTCTTGGATTTGCAAAGAAACTTCAGGAAAATTTAAACATAATCAGAAATCTGCCAAACTTCAAAAGATACAAGCAGCAGAATATTTTAACTGATACATTTGTTTCATTTGCTAATATTCCAGTGTTACTCGGGCCATCACGTAAAAAGTTTATTGGCACGATTACTGGTAAAGAGACAGCAATCGAAAGGTTAAATGGAACCAGTGCATCAATCACTGCTGGGATTGGATTTGGTGCCGACATTGTAAGAGTACATGATTACAAAGAAATGAAGGATGTTTGTTTAATGGGGGATGCCATTTATAAGGGAATCACCAAATGAGCTCACATCATTACTATCATTTCTTTTTAGAAAACTATTTAATTCAATTATATACAAATTCAATTATATATAGATATAATATAAAAGTTAAAAGAAAGAAATTAACTTAATTTAACTTCATGTATTTTTAATTTGATTCAATTGTTTCAGGGCAGAACTTTGAGATGTGGCCTTCCTTGTTACAGTTGTAACACATCTTAGAGCTGGAGCTGGAACCTTGGGAGCATTCCTTGGAGATGTGGCCAGTCATACCACAGTTGTAACATTTTGGACCTTGAGCCTGGCAATCCTTAGCAAAGTGGTTAGCACCACCGCATCTGAAACATGAGACCTTTGAGGAGGATTGACGGAAGTTGTTTTGAGGTTCCCTAGAAGAGGAGGCAGCAGTACAATCTCTTGCCATGTGACCAAACTTGCTACAGTTGTAGCACTTAGCTTGGGACTTGACAGGTTCGGCACATTCTGATTGAACGTGACCAATTTGCTTACAGTTGTAACATTGCTTTTGAACGGTTTGCTTTGGTAATGGACAATCCTTTGATTCATGGCTTGGTTGCTTACAGTTGTAACATAATCTTTCTGCTTGATCACAGTCTTCGGCTTTGTGACCAGCTAAACCACATTTGTAACAAGTCTTTGGGAAGTATGCTGACATCTTAGTTGCTATTTTGAACGAACAAATTAACTATTTGATACCTAAAGTTATACTGAAAAATTGGACGATGCAATTTTTTCTTGTCAAATTTTTCTAAAAATGAAAAAATCAAAAAAATCAAAAAAAATTAAAAAAAAAAAAAAAAAAAAACGTTGAAATGCCTAGAAGGGAAAGATGCTCATAAATGGGAGCCAGTGTTGAAGAAAAGTATGTACATCTCAAAAGACTCAATCAAAAAGAGAAATTAGGTCCTCAGTATCAGAAGAAGAGTTTGTATTTTTTTGCTGCTTTTTGGGCGAAGATGATTTGGGATGCGATTCTTTTATGGGTATTTTATCCATTATGTAAAGACCATAGTCGTTGGTATCTTCCATAATATCGTAGGCCAGCTGGATGTCATTGAGGTTGAGATCATTCATAATGATAATGGCGATAAGCTCAGGACAAAGAACATACGTCACAAATTTGTCAATGCCCCAGAATTGTACGACTTTGTTAAATTTGTCCAATTTAGTCAACAGGGTAACTACCGACGTGCAGTCGAGAATGTTTGACTTGATGCATTGACTCCTTTTGGACCCAATGTAACCCGTGTAGATGGACTTTGGGAGCGATATTAGCTCGTCATTGGTTATCAGAACACCGGGGGAGTTGCGCTGAATCTTTTTGGCCAACGTGTAAAAGTAAGACGGGTGGTCGCCCTTGATGATGTTGATCAGCAAATCGAGGTTGCTTAGCACTTGTGCTCGAATCACTTCGTGCGAATTGAGCGACTTGTTGCTTATACCAAGCTTGTTGGACCTGTACTTGAGCTTGATCCTGTTAATTTTATCATCTTCGCTGAGTATTGAGTTAATGTTATAATCAATTGCGGGTAGCTTTGTGATCTCATCTGACAAAATAGAAGTTGAAACATTTGGAGAAGGCGAAGCACGCTTCTTAGGGCTGAGGCTGTCTAATTTATTCATGATCGACAGATCAACGTTGTTCACGTTTAGCAACCCATCAAGTTTATCATCGAGGGGCTGCTTCTTTGTCAAAGTCAAGTTGTCCTTGACGTTTGAGATGTGAATTCTTTTCCTCTTCGTAGGCGACGACGAAGACGATTTTCTCACTTTCGATGGAATTAGTGTGTCCTGGAAAAGGCGGCCTCGGTTCATCACGGTGACCAGCAGCGTCAAGCACGTTGTGGTAAGTTGGCTAAGCGTTGAAGAAAAAGAGTACCATCATGAGGAAGAAAAAACATACACACAAGAAAAAAAAGTACCTTGATGATAGTAGATTAATAAAAAAAAAGGATAATATTATAAAAATAACACTATATAGGTTGTAAATATATAAGTATTAGCTAGAAGAGATTGCTGGAAAAAAATTGAAGAAAAAGTTAAAGTCATTAGATAGAGTAGATAATTAGAAGGGATAATATTAGTTGAGAGAGGGTATAAATAAATAGAAAATAAAGAGGATGGGAAGAGTCAATGGTAGTAAATAAAGATGTAGTTTAGTATAGGGCTTGATTCTGGGATTGTAGTTTTAATTTGAGTTCCTCGTTTTCCTTCTTGATTGAGATCATGTATTCGGTAACCATGTCTAGGATGGTTGACTTGTTGAGTCTCTTGCCGTTGGACTTGGCCAGCTGGAAGTCTCTTTGCGCTTTGGAGTCGACTTTGAACGCCACCCCTCCGTCGGCCATCCATGGGACCAGCTTTTGCAAGTTGGCGATTTTGGAGTTGATGTTCATTCTGTACTTACGCTCGATCCTGTTGTGCGACAGCCTTTGGGATGGGGAGATCTTTCTTTTTGAGCAGGAGGAGGAGGAGGAGGAGCTCGATCTTCTTCTCAGCGGAGTGGCAGCGGCGGCCGTGGCGTCTTCCTCCAGTTTGAGTGGCTCCGGCTGCTTGACAGCTTCGTCGTTTAGATTCAGCTCCGGAAAGAGGTCGATTTCCTCCTCTTTTATGCAAGACAGGTCGCCGTTGGCGCTGTCGATCAAGTTCATAGGCGATATCGTTGTGGACGACGTGAGGATGGGGGTCAGCGACGAGATGCTGCCGTCGCTGGGCGACTCCTCGTCGTTAACGCCGATGTCTGGCAACGGGTTTTGGTAGTTGTAGTCGTGTTCGTTGATCAGCTGGAGACGCTGCTCTTCCTCGTGGTAGAGATCCACGGTCCACGGAGGCAACTCGATGTCGGACACCAGCTGGTCATTGATGAAGGGCTTCAGCATTGTGCCGGAGAGGGCGTCCAGAGATGATACATTGGTGTTGCCAGCGGTGTTTGTGGTGCTTTCGTTGAATCCGATAGTGGCCATCTTAATTCTCTTCTGTGTTCAATAATTGTCTTTGTGCTGGCTATAGGGAACTACTATCTCTATATGGGAGGGGGAGGTCAATTAACTTTTGATTAATTAGCTGCAAGGGTACTATTATATATATGAAAGCAAAAGGGGGGGCGCTTTTGCCCAATATTTATAATGGACCCCCAACTCCGAACCGAGAATTTTTTCACTCTAAATTAGTGCAAACAAGTGGAAACTGGGTCAATGCTCCCTGCAGCAGCACCTGCCATTGACGACGCTGTGCCAACCACTGGCCCACTGCGCTTGGTCCCCACACACTTGTCCTCCGTCCACCCTGCTCCCCTCCGCTGCATTCTAGCACACCGTTCAATTTAATTTACTCAATTTTCCATATGGCACGATTTCGCACACACCTCTTCAAACTGTAGCTCTACACCGAAGATACGAACAACCGAGACGATCCGGTAATTCCGAATTAATACACTGGCACCAGCACGCAGCTGGCACGCATATGGGGGCCACGCTGGAGGACGAGCCATGTGTGTGCCACCGGGGCCACTGCTGCCCAAACGCTGGGCCCGCTGTTCTCGCCAAGAGCCCCTCCTCCGTTCACATGCTTCCCTCACGGCTAACGGTTGGTATGGCTGGCTCGCCGGCTCGAACGCTTTGATCCACTGCGCTGCCGTAATCGTGTTTTGGCACGGCCAATGTTGAGCGCCACCAAATGTTCTCACTACATAATAACCTCTTGCTTTGGCCCTTATTATTTACCCTACACACATGCCCCAGCGCACGCTTAGCTTGCTTCCCTCCATGTTCCACCCCATTCCTCTCAATGCACGCAAAAAAATATATCGCCCTATTTCAATTTCCGCCCTGAATGTTATTGTTTGCAATTATTCCTTAATATTCTCTGTCACCCAAGCACGCCATACATGTGTGTGCTGCTGTGCTCCTGCCCGTGCTGGCGGCCGCCGCGGTGCCCCGGATACGCAATGGATGCTCGGATCTTTGTCTGTGTGCCATGACGTTCGCACCCATCGCTTGCCTGGCGCTCTCCCCCCTCCCCAGGCTGGTGTTATTGTTCAATGACCTCCATAGCAGCAGGCAAAACAGATCTATGGCCATTACGTAATAGCCGCTATGACGAGGCAGAACACGGAAGTTCGCGAACACTGAAAAGCCATAACTTGAAACGAGGCAACGGGTTCGCGACGCTTTTTCGCGCCCCTCTGCTGCTTACGTAAGGTGTTTACGTAAGATGCTTACGTAAGCAGAGGCGAACGCTCTGGCGCAAGCGAAACGCAAGTGCTCAACTGGATGGGGCATGCGCAGGTTAGGTGGTGTTGGTACTGCAGATGGACTTCGACACCAGAAACAAAGTGGCACATGCATTGAGTGAGAGCGGGGCGATTTTGTCGGAGCTGCACCTCTACCAGGCCAGCAAGTGGTCGCTGGAGGCGCTCAATGGGCTACAGTCGCTGACGCCAGAAGACCAGCTGGTGCTTTTCAACTGCAAGGACAAGCCGCAGGTGAGCTCGTATGTGCCGCGGTCGCTGGCGTCGGACAACTTCACAGCTTTCAAGGAGGCGCCCATGGTGCAGCTTGCGTCGACGTACTTCCGCTGCAAGGAGTTTGAACGAGCACACTTTGTGTTGAAACAGAGCTCGTCTGAAAAGGCAACGTTTCTCAGGCTGTACGCACTCTACCTCAGCGGGGAGAAGAAGTGCCAGTTCGATCTCAACAGCGCGGTGAAGTCGCAGAACCCGTATCTCTCGACGATTCTCAACGAACTGGACTCGCTGGGCCAGCTCAATGACCCGTTCCTGCTATACTTGCACGGCTTGATCTCGCTCAAAATCAACAACCTCCAGCAGTGCCACGAGTCGCTCTACCACTCGCTCTCGCTCTATCCGTTCAACTGGTCGTGCTGGTGCGACCTTGTCTCCAGCTTGACCTCCTTCTCCGACGCCAAGGCGATCATCAACAGGTTTCAGAAAAACTCAAAGTTCTTCGATGACCCCTGCTTCAACATCATGTTCCAGTTCTTCAAAATCTCAATGTACCAGGAGTTCTTCCACACGTCCAACGACATGATGCTGTCCCTGAACTACTTGCTGGACATCTTCCCCAATTTCAGTTTCCTCAAAACCCAAAAGGCGCTTATCCTCTACAACGCCTTGGAATACCTTGCTGCGGAGAAGATCTTTGACGACATACTCAAGTCCGACCCCTTCAGGTTGGACGAGCTGGACACCTACTCAAATATACTCTACGTGATGCAGAAGAAATCAAAGTTGGCCTTTTTGGCTCATTATGCTTCTGAGATTGACCAGATGCGTCCGGAAACATGCTGCATCATTGCCAACTACTACTCCGTCAAGTTTTTGCATGAAAAGGCAATTATCTACTACAAGAGGGCCATTGCTTTGAACAGCAACTGCTTGAGTGCCTGGACGCTTATGGGTCACGAGTTCGTTGAGTTGAAAAACTCCCATGCAGCCATTGAAAGCTATAGAAGGGCTGTCGATACCAACAACAAAGACTTCAGGGCATGGTATGGTCTTGGCCAGGCCTACGAGGTCATGGACATGCACCTCTACTCCTTGTATTACTATAAAAGAGCTTGCTCTTTGAGACCCCTGGATAAAAGAATGTGGCAAGCCATTGGTAACTGCTGTGAAAAACTCAAATCCTTCGACGACTCAATAAAAGCTTACAAGAAAGCCTTATCAGTGTCTAACAATGTCGATTCCAACATCCTCTTCAAGCTAGGTTCCATATATTCACTCATTGGTGACGCTACCTCTGCTTCTCAGTTCATGATACAATGCCTGGACCAAGAATCCATAGATGGTGTATCGGTGGATACCGTCAAAGCTAGACTTTGGCTATCAAAAGACGCTTTGAAGTCTAATCTATTTCAAATCGCTTATGACTATGCTGTTGAATTGACCCAAGGAACGTCTCAGGAAATCGAAGAGGCTCGGGCAATTGCACGTGAAGCTCGAATGAATCTCAACAATCCGCAAACAGTTGCCTCATCAACTTCCACCTCTACTCCTTAGCATCCCAGTTTGATCCTTTGATCGACTACATGTGTGGCGCATGTTTTATGGCGCAGTACTTTTTTTTTTTTAAGTTTTTTTTTTGGCTTTTTTTTACTATAGCGTAAATTTTATAGAGGTAACATATAATAAACTCATATATACATTAAACATCTGGGGATTATGCCACCAAGGAAACATGTTCCTCCTCCACCATCATCTAACAATGTGAAGGATTATTCAGGTGAACCACCTGCTAAAAAACAAAAGCTGCAAAAGCCAGCGCTACCGCCACCACCCCCACAATCAATGAAACAAAAACAACAGCGTGCACCACCACCTCCTCCTCCTCCACGACAATCACGACAGCCGCCGCCACCACCTCCTACCTTTTTGGTTTCCCAGAAGAATGGTAACCACAGTCAGCTACCTAATCTTGAAGCAATTGAGATCAGGTGTTTGAAATGGAAAGAAATGCAAAAGCTCAGATTTTCAAGCAAATCATCCAATTCTTCAAAGAAGACTATCAAATCAACGTCACACCAGACGACGCGTGAACATTTAAGACTGATCTTGAATAATTCAAATGATTTGTCGTCGAAATCGCTTAATAGAGAAAAGAGGTCCATGCTGGGTGCCCTCAAATACATGCCACATGCCATACTAAAGCTTCTTGAAAACATACCACAGCCATGGGAAGCTGAAAAGGATGTCAAGGTGTTGTATCATATTGGGGGTGCGATTACATTTGTCAACGAGATTCCAAGGGTCATAGAGCCTGTTTACGTAGCGCAATGGTCTGCAACGTGGATTCAAATGAGAAAAGAGAAGAGAGATCGTAAACACTTCAAACGACTCAAATTTCCAATTTTTGATGACGACGAACCCTTCATCAATTATGTAGAACAGCTATCCAAGATAGCGCCAAATGATCCTATTAGAATCGAGTTGAATGAAATTGAAGACGATGCAATTATCGATTGGTTTTACAACGAGAAACCTCTTTCAGATTTAAGCAAATTCACAAATGGTGTGAGCTACAAAAAATGGAATTTGAATGTTGACATGCTAATCAGTCTGTACAGATTATCAACTCCACTGCTATCACATATTCTAGATCCAAATTACTTCTACCTTTTCGACAAAAATTCCTTCTTTACTGCTAAAGCGCTTAATGTTTCCCTACCTTTTGGAGCAAAGTTTGAGCCGCTCTATAAATTGGATGATCCAAATAAGGAGGATTTGAATGATTTCAACAATATTGATCACGTCATATTCAGAAAACAAATCAGAACAGAATATAGGGTTGCATTTCCTTTTCTATATAACTCATTCTGCAAATCGGTGACTCCCTCTATCTATCATTATCCAAATGTGCTATATACCAAAGATGATGATGAAAATACCCCTTTGTATGGTTTCAATTTTGATTATAACTTAATTCCTCCTTCTGCTTCAACAAATTCATATGATTTGTCAACCATGGAGGACCTTGATTTGCCTTCGAACTTTAAACCTTTTTGTGCTGATGAAGAATTAGAGTTAGATTTTTCAAAACAGGCATTGGAGTTATTTTGGGCTCCCAAACCTTTCAATTCAAGAAGCGGTAATACCATTAGGTCTCAGGATGTTCCTCTCATTAAGGACTTGTACATGCAACAGTACTCTACCAACGATAAAGTTAAGGTTAAATCTTCGTATCAAAGGTTACTAAAAAACTCAATCTTGAATGATTTACATGAGAAGAAAATATCTAAATCTAATGGTAAATTGTTGAAGGTTTTGAAAAGAACTAAATTTTTCAAGGAAACTACAATTGATTGGGTTGAAGCTGGTATTCAAATTTGTCAACAGGGTTATAATATGCTTAATTTATTAATTCATAAGCGTGGTTTGACTTACCTTCATTTAGATTATAATTTCAACTTAAAGCCAACAAAAACACTAAGTACGAAAGAAAGAAAAAAATCAAGATTTGGTAATGCCTTTCACCTAATCAGAGAATTACTAAGAATGATTAAACTAATTGTGGATGCACATATACAATTCAGATTAAACAATATTGATTCTTATCAATTGGCTGATGGTATTCACTACATTTTAAATCATATGGGACATTTAACTGGTATTTACAGATACAAATACAAAGTCATGAGACAAATTAGAAAATGTAAAGACTTGAAGCACGTTATTTACAACAAATTCAACAAAATAATTGGCAAGGGTCCAGGTTGTGGGTTTTGGCAACCTTCTTGGAAAGTTTGGTTGAACTTCATGAGAGGTGTTATACCATTATTGGAGAGATGGCTTGGTAACTTAATATCGCGTCAATTTGAGGGTAGACAAACAAAGGAAGTAGCAAAGACATTAACGAAACAAAGAGTCGATTCCTATTATGATTTGGAATTACGAGCTGCGGTTATGAAAGACATTTTAGACATGATCCCAGAAGGTATCAGACAGGATAAATCAAAAACAATTCTTCAACATTTGAGTGAAGCTTGGAGATGCTGGAAAGCAAATATTCCTTGGAATGTTCCAGGTTTACCAAAACCAATTGAAAAAATTATTCAAAGGTATATAAAGGCGAAATCGGAAGGTTGGATTTCGGTTGCCCATTATAATCGTGACAAGATCAAATCAGGTAATCATATTGAAAAGAATGTTGTCAAAAAGAATTTAGGACGGTTGACAAGATTATGGATAAAAAATGAGCAAGATCGACAGTTATCGTATCAAAAGGAAGGACCATATATTGCGACAGATGAAGGTGTCGAAATGTATATGAACATGGTTAAATGGCTGGAAAATAGAAAATTTGTGCCAATACCATTTCCCCCAATCAACTATAAACATGATACAAAAATCTTAGTCCTAGCATTAGAAAATCTAAAAGAAATATATCAAGGGAATTCAAGATTGAATGCTCAGGAACGTGAAGAATTATCCTTAATTGAACAAGCATATGATAATCCACATGAGTTTTTGGCAAACATTAAAAAAGCGATTTTGACACAAAGAAATTTCAAAGAAGTCACTTTAGAAATGTTTGATCACTATACACATTTAACACCTGTGTACACAATAGCACCATTTGAAAAGATTGTTGATGCATACTTAGATCAATACCTTTGGTATGAAGCCGACAAGAGAGGGCTTTTTCCAAACTGGATTAAGCCAAGCGATTCTGAAATATCACCGCTTCTAACGTATAAGTTTTGCCAAGGTGTCAATAATTTAGAAAGTGTTTGGGAAACCTCCAATGATGAAAAAAATGTTGTTTTACAAACTACTTTGAATAAAATGTCAGAAAAAATTGATTTCACAGTTTTGAACCATCTTCTAAGGTTAGTCATGGATCCAAATATTGCAGATTATATTTCCTCTAAAAACAATGTTAATATTAACTATAAAGATATGAATCACATCAATCAGTATGGTTTGATTAGAGGTCTTAAATTTGCTTCGTTTGTTTATCAATATTATGGATTAAGTCTCGATCTTATGATATTAGGGCTTGAAAGAGCGATGGACTTAGCTGGACCTCCTGAAAATCCAAATGACTTTTTAGAATTTGAAAATTTGAGCATACAAGTAAAATCACCAATAAGACTTTATATGAGATATCTGGACAAAGTTACTATATTCTTCAGATTCGAAAAAGATGAATCCACTGAATTGATAAACGATTATTTAAATGAGAATCCAGATCCAAATTTCGAAGCTATAGTTGACTATAATAATAGAAGGTGTTGGCCTAAGGATTCAAGAATGAAATTGGTGAGGAACGATGTTTATCTTGGTCGTGCTTGTTTTTGGGAAATAGAGGGCCGCGTGCCTTATTCAATTGTGGAGCTTAATTGGACTGAATCCCTTGCATCTGTGTATTCGAAGGATAACCCAAATATATTATTTACAATGTGTGGATTTGATATTAGGATTTTGCCAAGTCAAAGATTGAACGAAAGCAAGCCGTCCAAAGATGGCATTTGGGAGTTAGTTGATGAGAACTCGAAGGAATGTACAGCAAGAGCCTATTTACAAGTTACTGAAGAAGACGTTGAAAAATTCAACAATAGAGTCAAACAAATATTACTTACTGCGGGTTCAAGTCCTTTTGTCAAAATAGCATCAAGATGGAATACTGCTGTTTTATCCTTGTTTGTTTATTTTAGAGAAGCGATTGTTGGCACCGAATCTTTATTGGATATACTTGTTAAATCTGAGACCAAAATTCAAAATAAAATTAAAATGGGTTTGAACTCAAAAATGCCAACTAGGTTCCCACCTGTCGTATTCTATACACCAAAAGAACTTGGTGGTTTAGGTATGCTTAGTGCATCTCATATTTTGATTCCAGCTTCTGATTTGAGATGGTCGAAACAAACTGATACTGGCATAACACATTTTCGTGCTGGTATGACACATGAGGACGAAAGACTGATTCCGACCATTTTTAGATATATTACAACATGGGAAAACGAGTTCTTGGATTCCCAAAGAGTGTGGTCAGAATTTGCGATTAAGAGGTCAGAAGCAGAGCAATCCAAAAGAAAATTGAATTTTGAAGATTTAGAAGAATGTTGGGACAGAGGTTTACCAAGAATCAGTACATTATTCCAGAAAGATAGGCAAACATTGGCAATTGACAAAGGCTATAGAATTAGGCAAGAGTTTGCTCAGTATAGTATTCATAGAAAATCACCATTTTGGTGGCTCTCAGATAAACACGATGGTAAGCTATGGAATTTGAATGCATATAGGACGGATGTCATTCAGGCACTTGGAGGTGTTGAGACTATTCTAGAGCACACACTTTTCAAGGCAACTGGGTTTGAGTCATGGGAGGGTTTATTTTGGGAGAAAGCATCTGGTTTTGAAGATACTATGAAATTCAAAAAATTGACGAATGCACAAAGATCAGGTTTATCACAAATTCCAAATAGAAGATTCACGCTTTGGTGGTCTCCAACAATCAACAGAGCAAATGTTTATGTTGGTTTTTTGGTTCAGTTGGATTTAACTGGTGTATTTTTGCATGGTAAAATCCCTACTTTGAAAATCTCTTTAATTCAAACTTTCAGGGCACATTTATGGCAAAAGATTCATGAAAGTTTGGTTGTTGATTTATGTCAAGTATTTGACAATCATTTGAATGAGCTACAAATTGATGGAATTCAAAAACTACCTATTCATCCTCGTAAATCTTATAAGATGAATGCATCGACTGCAGATATCCTATTAACCAGTTCAACACAATGGAATTGTTCAAAACCATCTTTATTATTTGATTCAAATGACAATATGAATTCAATGAAGTCGGATAAATTTTGGATAGATGTCCAAATCAGATATGGTGACTATGATTCACACGATATCTCTAGGTATGCAAGAGCAAAGTTTCTTGATTATACAACAGATCATACTAGTATTTATCCTTCAACTACTGGTTTAATGGTTGTTGTTGATTTAGCATATAATATGTATGATGCATATGGTAATTGGTTTCCTGGTTTAAAAGAGTTAGTACAAAAGGCAATGAAAACAATAATGAAAGCAAATCCTGCAATTTATGTTTTGAGAGAAAGAATTAGAAAAGGTCTTCAATTATATCAAGCCCAACCACAAGAAGCCTTTTTGAGCTCAAGTAACTACGCAGAACTGTTCAACAATGATAACAAAATGTTCGTTGATGATGTCAATGTATATAGAGTTATTACACACGGAACCTATGAAGGTAATTCTGCTGTCAAAGTTTTAAATGGTGCCTTATTCATGCTAAATCCTAGAACTGGTCAATTATTTTTGAAAGTTATTCATAGCTCATTTTTTCAAGGTAAATCGAGAAGAAGTCAGCTTTCCAAGTGGAAGTCTGCTGAAGAAGTTGCCGGATTGGTAAGATCTCTACCTAAGGATGAGCAGCCAAAGCAGGTCATTGTAACACGAAAGGGTCTATTAGATCCATTAGAAGTTCATATGCTTGATTTTCCAAATATTTCATTACGGCCAACAGAACTGCATCTTCCTTTTGATTCAGCTTTGAAAAATGATAAATTACTCAATATTGTTAATACTTCAAAGGAGTCACAAATGATTTTATTCAATATATATGATGACTGGATGAAAACATGTTCATCTTTTACTGCTTTTAATAGACTGATTTTGTTGATGAGAGCATTGCAGATAAATAGTGAAAAAGCAAAAATGATTTTGAGAGCTGACAGTTCCATCGTTACATTAGATCACCATTTATGGCCGTCATTAAGTGATGACCAATGGAGAACTGTTGAAGCACAGCTTGCAGATATGATTTTAACCAATTATGCTGACAAATATGATATCAACGTTAATACGCTAACAGATAACGAAATTCGAGATATCATTTTAGGACAAGATGTTAGAGCTCCATCAGTAAGGAGACAAAAAATTGCAGAAATTGAAGGACAGAAGGCTGTTACAGTTAGTAATGAAGAAGAAGAGTCTGCTATTGCAGTCAAAAGTAAAACTGTCAATGTTCACGGTGAAGAAATTGTGACTGTTACAACTACTAAACATGAACAAGAAAAGTTTGAATCCAAGGCAGGATGGAGAAAGAGAGCGTTGACGACAAGTCTTTTGAGGATGAGAGTCGATAAGGTTTATGCTTCGTCAGGTGATTTTGCAAACGCTGAAGTGAATGCTTTTGTGGTGCCAAAAAATTTACTCTCTAAATTCATAATGTGCTCAGATTCAAGAACTCAAATTGGGGGATTTTTATTTGGTAAATCGCCAAGTAATAATCAACAAGTCAAAGAAATTAGAGCAATTATTATGGTTCCACAAATAGGCAATAATCATTATATAGATTTTGCTGAGTTATTGCCAAGTTGCCCAGAAATTTCCGATTTAGAGCCACTAGGTTGGATACATACGTTACCCTCTGGTGTCGTTACAGATGTGGATTCATGCTCAGAAGTTATAACACACTCAAAACTGGTCAGAAGGCTTAACTGGGACTTGAAAGCAACTATCTTATCAGTAGCTTTTACGCCTGGTTCCGTTACTCTTTCGTCAGATAATGTAACTTTGAATGGGTTGGCTTGGGGTAACAAAAATGAAGGATTTATCAATAATGGGGACTCAATCACACTAACTGGCTTTTCAGATGATTATAAGGTTAAGACTCCATTGATTATCACCGATAAATATCATGGTATGTTTATTGTTCCTGATAACGATTTGTGGAATTACTCTTTTCTTCCAAATTCATTCTCAAATGATATTGATTATACATTGAAGGTTGACACGCCTTTACCGTTTTATCATGAGCTTCATAGGCCAATTCATTTTGATACGTTCAATAACATAGAAAACACTGATGAGTTGGAGTCAGCTCAAGTAGATCTCTTTAGTTAAGATATAGAACTTTTTTGTAAAATATTTAAATATAGGTTAAAGTATATATATGATGCATAGGTAATAAATGAACCCATCAATTTAAGTTTTCTAATTCGATGGACTCGGATACCGAGCTGTCGCTAGATTTAACAGATTTTGATTCTTTTTCATCTAAAAGTATGTCTCTCAATCTTTCTTTTGCAACGACTTTAGTATGATTTAGCGTAACCTTTGCCACACTAAGGATAGGGCCAAGTGTCTTTGTATTGTAAGCAAAATAAGTACCAGTGACAATCACTATGCATAAAGTAATTAATAACGGGTTTCTTAAAATAATCATAAACTCATTCCATCCCAAAACCACTATGATCATATAAATGTAATAGGGAATTTTTTGAATATTGGATACAATTGATCTCTTAGCATCAAGATAAATTGCATCAGATTCTTTCTTAAACCTATTTTGAACTTTAGCTTGTTGTTTCGTGGTTAGTAAATGGGCAAACGAGTGGTTAACTAGTTCTGAGTCTGATTCCTCTTCATAATCGAACTCATGATCGTTCTCATGTGAAATATCTACATCAGGGATAATTTCACTATTATCAGAAAGAGCTGCTGTTGATAAAATTGGGATCGCTTTAATGGCTAGGTTTTTAGATTCGGTAAAGCATTTATCAATTTCGTCAACAGAGGACCAAACTCTTGGTAAGTCTGTCTCTGAATCATACCTGAAATAATCCTCAAATAAACTTCTCAAAATTCTAGAAACAGTATCCTCTGAAATGTAGTCATGTATTATGTCGTAAAACTTACTCCAAAATAACTTTTTGATCAAAAGACTAGTTTCAAGATTGAGATTTTCCTGCAAGCCTAGTTTAAAATCATACATATCATCCTTCTTATACTTGGCCAACGCACTATCAAGCAAAATATTGAACTCATTTAAAATATTATCCCATGACTGATTATTTGGTTTAGCCAAAAGTTCAATAACAAACTCTTTAAATTTTCTCTGAAAATTTCTACTCAAGCGTGAAATCAAATGATCACGTTCTTTTATTTTGATTTCTTCAATTTGTTCTGTTAACAAATCTTTGAATTCGTCTAGCTCGCTCGCAGTAGAAAAACTAGCACTTATTCTGAGTTTTTCAATATCTGTTGAAAATAATTGTTGCAATTCAAGAGAAATTGAACTTAAAATTTCACCAAAGGCTGTCAATTTCTTTTCCTTTTTCATTGCTAAAATTCTTTCAGGCAATGATAAAAACAATGACTTTTTTATTCTGTCAATCTGAGCCTTTTGAACAGGCTTAATCATTAAATCAATTTTATTTTCTAAAATCTGTCGTCTCTCTAGGTACACGGATTGTATGTAACGTTGAGCATTCAGATCATATATGGCTAGACCACTGTCCCTCAATTCAATTAGATTCGCAACCACTCTTTCGATATCATCTACAATTGAAATAAAATCAAAACTTTTAAATAATTCAGTAAACTTTTGGAATGCCTCATTCAAAATTTCATCACATCTGAATCTAGCCACGAGAATTTGTTGAGTTGGTAAGTCTAAGTCCTTATTTTCTTCAATTTGAGCCCAGATTTGCTCAGAATATAAAGCCCAAGCATCAATTGGTATTTTACGGTGATAATCATCTTCAAAAATTCTAATATTATCAGTGGTAGAGTGAAATTTATCACCCAATTGTTTAATATTGAGCTCAAATTCCTCTGGCTGAAATCGTTTGTGACCAATTGCAAAGAAAGCAAGATCAAAAAAGTCACTCAACTTGCAATCTTGCGCACCCTCAGGTTTGCTTAATGAAGCCCAAGTATTATTCATATCCTTTGTCAATGTCTCACTTAGATTAGAAATATTGGTTGCACCACTAAAATCTCTGATAACAAATAAAAGAAGGACCTTTTGTTTATTGGAGTGAAATAAAGATAAGTTGACCTCCAAAACAGTTTTCAATAATTCCATGTTTGCACCTTGGTATAAACCTATTTGATTTTCCCAGATGTTAACAATTAAAACTTCAGATGTAGACAAAGCAAATAGTGCAGCTTTTCTTTCAAAATCCTTATCATCAGCTCTTTCTCTACCATCAGCACCCTCAACATCAAGAACAAATATGTTGGAATCATTTGAATATAAACCACTTTCTTTAGTAGATGCAATATGGTTGGCATGAGAAAACCAAATCCCTTTGGTTGTCTGCTGTCTTTTTAGTTCATCCATAACATCAAATTTTGTGCCAAACAATCTGTTGAGAAGTGTTGATTTACCAGAAGACTGTGATCCGAACACTGAAACAATGTGATAGTTTAGCCCATTGTCATCACTCTTTGGTGGATAGCAAGTGTTCAAATAGCCCACCAATTCAGCATTGAATTTTTTATTCTCATCTATCAGATGGACAGATCCAGTTTCCATCTTTTTTGGCGTGGGAATCAAGAAGAGGTCACTAGTAAGTTAGGGTGCACTAATAATAAATAATGTTGATGAGAAATGAGGTTATCTTACGTAAGCTCAAGGCCACCTAAAAATTGCTCATGATAGCACCAAGAACCCCAATTTTGAAACTAGAAAGACAATCTAATATTTGCAGTTTAGTATATTATATGCTTGAACAATTGAGTAAAGAGTTGCTTAATAGCATTTGTTCTTTGCTAGACACGGAATCCCTCAGAAACTTAATAAACACCTCAACTAAGATACGATGTCGAATACTTGACAATATGTGCAACAGGATGCCACTCAGATTTTTGTATGATGATCCAAACAGGTTTCATTTTTGCAATCCCAAGATAAAAGACCGTTATCTGGTTTGTCGAATAATATATGACTATTTGACCCACAATTATCACTTGTTCCAATACTATAAGGTGGTGCATTTCAAAAACAAATACTCAATGGCTACTGGACTGAAGTGCTTGATGAAGAACAATGAAATCATCAAGCCAAGCCCAATGACTTCTTACAAGCGGGTTTCCACGTCACAGTGGTTGGAACTGTTGCCCATGTTTTCAAATCTTTCCTACTTTAAGATAGATGTGAGTGAGCTAAAGCTGTTGATAGAATGCGTTTGTAAATTGCCAAAGCGTCTCAAATGTCTCCATATTGATATAGTCACATCAAAATTTTATAAAACACACTTAAGTGATGTTCATATTTCTCAGCTTCCTTTTTCTGGGACACAACTAAAGGCTATTAAGGTGGATGCACTGGCAGGCAGGTTCAGTCTAGACAACAATGGTAAAAAAATCCGGAAAATAATAGTCAGTTCTGGTCACATTGCAACCGAACAGAATGTGCAGCAAGCAATTTTGAATACAACTGGAAAGCCCAAAGATAAAAACAGAGCACTAGTTCAAATGAGTAAATTGATTGCTCAATTGATTCACCTTAATAAAGACAAGGTGACTAATATTGAAATTGATGGAATGGATGCGTACCATATTATGAAATACAAAAGAGCCTTAGCAGATCTTTTAAATATACGCATCATAAAGCTAACAGCATTGTCAGCACCCAAGCTTGGACTTTGGGTTTCTAGGTTCCTTGTAGCATGTATTGAAAAGAGAACACTTTTCAACAACATCCCCTTCAAAACGTACCCTAGTGTTGTGCTTTTCAATAACAAACAATCTCTTTGTTGGGTAATAACACGGCAATCCCATGGCCAGAAGCTTCATGTCTACAAAGTGACTGGAAGCGGTACTGAGCTCTGGAAGAAGAGTGTAATTTGCTGAGCAGGCAGACACGCATGAAAGGTCCACAAATTGTACTCACACTAAAATTGTATAGTTCTTTATTTGGATATATAGAAGTGTATATCAAATTGAATAATGAATGAGGCACAGGAGAGGAAACTACAGAAGTCTTTGGCTAGGTTCAAGGAGAGAATTACTAATGGGTCGTTCTATGAAGCACAACAAACAATACTGTCAATTTCTAATAGATATGTATTTGCAAAGAATTTCAAAGCAGCAATCGATTTAATTTACAATGCGATCATAATTTTAATTGAACATCAGCAGTATGATGAGGCAGCGGCTTTATACTACAGAATCTTGGATGTATTCAATGAAGAAAATAAACCATTGCTTGATTTTAAGAGAGACGATTTGTCAAAAATCAGTAATATCTTGAGTGCATTCCCTAATAATGATGTTAATATTCTCAGTTTGTCTAAAGAGACGTTGAAATTTGAAAGAGCAAAGTCTAACGAATTTGATTTTGGAAACGTCAATTTGATTTTAGGTTCGAAGCTGCTGGAAAGTGACAAAGCTGAAACAGTTAATCAAAGTGAAAAGTTCCTTGTCACGTCGGATAGCGAAACAGCACTAAACTTGTTAGTAGACTTTGAATTCAATACCTTTTTGAAAGAAGAAGATAACAGTCAATTCGGGTTATATGCTGCTAGACTAGTAATTTCTTATTTACTTGCAAATAACTCAGACTTTGCCAAAAAGGCATTCACATCTTTATTGGATAGATACAGATCAGTTGAAAACAGCATCGAGTTCACCAACGTTGGTAATGGCTTACTCATTACTGAATTTTCCAGTGATGAAGCACAGAGCGCCGAGGAAGTGAATAATAAAAGTTTGATTAACTATCTTCAGTTGCTAATTTCTGTTGTAGATGTTGCCAATGAAAAAACTAGTAAGCATTTTACCTTACTTTACCAAAACTACGGTAAAGTTTTGCAACAGTATGAAGGAATGACAGAGTTAGTAAACAAGATAGGAGAACTTTATTTTAACGTCAGCATCATCCGTAAACAATCCAATATGTTGCAAAACATGATGGGCAGTTTGTTAGGTGGTAAATAATTATAATTAACACAAACTCTTTCCATTAGTCTATAAGAGTAGATACAGTGTATATATATATATACTTGACAAAAAAAATGATTTCATAATAATAGATACAATTTTTAACAGAACGCTAGGTGGCATTGCAGATGCAGTATACCAAGAAATTAGTAGTTATCTTTAGTTGGGTTTGAGTCTAGCAGATTACTTGAATGCGCATCATGTGTTGTAGCAGTGAAATTCTTAAGAATGTCGGAGTCATTCAAAGCTTCAATCAACTCAGGTCTTTTTGATCTTAGCAATTCGTGTTTTGCTTCTTCATAAGAGCACCATTTTCTGTCTCTAACATCAGCTTCAGGCCAAACTTGACAAATTTCCTCCACCAGCATTTCGTAGAAGTGGAATTCAGTTCTCGGAATTTGAATACCGTCAATGTTGAGGTCAATGGCCTTACTAACCTTATCAAATTGGCTCTGTTTATCTAGGAACCTGTGATCTTGAATCACCGATAACTTTCTGACAATGGATCCAATAACACCTGCTTCTTCCCATGTTTCTCTCAGGGCACAGAGTGCAAAATTATCGCTTTCATCGTACTCAATGCCACCCTTTGGTAGCACCCACTTATCTTTGTGTTTTTGAGATCCAATCATCAGCACCTTGTCATGACTTGCGTTCAAAACGACACCACCCGCCACCAATCTTGCATATGTTTTCTTATTGTAAACCTGTTCACTTCTGCCAGTTCTTTCCTTTACTGTCTTTTCTACCGTCACATTGTAGTCCTCCTTCATTGGCATCAGTACCAGGTATTTAGAGTCCACAGAACTTATTTTGGGTTCCTGCTGCATTTAATTATTAGATATGTACTATGTAGTCTATTGTTAAAATTGATAGATGAACCACTGCTTTTTTTTTTACTAATTTTATCTTCAAGTGACTTCACTCAATGTGTCATACTACTCCACAAGGTCTGACTGTCGTATGGCGACAATAGTGATAACCGATTTTTCGCACTTATTTGCTGCATCTAGATCAATGATGTTCAATCCACGTGTTACGCAAATCCGATATTTAGTTTCCATGGTTAATGAGAAGCAACAGTTTTCGGATCAAATCACACCCCGCATTGGCGCTATCTCTGATATTTCATCTGTAGTGTGTTCGGTAGATGGACCCCAAGTCCTTAGTTGTCTGATGGATGCAAAGATCCAACTCTGCCGCCAATTTAAAGGTTTCTCTATATTGCCTTCAAAATGTAGATAAGAGAAAAGCGCTGAGCATCAAATCAAAGAGATGAATGTGCTGAGCAGCCGCAATATGTATAGGTGCGGTGCGAGGGTGGGGCTACGTGTAGAGCTAGATTAGGCAGTGACTGCGTTTTTCCGCTCAGCTGGTATATTGTTGTTAGATAAACCTACAATGCTACAACCAAAACTACATCTATCAGAAAAGTGTTTTGTTTATATTGAAAAATTAAAATATTGTGTATACATATATATATTTTATTTGTAATTGATAAATTGTAATAGATGTAAAACTTATCTTAATCTTCTTGCTTCTCTTTCGGATTCCATCAAACACAAAATGTCGTTTTCTCTAACTGGGCCCTTGACGTTTCTGACAATGGTTCTGGAAGTGTCGTCTAAGAATTCGACTCTGACTTGGGTGACACCACCTCTGGAACCGGTTCTACCTAAAACCTTGATAACCTTAGCTAAAGTAACTGGAGTCTTGGAGTCCTAAATTATGGTGTTAGTATTATATTCATGGCTGATAGAAGGTGACGATGGCAATGAAAAATTTTATTCTTTGATGCTCTAATCTAATTTGCATTGCTAATTCCTTGATAGAACCCCTAGTGTTGATTTTTTTGGTTCTTTGTAACTCGTGTATTCCACCTATTCTACCTCATGTGATGCTGCAGCTTGTTCCATTTGACCTCTAGTCTCAACTTCAAGTATCTCAAATCATCTTTCTTTGCTAAAACACATCTCTCTACATACCATTTTGTATATATGCTATAGATGAAAAAGAGTTTTCTATAAAAGACATGAAAAAATTCAGTGAAAAATTTCATCAATGGCTTTTTTTGTGCGCGTCGATTTGAGGATTTGAGGCTTGAAGGCCGGGTAACACCTTGGGAGTGCAGTCGATCGACGCTCTACGTAGAGATGTGAAGATTTATAGCCCTTATATGAGGAATGGTATACATATTATAGCACAGATTGTTGAATAATAGACTAAAAAGCGATGTCAGGAAGTCAGATTACTAAAAAATTGGTTGTGTTTGGAGGCAATGGATTTTTGGGGAAGAGAATATGCCAATTGGGAGTGCAAAGAGGCCATTTGGTGCAGTCGGTCAGCGGATCAGGTAAGAAGCCAAAGGCGTATGTGAACGAAGACAACGAATGGATGGAACAGGTGCAATGGAATAAGGGTAACGTGTTTGAGCCATCGACGTACAGACACTTGTTGAGAGATGCGGATGCAGTGGTGTCTACAATTGGGATTTTGTTAGAGAACGATAAATACAAGGAAGTGGTGAGTTCTGGTGATGGAATCATAGGAGCAGTACAGGGATTGTTCAAGACAGGAAACCCAATGGCTAGAAAGCCTGAGCATAGTGTCAACGAGACCATTGACCAGACGTACGAACGATACAACAGGGACAGTGCCATCATCGCAGCGGAAACGTTAATCGAGTCGTCGCAAACGAAGGAGACACCGGCTTTCGTGTACATTTCAGCAGACAGGGGGTTTCCTGGCATACCACATGGCTACATTGACAGCAAGAGAGAGGCGGAGCTTGAATTGTACCAGCTGCAGCCAGCTATTCGACCAGTCATAATGAGACCGGGATTCATGTTTGACAAAAGCGAAGCAAAGTCTCACAGTATCCGTGCTAAGATCAAGTCCACATTAGACAGCGTCAACTCTCTCAACGACAATGTGCTTCGCCACGCTCTTGACGGCATCGTGAGGCCTACAATTTCTACTGAAACAGTTGCCAAATGGTGCCTAGACAGAGCGTTTGACAACTCATTCCACGGACCTGTTTTGCTAGACGAGATGATCAACCTACACAAACCTTAGCCTACTATATTGTATTTTTTTTCCTTTATCTCCATACCCTTATTTCGTAAAAATGCACTTCTCTCTTTCAATGCAATGGTTGTATCGGAGAATGGTGTGCCGAACATATTTGTGTTTCTACAAGCTATCCGGGATGCCAAGGTCGACTTGTTACTGTCTAATAGCTAACTGTACTTCTATTTACTACACTAACTCTGTTAGGCAATTCAATTCCACACTACGCTAACCCAATCTGCAACATGTATCTTTGGTCTTTCAACAAGTTGATAATATCAGCGCCGTGAAAAATCAAATAATCACTAAGGAACCAGAAAAATTGTGGTATGGCTAGGTTATTTTTTTCCCGTACTGATACATCATACACTTCTTTTTCGTACAACATACAGACAGCGCAATTGGAGAAAGGGAACGCTAAGCTGGTAGAGATGACGGACATTTTGATTGAACCATTAGAAATAGACTCACAATGGACAGCGATGGAGGTGATTAGCGCCATTGCAAAACATCATAAGATACCGGAAATTCTTGTCAAGGCTCTCCTGGAGCTGAATAGAAAGATACTGATGCAACAGCAGCAGGGGCTGATTGCTAACGAGGGTAACAACAATGTGACATCGAAGGATAAGGAGTTTATTTTAAATTTAGAAGATGAAGTGATTGGATTTATCAAGGAACCAAACGTGGATTCGTGGAAAATGACTCCATTGAATTCATATTATAGGCTATTGACACACAAATTGTCGGAGTACTACGAATTGGGTCACATTTTGTCCAATGACGGGTTTTCAATGGTCTTGTACAAAAAGAACACTAGTTTAATCAATGCGGACGAAAATACAAAGAGGAACGCACAATTTTATCAATCTGGTAACATCAAGCCATTAAAATTCGAAGACTTGAGTTTCGATCCAACAGAAAAACTCAATAGAATTTCACTACAAAAAATCCATGAACTGTACTCAAATGCCGTTAAATCTGCATCCTTGAAAGCAATTGAGAACGCTAACATCGACATAAACAATGGAGTGTCTAATAACCATAATAACGATTTGGTTAACAGCTTTAATAATATGAATTTTGCTCCGAGACAACAAAAGCAATATAAGATCATGAAAAGAAATAGTAATAAAAACCTGAAACTTAGAGATAATCAAAGGCAAAATAACAATAATAGTAATGATGAAGATGATGAATATGATATAAACACTAATAATGAAGATTTGAATAATAACAATGATACCGATTTTGGTTTTGAAGAAGGGAGTGAGCTAACAAAGGAAGAAAAATACGAAATAGTGAAGAAGAGACTAGATAAAGAACATGCCGATGAAGCAGATGATGATGAGGATGAGGATGATGAGGATGATGATGGTGAAAATAACCATAAAACACAACAGCAGAGCCAAAACCATGAAGTGGATAGTGTGAAATTCAGTAGTAATAATAGTAATGGTAACATTAAATCACAAAAAGGTCATTACATCAATCATAAGCACAGCAACTATGTGAAAGCCCGCAACGGCAAATATCATCCTCAACAACAAATGAGACAGGTACCAATGGATTACTATCCACCAATGTATGCATATAATTACATGGTTCCACCGCCAAATCCTCAAATTGGCGAGCAAATTCCACAGTTACCACAATCAAATGATTATCCACCTTCGTTAAATCAGCCATTTTATTATGTTCCAATAATGGCCTCGCCACCTCCCCAACAACCAAGAAACTTAAGTTCATCCAAATCTCCGGAAGATAGTTTGGATGCGGGTGCTAACAATGGTGATATTCAACACCAAACCTCCACATTACCACCGCTACCTCCCTCTTCGTCAGCATCGACTTCATCAGTGCCACCACAGTCAATGTATTACTTCTACACTCCAGGGCCTCCGTCTATGGCACCAAATGGGCCTCCCGCATATACAAATCCTGCGGCTGTTCAATATATGCCTATGATGTACCCTTCATATTCTATGCCAATGAATATGGGCCGTGGACGAGGGGGAGGCAATAATGGTCGTGGCGGACGAGGCAATGGCTATAGAAGAAACAGTGGATATAATAGTCGTACGAACGGGAACAATCATTCAAATGGACAATCTTCACAGCCTCATCAGGATCAGGTACAGTATTCACCTCAAGAAGAAGCTAAAAAGGAGGAACAAGAATCGAATTGATTCTTAGTTCAAGTCGAATACCAAATATTTACAAAATTTCAACAGGTCAATGGCATTAATGGATTCTTTTTCATTGTTAAATGTATACATTTAACGATCTTTATAAGAATTAAACAAAAAGAGAAAAGGTTTGAAAAATGATAACACAAATAAACTTTGAAAACGACATTAACTCACAATCTCAGTAGTTGGCTTAATTGGCGTAATGTAGTATATCGCTGTATAATTGTACATAGATAGCTTTCAAATTTTACTTTTTTCACATCTATCTGCTGCGATATCGCACATTGCAATAAACGCATCTCTCACCTCTAAAATCCACGACCCTCTCCTGATTCTTATTGTCATTATCTCCATAATAGATTCCCGACTTCTACCATTAACCCAAACAACAAATCTCAACCCAGGAAATGCCTCTTCATACTCTTTGTTCATTTTTTGCAACCTTTCAAGTAAACGGATATCTCCGTTTTGAAGAGATTTCTGTTCTAATTTCGAATGTTCACTTAGTTCAGAGCTTTTAACTTTAGGCACACCAAGCCTTGGGTGAGCAGCAACTATATCACAAATTAACCGTCTATGACCTGCTTCAATTGTCTCAGGATCTGTATTTTCATCGTAATCTTCGATTAACTCTAAAAGTGCACCTTTAGAAGCAGTGATGATCTTAGGCACCGATTTTTCTTCTCCTACCTTGGGTAATAAGTAATGAACTAATGCTGGACAAGGCTCAAATAAGCTATCAATCAGTTTTTCCATTTTCTACTCTTTTTTATTCAAACAAGATTATTTAATAAAGAAATAGATAAGGACATTGCACTAAAAAAAAGTGAATCGGAAAGGCCTCCATAAACAATTTCAAACAGAAATGTGTCGACTGTACGATTTTCTTGTAGAATCAGATTATTATAGTGCTAGTTATGGTGTAATTTAGACACAACCTATGTATGTATCAAAAGCACATCAAGTCACGTGATTTTTTGCTTTCAAATTGTATCTCTATACAAAAAAATGTTTAGTATGAGGAATTAGATTGCATCGGTTTGAACTATAGCATCTCCTTTATAAATAGTATCGAGGATGTCTGATGAATTTAAGGATTTGCAACCAGAAGATATTCCTGGATTTAAGGTTTCACAGAAGCGTAGTGTTGCTGAATATGCATCATTAGATGCGCAGGACGAGTCGTTAAACAAATGGAAGAGATCATTGGGACTTAATACTGGTACGCCGCTATCTATTATACCAGGCGATGAAAGAAAAGTGGTTATTCTATCTATGACATTACTAATTGAAGGTGAATCACCAGTCGTCATTGATCTTCAAAATGAAAAGGACTATGATGCACTTAAGGCAAGAAACATTCATTTCAAGATCAAGGAAAAGTCAACGTATCAATTAGTTGTCAAATTCAAGGTTCAGCACGAAATCATTACTGGTTTGAAATACCTCCAAGGTGTCAAGAAAGCTGGCATTACCATTGACAGAACTGAAGAGCCAATGGGCAGCTATCCACCATGTACCGAGGATAAACCATTTTACGAAAAAAGATTTGAAGAAGTTGAGGCTCCGTCTGGTTTCTTGGCAAGAGGTAGCTATAATGCTGTTGCCAAATTCATTGATGATGACAAAAATGTTCATTTGATTGTTCCATGGTCATTCCAAATCACAAAATCGTGAGTGCACTATATATGGGTACTTTCTGTGGAGGACATTATACATTTAACATATATACACTTTATACTTTATCTATAAAAAGAGATCAACTCTAAACCTGATTGTAGATGATAGTATTTAGAAGACAGTATTACCGGAGCTGGTTAGAATTTTGTGAGCACTATCTGCGTATCCTAAAGGCACTCAACACAAAGTAAAAAAAGAGAAAAAGAAGTCAATATAAGATAAAGGAAATAAAGAAAAGGATATAAGAGGCTCGCTGCATTTTGTTTGAAACAAATAAACCAAATGGATAATAGATTCTATAACAAAACAAAACACTCAAGACAAAATAAAATTATTGTAACATAAAACGACGATAGTAGATATAGCGCAATTAGTACAGGATACAATAAAGAAAAATTTAATTGATTGATGATGAAACATTTATAAAAAAAACAAAGGAGGAAAAAGAGAACGAAACAAGACCAGTAATGTACCATAGACAAATGTTAAAAAAAGACTTATAACAAAGAGGGAAGGAAACAAAAAAAAGCAAAGCAAAACACTATTAACAATAATATCATATCTTCCTTTTTCTTTATCTTTATCATTAATGTTTGAATGATTATTCGTAGTTATAATTAATGTTAATTAGTAGAATTAATTTTAAAATTTTTAAAATTTTAGTTTTATTATTATTATTATCATGACTTATAAGAAGTAGTCTGGTGTCTTTCTTGTGACTGTTGGCTCACCAGGTCTAATGGATGGATCATATTGTAAAAAGTCTCTATTATGATTTTCGTCAACTTCCATGATGGCAGCCTGGTTACCACATCTATAACAATAATTTGGGGCAGAAAAGATAGTAACAACTAGATCTTGGTGGGACCAAGAGTAACCTTCCATAACCAATTGATGTGCTCTAGCGGTTAAGGAGAGGGAATTTGTGTGATTAAACTGTTCACTGATGTCTTGACCAAAGGTGTAACCTGCACCTCTTGCGGAAATTCCCCATCCGCCTCTATCGTCAGGATCAGACCAAAGTAAATCACACATTGCACCGGCGTGAGGAACTTCTTGGAACCTGTCTAGCTCACGAACTTGGTCAATAGTTTCAATCATTGGTGAAAGACCACCGTGAAGACAGAAAATTGAGTTGTCGACCAGAGCCGTGATTGGGAAATAGTCAAATAAATCTGTAAACAACTTCCACACATTTGAGGAGCCGTACTTTCTGAAACATTCGTCGTAAAAACCATAAACCTGTGTGATTTGTCTTGATTCGTGATTACCTCTTAAAATGGTGATTCTCTTTGGATACCTAACTTTCATGGCTACAAGGTAGCTAACTGTTTCCACAGAATAATAACCTCTGTCAACATAATCACCCATAAAAAGATAGTTGGTATCGGGACACGGACCGCCAATTTTGAAGAGTTCCATCAAATCGTGAAACTGACCATGAATGTCACCACAGATAGTCACTGGGACGTCCACAGGTTGAACGTTCTGTTCGTTCTTCAACACTTCAACGGCCATGCTGCACAGTTCCCTTAGTGAATCTTCGCTTAGTGGTTTGCACTCTGAAAGTTGTTGGATCCAGCCATCGAGCGTATTTATTTGTGTTTTAGGGTCCGTTGTCGAGATTGGGACCTGTGTAATGGAGTCGACGGCCTCTTCCATCTGAACGTCTGAATCAATGTCCATTTTAATCAGCAGTAATGCGGTTGTTTATTAATTGCCAATAGAAGTGATGGCGGAATGAAAGGTGGTTTTTTCTGAGGTCTCACTTTGCCACTATTTTAACACACCTTCTATCGAAATATAGCAAGAGTTGTATGCCTGAACCTGCGTTAACGGGGATCAGTCTACTGTGCTTTAGCCAATTACTGTATTACTTGTTCTAACAACGGATTCATTACTGCTACGATCCAACATTCTCATGCTCTCCAGAGCAAAATTAGGTTAGCTACCTTTCCTGTAGTACACTGACAAGTTTATCGTTTTAGATAATTGTAAATATATTAATCAAGAGACTAAAATTGTCCCATATACAAAGTATAAAGAACGAGCTTACAAAATATCATTTATATTGAGAAACACAAGCTCTGTTACAAGCTTGCCTTCCTAATTTTCAGGATTAGATTATAGAGCACAATCCTTATTTGGATCTAGCTCTTAACTTCCGTCTCTTTCTCTTAAGTCTTCTGACTCTCTTCTTTCTCCACTTAGCTCTCATTGTGTGGCACCAATAAAGAACAACACTACTATGCTGCCAGACTGAAAAGTTTCATGGCGCTGCTTAAATACCACTGCTAAAGGCGCTGCGCGTCGCTGAGAATCTCAAACCCTCGCAAACCCTGACGCGAAGCACGTGATTCAGGGTTGTTGGGATTGTAGATTAATGTCTTCCTTGACTTGTTGCAAAGCCAATTGCAAGGGCTTGACCACGGTATCATCACCCAGGGCTTCCGCGACGTGTTTGATGACATCGTCGCCGAGCAGCAGTTCTTCTTGGTCTGCTTCAATCGCAGAAAGCTTTCTCTCGATAGCCCTCTTGATGTCATGATGCTCAGTTCTCAAATAGAGCTCATCTAGGTTCTGGACGGAAACCATGTCAAGGTGACCGTCCTTGACAAGTACTATAAAGTGCTTAACGGCAGCCATAACCTTGATGTGGCAGTAGATGCGGAAGAGAAGATAGAAGCCAGGCACGTTAGGCACCAATGGGATCAGAATAAAGGGGATTGTCAATGGCATCAATAATAGGTCTCTAAGAACACCCTTCTTGTGTGAATGATATTGGTTGGTGACACCAGGTTTCAATGTCTCTAAAATGTGTTGCGGGGAGGTGAGTTTGCCCGGATAATAGAGGTTGAAATGATTCAGTTGGTCACTTTTGAGACCCTCAGATTGGATCTCAGCTTCAGAAACAAACCTCTGGTCCTCTGTCGTAAGCCTCCTCATGTGTTTTTGAGATGGAATTGACAATAAACACGTTTCCATGTACGGGATCTTGGACAGAAGCTTATCGACCCAGTCCACAATCTGCCTGTTGATCTTCATTGGAGACTCGCTGAACTTGGACCAGAGCTTATGGAACTTGTTCACCATCTTCAGCTCAAGTGTTTCCACTCCATTAGGGAAGATCTCGTTGTTGTGTTTGCAATATATAAAGGTCTTGCGAGTGCTTAACGGGATAGCATAAAGATACATATTTTCGGCCTTGGTTTGCACCTTCAGCTGATCAACATTGATCTTGAATTTCCCTAAATTGCTGCTTGTGCTCAATGAACGCAATGCCACAGGAAAACATCTTGGTCTCCACATACTCATTGCTCACTTACTGGAACAGATACTGGCTTGCTCCGTTAACGAAATTTTTCATTGCCCTAAAAAAATGGGGAAACGTTTATCAATAATTACGTATGTCTTCTTTTGAAAACTAGACAAATACTTTGCTTTAATACACTGCATTCAGAGGATTCCAGAGAGGGAACTCAAGAGACTGTTTGTGAACAAGAGAAAAATAATCGTAAGGACACACGACACACCACCAATTCTGCTTTTTTGAATAATGAACGACATCCCTAATAACAGTGATGACGTTAACTTGACATCTGATCCTGGAAAGAAAAGATACACAGTAGACCCGCTGGTGTCTGATGACCTGCCATTGATAGACTCTTCGGTAGACCAACCTTATAGACTGAAAGTGAGGCCAATTCCAGCATACGTCGTAGAGCGCCTTAACCACACGCAAGTGCTAAACTCAAAGGAATTCAATGATAGTGAAGCCCAGTTTATGAAAAAACTGCACACATCCAACAATGACCCAGTATTTTCAAACACTGAAATGATATACAGCCAGGGCCAGTTAAATGACCCCTTCACTTTTTCATTCAAAGATCAACCTTATACAAACAAATGGTCAAATTTCCTACACACAGTCCAGCAGCCCGTATCAGTTTACTTGGATGACCAACAAAACTATAAGAAAAATACGCAAAAACAATCTATGTTAATGACAGACAATAATATAAAAGACAAAGTCGGCGATGTATCTGATAACGGATCGATATCTTCAAGTGTCAAAGATATCTTCAATTCATACAAGCTCCAAACACAATGGCAAGGTGAACGACGATTAAACAACATCTATGCCTCCAGTGAAAACGGCACTATTTTAAGTGATGCCAGTGCAAGTCTTTCATCAAATTCGAGCTCATTGAATTCTGAATTCGATGAACAAAAGAAAAAGAGCTATATCGCTTTCAAGCAAAAGGAGCAAGAAATTAAAAGGAAAGCAAGAGAATGGCTCAAAAATAACAAGAGAAACTGGAAACTTTCCTTAATATCTTCAATTTTGTCAAATGCTTACATTCCATTGTTTTTTAGAATCACCTTGATTGCCCTATCCTCCGTGGCCTTGGCTTTGGCTGCGCATTTAGTTAAGGAGGCGGACTCAAAGCATTGGACTCAGCAGCCGTCTCCTCTGATGGCCATTATTGTTCAAACAGTTTCAATTGCATATTTGTTATACATTACCTACGACGAATTCACTTCACAGCCATTGGGACTTCGAAACCCACAAGCAAAAATACGCTTAGTTTTACTTGATCTGTTTTTTATCATTTTCTCATCGGCAAATTTGGCATTGTCGTTTCAATCCCTGTTTGATTCGAACTGGGTCTGCAGAAAACATATACAAGGCCTCTGTGACCAACAAAGGACTCTTTCCGGAATTTTACTTGTGACTATTGTTTTGTGGTGTACTAACTTCACCATATCTATCTATCGTATTGTTAACACTGTTAACAACGTCAATAAACGATTTCAAGGATGATTATTGCTTATGTAAGCATGACTTTCTTGGTGTTGATCCTCAAGTTTTTTTCTTTTGCCCTTCTAAAGAATTATTTTAGACTCTTATATACCCTTTTTAATCATTAAACCTACTCTTCGTTGAATAACCATGGCAGCGACATTTCTTGATGAAACTTGGAACGCCATAGAACCTGCGCTTTATATCATCTTAGGTGATGAGAATAACTCCTCTCTTGATTCAACAATGTACTCAGAAACATACACAAAGGTTTATAATTACTGCACAACATCTTCAACTAAGAAAACACCCAGTACATTCATGGGAGACAACGGCACTGGTGTTGTTCGTTTAGTTGGAGGAGATCTTTATGGTAAAGTCCGCTCTTTCTTGAAACTTTATTTGGATAACTTGAATCAGAAACCAAATGAAACATTTTTGGAGTTCTATATTAGAGCTTGGCAAAGATACCAAATAGGTGCTAAAAGACTAAACGATATCTTAGATTACTTAAATAGATACTGGGTCAACAAAGAACGCGCTGGGGGCCATAGAGATATCTACGATATATTCTCGCTTTGTTTACTGTCATGGAGAGATTACAAGTTTCATCCAATGCTACCAACCTTGATGAGTCAATTGATGGAGCAAATGACCCTTCAACGTATCGGCTCAACAGACTATATAAAAAATATTCACATTGCAGTGCAATCTTTCGTTTCACTTGGATTTGAGATTAATGATTTAAAGAAGACCAATTTATCGGTTTACATCAATGATTTTGAAAAGACGTTCTTAACCGAAACTCACAATTTTTATGATTTAGAATCAAGATCTTATATTGAACAAAATGGTGTTGTTAACTATGTTATAAAAGCTCAACAGAGAATAGATGAAGAATTGAAGAGGCTAGAAGATCTTAACGATCACACTAGAAGACCATTAAATGATGTATTAAATTCCGTGTTGATTCAGAACCATCAAGACGCCATTCGAGATGAATTAGACACTTTATTAGACCAAGAAAGATATGACGATGTAAAAAGAATCCATAACCTATTGAAAAGAGTCCCACTTACTATTCCGCCACTATTAGAAAAACTTCAAAAATACATTGAGAATCAAGGTTTGGAAGCCATTGCGCAGCTTAAATCTCAATCCGAAGCTGCTGCTGCTGCAAAAATGGCAGAAATTTCGAACGACAATAGTACAAGACCAGTCAGAAGAAGGGCTAATGATATTGATGCAAAGCAATATATTAAAACACTTATCAACATTTATCACAGATATAAAAAGGTTGTCGAAATCGCATTTGATAAGAATGAATCTTTCGTAAAGGCACTAGATTCGGCTTGTCAGCATTTCATCAACAAAAATTCAATTGCCACTGTTAGTCCAAGGTCACCATCAAGAACCCCTCAGCTTTTATCGAAATACGCAGATGAAATGTTGAGTAAAAAATCAGAGGACTTATCGATTGATGAAATGATGATTGTATTCAATTTCCTTGAAGATAAAGAATCATTTGAAATTTGGTACAGGAGAACCTTATCAAGAAGGTTAATGAATGGCAATATGACTCCAGAAAATGAAGAAATGGAGGAAATTGTTGTTCAAAGGTTAAAAACAGCAAATTCGGTTGAGTACACTAACAATATCACAAAGATGTTCAACGATATCAGAACCTCAAAAACACTTGGTGAATACTATAGAGAAAGAATCAATGACCTACCTGATAATAAACAGTATATCAATGGATTAGATCCAAAAATTCTTGACAATTCTTCATGGGAATCAGTTTTCAAACCCTCAGACGAGTCATTCATTTTGCCAAATAATTTACTTGCAACACAAGATATGTTTAGTCAATGCTATCAAGAAAAGCACAGTGGAAAACAACTAAATTGGTTATGGAATAAATCTAAAGTTGAAATTAAAGCAAATATTGCCAAAACTGGAAGACCTCCGTTCCAATTTACTATGACTTTATTTCAGTATGCAATTCTTTCACTTTTTGAAGATGTTGATACTT
The DNA here is from genome assembly GCA_030570395.1 of Saturnispora gosingensis. Taxonomy (NCBI): domain Eukaryota; kingdom Fungi; phylum Ascomycota; class Pichiomycetes; order Pichiales; family Pichiaceae; genus Saturnispora; species Saturnispora gosingensis. The sequence continues at coordinate 362,532 of JAJLVU010000003.1, forward strand.
TCACAACTACTCAGATACTAGAGAGAACGGCCTTAGCAATTGAAACTTTCAAAGCAAACATGATACCATTTGTTAAACTAAAATTACTCGTTCAATCACCACCAGGAGAAAAGAATATACTGAAACCAACAACAACTTTCACGATTGTTAAAGAATACTCCTCTAAAAAAGTTAAAATCAACTTTTCACAGGCTGTCAAAATTGTTGACTTGAAGAGTGATGAAAAAGAAACCAATGATGAGGTTGAAAGAAGGAAACACGAAGTCTTGAAAGCTGGTATTGTTAGACTAATGAAAGCTAGAAAATCCATGAAACATGAAAATTTGAGTGTTGAGATTTTCCAAATAATCGATAGATTTAGACCAACTGTAAGTGAAATCAAGAAAGCTATTGAAGTTCTTATTGAAGAACAATATTTAGCCAGAGACAGTCAAGGTAATGGATATACATATTTATCATAGAATATTTAGCCGTAAATAATAACTTTTTTTTATGTAACTGGTATGACTCTAGCTCAGTAATTGGAAAATTATAGATGAGTTTGTAGTTTATTTTATGTAGCAAAGTTTCCTCCTCTTCCAATATTATAGAACAAAAACTAAAAACTAACCTGAGCAAATTTCTTACGACACATTTCTTGTCACATATATTTTTATTGCATTTTAATCAAAGAAAAGATCAGTTTATCAGGTTATTAATTAGCATATTCTTCAGATATAATGGATCTAAGCTAGTGTTTTAAATTTTGAAGGATTTGACAGAAAATTGGAAAAGTATAAGGTTTTTTTTTTAATTAACCAGTACGCTGGAATTATTTTTCTCCAGCATTTAGCTAGTTTTGTACATAATTTTAGATCCTGGATCAAACATTACTTTTGACATGCTTATTAAAAATAGTAAGCTACAAATAACTATAAAACATTTTCAAGTTCTTTTAATAGAATTCATTCTTGAGGTTCCATTAAGCTTTTTTTCGATAAACTTATTGAGCACCTCCTTCTTAAGATATTTCAATCTACCTTCATTTGCAAAATCTCTTAGTTGCTGCAAAGATGTAGAGCTAAAGAAACCTGGCAAGTCATTCAAAATTTGGTAGGCGTTTTGAATTTCTTCGATTTGCTTCAGTTCAAATTCCAAATCATCTTTAATTAGCTTTTGGTTCTCATCAAAATCAGCATCATCCATTTGATTTGCCCCGTCTAAATCAAAAATACCTGCTTTCAAAACATTAAACAACGAGAGATATTGCACCGAATCATTTGCTAATGTTGAAATACCATCATCATTGAACTTAAATTTGGTAAATTGAATGATTAACGCATTCAATAAATGACTAGAAATTTTAGATATGATTCCAATTTTGAGACTGGATGAAAATTTCAAGTTGGTTTGGATTGACTGCAGAACTGAATCCAAAAATCTACATAATTGCTCACATGTACTTGTACTATCGTTCATTGGAATTAAATAATCATTAATGGGTTGGCTTTTCAAAATTGAATCGATGTATCCCTGTATTAATTTTATGATTTCTTCGATTATTATATTTAAACCTATTTCAACGTCTTGAATATATCCATTGAATGAAATAGATATTTTGTCTAGTAAGGATTCACTTACCAACAAGGGAAAGAATGACTTTTTGATAATTGCTGACATCACAAATAGTTGTAGTGATATTGTTTTGAACTCCGATAAGAAACTCAGGTCTAACTCTGATATAGGCTTGCTGCGAAACCCAGGTTGGAAAGGGTAAATGAAATTGTGGTAAACAGATGCTAATCCAATTGAAACGTAAGATGGCCCTACTTTTGTCAGCAAGAGATCGAATAAGTCCATTGTATATTGTGTCATCTGTGTTGGAACTAAACCTGTAGCTCTATTTAAAGATTCAATAATGAATCTATATACCTTACTTGTGGTGTCTAATGATAACTGACTTTTCTCATTTGGTACTTTATTTAATTTTGTTTGCTGGTTATTGGAAAATCCAATGTAGCTGTAATTGTCATTTTTAGCTTCATTTGCTTTCATAAATGGAACCTTTGAAACAAACTTTCTGAGTCTTTTCGATTGTGGTACCTTTTGTTTTGCGGATTTAAACTTCTCCTTGATATCCCGATTGTCAGGTAGATAAAATTCAAACTTGGCCATCGCCCTACTACTAAGGGTCAACTTTGTACTTGCGTTTGAAATCAAATCAGAGGTAATCGATTGTTCTTCTTCAATGTTCAAAGAGGAAGAAGTACTTTCTGATTCTTTAACTTCAACATCTCCTCCTTCTTGAAGTAGCTGATTTTCTTGTCGTTCCTTATACTCTCTAATTCTTTCTGAAAGATATTGCTTTTTCAAAACTTCATTGTTTGAGCTAATAAATGGATTAAGCGTATCATCAATCAACAATCCGAGGCTAGAAATTTCAATTTGAAAGTACGAATCGTCTTTCAAATATTCACGAAACAAATTGGCATAAATTCTTTCAAGTTCAGAGTGCAAATTTTTGTTGTCATTCTCTAATGAGCTTTTCAATTTTGAAATGATATCATCATACACCCCACTTGAATAGGAATGAAGCGCTCTCAAATAACTCAATTTATTAAACGACATTGCATAGCTGAGAATGTAATCTATTCTTGTTTTAAGAACTCTTTCAAAGACTTGCGAAATGAAAGAGACTAAAACATCACTTGTATGATTCTTGAAAGCTCTTGAAAAAGGATCAATCTGTGAAATAAGAATTTTTTGAACTTCTTTGAATAACTCCGCTGTATTTTGATCCACTTGATAATCAGTAAAGTAAGGATTTGAAAGTTTTTTTAACCACTCTTCATCTATGAGATCCTTTTTATTGTCGATGTTGTTGTAATTGAATTTGATCAAAAATGGATGATTTCTGACAAAGAAGTCAATAATGTTATCACCGTTATTATAAGCAAATAAGGTCTTCGTTGTCAAATTCAATTGATCGTACAAACTGGCTTTATATTTTTCATTGAATGATTCCAACAAGTCAAGTTCAAAATCATCACCAAACTTTTTGATGATTTCGTAGGTCTCTCTAGCTTTTGGTAACTGCTTGTCATTCGCCAATTTCAAAGCCATCGCAATAAGCTGGTTTAACAATATAGCAGTATTTTCATTTTTCTTGATTAATTCTGCAGTTGGTTTTCCATTTGTATAGAAGTTGTTATATGACTTTGCAATTTTAATGATCGTGGCTGAATTGTTTTCTACTTTACGTACTTTGTTTAATCTATCGCCTACGCGTTCTGTAGTTGAGATACTTAGTTTTTCCACAGCATTGGACAATTCATTGTACCTCAAACGAATGTTACTGGCATTGTTTGCCTGCGTAATAACGTTTTGGTAGTGGGATTGTTCCTTTTCCTTGACGGAAATCTCCAATGCTTTTTTCTTTCGTTTGCACTCGTCTTTCAATCCATCAAGCTGGCTTTGTAGCTGTTCAAACGCTCTGATATACGGTGCTGGGTTCAAATGTTTCGTGTTTTGTGAATATTGATTTTCTTTACGATCAAGATCAGCAATGTCCTTTAAAAGTTGTGAAAGATACTCCGACGGCTCCAGGTCAGCTAGAAAGTTTTCTAGATTTAGGTAGCGTTCAGCTGAGAGTTTCTCCAACGTCAATCTCTGCATCTGGTTTCCTGTGGCTTGATGATTCTCTTCTTCTAGTTATTTTAACAATTGATCTTCTCACAACTTTCAAAATAACGCGCGTATTACTGTGAGCCAATGTGAAGGTGCTTACAAAGAGTAAACGAGTCGTCCTGTAGATTTTAGAACCAGTACATGATAAAGAACACAGTCTGATATTTTCAAAGCTGTAAAGTGTACTGTCTTATTGTAGTCCAGGTGAATTTTATAGTTTTTGACTCGATAGCCCGCCTTTTTGACGGGAGAAGGTCCTTTTTACACTTTACAATAGCAGAACACAATTTAAACAATCTAGTGCCATCACCGAGCAGTCTTGTTGACACAATTTAGCTCCTCTCATTCAGGCTTACGTGGCTCTTTTTTTGTGTTATAGTGGAGCACTCAAATTTGACAGCGCATCAAGAAATCTTCAGCTTATCACACTCTTTATAAAATTAGCAAGCAGTGCCTCACATCAAACATTTGAGCTACTGGCTGTTTAATCTGACATACTTTTGAGATTCAGCTATCAGCTCCAAAGATAAGAGTTTACTGGTAATGCACCAGAAGACCCACCAAAGGCATCATAATGCCAGTCGCTTGCCTAGACAGCGATTTGGAAACCATTACATGATAGCGTTGTACTTGGCCTACTGTTTCCACGCTGTTTTGAAAAGCTATATGATATCATACAATACCACTGTCAGCTTGTACAAGACAATCAAGTTCGTTGCTTCAGTGATTGAAAGATCCAAAATGGACTTTCGTACACGACTAATAAGCACACTTTACTTTTCTCGTATCTGCACCGCTTTGAATAGCGCAAATAGCAATGCGATGCTTCCTAGAGACAAGCTCTGTTGTCGACGGCTCTGGTTGACTTCCTTGATATTAGCATCCAAATATAATAATGAGTGCAACTACTCATTGTCAGTTTGGTCTAAATGGACAGGGCTGCCAACTGACCAAATAAATGAATATGAACGATTGGTATTGAAACTACTAAACTATCAGTTATACATTTCATGCAACGAAATAAAAGAACTGAAATTGAATATTTATTTAAATGCTGAAGCTAGCCACTGGAAAATTATCAAAGTTACTAAATCATTCCAAGCTAAACAAGCAACGCACCCCACTGAACTTCAATTACAAACTCCACCTGCATCTCCATCTTCTGAAATGAATTTCAAACAAAACTCGGAAACGGTATCATACTTTCCTGACACTCGTCATTCTTTTGTTGATCATTCCTAGTACTGCGACTAGTGCTCACAGCACCATGGCGCGTCTTCGATATATTGCTATACGACTTTTGTGTAGATTTGAAGTGTTCAAGTCTACACCGTTGTTTATTTGTCGATCTGTCAGGCCCACTTTTCAACCATTTTCCCATTACTCTTCCGTTATTCAGTTTTAGAAGGAGCCCCCTATTTAATCACATACCCCCTTTTTAAAAACCCTTTAATCGACACTATCACTTCCTAGTTATTCAAAATTTGAAAAACTGTCACGCTTGTTAAATGAGAACTGAATTTATACTATATTTCACCTACCTGTGAACACCAGGTACAAAATCACAGTAACACCAGTTTGCATAGCACAAAATTGGAAGAATTTAGTCCAGTCTAACCTCTTGAAGATGGCTTGCATGTTACTCTCATATACTCTAAGTTCAGTAATACTAACAATATGTTTTTCCCTTCTTGAGCAACAAGCCAAATTCCATATGAGTGTGCTCACTGCTCCACATATGTACATTGCAACATCTAAATACGGTTTACTCAAAGCACACATAGAGTATGCAAAATCCATCTCCTCTCCTCTTTCTTTTATCTTTTGACCTTTGATGATCCAATCGTAGTCAATTTTGACCGGTTTGTCGTAGAGGGTCAGTAAATGAACTGCTGGCTGTCTGATACCCATTGCCATCGATATACTTTTAACATTAATACCAATTGCTTTTTGTGAAATCCCAGAATTGTCTTTATAATTATGAACCACTTCACAATAATCATGATCATCACCACTTAAAATTATATCTGGCTTGATGCTTTTCAAAATGAAATCCGAATCTTCTTTAGTTACCAACGTTTGATATTGGTGTCCACGGGTCACTGGAAATGGACTTTTGGACTCTCTTTTAGCTCCGCATTGCTGCATATTTGGATCTCTCCACAAAGGCACATGCTCAAATAGAATTCTAGTTTTGGACTTCGTTTCTTGCCCAATGTTAGAAATAAAAGTCTTATCTTGATTTACATAAGTTTCAATGTCACTAAATCCTTTTTCATTCCTTGATGCCGCTAACAATAAATCATTTACGAATATAAGATCCTGACTTGGTCTTTCAATAATTAAATTCCTAGGGCCAAAATGACTTTCGAATCTGTTAATAGCTTCACTTGTGATACCGTTGCCAAATCCAATATCATGATTCCCGGCCACATTTGAAATGATTTCAATGTTATTTTTATTCCTTTTTCCCTGGTGTTCTCTTGTTGGTTTTACAAAAAGATTTTTAAATCTCTTATATTGAGTTTCGTAGTAAGCGTCTGAAGGTGGTGATCTACCGTCGTCCAAAAGATCACCTAAGAACACTATTATATGGGGTTGCAAATTTTTCAATAAAGCTCTGTAGTTCTTGTAGATGTAGTTATCAACTGTGTGCTGTGAAATCTTTAGTAACACCGAATTCCGATTTGGGTATGTATGTTGATCAATTAATTGCGGATCTGCTATTATCAAAACGTGAGTTTGAGGCAAGTTCAGCGACTCCTTTAACGCATTATTGATGGGGAATCCTGATGAACTCGATGCCAAATTGGATATCAATGCACCTTCTGATATCTGATTGCCAACATTGCCATCCCAGTTGATCTTGTTTACACTCGACCCACTCAAAATTGGCAATTGTGGAAAAGAACAATGTGAAACTGCCATGTAAGGGTCAATATGTTCATAATATGTGAAAAGTATGGCCCAGCATATAATTGGATATACGACATAGATGTTAGCCGTCAACCAGTGTCTTGTTCTGCTCAGTGATACCAATCTCATGGTAAAAGCTGCAACATAAGTAGGAAAAATAAGGTTGCCTAAATTCGTGTGATATTTGTCGTTACTCATCTGCTTATACCAATAAAATGGCACTTGTTCTTTTTTCGATAATTGTTATAGGTATCGTAATACTCCTATTTCCATACCTCAAAGCAGAACTGCAAGATGTAAGTCCGGCGGTTTTGGCTCAACAAACATCAGTTTCCGAAACAAGAAACGAGTCTGAGTCTGCAGTGTATAGATCTGTCGATGTTCCACACGGAGTTTCTCTTACCGGCGGTCTTCGCATTCAAATTAACTATAAAGTAAGAGACGGCACATTGAAAGATGTATGGCACTGTGCTCTTAATAACGGTGATAGTTCTAAATCTACTTTCAAATGGCAAGATTTGGTTTATACGACGAAGCAAGTGAATTGGATTTTGCATGAAATTTCAAACTATATGGCTAGTAAACTTTCATTGCAAAAAGAATTACTATCAGATTCCGAAGAGAATACTCCTACTTACAAATATCCTAAGGTGGCATTCTGTGTTAAGGATTTGTTCACCAATCCTGAGGCTCTACTTTTCGTATTGTCCTCGTTTTTCATCAGTGAGATCACTATTGTCAATTACACTGAACCTATTAGAGAGCTTCCAAATGATTTGGATGTTGTGATTGTTGATGGTTTTGCTGCTGGTTATGTCAAAAAGCTTGGGTTCAAGAATATTATTGTCATTGGCGAATCGAATGTCGAAAACGATTGCATTCCTTTCAGTGACATTGTAGACATCAATGAAAAAGAAATCCCTGAGCTTGAAACATTTGACTATGTTCCCAATAAAAACTACGCTGTTTTCAACAACCTTCCATACGTTGAAGTTATGAAAGGTAGTGAAGTCAAGTTTTTTCAAAGAAATTTTGTTGCTTCAATTGCTTCAAAGCTTATGTCATTACAATCGCAATATACTTGGTCTAATTCAGACTTTTTGCTTATACATGGTGATGCTAATACAATTCAAAATAGAGTCTTAATTCACACAACACTGTGCGGTCTTTTGTCAAATGTATGCAGAATTGAGTATGCTACAAATAAGACTGTTGATAACTTGGAAAAACTTGCAAAGCTTGATACTACTATTCTTTCTACTGATTCTGTGGGCTTATCCGCTCTTACTAGAAGTGGGAAAAAGCATATTAAAAAGAGCTTCATCTTACAAAGAGCAGAATATTTCAATGCAGATGGTATTTTTTGCTCTTTTGGGAAGCTAAACAAGGATCTGAAATTGAAGTTGGTATATGTGTCCCAGTATGACCAAGTTACTTCCTCTCAAGCAACAAATTTGGCTAAATCTGTTTTAGGTGCTAGGATTATTAGAGAAACACTTTTAGATGTTTCAATGGGTCCAATTATCAAAACAAATATCTTCGATTATCGTATTTCTCATCATGGCAGCCGATCATTACTTGGTGTTCCAGCGAATTCAATGGAAGCCAAAGTTAAGTTTCAAAAGGAAGGTGATTCCGTCGGAACTTTATTTGTTAGAGGAATGTCGCTGGGTAAGAGTAGCAGAGTTATATTGGATGATCAGTACTGGTATGATACCGGTATTAAGGGTTTGTTTGCTCAAGACGGCTGCTTTTATGGATCATTATAATGATAAGGGTAGTGAGCTGCTTACGTAAAGATGAGGTATAGTCGAATGAAAAAAAATAATGCAAAGTGAAACAGATATTATTTTTACTTTATACAGGTAACCTTGTAGTTTACAGTATAGTTTATCATTTAACCACATTGTTATGTCACAGGGAGCTAACAAGAATGAAACAGAGTCTGCCGAAATTCAAATACCGAATTTAGAAGACCTGAACTTTACAGAAGTCACTCCTATAGCAAACGAGAAACCAATATACGGCCTTGGTCTTGATTTGGGTGCTATCAATCAGCGAAGTCAGCCACAACATTTAGATACTACTTTAATAGACGAACAACAGGAGGTAGCCTTCAAAGGTTTTAGATTTGGTAACACTGATGATGCAATAAACAAAGAGGAAGACAACATACAAAATAACAATTCTGACAATCAAGCTTCTCTAAGCTACAAGCAGAATGATCTGTATCGACAGCTGCCACTAAACGGGTCCAATATGAATGGTGATGCATCACCCAAGACTCCATATGATCAACAAACACCAAGTATGGTTTCGGACAGAATGAAGCAACTTTCTCTTCAAACAACACAGAAGGATCATGCTCCTGCTTACACCTTGAACGTTGTCGTCCGTCAGTTTACTAAATTTGCAGAAAGAAAACTTAACCTTTGTTTGAATAGTACATCACTTGAGCAAGAGCCAAACATTACCGAATTTCTTTCAGAAGGGGTAGATCCATCTTTTGATCGCACTATCAGTTCTTTGGGTTACATAGCAAGAAAAACACCCAAAAGGGTTACCGATGCTGTTATGCATTGGAGGAGGGGAAAGTCTGAATTACGAGAGATGGCCAGAACAATATTGGAGAAAGATGTAAACGCATACCAGGAAAGCCTTGGCAAAGGGAAGGTTAATACACATTTGTCGCATAAGAAATCACTATCACGAACGAAAATTGCTTTAGATTCCATAAGTGGTTCTTTTAACAGTGGTTCAAGCCTATCTAGCAGCCAAAGCGAGGGCACTCAGACCTTAAGGAAGCTTGAAGCAAAAGTTCAAAAGTCTGAAATAACTTTCACGCAAGCCGATCGACAATTTACTATAAGTACATTTATTTTATGGCGTGTTTTAATTGAAGTAATTAAACAAACTCCAACTTCGACTCTTATTGATGACACTGGACTAGAAGAAATAATGTACAATTATCTGCGAAGTATCGATCCATATTTAGTAAGTCGATCACTAATACATTCTGCAAACTGGAATTTGTTATCAGAGTTAATTGGTTTTATGTCAGAGAAGTCGTTTTTGAGTGTAAGTGACAGGTTTATTGCAGATCTGGAGAAATTCCCAACTGGCTACACCAATGGCCAATACTTTTCAGAAGCAAGTTTGAATCTGTTAATTCATGGTATGAGATATCTCCAATGTAGTAATTCTTCTTTAGAGAGATTCGAAGAAGGTGCTGATTTTATGAAGAGTATAGCCAAATTTTTTTACAAGTGTGAAAATGAAAACATATTCATTTCATATTGTGAAGTCATAAATCAATTATTGCTATCACTAGCTGGAACTTTAACAGCAGAAGTTAATCATCCAACTTGGGTCGATGCAATAAAATCAATTTTCTCGAAGAGTTACTCCATTGCTTGCACAAAATCTCCAAAATTTTGGAATAGTTCCATCACCTTAGCTATTACAGCGTTATCTGTTTCACCAAAGGAAATGTTTGAAAAACACTGGAAAAAGCTTGCAGATCTTGTTGCCCAAAGATTAAAACCAAAGTCTCAGTTGTCCGAAAAGCTAGTGGTAATAACATGCATTTCAAGATTGCTATGGGCATATCTCTACCGCTATTCGGATACACTCAATAATAAAACAAGAAATATGGAATATCTTGCACAATTGTTATTTCCACCAATGGCAACAAAAAAACAGCAGTGGTTAACAGACGACCCCCTATTACTCCAGGCTACTGTTCAGATATTTAGAGCAATGTCATATTCACAGCTAAATTTCACTTTAGAAAACATATTCATTCCTTATTTGAAATCCGCATTCAATGGTGTCAATCTTGAAAATATTTCACACGAGAGGATGCAACTTTGTATTAGAGCTTATTGTTGCATTCTTTGGGATAACCAACATAAAGTTAGGCCACCATTTCCAACAGATGATGTTATTCAAAACTCGTTAGATCCTATTGAGTCAAGCAATCTCAATTCTGGGGATGTTTTTGAGCCGAATTCATCTAACGCCCAGGTGCATGAGGAAGTCTCAAGTATCTTCATTAACGTCTTATTCTTGCTAGAATCGCAAGTAGGCTGCAAGCTTTTAAATAAAACAGTTACTCATTCCATGCCATCAACTCCATCTTCTATATCAAGTGGTAATAGTTTTCAGCAAAGAATTTCAAGTTTCACACATTTTCATATCGAAGATAATACCTTTAAGTCGACTGAATTATTTGCAACTTCAGTCTCCAGCGTTTCTTGGTGTGTTACCACAACAAACTCTAATCAATACAAAAAAATAATAGAAGTACTTGTCCGAAATTGTATCCATGAAAATGAAAATATTGCACAGTATTCATTGGATGCTTTAAAGATTCTAATTTGTAAGAAAAATCCAAATGTCATTACTACAACCTTTGCAAAAACAGCATTTTTACTGGATGAAAGAAGTAGTGGACCTATCGAGCACACTTATCTATCCTCAGATGATTATATCCACCTTCTAGATGCATATCTTGAAGTTCTACATTCTTGGTGCGAGTCTCTAACTGAAAGTGACAATGAAGATGTTGAAGAAAAAGCAGAATCTTTATATAACGTCAATCATGGCTTTGTACAAAAAGAAATTCTGGAATCTAAAAGTTACGAAGAGTTGGAATTGAAGGAAATAATCACTATAATTGATGAAGTTGAAGGTAATGCCTTATTCTTTTTGTTTGCTTATGATTTTCGAATCCGGTTTTTAGGATGCCAAATTCTAAAATTGATTACTCAATTTGACGAAGCAATTTATTATTTGTCTTCCAACGAAACAGAAGAAATGAAAAAGACCCATATTCGATTACCTTCAAAGTTTGCAGCTGAAGTAGGGACAAGAATTATTGAAATTTTAGGATCCCTTGATGTCGTTGAATTTATGAAAACTAAAAAGCATTTGCTCAGCGAAGCTGAGCTGAAAAGATACAATAAACTTATTCATTATTCGAAGAAGGATATTATTATCAAGTTAGCAGAAAGTAGTCAAGGTGTTGATGCAGCTTTATGGTTCAAAATTTTTGAGGACGTTTTAGAATCATTAGTCAAAAGTTGTCCTATACAAATTGCAATTGTTAGATCTCATAGTTGTATCCGTTTGGTCCAATTGTACGATAAAATTGCCCCAATAAGTAAGGAACCTGCATCAAGCGTTAATACACCGCTAATTTGGGATTATATGCTTTTACTAAAAATAGCCTGTGCTTCGTTAACCTCGACATCTGACCAAAGGATGCATATACCAGATTTGAATAATCAGCTAAGCACCCAACCTCCCTCTATATACGGTCCTCTAGTCAAGTCTCACTCAAGACAGAGATCCCAACAAATGTTCACCCTCCAACATCAAAAGATAACTAGTGCAAAATCAATTTTCAAAATGATTGTACCACTACTTACGACAAGAAATTCTAAGTTGAAGGATGGTCTAGTTGAGGGATTGAGTTGTTTGAATGTCAATATTTTCACTTCTTTTATGCAAGTGGTGGACCCATATATCAGCGAATGGAACGCTAATAAAGCGTCTGACCTTACCACAGATTTGAACCTTCAAATTCATATTTGTTGTGTCTTAACAAAGGTGATGCACAAATTCACCAAGTACAATCTTCAATTTTTGGATGAAACGATCATACCTAAATTAGTGAAACTTTTGAAAAATATGATGACTGTTTTGAGCGTACCTAATAATCAAACAAATTATCGTTTCCAAAATGCAAGAAAATTTTATTGTGGAATTTTTGAAACCTTGCACAATGAATTGTTAGAAAGAGATGAAGTGGAACAATGGCTGGAGTTCAATTTTAGAAGAAAAAGTTTTGATTTTTTAATCGAATGGACTGGATATGGTACTTCACAAAAGATCTTGAATTCAAGGTATTTAACGATGAAAAAAGAGATCAAAACTCAAAATGATTTAACTTTACAAGCTTCACTAGAACTTCAACGACACCAGTTGCAATTCGCGGCGATCAGTTGTATGACCAATATGTGCTCCAGTCTAATCTGTACAGATTCAGAAACATTCAATCTATGCAATATTTTTGATTGGTTAGATGCCTTATTCAGGGCTCACAATGAAAAAATTATTAATATGGGCAGAACCGCATTGCAAGATATATTGACACGCAATGAAAACGTTGAAGACATTTATGATATAGTTATAAGAAGAAGTTATACGCATGACGTCGCCCTAGGAAACTATTTCATAACGTTGAAAAATGCATTAACGCAAGGAGTTAAATTTGAGTATCAAGCGTACAGGCCACTAGCACTTGCACTATTTTCATGTGGATCAGATAATTATAATGTTAGGGCGGCAGCAGCCACAATGTTAGAGTATGTGGAAAAGAAATTTTATCATACCAACAAAACCATCAGCTACGTTGATGGCGTTTGTTCTAGGTCAAGAATTATTTATAAGAGAACTTTGTTTCAATTGTCCAGTTATTTTGCTCTTCAACATCCAGAAGAAAAGTATAAAATGGTCTCTGAATTGATAATGCTATTCAATAGTGTTGACACCAATCCTATTCGTGATCTTATAGCAGTGTTGCTTCCATGGGTTCAAACGTTAGAATTAAATTTTCATACAACCGAAAATGAAAGAGATTATTCTATGGCAATTTTAGCTAATTTTTTCGATATAACAATTTCTTTCAGTCATAGAATTCAGAATGAAATAGAAGCATTGTGGGTTGCATTAGGTTCTTCTAATAGTACCGATAGTGTTCAAAGTATTTATCAATTTATTGTTGACAATTCTTTAAGTCTGAGAAATTTGGCATTTATTGAGTGTTCAAGGCAAGTGATAGTTTCACTTTCGACAGTGGCTGGTAATTTCAATTTCATTGAAAATTTGCTTGCCAATCTTCATCCAAAATATATTGTTCCATATGAGTTAACGGACAGTAGTCTTTTACTTTCATCCATGCAGGAAAAAAAGCTCACTGAATTACCCTATGTGGCGGATCTATCAGCAATCATAAAAAGAAATTCATCCATAACAATTCCTTCATTCTCTTCATGTGAATTATCGGTGGTGTTTTTGGTTGATTTGATTTTAACACCAAATGATTTAATAAAGCAAAATTTACCTCTACTTTTACATCTTGCTTTTATTCTATTGGATCATCAATTGACTCTCCTTCAAGATCAAGCAGCATCTTTGTTAATTCATTTGATTCACCAATACGGTGATGTTGACTCCGAGATCAGTAGAAAGATAATTGATATGTTGAGGGCCCCAGATTATGCTAAGAAATTGTGGCCAAGTACTGATCTTTTGTCCAATAAAATTAATGGCAGGATTCCAGAAACAATGGACAATTTGATCAGAGATGTTCTACAAATATTTGAAAAGAGCATTCCAACTATCCAAATGGATTGGGGCAAAGTTGCAATTTATTGGGCAACGACTTGTAAAGTTATGCATATTGCGTCTCGGTCCTTTCAAATATTTAGATGTCTTATTTCATTCTTGGACCAGTCCATGTTGAGAGATATGCTTTCTTGCCTTTCTAATACTATTTCGGATGAAAATGTTGGGATTCAGAGCTTCTCTATGCAAGTTTTAATGACATTCAATGCCATAACTGCAGAATTGTATAGTGAGCAGCTAATTGCATTTCCTCAGCTATTCTGGTCTGCGGTAGCATCATTAACTACCACCCATGAGCATGAATTTATCGAAGTCCTGTCAACAATTTCAAAATTTGTCTCTAAAATTGACTTTAATTCTGAAGACACTGTTAACTGCTTGATCGCTACTTTCCCAGCCAATTGGGAGGGAAGATTTGATGGATTACAAAAGACTATAATGGTTGGACTTAGATCAGCCAATGCGTACGAGCCTACTTTAAAACTTATGAGTAAGCTAAATTCCTTAAATGACAGCAAAATTATTGGTTCTTCCAGATATAGAGTATTGTTAACATTATTAGCCAATTTACCAAGATTTTTGAATGCACAGACGACTAAGCGTTTCAATGATGACGTTGTTAATGCGGCCAACGTTTTAGGTGAAGTAGCTGATCGGAATGACATTATTGGGTTGTCGAGAATTCTCGAATCGTTAGTCAAACGTAGATTTAGAAACAAGGAAGACTTTCTGGCTCAAATCATGAATATTTTCAAAAGATACTTTTTTCCAACATATGCAGCTGAATCATTGATATTTTTAATGGGATTGCTCTTCAATAAAATAGGATGGATTAAAGTTGAGACAATGAATTTATTGAAACATGTTTTCCGTGCTATTGATCTAACTAGCGACGAATTTACTGGATTGGGTGCTGATTTGATTGCTCCACTATTACGTTTGCTCGTTACAAACTATGTGGATCAAGCACTCGAGGTTCTAGATGAAGCCACATCCATTTCTGCATCTCCCTTTGATAAATATTATCTTATGATGTCAGTAGGTGATGGTAGCATTAGGAAGGAATTTGAAAAAATATCTTCTTTATTTGGCATTCCTGATGATAGTGGTTGGTCTGTTCCAATGGCATCCATCAGTACAGCAATAACACGGCACAATATTCATTCTGTTTATGAATTTTGTACATTTGTTAATGAGGAAGCTACAACTGAAAATAATGTGTCTAGTGTTACAGAAATGATTGAGCCTCAACTAGTCCAAAATAATCAATTTGAGCTTCCAAGAGATTCATACGTACAATATTACCCTCTTTCACCAGAACAGCAAGAGCAAGTCAATAAACATCACATGCAAAATGACCTTGCTATGAATGACAATGCATCGACCACTGATCAAAATTCATTGAGCAATATGCTTGCAACGCTTGAAAATTTGGACTCATTTTTTACTAAAGATGTTATTGAGGAAAATTATGGTCATCAATACAGTAGCTCCATTGACACAAAGTCTACAGCTAGAACAAATAACGATACTAGTTGGAGTCTTGATTTTGATGTTAATTCACCTAAATTAGACCAAAACAATCAATTTGAATCAACAGCTTCATTCAGAACATTATTAGCTGATGTCAACACTCCCACCAGTCCAAGATTGGTTACCTCGCCATTTAGATCATCGATAATGTCTAATAAAAAGAGAGTAACTACTAATGGAAATGCCAATAGTAATGTGAACGACAATTCTGTGGAGCCTTTGAAGCTTTCTCGAGATTTTTCTAAGGAATCAGCAATGATAGTTTCGAACTCACCAGAATCGAACGATAGTGATAGCATGTTTGGATTTGATATTTTGAGGCAGACCAATAGAGCTAGAAGGATGTCAGGGAGAATCACAGGATCTTTTGTTAGCGATAGAACAAATCCAAGGACACCAAGAACGCCAAGGACACCAAGGACACCAAGGACCCCCAAAACACCTAAAACACCTCTGAATTCGTACAGTAAAAATAAATTCAGATATTCAGCATACAAAGCCAATAAGCTAGCCAGTAGCTCCGAAGATGCTATTTAGCCACCAATCTTAAATGTGTAGATTATTTTAAAGTTAAATGTATTTATAGTTATGTCAAGAACTAAGTAACGTTTTGCAACTAACAAGTACTCATTAAACAAAAAACTTTCGGTTATGGCTTTCACGTTCTGTTGTCCATAATTACTAACTTTTCTAGCTTGATTTATGATTTAGTCTTGAGCCAAGCATTTGAGAATTTCGAGTAAAATCTCGTTTCTTATGCAATAGGAAAAAAATGTAAACTCTTCCCTTCTTTACTATCACGACCTGCTTATAAAAAGAATCGAAATGTCTGGCTCTAAATTCGTTGATAACTCCCTCTTGACCAATTCAACTACCCTATATGTTACTGATTTGGAAAAGTCTAAAAAGTGGTATAAGGATGCTTTTAATCTTGTCGTTTTGAGACAAAAAGAGACCGATCAGTATCACAGTGCTTTTATTGGCGTGGAATCTGAATTGCCACTTGGTGCTAGAGATGGTGTTGTTGAATTGAGACAGTTGAAAGATTCTAACCATGTCAAGATTGTCAACGGTAATGTTGATCCATACAAAGGTTTTGGTCATTTATGTGTGTCTGTCTCTAACATTGCAGCTGCTCAAAAGGAGTTGCTAGCTCAGGGGGTTGAGTTCAAAAAGAGATTGGAAGATGGTAGACAAAGTGATATTGCGTTTGTTTTGGACCCTGATCAATACTGGGTTGAATTGATTGAAAATGCTATCAATAAACAAGATAGCGTTTACGATTTGTCCGTTAACAAGATGAACCATACAATGGTCAGAGTGAAGGATCCAAAAAAGTCACTAGATTTTTACTTAAATGTTTTAGGTATGAAGTTATTCAGAACCAGTGAACACCCGAACGCTTCATTCACCTTATACTTCCTCGGCTATGACCATAGCCCAGATTGTGTTGAAAATGAAAGCACTGTTCTGCAAAACGCCAGAAGACAATCCATTGTGGAATTAACTCATAACTACGGTACTGAAGATGACGCTGGTTTTGAGTACTACATTAGTGGTAAGGATAAGGACGTCTTCGGTTTCAATCACTTTGCCATCTCTTCCAAAGATCCTAAAAAGTTCATTGAAAGCATTGGCGACCGCGTGAACTGGATTTCTAAGTCGGATACCACTGCTGTTATCTCTGATCCTGATGGATGGAAAGTTGAAATTCATGGCTACGACTTTTAAAAACAAAAAAAATTGAGTAAAATCATGAAGTGGGTTATATAAAACGTGTATAATTCAATTTAATATGAACATATGAGTTTACTTATATTCATAAGCAAAAGAGTTAGCCATCATGTGACTAGAATTAGATTTCATCTTTTGAGGTTGGTGTGAATTGCAAACTGACTGAATTGACACAGTGTCTTTCGTCGGTTGGTGTGTCATAACCCTCTCCCTTGAAAACATGGCCTAAATGGCCCCCACAAGAGGAACACAAGATTTCAATCCTCTCCATTCCGTGACTGGTGTCCGTTTTAGTTGCAATTGCTCCCGGAATACCTTCATAAAAGGCTGGCCAGCCACAGCCTGAACTGAACTTAGTAGTGGATCTGTATAAAGGCGTCTGACATCCTGCACAATTGTAAACTCCGTCTCTTGTGAAGTTGTTATATACGCCAGAATTTGGTCTTTCCGTCTGTCCTTGTCTGAGCACCGCAAATTGTTGTGGACTCAAAACAGCCTTCCATTCTGAATTTGTCTTGTCAACTTTGAGTGCCATCTTAGGTATGTTAGATACAAAACGCTTAGATATCATTCAACTGATAAAAAGGGACTTGACGTATAGCATGAAAAATTCCATACTCATGATTTTCTTCTCTTTTATCAACAGTTCAAGAGAGAACATTTTCTTTGTTGAAAATTATACTGGGGTTCCTTTAGGTTACGCGTGCCTTTGTGGTTGGTGATTATAATAAAGTGGTGACCTATGATGGAAGAAGAAGGGAAATGGGGCTTCTCCCGTATTGAAAGCAGTATTGATGGGAGCTTGAAACAGTTTTTCAAACAGGTTTTGAATGATAAAGGCTACATTGAAGAAAATCACCAAAGGAAGTGGAAGGAGGGAATTAATGAGGAGATTTGCACGTTGATAAGGTATATTGCATACGATTTGTTCAATTGCCACGATGACTATGTATGCTATCATCCTTTTCAAGATGTATCAATGACAATCGACCAAATGATAACGCGTCTCACAAACCAACTGAAATCCACATTCCAAATGGCTCCTCCGTTCACTATCTTGAGGCTGGTTGAGCTTTTAACGTTTCAAACAGGAGATATACAATTTCCAGAATCATCAAATATAATCATCGAATGCAGAAATGACGGAGGATACACAAAACTCGATCACAACTTAGTAGCAGGTAACGAAGTCTCAGTACAGTCCACAAATAACTATCATAGACATTCTTTAGAAGCAGACTCATTGTCAAGATTAAATGACGTCTATGCCATGCGCTACATAACTGATTTGAAGAAAAACATTTATGTTCAGTCAAATGCCAACGATGTCTTGCTGGAATTGCAAAAATCAAACTCCGTGAACTCAATTCAAAATAATATATCAAATGAAGAGAGAGACAAAAGCTTGAACTACTCTGTGAAGTTAGAGAAGTTACCGTGGTTATCAACAAGTCAAGATAAAGATTCTGATAAGGAGGCTAGTTTTGACGAGAAAGAAGAGTTCGGAGAAAAAGGGAGAGAAGTAGACAAAGAAGAACATGAGGTAGAAATAACAGGAAAGAAAGAAAAGGGAGAAAACAAAGAAAAAGAAGCAGGAAACAAACAAAGCATATATGATGACGTTAAAGAGTTATCATCAACTTCAGTTGCATGCATCAAACAAGAAAACAATCTGGATCCAGGAACTATATTATTCAAAACTAAAGGTAGCGTTGTTGCAGAGAATGGATTAGACTTTCTAGACTCAAATATTCACCAGTCTTCACCAAAGCGGAATTTAGATCTTCCCTCTGATGAAAGCAATGACCACGTTATTAAAAGAACAAAATCAACTCAGTTTGATAAAACCGAACCCAACGAAACTGATACTTCAATTTCCAATGGTTTGAGTCCACCGGTGAGGTGTGACATTACTGCAGATATATCTTCAGACAATGATGATAGCATACTGGATCCAGTGTTCACCATTGAAGACAGCGAAGAGACTGAATGTCAAATTAAAGCATGACATGTTTGTTATATTGACAGTTTTTCACTTTGAAAGATTTGAGATTCAAGATTTGAGATTTGAGATTCGCCTAAATTTCAAAAAATGAAAACTTAACATTATTGATCTTTGAAGCCTTTGTGGTATTAAAAGTATACAGTGAGCAGATAAAATGGCCGTTAGATTATTTTTAAGTCCATTGACTCGATTACATGTGGCTCCATTGAGGCCAGCAAGCGGAATATTACATTGCATATGGACAAGAAAATGTAGAAGTCTCTCTACAAGTTTGTTAAACTCAGTAAGATTCCAGTCCACAAGCAAACAAGTGACAGAAGCTAATCCCACATTTACTAAAGAAGCATTGGAAGAAGCTAGAGTTGCTCGCTTGAACGGTTTGGGTATTTTGAAGAAGTTTCCTGAGAATTGGATCCCTTACATGGAACTCATGAGAATTGAGAAGCCAATCGGCACATATTTGTTGTTGTCGCCATGTATGTGGTCTATATCCATGGCCGCCTTCATGGGATCAGCTCCCTTTTTATCCACTATCTGGATGTTATCTGTCTTCACTGTTGGTGCATTCGTTATGAGAGGTGCAGGTTGTACTATTAACGATATTTGGGACAGAGATTTAGATAATAAAGTTGCCAGAACAATGGAAAGGCCAATCACATCAGGAAGGGTTTCAGTAAAGCAGGCGAGTGTATTCTTAGGTGCTCAATTGCTGGTTGGTTTACTAGTTCTATTACAGTTACCACTGGATTGCTTTTTACTTGGTGCATCGTCATTGGTCCTGGTTGGTACGTACCCTCTATTCAAAAGAGTAACATATTATCCTCAGATAGTGTTGTCAGCCTGTTTTAATTGGGGTGCTCTTTTAGGATTTCCAGCAATGGGAATTTGGGATTGGAATGTTATGATTCCGTTATATCTAAGTGGATTCTTTTGGTGTATGCACTACGACACCATATATGCACATCAAGATAAAAAATTTGATATCAATGCTGGTATCAAATCAACAGCACTGGCATGGGGTACTCATTCAAAGAAGATCTTTGTTGGATTGACTGTCTCTCAGATGGCATGCTATACGTTGAGTGGCTTCTTAGCAGGTATGGGGCCAGGATTCTACATTGGGGCAATTGTGGGTGGTTACAGATTATTTGATATGATAAAGAGAGTTGATCTAGACAACCCAAGTGATTGTTGGTACTGGTTTAAAAATAATATCAATACAGGTCATGTCTTTTGGTTAGGTATCTTCTTCGATTATATACTCAGATTAATAGGATTTTTATAACTGAAAGAAAATTTGTTATTTTATTATTGGGAAACTTTATAAAATATACACTTATTTAGCGTTGGAGTTCATCTTTCTCTTACCACCTGGGGTAACAGCAGCATTGACGAATCTGTTAGTGTACAAAAGTCTCTTGTAAGCTCTACCCTTTGGCTTCTTTGGCTTTTCAGTCTTATCGACCTTTGGAGTAGTAGACTTAACCTTACCTGCTCTTGCAAGGGAACCGTGAACCTTAGCCTGTTTAAAATTGAATGTTAGTATTCTTGAAAATTTTTACTAGATCACTTTCGTGTTTATAACTGATGGTATCTGGGACCGAAGATGATAAGAACATATTATTCAACATTTGTTTTGACTAGTCGTAAGCCACCTCCTGATTTGCTTGATTTCTTGAATTTCAATTTGGTGGCAAATAGAACTCCATTCAAAATTTTTTTGGTTTGATTCATTGAAAATTTGAGTGCAACAATCCCAAGTGTCTTTTGAGTGACTTGATTAACGTCTTTCGTCTAATGTGAAGTACTCCAAATAATTCGGCTCAACTTTATTAATTGCATATAGTTTCATTTGAGATCATATCTATATTTTTCAAAATGACATTACCTACATTGCGCCTCTTTATAATTCTGTATCCTGTTCTATCAACTTGTTATCAGATCACACCAGTGCTACCAATTATCACGTAGCACATACCATATTTGTTTAGTTGACGTATAATACACTCCAGAATGTATAGACAAGTATTGGAGGAGTGAGTTAATTTTTTTTGTCACCATCGAGTGAGTGGAAAGGAGGGAAGCCACAAAAAAAGATGTGACTGTGTTTGGCAAATTTGAAACCCTTACACAAAGCACGTGATAGTAAAATATTTTTCTCACGCTTCATCACGTGAAAATCACGTGATACAAACGCTTAATTTAAAATCACGTGACTTTAAGATCTCTGGAATTTGTGGACCCTTAGTTGCATGTAGAAAGAGATGCCATAGTTTTGAGGGAAGGAGTTACGGAGTAAGTAGAATTATATTAGATTGAAATTTATAAAGCCAGCACTACTGTGAAAGTAACGATGCTCAACATCGTAATGCAAAAATAGACAGCAGACACACCCAATCTGCTGACAGGGAACTCTTTATGTAGCAATAGTTCTTGAACAGCAAAATACCTTAGAGACCCTATTGATAAGGTCATTATTGCTACCAAAATAAAGCAAATACCCAATCCCTTACTGAAACGTAGTAAGAGTGCACTTGAGTTGTTTTCTTCACTTAGACTTAGCAACTGTGTGATAGCGACACCAACAGATGCTAGCGATAGCGAGGTTCGTAGCCAAGCTAAAAAGGTACGTTCAGAGGCAAGGTGATCTCTCGCAACAGCACCCTTGTTTTCTAAAAGAAGTGACCCATGATAATACCACACACGCGGAGACTTGACATGGAGTTCGTTAGAATTGGAATCGGATGGGTTTGCAGTAGGTCGACTAGCGCTTTGGTCTCCTAAAACTGGTTCCACAGGTCGCCAGGTCAAGGGTGCACGCTCGTTGCTCTCTGGTAGTTGCGGGGATACACTAGTTGCACCGTATCCTTCCATTGTGCGTGTATAGATCGATTAAAGAGTATTTGATTAGAAAAGTGTAACAGGTATAATTTTACAGCTTAAATATCAGAACAAAACAAGCCACAGTTAAACTCGACAAAACCACAACCACGAACAGCATCAAGACCCAAATTTCTTCAAACACATCTGGTCCCTTGTTCAATAAGTACTGCAGCCTAAGATATCGCACAACACCCACCGTCGCAATCACTATGGCCATAGTCATTGCTAATGAACTTAAAGGTGTCATGAAATTTGTAGTGGTAGAAACGGTGTGCTTAATGTGCTCTATCACGGCGTTGTTATTCCCATATAGCTTTGAAAAGTCGTCTCCTAGTGACAAGTATGCTGGTCTCACAATAGTATGCTTAGAAAACTGTATTATCGTAACACCTAGCAGCAGCAAATTTATACTTGTCCTTAAGTAGGCTAACACTGTTCTCTCATTTGATAGATGATCTCTAGCAGGATTTCCATCTGCACATACATGGCAAGTCGACTTAATTGTCCTCGTCGTGAGACCGATAGATTCCTTTGAAACTGAAAACATCTTCCATCGTTGTTTGGCTACATGGGTGTGAACTTTTCTAACCGGATAACCCTCCTTTGCTGGTTTTTCTGTTTTATTATCACGCCCACCATGTTCCTGTATACTAGCTCTTCGACTGACGCTAGATTTTTTCATCTCCACAAAACCTTTAGGCCTCAACACGTTAGACTCATCATTTGTAAAACCGTTATCAAAAAAAAAGTTCTATCTGGTAACCATATTAGCTAAACAACATGAACGTTAAAATTTTACACAATAATAGACTAAGGTGC
This sequence comes from Saturnispora gosingensis, assembly GCA_030570395.1. NCBI lineage: Eukaryota > Fungi > Ascomycota > Pichiomycetes > Pichiales > Pichiaceae > Saturnispora > Saturnispora gosingensis. Next base: position 385,501 of record JAJLVU010000003.1, read on the forward strand.
TATTGAAAGCTATCATGCAAAATATAAATAGTAGCATCCCTATCCGAGTAACTGATAATTCGCCTTTTTCACTCAACATGAACAGGTTTTGGAAATACCTTTTTAACGCCCAAAGGAAAACGTAACATGCAACAGCACACATGAATAGCAGAGATGGCTTAGCAACGGTATGATGAAGATGCCATTTCCATTCAAAATCTGTAGCATCTTCTCCCTTTAGGATTACATCAACTCCTTCATCTATGACCTTTTTACCGATAAGCTGCGATATGCTGAAAACTGCTATTAGAATAGAGATACCTAAACGTACGAAAGCTAAAAAGGATCTTTCATTTGCTAGTTCATCTCTAGTTAAAGAAGACTTGTTATCGTATTGCTTTCTCAATGGCCATAATGACTGTCTGTAGGTTTTAAATCCTGCAAACATTCAACTCTGAGATTCTTTTGATTACAGTGTATTCCTTTTTTTTTTTCGTCTTGAGGCCTATTGAAAAGGCTTTCAACTATAAGCTCATGATTTGAGGAGATACACGCAATTTATAAAAGTATGATAGATGTGATTATATGAAAGCAATTATACACAGTGGTTATATAATTATGAGAGTTCAGATTATGAGATTTCTAAAATATGCTAAGATGTAACTGTAACTGAACTGTAAGTCCTTAAAGTTCCTATCGAACCAGATATAGTACCTAATCCAATCGTCCCAGATGGTACTTCTGGCATAGTGGTCCACAAAGAGTAAAATGTTTGGGTGTAGGTGAATGAATATGTAGTTGCAACACCTCCACGAGTAGTTGTTTTCCATCGGATAGTTTCACTTGCACTGGTGGTATCTGTGTTTGTATCAGTTTCTGTGTCAGTACCAGTTGTGTCAGTAGCAGCAGTATCAGTATTAGTTATGCCAGTCGTGGTACCAGTAGTGCCCGTTGTGAGGGGCGTCGTGGTGCCAGTTGTAAGCGGTGTCGTGGCACCAGTTGTTAGAGGCGTTGTAGTGCCAGTTGTAAGCGGTGTCGTGGCACCAGTTGTTAGAGGCGTTGTAGTGCCAGTTGTAAGCGGTGTTGTAGTGCCAGTTGTAAGGGGAGTCGTAGTACCAGTTGTAAGCGGTGTTGTAGTGCCAGTTGTTAGAGGTGTCGTGGCACCAGTTGTAAGGGGAGTCGTAGTACCAGTTGTGAGAGGTGTTGTAGTGGTGGCAGCGGCAGCAGCAGCAGCAGCAGGAGTCGTAGTCGTGGTCGCAGCAGGAGTAAGAGCTGTAGTGTCAGCAACCGTAGGAGTTGTGGCAGTGGCAGCAGCAGCAGGAGTCGTGGCAGTGGTCGCAGCAGCAGCAGCGACAGGAGTAGTCGCAGCAGTTGCAGTGGTCGCAGTATCAGCAGCAGCAGCAGCAGCAGCAGCAGCAGGAGTTGTCGCAGTTGTTGCGGCGTTGGTCAGCTCTACAGCATCAGCTTTCAACATTTCGTCGTCGGCTCGAAGTTTGATGTTTACGACAGTATTCTCTTCTGCCACTGATGCTATATTTTCCAGTGCTTGGATGCCCGTCAACATCGCTAATATAAGGAATAGGGTGTTAGGATTCATTTTGGTTGATCAAATCGAGCCAGCGGGTTCACTCTCTTTGCAAACTAGCCCGCCTGTTGTGGAAAGGTAGGTGAAAGTTTGAGATATAGCGTACCTTCTTTCCAAACACTTTTATAAATTTCAAAATGAAATTAGTAACAATAGTATTTAACGGTTTGAAAAAAGTTTTTCCATCAAAGCCTCGTTTCTTTTTTATTATCATTAAATTCAAAACTTGTATCACCACATACACTGTACAACAAACACGGGAGGTACGTCTCCCAACAACATGTGGTCTTTAGTGTATTTGTCCATTTCCTTTCAAAGCACACAAAAGTTTCTTTCCAGTCTCTGTGAATCTACACGAGCGCTCAGCATCACTCACATTCTCTCTCGTGTGCACACTAAAATAGTTCTAAGGACAAAAATAACTAAACCCTTGATCCGCGGCGAAAAACTTGGCGTTCTATATGCGGAAGAGCAATTACACGTCGGAAATGATATTAATGCCACTGCTTTTGCGACGCCAAATGCCAGTTCACTCTTTTAACAATTTAAAATCACAGAAATGCTGCACAAAAGGACACCGTTTCAATTTGTATATATTACAAGTGAGGTCTTGGTGGCTGAACCCAGTCTCTTCACCGGAGACCTCGCCCAAAGGAGTTGGCAAAAATTTTGCGCGACCGTTGGTTTTGTTTGTAAACAAAACGCGTGGCTCTAGTGGCGTACACTTTTTAAGGTACACACAAGTATTGGTGGTAGATGGCCTGTTATGTCCGCCAATGGAAAAGTCGGATGCTAGCGGAGGCTCATTCTAGCGCAAGTAGACAGAGGGTCAATATCAGAAGAAAAAAAAAGGATTGGAAGCTCAATGCGCTAGATTCCTGTCAAAAAGCCGAAAACAATTGAAAATGACGTATTTCTTTTTTCGCTGACTAAGATTTCCTTCCTATAGGGGTGGCGACGTATCAGACGACTCTGGTATGCTCTGACTGCACTCTGCTAGTAGCAATGCCTGAATATCCACTACGGCACCATTCCGCTTGTTACTAAGCACTCAAGGCTTTGAGCTGACGTTTGGGCAGAGTGTGTAAATGCTACTTGCATGTCATTCTCATGTGTTTTGGCGCAAGCTAGTTTGAATTCAGGCACAAACTTTGCGTTCTCCTTTCAGCTGAGCCGTCTTGCACGGATGATATCCTATTCCAAGCAGACATATTTAGGCTCTGTAGTCCACTAAAAAAAGCATGGCCTACTGTCCTATGAGTTTGCCAAGGGAATTAAAAGCGAAGCGTGTAAATGTACCATGGCTGGAATGTAGTTACTCTAATGTACACATTACATTGTGTTTTCGGGACGCCTAGCGCAAGAACCCGTAATGTGTTTACATGCACACTCTCATGCCTTAGCGCCTTGAATCTCCCCAGGCCGTACCTCTGCCACTGACTTCCGGGCAAGTTTAAGTACTCAAAGAGGGCTAATATCTTCTTTTCTTTTGATGTATGGCAAGCATTGATAATAAGCCAACACTACTAGACGTGGTATGACATGATTCACCGTCTGAATTAAACTATTAAGCCTTCATTTTTCACCTACATTTTATCACCCAAACTCACGCCTCTGAGTTTTTATTACGCTTCTATGTGAGCTTCTATAAGAATATGGTGGTACTCTTAGTGTGAATATTATTAATAAATACTATAGTTGCACAAGTATAAAGGTAGTACATCACCTCAGCTGTGACCAAGCTTATTCCAAATGTCCTACATAATTTCTAACCTTATAGTCTACATGAACAAAACATCTTGACACATATGGTAGCGTTTCAATAGCGTATTGTAGCGATTCACCAATATCATGATAATCTTTTAACGTCATGTCCTTGTCTTTAACCACAATATCCACTTCAACAGTAACTTGATCACCCATGTAATACATTTTATAATTTTTGATTTTGGAAATCTTATCAGTATATCTAAAGATCATGTAGAGAACTTGCTGATAATATTCCTTTGGTGCATGTGCACCACTTAAATGATCAATGTGTTCAAATGTGATCATGCCCCATTGGAAAACAACGTAAAAACATAATATACAAGCACCAATTGGATCCATAAACCAATATTGAAGCAATGACCCAATAGCTGGAAAGATCAAAGAAAATGTATTAAAAACAATATCTGTCTTAGCATCTTCTGTCAATGCTTGAATTGAAGAGTTCTTAACATTTCTACAAAGAATCCATGCAACCGACTTGGTCAGAATAGTTAATGTCATCACTGAGATTGATATTATGTTCAATTCTCTTATTTCATGATCACCATTGATGAGAGCTCTCAACGATTCGATAAGGACTTGCAGAAAAGAAACAATAATAATAACAGAAAAAATTAAAACACCCAATGGTTCTAGTTGCTTCCGACCGATAGGAAACCTAGATGATTTTTTGCTTGCGTACTTACTTGAGAAGAAGATGATCAAAGTAGATAAGAAATCCAAAACAGAGTCAACAACTGAAGCAATTAGGGAGAAGGAGTTGGTAAAATAGATCATAACTACTTTACCTAGTAATAAGACAAAGTTCAGGGCAAAATTCAAATTGATTGCATACTCAACACTTTTCAAAGAGGACTCATTGTCCTCTCCGTAGCCCATCATTTTAGCCCCTTCAGTATTAATGTTACCTGGTACAATGGGAACATTTTTGTGAAAACCAGAAGGTTTTTTATGTTTGGTTAAAGAACGCACTGATTGACTTTCAAGATCCAGTTCATTTTCTGAAGAAGTTTCATCAGAGCTTGTATTATCAGCATAATTTTGAATCATCTCAATGTGAAAACCGGTATCTAATAACGCATCCACTTCTCTGTATCTTTCAATATAGTCATTTTGGTTCTCATAATACTCTGCAACATCTTTCTTAGATGTTTTGATTTTTAGCTTGCTAGTTGTATACTTATTCCAATTTATCAATCGCTCTGCATTGCCAATTAACTTGAATGGCCTCATTAAATGCAAGGAATCGACTCTTTCAGCAATGTTGTCGTTTGCACCTATGCTTAGAGTTGTCAGCCTTCTTCTTAGCTTATCATGGGGTGTGATACCAAATGGCTTTTTGCCTATTGGACCAAAATAAGAAGACATTTCATCAACGCTGTCGATATTTCTCGCATGTGATGATGGTACAGCCAAAGATTTAGATCTTTGATTAACAAACGGCCCATTGCTTGCGTCAAATTCATTTATCGTGTTGTATTGAGGATTATCAATAATCAGGTTAGAAGGAACAAGTCTAGTTTGTTCATCTGTCTTAGTCATACTTATCAAATTTGCAAAAACTTTAAACAGTAATTATTAACTGATCAAGGAGCCCAAAAGGTCAACTGTTATCTTAAATGTAATATTTGTGAATAAGATAATATTACACAACTTCATATAAAAATTTAAAATCCGTTAAAAATCCATTATTAATTAAGATGCGTGCTCATACCCTGATTTTATTCCATGCTAATGTCGCCATCAGAATCTGTTTTCTTTTGACGTTTTGATTGAACCCATGTGGTAATCTTAGCTTTCAGCTCAACATCTTCCTCAACATCTTCAAGCTTCAAAGGCATCCTGTTGAATGGGTCTGTTGGATCATTCATCAAATGTGCTTTTAAAATACTTTTATCCATTGAAACTTTAGATGCAGGTAAGATAACAGGGTCTTTCATCAAAGTGAACATTAAAGGATCAAGGAATTCATCTGGTACTTCACCGAGCTCCATCTCTTGATCGGCATCTTGTTTAGCAGATTCCTCTGCAGCATTTATAAATTGTAATATTGTTTGCTCCCACTCTGTACTTGGAACCTTGTAGTTCTTTTTCAAGATCAAAACTGCTTTTCTCATATTGTTAGGGTCAAATGATCTCAAATCTCTTGCAATAGCAGAGATGAATTCGGCTTCACCTGACAAATTTATGTAAATTGAACATAGCTGAAAGAGTAGCTCCTTAGGATCAAACTTATATACTTCTGGATTCTTGACTTTTAATTCTTTACATTTCTCACCAACAAGTGCTTGCAGATTATAGTTCAACATTCCTGCAAGTCTGTCGACAATTTCAACAATTACAAAGGATTTAGGTGCTTCCTTCGTAAATAAATTAAATAAATGGATAGTTTTGTTACTCAATTGAACATAAGTCTTTGCCATTCGTTCACTTTCATGTAATTTCTTTTCAATATCGCCCGTGCTCTCTTCACCTTCCTCAGTATTTCTATTAGGATTCAATGCCCTACTGGTTAGTTCCTTTTGACACTCGTGGATAGTATGTAAATGGTTCAATGATTCATCCATTAGAAACGTTGTATCGTTCAACATTCTGGCAATCAATCTAACAAAAAACTGTTGCAAATTAACAGAAATTCTTTTCAAATCTGCTTTAAATTCATCATATTTCCACAACTGCTCTACTATATATGATATATGATATCTTGAATTGAATTTATCATAGAATTGCGATGATGCACCTGTTTTTTCAACCATCACATAAAAATCCAATAATGAAATCAGCAAGTTTCTTTGGATAGTTTTGTCTTCGTTGAAAATTTGAATCATATACCCATCTTGTTCACCGTTAACACTCTGTAAAGGCAGAGATCCAAAGAACAAAACTTCTGTTAATCTTGCTTTTAAATGTGGGTTACTAACTAACTCAGGGCACCTCAATATCACAATAGCAAATTCAACCAGTTTCCTCAATTTATGTTCATTTTGAAACATTGGGTTATTATTGATTTTTGAAATAAAGTGACAATAATTAATAATACCTTCAAGATATAATTCAGGAAAGTATTTGAATGGTATTGGAGCCAACTTCCTTAAATAATCAACATCGTCCAATTTTTCAATTTCATTGTCAAAATTGTTGAATGGGATACTTAGTGCCTCAAAAAAGCTTCCCATTGACGGGTGATAAGAATGTTTTGGATCAATCAACCTAATAAAATATTCTATTGAACCTATGATTACATCAAAAATTTCCAACTGCATATCTCTACCATAAAAAAACATTTCAATTGATAACTTCAGGGCTGTATTTTTTTGTACTCTTTGCCTCATAGGTTCTAACCTCTGCATTAACAATTGAGCCATAGGATTATTCGAGCCACCCATTTTTTGTTCTAATAATTCCTTCATTTGATTATACTGTTCGGTTGCCTGTTTTACAATTTTATTAATCTTATTTGCACCGACAATGGTACCACCAAGTCCATAATGCATGTAGGTCAACATTAAGTAAAAACATTCAGATATAAAATTCAATCTGAGATCCTTTTCGTACATCTTGTCTTGGTAGTATTCATTAAACTCTTGTATAGTAGAATTAATTTTAGTTTCTTCTGCAATATTAACCAACCGGTTTCTGTAATTCAAATAGTCAATGGAAATCTTGTCAATTTTAGAAAGAGAACCATCTCTCAATATCGGTAATGAAAACTTGAACAAAATCAAAGTTATATTGAGCATAATGGAGTCAGATGCCAAGTCCGTCGGATTTGAATGCTCACTAACTCTAAGATGACTTTTATTGACTAAATCAGACATCCATGTTAAAACTGCAATTCTTGATTCGGCACTTGCTCTGATAATTGAGTTGATGATCCCAAACATTTTGTTAACAGTGATAGGGTATGATGCTTGAAGAGATTCGTTTACTGAGTTTATTTGCGCTTTCGTCATATTATCTGAATAATTCAAAATTGCAATATTTGGCAATAAAGGAGACACTCGCAAAATTCTACCTAAAATAGTATTTATTTCCAGCTCCTTAGCTTTCATGTTTGTTGGATGAAAAGTTGAAATGTTACAGAAATTTGATGCAATCTGTTTGATGGACACCATGACCTCAATCAATTCAAGCAAATTGTGAAATTCTGAGTCTGTGGTGTAATCAAGAGTTTGAAATCTTTCTGTAATAGCATTCAAAGCAGCACTGAGAAAATCAACTTCTGTTTGATTATCCACAACAGCTAACATTATATCATACCAAAAATTAATATAATTTTTAGAGTTTTGTTTCAATTCTTCAATTAAGGAATTAATATTTGGTTGGTCAACAAAGGCTTCGCTTTCATAAAAGGTAATAGCACCATAACCAGATGATAATCTTTTAATCTCTTGATAAAATTCGTGCTTCAAAGTTGCGTTTGGGTCGTTTTGGTTAATGAGTCTTTTCGAGTTATTTGCAGTATTCCAAACTTGAAACAAATACTGTAATGGAGAGTCAAAAACAGTCGTGACACCCATCTCAAAAAGTAGTGAAATAAATACACTATCCAAATCATCCATACTGAGATATTCTGATACTAAATCCTCCTTTAAAGATTCCAAGTAAAAGTGATCTTCCTCTAGAGGATCAAGGGAAACTTTGAAGATCCTCTTGATTTCATTATTAATCCATGACTCCAATGAAATTTGAGACTGTGTAAGCTTTGTATCTATCTTTGTAACACCTGATTCAATTGGTGTTGGAGATGTTTGAGATGGATTGTGTGGCAAAGAAGAGATGGTCTCTTCGGTCTTTGCATTCTTTTCAGTTTCTTTTCCATCAGAAGAACTCTCAGTTTTAGTGTTGGCTTTAGCTAAAGCCTCTAGCCTTGCTAGCCTCTTGTTACGAATATCCTGAGGCGTACTCATAATTCCAAATACCGTAGTTGGGTATGTGATACGACAAGTGAGATTTTATATTTTTGCCACAGTCATTTATTGGATATTTTATTAATGTTGGTTCCTTTACAAGTTTGCAACAGTGGACCATTACGACAGGCACTGCTTAAAAGTAATCACTGTTTGGATTATAAGTTATGTATTTAACCGGAAAAGAGAGATTTATATTAAGTATTTATTTATACACTTAAGCCTTGATAGCGAACTTTCTTGCTGGGTAAGCAATAGCAGCCTTCTTAGCTCTCAAAGTGGTCTTAGACTTTTCTTCAGCAGTCAAAGCTCTTCTCAAAGCTCTGGTCTTCTTAGCTCTCAAGTCCTTTGGAATGTACTTCTTACCAGCGTAGAAAGCTCTGACAGAAGCTCTTTGTTGCAAGTTGATGACAGTCAAAACTCTAGCGATGTTCTTTCTGACAGTCTTGATAGCTGGAACAGATGGCTTGGTCAACTTTTGGACCTTCAAGTCAGCCAATTCCTTCTTCAAGTCAACAAGTTGTTCTTCTAATTGTTCCTTAGACTTGGACTTTAATTCGTATGCCTTAAGAGTAGCAACCTGTTGTAGAATCATATGTTAGTATAAAGAACTTATTGACAAATCTAGAATTGTGATCAAGAGTAAAAATTGATTATATCCGGTGAAAACTTGACATGTTGATTTTAGATAACTTAATATGGGTTTTCAAACCGCATAATTTATATGTTGTGTGATTCTCCTGCCAACATCGGAAATGAATGAAAAATGATAATGGTATATTAAGCTTGAACTCATATGGAACATCAAAGCCCCAGTCTTTCCGTAACACTCAAAATAGTACCAAACTCCTGCAATATATACAATTACGTATACGATATTTCTTTCTCTAATGAAAACTTTTCTTGCTAAGAGTTCATCTAATTGAATTCATCTTGAACAAGAACTTTCAACTTAGTTGCCAACTCATGGTATCATTGGTACATTCCAAATGAAAGCATATTATACTAACAATATTATTAAAGGTTTCAACGTTCTCTTGTCCCTGTTAAAGGCTGTAATTCACATACCATTTCGACTATTGTGGATTCTATACTAACACTAGTAGTAAGAAGTTAAAATTTTCATTCAATTTTTCAAATTCGCTTGCCTAGTCTGCCATTCTCAGCGTCGTGCGCGTACTGAGCACTTTTTTTCTCGATTTTTCAGATTTAAAAAGCGCGTTATATAACAATGTGTGACTGTGTTTTGAAACTGCGGTGGAAGGGTGACATGCTCAGCAACATGCTCAATGTTATCTTATGAGAGTATATGATCTCAACACTATTATGCAATTGTTATTGACAATAGAGTATTAAAAGCTGCATCTAGAGATTGAAACAAAATCAATTTTTTTGATTGGTCTCACAGAAACTTGACGCATAACATTAACATAGTAATCTGTATTTGAAACTCAACCACAGTAATGGCCCTAAACGGCATCCAATAAAAACACGGACTTGTCATAGCAATGTAAAAGATACATATTTTCAATATGACGGTATCATGCAGTATAAGTTTTAATGTACTAACAACTCTTTACGACACAACAAAGTATATGCGCTCACTTTCATTCGATTAGGCTACAAATTTACTAGTTCAGGTTTGGTCAGTAATGTTTAAAATACTTTTATTTTTTATTAAGTAATAATATGATAATTGAGACGCAGACACAAATTAACACAAAATAAGATAAATGAATTGTAAAAAAATAAGAGAATGAAAGAAAAAGATAAAAGATAAAATAGTAAACTCAAACAGAAATACACCTAAACACATACATCTTATTTTATATTCAATTTAAAAACTTAAATATGAAAATAAAGGTTCTTAATTTTTATTACTATTTCTATTTCAGTACAATTCCAATCATCAATTAAAATTTCTTTGCTCCTTTAATTAGTTGATTCATTTACGTAACCCATCTTCCTTTAAGAACTGTTCTTCAAGGTAGTGGATAACCATTCCAAACCTTCATATAAACCATCACCAGAGGTAGCACAAGTTGCTTGGATGTACCATGGTCTTGGTCTGATAGATTGAAGACCAAGCTTTTCAGTAATTTCAGCTGCGGTCATTGCATTTGGTAAATCTTGCTTATTGGCGAAGACCAACAAAACGGCATCTCTCAATTCGTCTTCGTTCAACATTCTTTGTAATTCCTCTCTTGCTTCAGAAACTCTGTCTCTATCGTTGGAATCAACAACGAAAATGATACCTTGAGTGTTTTGGTAGTAGTGTCTCCACAATGGTCTAATCTTGTCTTGTCCACCAACATCCCAAACAGTAAAGGAGATGTTCTTGTATTCAACAGTCTCAACATTAAAACCGATAGTTGGGATAGTAGTCACAATTTCACCTAATTTCAACTTGTAAAGGATGGTGGTCTTACCAGCGGCATCCAACCCCACCATCAAAATTCTCATTTCCTTGTGACCAAAGAGCCCTTGCAATAACTTAGAGATAGACAACCCCATGTTGATCCTATTTTATTCTATTAAAACAACAATTGCTCCCAAATCAATAAAACATTTTGGTGTCGTTGTTTTTCTTAGTGGCGAAAAGGGGCGGCTTCCCACTCCAGTGAGAATTGACACGCGCTCCAAATTGGCAGATAAAAATGACCTATAGTTGAACAGTTTGAGTTTTGCTCATGAACATTCTAACATCAAGTGCATTCCGCGGTTCGGACGTGTCTACCACTTATGAGTGCTGGCTTTGAAATGAGAATATTGATGTCAATGCGCTAGGAAAAAAGGTTCCAAACTTACATTATCAGTAGTATTTAGGATAGTGAGATCATATGGCTTATCCACACACTCTCATACTAGATTTATGATGATGTATAATATCGAATCCACTTTGGCCGATCAGCTTGAACCCTGAGCTACCTTACCTTTCATTACTAACTTCCAGACATTCGATATTGCGTAGTAAAGGACAAGTTTCACTTAGCGCGCTTGTAACTTTCCTAAAACGGGAATGCAGATCTAGTGAGTACTTTTACTAAACATTGGCTTTAAGGTTATAGGATATAATTGCTTTGTTTGCATTGATTACGATGACTAAGTAAAAGAGACTAATGGGTATATTCGGGGAAAAAGATAAATGAGGTCAATTGAAAGATCAAGGTGCCTTTTTGATCATTTTATTGTTATTTAACGACCAACATTAACTTTACTGGACGAATACTTTTGAAGGGCCCTTAAAAATACTGCATATGTGACATCCTCATTATCAGGTTCCCAGTACATTTCACTTAATCTGATGTGCCACGGCGGATAACCTGAAAGATCAAGCGATGGCTGAAAGGTGACAATGAGATCTGGTTCGCCTCCAACTAACTGCTTCAACTCGTTGTCGATGAACTCCATTGTGATGTCCTCTGTTTTCAGCTCCTTGTTGTGACATAATTCCCCTAAGACCTTTGTCAATTCCACAATTGTTGGCCTTCCATCCACATAACTAATTAATGACAATTCAATATCGTAATCAACCTCAGACAAATCGCTGTATTCGCCATCAAATCCACCAGAATACGAAATATTCAAATGCGGGATATTGATCTTAAATCTAGGAATGCTTTCTGTGCCAAAATTGGCAACAAGCTTCTCTACAATAGCTTTCCGTAGTTGTGAGATGTTTTTCTTCAAAATTCCATCGTGCTCATAAATTGATAACTGTGGAATCCCTGATGCTAAACACCAAACAAAAATCTTAGCTGTGTCATTACACAATCCTTCAATACCACCGCCTTCTTCTTGTTCGGATTTGAATGTCAAAATTGAAGAAAGGTTGTGCGGAATCTTTGCTAACTTGTTGACATCGGCATTGATGACACTAGGGTCGCTGTTAGGATTGTACGCAAAGTTCAGAAACCTTAGCTTGGTCAGGTGAACAAATTTTTCAGCAACTCTATAGAGTGAAAAAAACATAAATAATATAATTAACACTGTATGGTATATGTAAAACGAAATAGCTTCACCTGTAGTGGCATTTGTCGATTTAACTTCACCTAAGAATCTTTTCTTGATACTCTCGTCTTGTGATTCAAATAACGATGTCGTGAGCGATGTGATTGTCGGCCAGATTCCTTTGCGGGAATTTGATGCTAATGGCTTTTGTACATGGTATGTTTTCTCATCATCCACTTTAACGTTGTTTAACACCATGTTATGCTTGACTAATAAACACCTTACCCGTAACAAGATGAGCAGCTACCGTGTAAGTTTGGCAGCTTCTTAAGAAACCGAGGGGAGCCTCGCCGCTTTTTATATGGTTTTCTTACATCTCATTAAAATATTATAAAAGTTCGTTTGCTTCTGCTCTGCTCAGCAGTCAAAAGCACTTATATATAAGCTTGATTAAATAAGTTCTTTATTCGTAGAGGCCACTGCAGTGAAATTGAGAATATGAACGAAGACTTGTTGAAGCGCTCGGGGGAATTGAAGACTGTCGATATAGGAAGTTATCGTTCATCACCTCCGTGGAGTCTGATTCTCTAGCCAATTCCCTAGCCTGTTCTTCCGCAATCATAGCAAGATAGTCATCCACATCACTCGTGGTAAACTCCTTATTATGTATAATGTTTTCCCTTTTATTAACGACGTCTATGGCTTCAAGCTCTTTTTGCTTGTGAACCTCATGTTCTTCTAAAATTAGGTTTCTCACTTTAAGAGATTTCCATGGCAAGGAACAACGTCTGTATAGCTCATCAACGTCTTCTAGCATCAGGCCCTGTGATTCATAGACTAACAAATAAGTACATAGAGCACCAAGAAAATTGAAACTTCCCCATAAAAAGAAAATACTGGTTCCCATTTCAACAGCTTTTGATCCAGTGTCAATCAAGTAGGGTGTAATATACGCAAAAATGAAATTAATAAACCAATTTGTACTAGCACAAATTGAAACACCCTTTTGTCTGATGCCAAGGGGAAATATCTCGCCAGAAATGACCCAAGGCGCAGGACCCCATGTGGCAGCAAAAAAAGCAATGAAAACACATACAAATGCAAGCATAACTTTGTCAGCATAAACTGAATCAATCTTCAAACCAACAATTCCAATAATAAAGTTAGAAACGAACATGCCAATACCACCAAATATAAGTAACCGTCTTCTACCCAAAGTTTCAACTAAGAGTATTCCCGGAACGGTAAAAACCACATTAACAGCATAAGTAACAAACGACATTAAATAAGATTTCTTGACTCCAGTTCTTGCAAAGAAATCAACACCATAATAGAAAATGAAGTTGATACCTGAACACTGTTGAAAGCAATGCAACAGCACACCAGTAATAACTCTTTTATACTGGTCCTTAGAACGTAGACCCTTCAAAAACTCCCAAGTTGTTGATGGTCCCAAGCTTTTTTCATAACTATGGGATGCTTTAATTTCAATCATTTCTTCGATCAAATCACGATCTCTAACATCTAGTTTGCGCACTTTTGATAGTGATAAAATTGCATTGTCCATATCATCATGCATAACATAGAATCTTGGTGACTCTGGTAAAGTCCACATAAATAGCAAAAAGAAAGAACCCCACACAAATTGGAGTCCAATTGGTATTTGATAACATCTTGCATCATTAAAGTCCTTTGTACCTTGAGAGATCGCACTTGAAACAAAAAGTCCCCAGGTTATAGCCCATTGATAACACGAAATAATCGAACCTCTAATCCATTTAGGCGAAATTTCTGCTTGGTATAAGGGTATAGTAGCAGAAATAACACCAACAGCAAAGCCATTAAAAAATCTACCAGCACAAAGCATTTGAATATTATGGGCAACCATTTGAAGGATTGTACCCAAGTTGAAGAACAATAATGTAGCCCATAAAATTGAGAAACGTCTACCATACCTATCTGATATTATGGGAGCCAGAAGTGAGCCAAAAAAGGTACCGACTGATAATATACTGGTAAGTAATGCAGTATCCTTGGTGGCAAATTGACCATCAGTCGACCCAGAGAATTTATGAACAACATATTTCATTGAAATCAAATTATTGATCATTCCAGTGTCAAACCCATACAAAAACCCTCCTAAAGATGCTAATGTACCCATGTACACTGCCATCAATATTGTTCCTCGGTTTCCTGTATGTTGGTAAGTATTATTAAAGCTTTTAGAATCTGTCTGCATCATGTTGGAGCTGGTGTTTTTATCTTCTGATGTAGGCATTGTTGGACTTGTAGACGCAAAATCTGAAGCATCAACGTGTTCTCCCTCTATGGAACCATTCATGTTAAACCGTCGTATCCCTCCAGTTACTTCTGATACGTGAACATCTTGCAACTCAATAGGACTACTCATTATTTAGTAGTACATACTTAACAGAAGCTAATTTAAAGGTTTTAATTTTTTTGACATTCATTTTTTCTCCGTTTGTCCAAATGATAACCACGAACAATAGAAGACGGCCGTGAGGAAAAATTCTATGTAAATGAACAGTAAATACAGAATGGCGCTGAAACACCTTGGTAATAGTATTCATATCTATAAACAAAAGTTAAAAATCAAGTAAAATAGAATCAGATTGTTGACATATGATAGTACATACACTGATATCATCGTAGAAGAAAGTTGAAGGAAGACTTCCTTTTCTCTTTCTTAACGTTCACTTCGTCAGTGGAATTGTTTATTCCGCTTTTGTTATATTCAAACTTCTTTCGTATTTTCAGCTCAGAAGTTATTTTATCATTGGTATTTATTCTATTGCCAGTAGAAGAAAAATCGCCTTTGACTTCATTGTCAGCAGTTGAGAATTTAGTGATGTTGTTTGCTTCGCTTGTGCCATCGATTGTAGATTTTCTTTTGAACATACCCTTAAACATTAGACCAATACCAGGTTTATGTTTATTAGTGTTTGGTTTAGTTTGACCGTTTCTTTTCTTGCTAATTTCATAAATTTCTTTAGTTTCATCGCTTTTGCGAGAAGTGTCCTTTTCTTTGTCAATAAACTTATTAGAGGTAGTTAAATCCTGAGAAGAGTTATGATTGATGTTATCAGAATCTTGTATTTCATTATGACTTAGTTTTTTCTTCAAATCAACTGGAGTATGTATTATGGATCCATTGCTGCTGTCATTTGATACAACTAAAGCGAGAAGATTTGTCTCTTTTTCTTCTTTTTCTTCTGACGGAACAAAGGTATTTATCCTGATTGCTTGTTTTATGTTGGATAAATTTGGAGGTTGGTAGCTGTGATGATTGAAATGAACGTTATTGTTTGAATTGTGGTCTTCATTCTCTGATGATAATATTGACACGATGGATTCATTGCTTGCCATCTTTCTTACAAATTTAGGTTTGACAATATTTTCAGGTGTTAAAACATTTTTACCATTCAAAAATGCCGACATATCTTCTTTTCTTGTAATAATTATTGGTTCTAGCTTTGCGAATAATACATCATAGTAATCGATCCAGTTTTCTAATATCTTTTCACAACTGTCATATATATTTTTCAACTCGGAGAAGCTTTCAAGGGACCCATAAAGCACTGACTCTTGTGAATTCGGTATATGGTCATCGGTGCTGAAAATTGAAAGTTGAAGCATTTTTGCGATGTTGCTTGAGTCCATTCTTGTTTTATGGCTGTTGTCATTACGGCTTAGTTTGCTAAAAAAATTCAGTAAGTAAAGCAACAAATGGATATTTTGAATGGGAAGTTTAGCAAGCTGTTCACTATATAATTCAGGAATTCTTGAAGAAGATCTTTTGGGTAAGGAACGAATAGTATCATCATTTTCACTCTTTGTATCGAAAATGGGTAAATCTCCAAACTTTTCATCTGTAGGTGTTCTAAGCCAAGAATCTTCGCAATCAATTGGAAATGTTGTCTGCGTCGGTGTTTCAAATTGTGGAGGTCTTGACGTTAAAGGTGTTTCAGTAGGAGTCACAGAACGTTCTTGGTTTTTTTTAATATCTGAGACCTTTTGAACGTTTCTTATTTCGTTGTTTACCTCAGAAGTTATGAGTCCACCTTTGATTCTCGAGATCCACCTTTTCAAAAGAGTTGCAGTGTCATGGGGAGTCACAAAAAATTCGTGACTATTGTTACTACTAGAGGTGTTTGATACCGCATTGTTGCACTGAGAACTTTCAACGTTTTGAGCATCCCGGGTAAAGGCAAACTGCCACTGGCATGTGTCTTCTGTGTTTATTGTTCTTTCTATAGAAGAAACATTTCTAATTGATCCATTCATTCGAAATATACCCTCTGTGATCCCGTGCTGCAAAATGAAATCGCAGCATTTCTTTGTGAATTGGGGCACTTCGATCTCTAACCCTGATAGGTTAACAATGTCACTTTGCACATAGGACGAGGTTAACGGCGTTTTTGCAGGCGCCTGCATTGCATGCGAAATGTGGCTCTCGTGTGACTCACTCGCATGTGAGGTAAAAGATATTAGAGAAGACACTGATGACGAAAATTGCAGTGAGAGTCTACGTATACCCTTAGCATGAGTGGAAGTTAGGGGTCCTGATACCGATCTCCTTTTCACCAAACTGGAATTTCTTTTCTTCTGCAACGATATACTAGATCCTCCATTATTGGTGTTTCCGTATGGGTTGGCCATGATATGGGATTACAATCCTTGGTAGGCGTTATCTCAAATGTTACCAAGACTAAAGAAGTTTGTTTCATGTTTATGTTAGCTTTTTTTAGATTCGGGCACGCGTTACTATGTAAACCTAAATATTGCTCATGATGACGCATCTGCTTCGGTTATACTAAAACTGTTCCCACAGAGAAGTATTTGTTATCAAAAAACTGCTCCCACTGTGCTATTGTTTCAGCTCCGTTTTCATAACTGGAGAAGTCCCACTCGCAGTCCCCAGATCCAAACGCTCCCGTTATAAATAGCACACTACAGTCTCTCCCCACTAGATCCACATACCTGCTGTTCATATAAAACTCAGCGTTGCTACTTACATCGTATACCGTTTTATTAAGCGCAACAAGTGTCTTGCCTGAACCTTTAGTTGTCCAGAGTTCTTCAGCACTAAATTCCTTTTGTGGTGATCCCATCACGCGATGTCGCCAATACCCAAAGGTGCCCCATTTACCCCATTTGCTCGTTCGTGTATACCCTAATTGCCATAAAACACTAATAAGTACCACCATTATTCCTCCAAAAATGCGAATTAAATCCAATAATGACCATCTTTCACGGGCTTGCATTTAGGTCTAAGATCTACGGATCGTTCAAATCACACTGCGTTAAATTGTAAACGTTTTTTTTCTATTATATAGACTATTACGTAATCAAATCCAGATCTTTCAGCAGAGAAGGTTGGCTCTGATAGTCTCTATATCCTGATTTGTGAGCCCAACCTTTTCCTTGAGGTATTCATCGATACCACCATACTTCATGTCCACTAAATCTAGAAGCTCTAGCATTACTTCATACTTGCTTGCCACTAGATTATCAAAAGCCACGTCAACTGGAATGTCTAGCGGCTTCAGCATAGGTGCTACAAAATCTTTAAGTATCTTATAATCTGGCTTGAGACCTTCTGAAGTTAGCTCGTATTCTCTTGCAATTACTTCGTCAGGCACCCCCAGCAATTTCAAAATAACAGCAGTCAAAACACCTGTTCTGTCCTTACCAGCTTTGCAGTGATACAGAATTGGCTCTTGTGAGTCTCTCAGATGATCCAATATTGGTTTGTATAATGGAATGACGCTTTCCAGCAGCTTTTCATACACAGAAGTAAAATTTGTCCATGACTCAGCTAATCCAAGATACAGTCCAAGACCAGATTTGTTTACATCTGGTGCAGCTAATGAAATAAACTCCACATCATACAATAATTCAAACTGACGACTTTCAACCTCAAAAGTGGATCTGAAATCGAATATTTTGGTGATTCCCAGGCTTCTGATAGTTTCCTGACCTTCTGTTGTCAGTTTATCAATTGCAGCACAACGGAAGACACGGCCATATCTCACGTGTTTGCCGTGCGCCCATGTCGGATATGCAGTTTGCCATCCTCCAATATCTCTAAAATTGGAAACACCATCAACATTTTTCCATCTTGGCAGAAATTGATGAATATTTGAATGTTTTTCAAAAAACCTCCGTCTAGCTTCCTCGGATTTTAGCCAATTTGCAAGGATGTCAGCAACTTCATAGTTATAGTCTGCCCTACCTTTTTTAGTGTTAATTGGAATACTACTGTTCTCCCATTGTTCTTTAGGAATGGAAGACACTCCGTAATACGAATGAGAAGCATTAGGAACAAAAACTAATGTATTTCTATCGCCAAGGCAATTGGCGTAATGTGCGCTATCGGTCAATGGAATGATTTCTTCTTTGAGACCATAAACCAAAAGTGTATCACTATACTTGGTTATGTGTTTAACATCTTTCATGTACAGTTCACCTAAGCTTTTAGTTTCTTTTAATGGAACCCAAACATCGTTGTAAACACCATCTTGAAATCCTTTAATGAAATGGCCGCCTCTTGTTTCAAAGTCAGGGTGAACTTTTCTAATTGAGTCTGGTAGACCTTTTCCGATAAATCGACCTGCACAAGCAACTAGATTTGGCACAAAAATATCTTTGTTTTTCAGCTGCCAATTGAATAAATCAACAACACCACGAGAATGACCAATTATTGCATCAACAGAGTATCTTTCCTTCTTCAAATAATTATAAACAGTCTCGCAATCTTCAATGTCATCTTGTAATGTTCTACCAACTTTTCCCGTTTTTGTAGAAGATCCGCAATTTCGGAAATCAAATCTAATTGATGCCACACCTTGTTCATGTGCCAGTTTTCTAGCTAGCTTGGAATGATAAGTATAATTTTTATGACCGCCAATGCCATGCATCAGTATTACTGATCTCTTTGTCTGTGGATGCGGTGGCCCGTTTAGTTTAAGATATTTATCAAATGGATAATGTTCTTTTAGCTTTGCAATTTCATCCTTTGATATTGCTGTAGTCAAAATACACGATAGTTCAATGCCTTCTGAGGAATTTAGTGAAAACTCTGACTCGTTTGGTTGTAGCGAATATCCAGAAGCCATATCTAGACAACCTTTGAAGAATAGATCTGTAAACTCAAATCTTCCTATTATAGCTTTTCGCTAAAATACAATTAAGTGCAAAATACACATGATTTATTATAAGTTTACAAAAAAACAAATAACAGAATAAATTAGATAATCATCATAATAACCGTAATGAAACAAATGCGTAAGTGTACTTGGCACACGCATATTTAATATACATTGCTACCCACAAAAATTGTGTTTTGCAAAAATCTTCAAAGATCTAACCGGAGGCTATCCTCTATAATCTGAAGACTTTGGTCAATTTCTGAAATTGGTATATTACTTAGTGTTGCCAATAGTCTCCTATAATTATTAATTCTTTCTCTTGTTTCATCACCCTGAGCCATAATGCTAACTAAAGAATGGATCATTTGCTTACGAATAAGTTGAAGTTCTGTAAGTTTAACACTCAACTTCAAGCTTTTTTCATGTTCTATATTACTTTTATCCTTGTCGACAGTTAATAGCGTTTCTTTTTCATCAGTCACACCTTTTTCCTCATCTTTAATGTACAATTTCAAGGATTCATGTTGCGACTCCTCAATAATATTTTTTAACACTGTGCTTTTCAAGTTGAATTCCGTTTGTAGGTCACTCAACAAATTCCTAACATCACCGATAGCCTCAGTATCAGTTTTTATTATTTTGTCCTCAGTTCCTTCATTTACCGGCTCGTCAGGTTCAATGACTATCACATTTTTTAACAAGCTTGTCAAAATATTTTTGATATCCATTTTACATTTCTTTAAGTCTTCATCAACTTTTCCAACAATATTTCCTAATTCCTTTTTATCATTATCTTTTGCAACAACTTCATTTTCAAATGCCTTGGCCAGCTCACCCAGCTTATCTATTATTTCTGAAGATGAATCAACAACATTCATTGCTGCTTCACTAGTGTATATACCAATCCTTTGTGGCGAAATAACTGAAGTAGGATATGTTCCATATTTGTTTAGTGTTTGCTGATATGGATTCAAAAAAGATAACTCTCGTGATTGCAATAAATTTTGATCTAACTTTATGTTACCTAAAGAGTCTAAGGTCTGTGATGCGTCAAAAGGAACCCCTAGATTCATGCAGTTCAATGTTCTGTTAATGTAATCACGCACCAACTCATTTTTATTGTTCAAGATATCAATCTTGGCATTGTACTCTAGTAATATTCGAATACATCTGTCTGCTTGGTTGTTTGCAAATATATGCAATGCAGTGTTTCCCATATTATCTTGTTTATTTATGAAACTATTAAGATCATCAATAGTTATACCATTCATTTCTGCTATGACCCTCAATAAAAGTTCAGTATAGTATCTTGCAGCAGGCTTTCTTTCCTTATCAGATGATGACAAAGCTATCTCATGTAATAATGTGTGCCCTTCGTTATCAATTTCGAATACAGTACTTATGAGCAAACCCATGAACTTTTCAAAATTTCGATCTCCACGATAGTAGCTATTAGAATATTTCACTAAAGAGAAAAATGGAATTTGTCCCAAAACATTTTGAACTCTAATATCACACCCCCTCCTTATAAGTAGTTCGCATAATCTGATGTCTCCCATAGAACAGGCTAAGTGTAAAGTTGTATTACCATCAACATCAATAGGCTGGTTTATATTAAAGCCTTCTTTCTCATCCTTCAAAAAATTAGGTATTATAGCTTTAGGATCATTAGTTTCAAAATAATGGAATAACTCTTTTGCAAGACGTTTGTCTCTATCACTCAATGTATAACCACTTTGAGGAGAGATTGTATTTCTTGTTGAATTTCTCGCTAATAGATTATTATCTTTGACCAGAGCACTAGCTCCTTTTCCATAAGTCTGTGATTCAGCTAGTGCTTTGTCAAGATCGCCGTCTGTCATAAAATCGCCAACAGAAGAGCGGTCATCAATGAATTTTTGTGATCCTTGGCTTACATGATGTTCCGGTTGACTAGTGTGTAGTTGAGATATAATATCGTGGTTGATATTGCTACGCTGACTATGCAAGTTGCTTTCTTCATCATCGGATATAGCCATAACTGGTGAAGATTCTGTACCTCGAATAATATACCTATTACTTTCATTCGCATTTGAAACCTTCAGTCTTTTCAAACTTGTTGTTGTAACTAAATCATTCTTTGCCGAGTTATGTGCATCCAAAGATGACTTCCTATCATTGAATCTTGAATTTGTAAAATCTGGAGTTGCAAAATGTATTGGAGACAAAGGACCAGAGTTGACTTCAGGTTTAGAAATTTTGTTTGTTTCATTTGTTACTAATTTAGGTTTCCTGCCTCTCGTCGAAGAACGTGTTGCTGTTGTTGTCGTACCTTGTGTCCCCGAAGCTGCAGAATTGGTGTTTCCATTGCCGTTCGCCAATCTGGAAGATTTCTTTCTACCTCCTGCACCACTTGTTGCATGATGATGTTTTGGTGCTGGTGGCGGTGTTGATGAACCATCTGCCTGATATTGAAAGATAGGCAATAATTCATCAAGAACATTGAATTCACGAGCAATTGCCATTGCACGCTCTAAAGGGACCCAAGTCCCCTGATACTTTCCATAACCTCCTTGAACCTTCTCATGAACACCTGTTTGAACTCCCTTTTCAAGAATTCTAGTCCTTTTGGCTTTTGGAAAGTTTGCAACCTTTAATATGTGAGTTGCATTAACCCAACCATCTTTCTTCCGTCGCATGACAGAAGACCGCGGATGTATCAACTCGTAAACAGATACCCCTGAATAAGTGGCCGAGTATAAGTTCTCTGGTATCATTGTATACCGGTGCTCCACTTGCTAACTGGAGAAATTGAGAAACTTTCTCTAATATTCTTGTATGTTTGGCGTCACCTAAGGTTCTTTGTTTATATGTTGATATAAAAAATTAACAAGTAGGGCGCGTGTGCTCATTTTCTCAATGAAGTATTCCGGAAACACAAGCTTGTTTTACCATGTGTTCAAGAGACACTACAGTTCCTTAACTAAAACGATATATAATGGGGGGAAGCAGAAGTTTATTGTCTTAGTTTGATAAAAAACTGTAGAGTAGTAAAAAAATGAAAAAAAAAATATAATAATAACAGAGATAATAATAAAAGTAGAGAATTGTAGGATTAACTCAATGCTTGATGGTACCAGCAGCATCAAGCTTGTTCACAAAAGAAAGAATAGCATTAATGGAAGCTTTTGTGATATTTTCATTAATACCAATACCCCATTGGGAAACATTGTTAACATTGATGTTAATGTATGAAGCAGCTCTGGTGCTAGAACCAGCACCAACAGAATGCTCAGAATACGATTCAACTTCAAATTCGGTGTTGTAGAATCTGCCAAGGGCATTCAAGAAGGAAGAAATAGGACCGTTACCTGTACCAGAAATTTCAAACTCGGAACCGCTGATATTCAAAGTGGCTTTGACGTTAGTAATTTCATCGGACTTCTTTTCATATTGGTAACTGGACAATTTGATATGAGAAATATCACAACTGTCGATGTTATACGTCTTTCTTAATAAAGAGACAATTTCTTCTGCCTTTAGTTCACGACCAAGCAAGTCTGCCTTATCTTGAACAATCTTAGAAAAGATAATTTGCATTTGTCTTGGGATATCTAAACCGATACTTCTTTCAACAATCCAAGCAGCACCACCCTTACCAGATTGAGAGTTAACTCTGATGACAGCTTCGTAAGATCTACCAATATCCTTTGGATCTAAAGGTAAGTATGGAATCATCCATCTGGTATCACCCTTGGCTTCACGGGCAGCTTGCTTTACAAAACCCTTCTTAATAGCGTCTTGATGAGAACCTGAGAAAGCACAGACAACAAGAGAACCACCGTATGGCGCTCTTTCGTGAACAGGAATCTTGTTACCCCTTTCAACAACGTCTATAATACCTTGAATGTCAGAAAAATCTAGTTCAGGGAAAACACCGTCGGTGTACATATTAAGTGCAACTGTAGCAAGATCGACGTTACCAGTTCTTTCACCGTTACCAAACAGACAACCCTCAACTCTATCTGCACCTGCCATCAAACCTAATTCAATGGCAGCAACACCACAGCCTCTATCATTGTGACAATGGAGAGAAATAACACACTTTTCTCTTTCAGAGATATTTCTACAGAAGTATTCCACTTGATCAGCGTAGACATTAGGAGACGCAACTTCGACCGTTGCTGGTAAATTAAAGATGATTGGATTATCAACAGTTGGCTCCCAAGCGGCCTTGACAGCTTCACAAATTTCTAGAGCAAACTCAGATGGAGTATCGGAGAAACATTCAGGAGAAAATTGGTATGTCCAACGAGTACCAGCCATATTTGGGTCGTCCTTAGTCAAGGATCTCACAAGCTTAGCTGTTTCAACGGCCTTCTCAAGGGCTTCCTTTTGAGACATGTTGAAAACGATATCACGGAACATGTCTGAAGTGGCTAAATAAGTGTGAACAATTGCATGGTCAGCACCCTTTAAGGCTTCAATAGTTCTTCTGATAAGATGTTCTCTTGATTGAACAAGACATTGAATGGCAACATCCTTTGGCGCATGTTCAACAGCGTATCTTGTGAAATCAAAATCAGTTTGAGATGCAGAAGGGAATGACACTTCGATTTCCTTGAAACCAACTTCGATAAGTTTGTGAAAGTATTCCTTTTTCTGTTCAACAGACATTGGATCCGGAAGAGACTGATTACCATCTCTCAAATCTGTGGACAACCATCTTGGAGCCTTGGAAATTACCTTTTCAGGCCAAGTTCTATCGTGTAATTTCACACCTTGAAATCTCTGGTATTTTTTTGAAGGATCACGCAGCATATTCTTGAATGCTGGAGTGTATGTAGCCTCTTTCAAAGCAATAACAGTTTTCTTAAACATCTTAGTGAATTAAGAGATAGCTAGTTATAAAGAAGAATAAAGAAACGTAACTGAGGAGTTAAATTTCAGTTAATGACACAATTTTTTAGTACAATAACTATTCAGGTGAAAAATAGATCTCGTGGAAAAAAATGACAAGAATCGGCGAATCAACTCCGGTAACGGCCCTTTACCCCTACTGATTCATCCAATATTATTGCAGCTTATAGTACAATTTTCATAGTTGAGTTCAATCGGCAGCTTCGCACCCATTGGGACTATGAACCTATTGTTTCCCGAACCGTGTCGATGGCAACCGCATGTTTAGTATAAACAACAAAAAAAACGGCAAGTTGTAGGAATTCCATCTTTGATACAGCCCAGTTTAGTCTTACTAAAATCACCTTAATTCATTGGGTGATTGGCTTGACGGCTTTTGTAACTTTCCTTCTTTGGCCTAGCTTTTTTCCTGTGAAATGCTTTGTATATATAATAGTACGATACAAATATTACCCATAGCATCTTGTCAACCAACTTGGCTTGTTGGGAAAACAGGTCTCAAATTGGCCAATGTGCTGGTTGCTAATTTTGAAACCCTTACTAGTGCTTACGTAATGGCAAGACCCCTCTGTTCAAAATGAAAAGTTTTCAAGCCATTGAGAATATTTAGATGTGAAAAAAAAAAGTTTACCCGTTTGTTCAACCTTTTTCTTTTAAGTAACCATCCTTCAGACAGTACGTGGGTTTCATCTCTTTATAACATACTTTAAAGAGAGGGTTTGGGTTACTGATGTAATTGAGCCAGATGTAAGGATATTAAATAATATATCTTAGTCGTTTAGTAGTTCCCTAAGTTGAAGGTTTGAGGTCTAGGCAATGGGGAATCAGTTTTTGATTTCCAATTATCATTGCATTAGACCAATTACCATTGGCGTATACCTTAATTGGTAGGGGGTTTTGCTTTTCACCTCTGATATCGTTGTTTAATTGAGATCTTTTGGTTTAGTTCTTTAGTAATCTAACTTTTGAGCTACCGAAATCAAAACGTGATAAAGGATGGTCAGATTAACATATGCTAATAAGAACTCGTCTGGATCTTCCTTGAAGAACGGAAAGAGGGGTGTCAGATAGTATAAACATCTTACCACTAAAAAGTAAAACTCTTAACTTAGTAAAAGAATTGTTTCGATTTATATCTTTATGCTTAATGTAGAAAATAAATACACTGGTATTTATATACACAGTCTTTAACACCTATTGACAGTGGTTAGCGTTCCTTCAATAGCTTATTTCTCTTTTCTCTCCTCTTCAGTCTTTCAACTCTCTTTGCATGCATCACAAGAGCAAGTTTCTCATATCTCTCTTGTTCAGCCTTTCTCTCACGTCTTTCCTTAATCTTCGCAATCCTCTCCTTCTTTTCGTTTTCCTTCTCTTCTTTCAATTCTTTCAGTTTGCTTTTCATTTGCTGTTCCAATAACCTCTTTTCATTTTTTTTTTCCCATGATGATTTCGTACCAAGAGACTTAATTCTGAATGCCTTTTTTGGTTCCTTCCACTCCTTTCCACTGACCCTGTGGCCTTGTCCAGGATCCTTCTTCAAGAGTTGTTCTTTTGCCTGTTGGCTAAGTTCACTCATAGCTGTATAATAAAAGGTGTAGATTATATCTCTTTATAGATATGAAAAAAAAATTTTCTTTTGTAGGAAATTCTTTATTTTGAAGATAAATTTAGCTCATGTGCTCATTTGGAAGCCCATTTGAAGAATCCACAGCTCACCAGCGATTTATCAACCTCATCTTCCTTTTTGTCCCATAAGTCACCCTTTGGCTTAGAACAGCACCAAAATTTCTTACCCATGTTTGTTCCTTTGCTAACTGTCCGTAATACACTCAACTCATCGTGTTTACACAAAGGTACACCATTACTTGCCTTTAGTAGTGTATTGAACGTAGACGCTGATAAAACTTGCTTATTTTGAGAAACTGCAGTTTCTATTTCATCTTCATGTTCGTCACTGTCATTAACAAAAAGCGATTCGTATTCAATTGCATTCTTTTGATTTTTCATTCCAAAAAATGAACTTAAACTTGCCTGGCCAGCTTGCTTTTTCCTGCTAGTGTAAGAGGATTGTGAGTCTAGTGGCCTTTTTTTACCAAATTCGATCTTCTTTTGAGTATCATCAGACTGCCTTTTAGTTTTAAAAAAACTATCAATGCTTTTGGATTGATTTAAGTCATAAAAAAACTTGGCTTCGAAATGCTTGATTTTAGGAGCTGCAGCACTTTTCACCAGATGCAAAAGATCCTTCGATGCTGTATCAAAATCACAGTAAACAGGACAGTGATCAGAGCCATACAAATATCGCAGTATGTCACACTTATTAACTGACTGCTTGATGTTTACAGTGCTTATAAACAGGTCAATTCTAGACCCCATGTTCATGGGCCTGTAATTCTTTTGTGTGTTCCAGCATGTATACATTCTAGTTCTGTTTGGGTGAAACTCCCTACCCAAATCAAACAAAGTCTTGTTGGTGTTATCAGTAAGCTCGCTTGTATCCCAAAGATACTTATTCAAGATTGATCTCGCTGGCGTACTAGTCCTATATGAGATTGCCAAATCTTTGTTAATAAACTGTAAATCCTTGTCGTTTTCACATTTGACCATCAGTTTCTCTGCTAGCGCTTCCCTTATAAATTCATCTTTGTCTAAGAGACCTGGAGCAACGTTGATGTCGCCCATTACCACAACCTCCTTTCCTTGAGACCGTAAATTGGCAACTCTTTCCATCAGACAGCGTAAAAACAGACAGCGGTGAGTCTCACCATCATCTGTGAGGCCCGAATTAGCTGGGCAGTAAACAGATATCACAACCAAGCCTATTGCCATCTCGATGATAACACATCTGCCGTCATTGTCGATTTTTAGCCCCTCCGCCTTGTCAATGGCCTCTTGGTAACCACCAATCGCCACACTTGCGGATTCTCCTGTTGACCATAACTTTCGATACGACGACTGCTTCCCCTTGACATCCAGCCAGCCTGTAATGCCCTCTTCAACTTTGATGACCTCGAGCCACGGACTATACACTGGAGGTCGTCTGACAAAGACGGCGACTCCGCTGTAACCCTTCTTAGACCTCGGTATGGAGATGAAAGACTTGAAATTGTCAATATTCACGAGCTTAGAGTTGATGTCGTCCTTCTGGATCTTGACTTCTTGAAAGGTCACTATATCAGCATGCAAGAAATCGAACATCGCATTGTACGTTTTGAGCTGGTTCCATGGGTGGTATTCTGCAAGTGTTTTCAGCCCGTTGATGTTGAATGACACCAGCCGCAAGGTGCTGTCGTTGATCTTCGTGGGTACTGGCTCCGGAACTTCAACACTGCTACTCATGAACCCACCGACGACCTAGTGTCCAGACATGGTGCAAAAGGTGAAATTTAGATGTGCATGCTCAATGCGCGACGTTGGCACACACGCTGCAAGTTGGTTAGGTTTCAGTCTAAGCTATTAAATAAGTAATAAAGAAAGAGTTAAAAAGGTTGTAGTAGAAGGGGAAGAAGTAAATTGCATAAACACTGCTTGCTATACTTGCAAGCACTTTCTGTCCTTAGGCAGTCTTTGTTTCAACAACATTTTGTTGGTGATCGACAACAAAGGCAATAGGCTTACCGACAGCCTGGTCTGCAGAGACAAATGCGACCATTGATGCTAACACACACACAAACACACCAGAGAAGTTCATTTTTATATTCGTTGCTAAAAGTCACTGGCACCTGCAAAGAGCAAATGGCGGAACGCCCGTTATTTTTATAGTCAGCCAACTCGCAGGAAGCTGGGTTGCCGCTTTGGGACATGGCGCTCAGCATAGCAATGATGATTTTTTCGCTCTATCTGTCTATTTGCCTATTACGGAAAGCTGCGATGCCAACAATAAGTATGCTGTGTTGAGAACATGGCATTACATGGAGGGGCGCCTGCTAAGCAGTGCTGGTTTGACAAGCAAGCAATACATAGTTTGTCGCTTTGCAGGTGGCTGTCTCGTCACTACTGCTGAACTGTGTATCTGTAATTAAAAAGCGCCACATAAACATATAAAAATCCAGAGTACAGTGACACTGTCTTATACACAGATAGATAAACATATTCAAATCTACATTATCGGCAGCGGTCTGTTTTTGAATATAATTTTACTTTTGATGATGTCTAGAAGCTCGCACCTGTCGCCATCGCTGCCAGTTTTCAGCACCCCCAGCGGCGGATCCAGGGTCTCCACCTTGCCCACGAGCCTCTGTGTCGTGGAGATGAACAGTGTTGCCCTTTTGAAATCCGCTTCGATCTCAAGCCGGCCTACCTTTACTACCTGTATTACTTCTTTTGTGCCGCTAAAGCTCGCTGGGAGTTCGTACTGGCCAAATAATTTACTCTCCTCCTCGCTCAACCCAGCTGGCTTGCACTTGGGTATGTTGAGATCGCCCTGGATCTCGATCATCGCGAGCCCCTGTGACGTTGCCACTACCGTAGAGTAGTCGTCCAGCGATTTGCTGGCCCGCGGTGCCCTCAGCGACGCCTCTAGCAAACTTGTGTCGATGTCAGCAGATGGCATGTGTTGCTGCTCCTCTGTTGAAGCTTTACCACCTTGCTAGACGACTGATTTTCTGGTCCCACCAGTGCGCAAAGCACACCTTGCTGAAGGCGGTTTAAACAAAAAAATTTTCTATGCTCGCGAGCAGGCTCATATGCTGAGCCAAAGACGCCTTCTCCCCGTAAAAAGTTACCACGCTAGTTACGGAGCTTTTTTTGGCTTGCCCCCATACCTGATAGCAGGGTCGTTCCGCCACATGAGGTGTACGACAAGAACGAAAACTCCGTGGCTCAACGCGTTAACAGCATGGGCGAAACATAAACAAAGTAACAGCTACACGTCAGTTTGGTGACAGTCGACAATAGCACCGCTACGACACAAAGGGACCGTCGTTCCCACACTGGTCGCGTTACGAGCCACCCGACGCCACCACACCGTAGACAAATGGTCCGATTTCATAGCACGCCAAAGAGGAAAAATAAAAATATAAGATTATCGTACTACTCTAAAGTATAAAAGAGGGCCTTAATCCTACCCTAAAACACGGTTTATTATAAGGAAACAGCTCAGTACCCATACAACCGCTAGTAATAATGTTCGCCTCTAAAGTTATCGCTCTATCATACATCTCTATGGCCATGACCATCCCTTACATGCTGCCTCTTAGATCAACACTATACAAAAAATACGACGTGCCAACCCACGGCGTCTTCTCTATTGGCAAGACCTTCAGAATATAAAAAGGAATAAATGGAATTCTTATATCTTTACTACACATCGGCGGCCGCCAGACAAGGGAAAAGTTTAATCACACATACAACACGCTTATCTCTCATCATACACGCAAGGCGCATGGTATGCCTGCCATACACGACTGGACGCCCAGTCCTTTCTAATGCTTCTCATTTTTTCATGAGCTTTTTAACCTTATACTGGTTTTTAAGGGTTTTATACTTCTACTATTATCTATCGTTATCTAGTGTTTTTTCTACTTAATTTTACAAACTATCTATACCGCAAGTACAAGGCATTCTTAAAGTGCACGTGTTTGATCCCAGGGTACTTCGATGTCTCGAACGCTTCAATCGCATCGCTTGGCTTCCACCCATATCTCTCAATAAGATAGCAGCATATTAAAAACCCGGTCCTGTTTTGACCGTAATGGCAGTGAACAACAATATACTGGTCTTCGCTGTCCCTATTGTGCATCATGTCATCAATGATCCCTATGAACTTCACAACTGTGATGTTATCAGGTATCACCTTTGACTCTGTCTTGAATTTCACGTACTT
Source organism: Saturnispora gosingensis (assembly GCA_030570395.1). Lineage (NCBI taxonomy): Eukaryota > Fungi > Ascomycota > Pichiomycetes > Pichiales > Pichiaceae > Saturnispora > Saturnispora gosingensis. The sequence continues at coordinate 415,591 of JAJLVU010000003.1, forward strand.
GATTCTTTCAAAACTTTTTGGCTCGTATGCTGGCGTGTCCGAACCAATATCTACTATACCGTATATCTCAGGATGATCGATTTCAAATTTATTTGGATTGTGTATCTCATCCGATTGTCTCAGTGTCTTCATACCGAGCAAATAACTCCATGGTTTCGATGGCTCGCTTTTGTTTATGAGCGGTTTTGTTAATGTGACAACTTTGTCCCATTTCTTCTTGTTCTTTAGCCCCCATTTGTCCCCCGAAATAGTTGCTTTAACCTGAAGAACCCATGTACAGCTAATGTTCAAATCTAAACTTTCAACGAACTTATAAACGATGCCTGATAGGATATTTGGACAATCCAAAAACAATGAATGATTGGCGCCCTCGATAACTTCGTATTTGAACAAGCTTCCTAAATTAGTCATTATTTTAATATAACCCTCAATTGATTGAATTGGTGTAATTTTATCCTCGTTGGCACCGATAAATAATATACGTCTTTTTTGGTCATCTTCACTACCCAACTTATTGATACATTTCTTGAACTCTTCTTCACATGCAGGCGAGAATCCTTTAAGATACTTTAAAAACACAACAGACTCTGTATCTAAATTCCACCTATATTGTGTTAGCCTCTTGAAGTTATTTGCATCTTTACTATAAATGTACGATTCAACACTTTTTGAATAAAACCCTCCCTTTCTATCGAATAGTCTAAACCAATCAAAAACTTTTGGCATGTATGTACATATGTTGACAAACGCCCATTTAATTAATGGGAGCCTCGATAGTGCTGTTTCATTTTCCATTGAGCTTACTTTTGGTGGAGTCATCATAATAATAGATTCAACTCTGCTTGTCTCAAGTTTGTTCACCAATTTGATTGTTAAATGTGTACCCATTGAGTGAGATATGAATATAATCTTCCGCTTGGGAAACTTCTGTTCCAATAACTGAAAAAGTAAATCAACAACATTTTCTGTCTTGTAGTCTTCCCACGTTAAGTCCGAGAGTGTTGCTTCTAATTTATCCAAATCACTTTTAGGGTATTCCGACAAGGAATTGAAATAAAAATCTCCACAGTTCCTACTGTTTCTTTTTGAATTGCCAAATCCAGGCAAGTCAAAAGAAAATATGTCTGCACAGTTTCTAAACTCTTGCAATAATGGCTCAAATTGTGACATTTGACCTCCGAGCCCATGAACGAAAACTATTAACGGTAGCAAATCAATCTTGTCCAATTGCTCTTGTGCTTTTTGCAGTCCTACCAGATCCTCTTCGTCTAACGCCTGTACTGATCTTTTGTGAAATTCTCTCAAAGGGTGTGGAGCAAAGAATGTTGTCAACGACACCTTTCTTCTCTTATGATTCAAGTCAACTTCAAAAGTCTCCACTTGTGAGAACTTGCTAACAATAGGACAATCATTTGGCTTGACTCTTAACACATGTTTATCAAATGGTGATAAAAACGGTATCTGAGACCACCATTGCTGTAGCCATTCTAAAGTTCCCACTTGGTTACTATCTGCTTCTAGCTCGGCTAGTGTCTCTGCTGTCAGTATCTGCGTTGTCTGCTGCGCATCCATTGCTGCCCACTAATCAAATCTTTAAGAAGCTTACGTGATATAAATTGGAAAAAGTGCTTAGTGCTGATAACAAAAAATTCATTACTCACTTCTTAAAAGCTGCGCTCATTTGGCTGCCTACATGTTGCCCTTTCGTTCTTTACTAGTCTTCTCAGCTCGTTCAGCTTTTAAGTGGCAATGGATAATAGTCAGCGCTCCATCAGCGTTCATAGTCTTCCTATGTTACCTATCAAGTCGTATTCCTCCCGTTACCAAAACGTTGCTGCTCTTGGCTCAGGCAGTTTTGGCTCAGTTAAATTGGCAAAATTGCAACCACATCTACTTGAAAGCATGCTCAATGATATGAAACAATGTCATGGAACGCTCTTATATCCTGTATCCATCAGCTATCGTGCACCAACTAACTTGGTGGCAATCAAAACTATGACTAGACAGTTGAAAAAGCTTCAGGACTACTCGAAGGTTAAAGAAGTTCATTTCATTTTAAGCGTTAAATCGCATTTTAATTTAGTCCAAGTGATGGACATATTTATTGACAAAGCCTCGCTAAAGTTAAATATTGTTATGGAGACCATGGATCAAAACTTGTACCAATTAATGAAATCAAGAAAAAATATTGTGTTTTCTCCAAAAACTTTAAAGAGTATTCTAACACAGTTGTTAGCTGCAATTTTACATATTCATCGGCATTTGTTCTTTCATAGAGATGTTAAGCCTGAAAATATCCTCATCATGCACGCTCAAACATTTTACGGCTCTAAATCTAACATACCCAAATCTCAACGAGATCATGCATATATTGTTAAATTAGCGGATTACGGTTTGGCTCGTCACATACAAAATCACAAACCCTACACTGCATATGTGTCAACAAGATGGTATCGGTCACCTGAAATACTACTTCGACAAAAGTCATACTCTTTTCCTGTTGATATATGGGCGTTTGGATGTGTTGCTGTGGAGTGTGCTACTTTTGTCCCATTGTTTCCTGGTTCCAATGAGTTAGATCAAACTGACAGAGTTATGCAATTTTTAGGTTCTCCATTAAGACTATACAATAGCAAACAATCCTTTGGTGGAATTTGGGAAGATGCCGTTTCTTTAGCAAAACATTTACAGATTAGATTAAACACTGAAGCTAGAGGATCTAACTTAGAAAATGTTATTTTTAGAAATGATTTCTCCTCTCTAGAAAAAAGTGACTTATTTGATGTCATCAAAGGATGTTTGACTTGGGATCCTTATAAACGAATCACTGCTGTTACACTTTGTCATATGAATTATTTCAAAAATACCATTGTGGACACCAAAATCCAGAAAGAAAATGTCAATATTTCTTTGGCACAGAAGAATTATAAGTCAACAGATGACACATTTGCATCGCCAAATCATTTTATTGAGAATAAATTAAAGGATAGTGGTACAGCAAACAAATTTGCCAAGTCACAGTTATTGGCAGGAATTTCGCCTCCAAAACACAGTCTGTCTTCGTTAGATGATGCAACTTTTGATAATGCAACATCAAAGAATTCTGTTATAAATTTAAATTATCCTCTGCCAATTGCAAATTTATCTAATGTCAGAAAGCCTACTTTATTGAACCCTGGATTAATTGATGACTCAAAAACTTTACCAAAGTTGACTCTAAATGAAGAAGATGATCTTGATAGTGAGAATGATAATGATATAGTGAGCATTGACCTTTGTGAAAATTTGAATTTTGGTCATGATTCAGCAAGAAAATTTGCAAAGAGCACTGTTAAATATAAAATGAATGAGCCAGGAATGAAACAACTGAGCTTGATTGATGAAATTAATTATGGCTTAGATGATGAGCTTGATCTCAGCAGTCAATCTTCATATTATCAAAAAACCTCGCAGCATCAGTTGCAGTATACTTACCATTGATGTAAAAATGGAATGCTGAGTAGATTCTTTCATTTTCTTTAAAAAAATTCAACTGTTCGACTTTCTGGTCAGATGCAACTTTTTAGTAGATCCCGTAATCTTTATAAGTATATGTATGTATGTATGTATGTATATCAACCTATTGATACACCGTTGCCGTCTTAAAGTTATCCTGTTGTTCTGCTTTCAATGTGCTCATTATTAAGTTCTTATTCAAACCTACGCAAACTTAAGAAATCTTTTTCCAAATCAGGCAATTCGTTCTTTTCTTTTATAATAAATTCAACATCGTCATCGTCATCATAGTTATAAGAAGCAGCTTTATCAAGTTTTCCATAGTTTTCGTTATTGTTATCATCTACAATTTGAATCTTATCACTGCTTTTCAGCCTTTCAGTTGAAAGTTTTGGCTTCATCGGATTTTTTAACCTATGGTTACAGGTACAGGCTTGAACAATACAGTTTCCATATTCAACTAAATCTGGACAAGTGAAACTATGTTTAAATTGACATTTGATTCCTTGTTCACAATAACCTAAAATAGAAAATGGTCTGCATACTAAAGTATCCTCTATTTCATACTTATGCGTATAAATGCAATCTTTTTTCAGACAATTGTTGCGTTGGAAGAAAATGCAAGTTGGTGAATTATATTGGTCAGGTCGGTGATTGAGTCGACAACTTTTGTCAAAACAGGTCGGTTTAAAAGGATTCACTTTTGAACAAAGCCGAACTTTGCTTTCATCATGCTCGAACTTACAAACGTACCTTGTACAAATACCACTTGAAGTGAGTAAACAACATTGATCTCTATATTTCAGTTTTAAAAGTTCAGACTTATCAGTGTATACCATATTGTAATCAGCATTAGGTGTCTTAAGATAGTCATTTCCTTCGTATCGTATTGCAGCTGGTAAATCGTTTATATTAACATTAGTACCTGGTAGGTTTACATTGTAGGAAACAAATGCCAACCTCGTATTATTCAAGACTGGAATAAATGTCACTTTGGCTGCAGTAACTTTATTACAGTATCTATACCTTGCCAAATTGACTCTTGCGACATTCTTTAAATTAACGCTAGGTAGTTTCCTTAGGGGGTTATTTTTGACTAACAACGATTTGCTAGCCATTTTCGAAGATCTACTTGCAATTTTTTGTTCATGTAATCTAATCTTTTCCTTTTGCTCCTCCAACTGTTGTCGTAGAGATTTTATCTCCAGTTGTATCCTCTCTATAGTGTCCATTTAGGTTATTTTAGCTATTGTCAAAGGTTAGCTCCTTAGCTAAAGATCTATTACTAGTGATAAAGGTGAAAATTTCAGATACCGGAATTTTTTCATGATTTATCTCTTCCATACTTCAGGACAATTTAATTCTTCTTTTTTTACATTCAATTCAGAAGTATATAATTGATAAAGTGGCTACAGTGGTGAATCATGTCGAATTATACCAGAAAGCAAATAGAACAGTATGCTAACTCCAAAATCAAAGAAATTCTACCACTAGATGACGAATCAGTTTCTCAATTGGTTAGCTATTGTATAGCAAACTTGAAAACTCGAGAGGCAATATATAATCATTTTGTGAATCTACTAGGAGAGACGACAGAGACATTCAACTTTGTGAGTAAATTTTCAGATATGTTATTTGGGACAGAAGAAGAAGAAAGTAAAGAAACTGGATTGATGGTAAAGCCAACAGGAACCAAATCTGTTAAGGTTGTTTCCACTAACGGATCAAGGACGAAAATAGTTCGAACAAAGGTTGTAAATAAAGCCAACAATTGGCTTGATAGAGATGTCAAGGAAACCTCAACTGCTGCGAAATCAAACAAACAACGATTGTCATCGAATAAAAAAGGCAGTGCAACAACCTCTGAGCTCTTTGACTTGACTCCAAAACGACAGGAAAGGTTTGCAATTAAGAAATCTGAGCAAACGAAAGTTTTGGAAAACTTAGAGGAGATAGATGATGTACTAATCAAGCTGGAAATTGAAAAAGAACAAAAGTCAAACAGCGGTGACATTAGGAGGTGCAATTGTAATGCTACAAGACACCCACTGTTTGAAATGTACCCTAATTGCTTGAATTGTGGAAAGATTATATGCGAGAAAGAAGGTCTTCAGCCATGTTCATATTGTGGACATGATCTAATGTCCACGGATGAAAGAAATGAAATTATCAATATATTGAAAAAAGAGAAAGAAGAGCTGGAAGAATCACAAAACAAACCAAAACAACAGCAACAGACTAAACCAAAAAGTAAGAAGAACGTGATGAAGATATCACTGAACAATGTAGGACAAAATAATTTCAAAGTGCAAGAACAGTTTTTTAAAATGGTTGAGAAGAAACAAGAAGATACCAAAGCGATTGAAAAGCAAAAGGAAGAAGACCATAAAGAGATGGAGGATAACGAAAAAGAGTTGGAGTACTGGAACTCTGTTAAAGGCAAAGATGAGGAGCTGCGAAAAGCAGAAGAAAGGTTAGAAATGCTATTAAGTTTTCAAGATAATAGTGCTGAGCGTACCAAGATTATTGATAATGCAGCTGACTTTGACTTGCCAGTGGGTACAGGAGGATCGCTTTGGGCTACACCGTTGGAGCGTGCGTTGCAATTAAAGAGACAGCAAAAAAATGCACAACTTGCGTCAGTAAGAGAAGACCAACGCTCTGGTAGGGGTAAAAAGAATGTTGACATAGTAATCAAAGACGGTAAAGTCATAATGAGAGAGAACAAAACGACAGACTCTCCTGTGTACGATGAGGACTTATCTGACGATGAGGAAATTAAAGAGCTGAAGTCAAAGGCAAATGCAGAGAAGGTTGAAACGTTTAATGCAGAGGCATCTAAATATTACGACTACGAGAAGGTGGAATCAGAGTACGTCAAACCAAAATACCTTGGAAATATTTTGCAGAGTACAGCAAAGGAGACAAGTTATCCGGAACTTGGAACGATAGTACAATTGGGGTCTGCAGAAGACCAAGAGGATGCCCTTTTTGCTCTCTCAGGTATCTGATCCCAAGCCTAGCTGTCAAAGAAACCCTTTCTGATAAGACGAGGGAGTTACCCTGCCAATGTATTTTTTTTGTAACGCTAAATTTTTCAATATAAAAGGACAGCAATCGCCGTTTTTATTTATTTAACTTTTCCATTTTAGAAGCCACATCAGTAGAGGTTATACTAAACGTATAATACTTTATGGGGCGACCCTCAGGTTGCTCCTAGAGCCATTTGTACAGGTACCATTCTGCCATCAAGGTAGTCTTAGGCGAAACGCGGTATTCTGGCAAGTTCAGCTAAACGTCTGATTCCGACAGGTCTAACAAGCCTGGCACGGCAGATGTTTCGTTTCAGGCTCTTAGATTGAACTGCAATGTGTCAGCGCAAGACCGATGTTACTGGGATCCGAGAGTCCTATTCATCCAGCTGATTATGTTGCAACATACACTCTCAAGTAAAGAATCTTTCACCTTACTGTAGTAAACCGTTTCGATTCGCATATCGTTAACCTTTAACCCTACGCATGCGCTAATGTTTCTGAATGACTTGTTGCACACTATACATATATATATACAAGATAAAGCTAAAATCAGTCCTTCTTAGACTCTTCGCTCTTGCTATGCGGGGCCTCCTCATTCTTGGCCTTCTGCATTTCCTCAAGGTAGTCAAGCTCCTTCTTGATACGTTCGAGAGACCTATACACCTTTGACTGCACGTAAAACGAGCCACCCTTCTCTTTTGAGTTAATGTCAAACAAGTAGTTGTACTTCTTTTCTGCTGTTTCCAGTGTCAACCCACTCAGGTCCACATCCAAGATCTTAGTGGCCTCATCGAGAGAGATTCCCGTGTCTCTTGCCTGTGCACTTTGCGCCTTCCCTGTTTTGGCCTGTGTCTGTTGAGCAGTTGAAGCTGCCGCCGCTTCCCTGTAGGCCTCTGTGAACGCCCTACCAAAAACTCTAGCACCTGTGAAGATGACCTGAACCAACAACCTATGTGCCATAATGTGAATATGCCTAGCTACTTAAAAAAGTATCCTACTGAATAAAAAATTCAATGTAGCTGATTTATATAATTATATATAACACTTGCCTTTTTTTCCAGCTACTACATATTTCTCAATTGAAGAGCTAAGAGAGCGAAAAAAACTAAAAAAAATTGATGATGCTCTCGGCATAACTACATCATCACCAGTGTACGCTGCACATGTGCAAAGCTTCCTAATCGGGAATATGTGCTCAGCAACTAAAATATCGCACAGCGCAAATTCTACACCCGTGCATGACATTTGTGTTGTTTCTCTTTGGGAAATTTTGCTCAGCACATTTTGGAATGCGAAAAAGGAAAAAAGTTATCGTTTAGATCGTTTGCAATAGAATTAGATTTTTTTCTCTCTTATAGCTTGAGAGCCAATTGTAAAAGAAGGTAAACGAAAGACTCCTTCTTTCTCTCGAGTTACAGTAGCACTTAGTAAGGAATCAATGGGCTCGGAAACAGGAGGTAAATTGGAAGACAACGAGGCAGCGGGGCTTCTTATGTTGTTTTCAAACCAACCGAATAACAACGAATCAACAGAGGTAGGTTCCTCCCAGCAACAGGACATCAAATCAGTGGCACTCAGCAAAGCAAGCAGTAGCAATGCCCATACAAGAACAAAATTGAAGTCGCCAACTGAACAGCAGCAACTGAGTTTGAGTCAGATAACAAAGTCTCCAGGTCCTGCCGCAGCAGCTTTGGCAAGTGGTAAGGGTTCAAACAAAGCAATAGTCGCAGCGGCTGCTCTAGCGGCAGCCGCTGCAACGCCGATACCTATAATGCATCACCGCTCAAGATCCATTTCTGAGCAGCCAGACAAGATACTACCTGAAATTTCCAAGATCAGGCCCAAAAGTAAATCGATTGCTTTGCCTGCCATTGGTAGTGAAGCGGCATTGGATCAGGAGGTTGCATTAGCGCAAGTGAAGAACGAAAGTACCAGTAGCAAGGAAGATTCCGCTATCGCAACTGTTGACGAAGACATGGACGACAGTAGTAAACCAGCAAAGGAAATAGAAACTGCTGAAACTGAAACGGAATTGGAGGAGCAGGAGCCGCCAAAGGTTCCAAGAAGTAAAAGGAAGAAGTCGAGACACGTCACTCCCAGCTATGCAGTGGATCCTGATGCTGGTATCATTGGTTGCATATGTGAGCTTGACCATGACGATGGTTTCACTATTCAATGTGATAAATGTTTCAGATGGCAGCATGCGGCATGCATGAACATTGACAACATTGATGAGGCTCCTGACAACTATCTTTGTTATTTATGTGACCCCACGTTGGAGATCAATGCTGAACGTGCTAGAAAATTACAAGAATCCAAATTACAACCAAAGAGAAGGAGATCACCATACGCACCTGATAATACTAAAGATAGTAGGGTCTCAGATCCCAAAACTGGTGTAGCTCAATTCAAGAAACGTAAGACTAATGATTCAAGTAGTAACACTTCAGGCATAGACAAGTTTCAAACTCTTTATTACCCCATCGATCATATTCTTTTCAAATCATCAACTGTCAAATCTCTATATTCTCAACTACCTGAATTATTAAAAAAAGACGAAGAAGTTTTGAGACTGGATAAAGCCCAGTTGAAAAAAGCTTTAGTTGATCAAAATCAACTGAATGTCAAAAGTGCCTATGATAACCCTAAGTCAAAATTTTCAGGCATTTCAAAGGTGGGGCTTTATACATTACAAAACATCAAAAGCGATACATTAATCACTTTATTTCATGGTGAGATTGATGTTAAAGAAAATTACATAAATGAAAAGGGCAACCAATATTGGTTACTAGGATGTTCGAAACCATGTGTTTTTTTTCATCCAACTTTACCAATTATAATCGATGAAAGAGGTTTAGGAAATCATACCAGATTCATAAGAAAATCATGTTCTCCGAATTGTGAAATAAAAACTGTTGTCATCAATAAACATGAAACTGCATTCATCTTGAAGTCAACTAAAGAAATATATTACGATGAGGAACTTACATTACCATGGGCATGGGATGAGAATCACATGATTTTGAAAATGCTGAATGAAAATTTGAATTATGATGACTTAAATAACGAGCTAAAAGTTTCCTTGTTTAACTCACTGCACAACATTTTAGATTTTGCTGATTGTGCATGTTCAAATTCATCAGATTGTATTATAAATAAGGTTAAAAAGCAGATGCCACAGTTTCGAAATCCCAAGAGATATCAATATAGTTACAACCCAACACCAAAGCAACATCATAAATCAATCATCACTAGATTTAAGGAAAGGGACAGAAAAATCGTTAATGATTCGTTGGGAACAATTGTTGAACAAAATGATTTTGATGAACACAATGGTCACACTAACATTGACAACAAAAGTGAGGAATTTAATGAAATTAAACCTCTAGATATTATTATCAGTATGGATGAAGAACTACCGTCAAAGTTAAAATTAATTCGAGAGTATCAAAATGAAAAGGACATAATAGATAAAAACCATAACGAAAACGAAAAGGACTCATCATCACCAACAGCATTATATACACCAGTTGGAATTAGCACAAGGTTAATGAGCAAGTTGACTTCTCCAGCATCGAGTACAGAAAACATGAAGGAATCTAGTATCGAAGGTCACGAAGGAAAGCCAAAGATAAAGAAGAAGTTTAGTTTGGCAGATTACAAAAAGAAGAAAACTTCTTGAGTGTATATAATTCTCATATGATTTATAAGTAACATTAGTATTTTGTACATTAATCAGGTTCTTTATGGCTTGTTTCCTTTTTCAGCAGGCTGAGTAGTCAATTTGCAAAGAAAACTTTAAATATAAGATAAGAGTTTATTTGGGAGGAAAAAATTTCAGCACTTTTGACATATGCATAGTTCTAGGTGAAAAAACAGTGTCAGACAGCCGAAGATGTGTGGTATTTTATTACACTATAAACAAGTAGATGAGTCTGATGAAAAATCTTTTGATTGTGTGTTTGAACATTTGAGGCCCGTTATTCATGACAGAGGTACAGATTTCGAACAAACAAAAAGTGAAATTATCCAAAAGACAAATGAATACAAATGGTATTCATCAGTTTTATCTTTGAGACAACCATTATGTAAACAACCAATTAATTCGCATGACAATAGATTTGTTATTCAGTTCAATGGGGAGTTGTATAATAAAGAAATTTTAGATGATATGAATGACGTGTGTTATTTGAACAATATGCTTCAGGTCAACAATTACGATTTAATTGCAACTCTACAGAGCTTGAGGGGTGAGTTTGCATATGTGATAACAGATAGATTGAAAAATGAAGTGTGGTTTGGTAAAGATTCTGTTGGTAAAAGAAGTTTGAGCTACTGCTTAAATGGTCATAATGAAATCATAATCAGCTCCTGTGCACCAAGTGATCATTTATTAAGAGCCAATTTTATCGAGTGTGAAAGCAATACCATCTATTCGTATTCAGCCAGTTATGGTGAAGTCAAACATAATGATTTGTTGCATGAAAGGAAAGTGGTGACAAGTTTAACTTCGAGCGAACTGAATTTTGATGTTGAATTACTATACGATAAGTTAAGTGCATGTGTCAAAGAAAGAATCGAAACCATACATCCATTGCATGATATGTCACATGGCAAATCGCTTTTTGGTATTTTGTTCAGTGGTGGAATTGATTGTACATTGATTGCTGCATTATGTGCAGAGTCACTAATGAAGAGAAATGACAATACGATTTATGAAATCGATTTGCTCAATGTTGGCTTTACCAATCCTCGAGCAAACTTGAAGCCAAGTGAGACGCCTGACAGAAAATTAGCTATAAAGAGTGCTGCTGAATTGAATAAAAGATATAAAGCTTCCAAAGTTGTATTCAACCTAATCGAAATTGATGTTTCTTATGAAGAGTATCTAGCAGCTAAAGGTAAGGTTTTGGATTTGATATATCCAAATGATACGGAAATGGATTTATCTATTGCCATCGCTTTTTATTTCGCTTCAAGTGGTAAAGGCGCAACCCAGCTGAGTGAATGTAAAGTTTTGTTGAGTGGACTAGGAGCTGATGAACTATTTGGTGGCTATACAAGGCATGAAATGGTTTTTACTGAGTACAGTAATTACATCAGAAAAAAAGCAAAGAATAAAGCGCAAGAACCAAAAAGTTTTAATATGAAAAAGTTAAACCTGGCATTAAGAGATGAATTACAATTAGATATAGAGAGGATCTGGATCCGAAACCTAAGTAGAGATGATAGAGTAATTAGTCAATGGTCCAAAGAAGCAAGATATCCATTTTTAGATCAACGGTTCATTGATTGGGCTGAAACTTCGATTCCGATTGATTACAAACTTTATTTCAACGAATCGAATGGACAAATTATAAGAAAAAGAGCACTTAGAGAGTTAGCATATCATATGGATCTCGGTTGGGTATCCCAAGAGCCCAAAAGAGCAATTCAGTTTGGATCCAAAAGTGCTAAGATGGATTTAGGATCTGGTAAAAGATTAGGGCATGAAAAGGCAAACTAATGGTGCTGAGCAACTAATGAGCAATTCTTAACACGTGTGAACCTTATTACATAGTTATGTAACAATAATGATTCTACTTCAATTTCTTTTAGATGTAAACAAAGAGTCAGAACTAGACTTGCCAAGTATTAGTACTTCTTTACTAAATGCATTAGAATTTTTAGGTGTAGCAGGAACCATATTATTTTTTAAGAGAAGGTGTCCATTGATACAAAAATACCAAAAACCCAACCGTACTGATATGGACCAATCAAGATGTTTAGCACCATTTGAGAAATGGTATTATTGGCGTAATGAACTAGGTATGTACTCCAATTTCAGAGTCGCAGTTGAATACAAAAGAGAACTTACGCCTCAGATCATTTTTGAAATTATCAATGAAATGGTTTACAAATATACGAACTTAACAATGAACGTTTATAAGCAATTTGACAATATGTTTTCGCAATTCGATGAAGATGAAGACTTATTTGAGTTTAAATTTATGCGAAATTTTAGACTTGAAGACATATTGGAAATTATTGACAGTGACTCGTTGACAATGGAAACAATATTTGATCACTTACAAAATCGAAGATTCACTTACGGCCAAAAGCCACTTTGGAAATTGATTTTATTGAATAGCCATACATTAATCTATTTCTCTGACCATGTTTTGTTTGATGGAACATCAGGGGCAAATTTTCACAAAATATTTAGTAAGCTACTAGTCAAAAAAGGACCTAGAGAGTTGAGAAATGAATTTAAAGGTATGGATTCAATAGTTTTTGATATCACTCAAACAGATAGGGAAACATATCAATTAGCTCCAAATCCATCACAACTATTGGACTATTCAGTTCCACTGCTATATCTGCTGTATATTGTTATGATATTCTTTTTACCAAAACCTATTTCGGATACAATTCAATCTTATACCGATCAGGGAAGCTATTCTGATAAGAAAACATATAATATTCTGAAATGTCCTAAGAGAGAGATAGTTCAAAAAGACACATGTGAAATTGTCAATGTTGACAGCCAGCTATTGGCCAAAATTTTGAGCAAGTGTAGAGAAAATGGTGTCAAATTCACATCCTTTTTGGTTGTTCTAGCACAGCTATCTATCAAATCAATAACTGGGCCGTTTAATGATACTATGACTATTGTTCCAGTCAATTCGAGGTTTCAGTTGAATCAGCAGAAAAATCATAACTATGATTTTGGATTGTATCTCGGTGATTTGCACATTGAACTGCCAGCAATTGAAAAGGTCATTACTGATAAAAACAAAGAGAATTGTTTTAGCTGGGATCTGATCAAACATGTAAATGAAATTATTCACCGAGAGAAGCACTCCTCTCAAAGAGATCTCGGACTAGTTAGCTGGATCAATCCAAAAACTTTTCTCAAACAGAGAAAGGAATCTATGGATAATCAGCTATGCGCAACGTTAGTTGTCTCTAATTTGGGTAACATTAAACAAGTCAAAGACGAAAACGGAAGCGACGTCATCGGCAATGCTTGGTTTGACCAACCTTGTCAGTCTGCAACTTTGGGATTATTTTCATTGAGTGTCATTGGCTGCCCAAATGGATGCAATTTAGTTTTGCGATCGATGGAAAAAGATTGGTTATGCATATTCAAAGAAGAAATTGAAGAACTGCTAGCCAATCTTTAAACATTACCATTCTTTGTTATTTTCTTTATATTTTCTTTTCACTCTTCAATAACCACAATGAATTCAATACCTTCATAAACCTGGTCGCCGGATTCTTCGTCGACAAAGCTCCACTCTCCGAGTCTAATTCTGTCTCCGTGTTTCAGCTCTACATATCTTTTATATGGAATCTCGTGGCCATTGAGCCATGTTCCATTCGTCGACTTGAGGTCTAACACATAAAACTTGACTTCTTTATTGACTTGTCGGAACTGGAAAACGCAATGCTCCTTGGACACCAACTCTTCAAATGGAGGTTTGACCAAAACGTCACAGTCGTTATCAGCACCTCTGCCTACCAATACGTATGACTTCCCGTTAACTAAAGATATTTCTGCCTTCCTATCAGGTTCATCTGAATTAACTTTAAACAGATGATACCTTTGCGAGGTTTTAGGTTCATATTGATCCAATGGTGGCCCATACTTAGATCTCGCTTTACCTCCGCTTTCTGTACTGCTGAAATACTTCTGCAAAGTGCCTGTTGGTCTTAAATCAACTACCATTCTTTTTTGTTCTGTCTCCAACATCGTCACCCTCTCAACGATACTGCAACAACGATTTCAATCAGCTTCTGTTTCATAGAAAGTGCATGAAAGTGACCGAAGTGAATTTCGTGACAATTTGACAGTGCATGCGCCATGTTTTCCCATGCGCCACGCACTCTTTTTATGAGGGGAAGAAATTTCATTTTCTTTAGCTCTAAAGCTATTGGAGAAGAGAACTCCTATTTGAAGACTTCAGAAAGAGGATGTCATACCCAGTTTACTTCAAGGAACCAATTAGATGGTTACGTTATCACGCGCATAACAAGCCACATTTATTTTATTCTGGGTTTATTGCATTCATGGGGCCAGTGTTTTTGTTTGCAGGTACCCCATTGAGAAGAAAGTTTCTTTACGAAGATGCAGCACCATTACCACTTGATGGCTACCCAATTCCAGCTGGTGCAAGAAAGCAGTTGGAAGGTTATGAGGATTAAGGGATAAACGGGTCTTGGATTATCCACCTATTTATTTATTTGATCTTTTATATATTTTTTGTATTCTTCTTTATATCCATCAGTCTTTAACATTCCATATTTGAGTAAAATAATAAACTTGTGGCACCGGTATTTGATTGCGTTCCATTGGATGCTTCTGTTATGAGCATGCGTTTCAGAAAGCTATATTCTAGCCAAACTTGAAAATGGTACTATTTACAGTATTTTAAACACGATCTACAATCCATATAAACGTCAGCGATATATCACCACCTATAGTAACCAGGAAGAGAGCCCTTGATCTTACCATCGCTGATCTTGTTGACGACCCTTCTGTTGTTTTCTCTCTGCTTGGCTTCCCATGCGAGCCTCTTTTGGGTTTGCTCGGACTTCAAAAGCACTCTGACAGAAACGTAACGGTGGGTCAAGATACCCATTCTACCTCTACCCTTCCATTCCACTCTACGTGCCCACTGACCATCTGTGTGAACCCAAGACTGGTCAACGTACAATTTACTGATATCGTAGTTCATTCTTTGTGCATCCGTAACACCTCTTTCTAACATTTCAGCAACCTCTCCAGCCACCTTCTTTTCCATGAAATGGCATTGCGTGATGGCCTTCTTTAGTGGTAGCCCCTTTAAGGCTCTCAATACAATGTTGGTCTTTTTCACAGATGATTTGATTCTCCAGGATCTCAGGTAAACAGAAGGCTCAAGTGCCTCAACCTCGGCTCTGCTCAACTTCATCTTGTATTCTTCTCCCCTGACGTTGATCGACTCATTGTTTTTGAAGAAGCCATGTTTCAAGATATTGGCCTGATAAAGTTCTCTTTTGAGAGGTGATAAAAGTGCATCCACTGTAACATATGGCTTTGGGTTCAAAAAAGCTTGTAATTCAGCATCATTTTCAACGGTGACATCTTCTGGCTTGATCTCCTCAGTCGGCTTTTGATCGTTACTTGTATTATTGATGTTGCTACTGGATCCTACAGCGGCAGTTAAATCTCCAAAGACAGAGCTCTTCTGTTCCGTGGCTGTGGCAAGCCCCCTATAAAGGCGTACCGCTGGACGCAAACGTAAAATGGAGCCAAACATATCCTCTTCTGACCTTGTTTTACTTAGACTTTAAACAGTGTTCAACTTACACTTTTCACCAAAAAAATTTTTTGGCTCCTACTGCACAAAATTCCTGGTCTGTGTAAAATATCAATTAGATAGCCATTATTTCTGAGATAATAAATTATCACGTTAAAATGGGTCGTTTGTTAACAGAGGTTTTTGAATTGCCAGTAGACATACCAGCCAATGGGAAGCCATATGAGAAGCCATCTTTTTCGCAGCGTCGTAGCTCCATTTCGCATGCTTATACCCCGTCAGCTAGAAGTAATAGAATCATGTTATCTTCTAATAATAGGAACTTTAGCAGCCAAATTCGAGCTTTGGGATACTCGGGTATCATCTTTGACGAAACTACTGAGTTCAATGTTGAGGACTGGGACCTGTTCCCCTATTTGAGGGCGAGGTTTATTAACAGCGGTAACGACTACTCGTTATCAACGAGCATCGATGCTGACGATAACGAATCGAACTCATATGACGACGATGATGATGAGGACAACAATGACGATGAAGAAGAAGTGTTAGATGATTACGACTGCGACTCGCATCACTACTCCAACCGCACAGGCAAACACAGGAATGTCATTTACAGATGTCCTGACTGCCAAACTGATATTGCTCATTCTTCCAGCGTCATGTCGAGGGACTTCTGGGGGACTCACGGCAAGGCTTTTTTGGTTTCTTCCGTCTTGAATGTTAACTTAGATTCACTTGAAACTAGGCAGATGAGAACGGGGAGTTTTGGTGTCAAAACCATTCACTGTGTTCAGTGCAATAGAGATTTAGGTTGGAAATACTGTGTTTCCGAACTTTCAAGAGAGCAGTACAAAATTGGCAAATATGTCATTGAAAAAAATATAATGGCTGAGTTCTCCATTGATTGAAAACTTTGTGCTCTTTCTTCAATATTCTATTCATTTAAAAAACACAATTAAAAATGATAAAGATCAAGGAGGATTTTATGATTGACTTTTTTTTATTTTGAAAATACAAATGTTATTAGTTTATCTAGATTTGGTTGGTAGTGCTTTCTTTTTTTAATTATATTTATTTTTCTATTTCTACATGATGTTATACATACCCATACTAATTATATATAATTGAATATATTTGCAATTATTATTTCTTTGTAATTTAGCATGTAAGAATGATTTGAAGACTGTTTATAAAGCAAATAGTAAAATAAAAAAATATTGTACAAAAAAGGTAATGCAAGGTAGGGGTTAACAAAGTCAAACGATCTACTCGTCAATGGAGATGGTTCAAAAATGTTCAAAAACAAAATGGTATTACATCAATCCTCAATATCAGATAAGCTCGATCCTGATGAGTTTCTTTTGACTGTAATAATATCAGTAACAACATTTTTTCGTGGTGGTGGTATTTCTGGTTTAGAGGTGCGCTTGGATTCTTCATTAGCAATAAATATATTCTTGCTTGAATCATCCTCCGTTTTGAGAGTTTGTTTCAGATTCATAACGCTTTCACTCAATGATTCGTATCTCTTAGGAACAGATCCTGATCTAGTTCTTTGCCATGAATCAGAAAATGGTGATGGTGGTGACATAAACGATTCAACGCTGGAGTCTCTGGTGATTTTCAAAGGTGAAGGTATACTTTTTCTTTTATAACTTGGTATTTCAAGTTGAAGGCTGCGGAAATCATAGTCATCACTATTTTGCCTTCCATGTTTGAAAGGAATCGAAGCTAAAAGTTTTGGTTCATCTTGCTCATTGTCAGATTCATACACAACTCCCATGGTTCTATCCCTAGCTGGAGGAGGTGTACCCCGTAAAACTTCTCGTATATTTGGAGGTCCACCTAAAGTTTTACCAAGTGAATCAAAAAAGCTAGTAGAGCTGTGTGTACAAAGAATATCTGAACTCATTTCGTCACTGTCACACTTATTGAATTTAGATATTCCAAGTCCTATATCCGAACTGCTTCCAACGCTACTGTCCCGAATCATTGAACCTAATCCTAACAACTGATCATCAACGGAATCTATATTTTTTCTTGGTGGTGGTACCTTTGGTGGTATATTGTTTAACGAATTCTTATTATCATATTGTGATCCCAGTGAAGTTAAAGTTGACTTCATGTCAAACAAAGATTCCTCTCCATTTTGACTGAATCCATCAATGTTGGTAGCAGCAGTTGATTTTGTAAATACTGGATTTGATTGCATTTCAGGGGTTTCAAAAGAATCTTTTGGTGCTTTACTTGGCTTTTCCGTCTGATAACCCAAACTAAATGGATCGGATTCATCAACTATTCCCAAAGAATGATGAAAACCTCTTTCTTCATCGATACTAGTATTGTTTTCATCTGAATTAAAACTTTTAACACCATAGATACGACTCAACCATCCAGGTTTCTTCTTTCTTAACCAGAAATATAACGCCAATATCGAAAATAAAAATCCAAAAACTACACCTACTGCAACTCCAGCTTTAGCTTGTTTGGAAAAGCTGTGAGGGCTAGCAGTTGGATCAACATCATACAGAGCTTTGAATGAAGCAGCGTCTGTTGTGATAGCTGGCGGCTCTATTTCATAGGTTTCGGACAGACTATCAGCCATGAAAGTTGTTGTTGCTAATAATGAAGTGGTTATTGTTGTTTGGGGGTTGGTTATCACATAAACTTGGGTATAAGTTAAATCTTCATAGTATTCTGTAATTGTTGTTGTTTTGTTTTTACTTCTTGTTGATGTCTCATCAATGGCTGAAGTACTAGATGATGATGATGATGTTGATGTTGTTGTTGTTGTTTTTATTAAAGTTGGAGCTGGTGTCAAATTTGCTGATGACGTTGTGGCTGACACTGTACTTGAATGAGTGCTAGAGTTAGATGATGTGTAACTGCGTGGATTCCATGATCCTGATTTCGTTTTTATCGGCGTAAAAGAGAAATTTGTGGACACACTTCTTTGAGTCGAAGATGAAGCGGGCAGAATTTCCCAAGCACTTGATACTGAGTAAGTTTCTGGATCAGTGGATCCTCTGATCCTACTATTGGAAAATTCTTGTGTGGTTGCCGCTGTTGGTAATTCGTTTGTGGTAATGGTTGGAATCCTCCAACTTATAGAAGGAGTTATTGACTCTCCACTAAATGGCTTCTTGGTTATAACCGTCACCAATGTATCTGAAGAGGATGTTGTCGGTTGATTTGAGTAGTTGATTATCAAGTTGTTCAAATCTTCAGAGCTACTTGCGTTAGCCCCACTTGTTATTACTGTTGTATTCATTTCTGACTGTGTAGCTGCACTTATATTTACGCTAGTTGTTTCTGCCCTTTTATCTACAAGCAAACGCCTGAAGAACATCCCGGCCATGATCTTACAGAAAGGAAAGGTAGAAAGAATTACAGGATAATTTTGAAACACTCAAATGCTGAGAAAAAAAATACTCATCTCCACGTTAAAATATCAATTCATGAAAATGGCAAGATTCCTTAAAATTCTTCTACTCTCATTATAACTGTTATCTGATAGTTGGCCAAAGCAAAGCTTTAGTAACCTTATAGAAAGGTTCTTGATTGCAAAAAAAATAGACTGGTTGTAAAAATCTTTTGAAGATTGGTGTTAATGGAGCTTTGCACCCACATAGTTCGATCGCTTGCTAGCTTGGAATTGGAATATAGTACTCGAGGCATAGTCAAGGATGTTTTTTAAATGACTTCTTTGTGAACTGCTCACAAAAATGATAATATGAAATAAAAAACTGTGTTGTATTTCGAAACGACCTATATATCATGTTCTATTGTCTAAAGCAAGCCACTAATAGGCAACGTTATTGCTAATTAAAAAATTTCAATTAAATGAGTCTTCTCTTTGTACTATAAGTTATTTAACGTGCTTCAGGCTTTTTTTAAATCATTGAGATGGATACTTCTTTTGTCAAATGAAAATCCGAATAATCCGAAACCCGTTAAAACAAATCGAGTGCATCCCAGTTAACCTTAATATGATGCCTGTAGTTATGGTGTACTTTAACATATTGTTTTGAGCAAAGTTCATGCGTCACTAATTTGGCTCAGATATTTCTAATAACATCAGACTTTTAAAAAAAAAGTTTCATACTTCTGTTCCTATATTCAACTATTCTTTGCACTTTGCAAACCAAATTATATATGTGTTGCTTAAGCAAATTTTAATTATGTTAACGACGTCTTAAATTCGAAACAGTTTACATCACAAAATTTAAACATGGGCAAAAAAGTTAAACCTTAGTTGTTTTCGTTTTCGTTGTTAAAATCCTATCTGATGTTTCAGCACTGCCCTTTATAGCTATTTTATAACTTGCAAAGAATTTTACTTCTACCTTTATTTATATCTTGCGAATGTGCATCGTTATTAAAAGAAATATACTTTCATATTTAGAAGATTACCAGACTTTAGTTTAACTTGAAAAGTGCGAAAGCAAATGTACAAACCTACTTAAAGTATTTTCTCGTTGATAGTTTTAACTTTTCAAATACGGTACCATTAATTTGGTAGAGAAAGAGTTCTCAAGTTTCAAAATCAATTTTTGAGGTGGTATGTAACAAAATATTCTAGGGTACCATATTTCTTGAGACAAAAAGCTTTCATTTTTTTCAACTTTATAAGCTGTTATTGTTTTTGCTTTACTATTTTCCGTTGTTATGTCATCATGTTTGTGATTCTTCGTTGAAAAAATAATTTAACAATTTCCTATGCTGAGCGAGTTAATGTTTAACTCACTCATCAAACTAATTAGAATAAATAGATGCTGTTTGTTTAACAATTGTTTTCAAATGGATTTTTTGCCCTAGTTTTTATTTGTGTAATATAAAAAAGAGTATATGAACTTTGTTTAAGTATCAGTGAGAAAAATGTATTTATAACAAATATAAGTGTGCTTTGTTCCTTTGATGGTTACGAGCTTAGTATACGTTAATAAATTTGTTAGTCTTAAAGTATGTTCCAAAGAATAGCTATGCTTGTAGCCCCAAATACACCCAATAGAGATGCTCTCAAAGACCAGGATGTAGATTCTTTTTGTTTGAAAAGGCTACCATCACCGAAGCGATCATCACTTCCGTTGCTAATTTGGCCATTTTCATTGATGTTTTTGCTGGTTTTTTGGTTATTAGCCGATGAACATTCAAGTTTTCCACCCCTAACTGCTTTAGAGATTCTCTCAATCATCCAGGACTTGCAATCCAACTCATTTGATGTACTTTTCAAGATGGCACTTCCTTTGACTATCCTTATTTCATTGAAACTAGTTTTTGAAATATTACCTTGCAATTCAACTGCACCACCAACAGTCTTTAGATTTGAAAAACATTCCACTTTATTGACTTTTTCATTGTCAATTATCATCAAGCCACCACCAATATCATTTAGGGAGCCAAAATCAAGTTTCTCTAATTTATTATTGTTGATAACACTTAATGTTTGCCCTGTGGACTCTAGTTGTGGTAGCTCTAGAGTAACAAACTTGTTTTGAATGAAATCTGCATTTTGATCTATAGTCTGCAAAGAATGTAAGTCAACTTTAGTTGCATCTCTTATTGTAATGGATTTTACCCACGTCAAATCTGGCAAGCTTAACTCTAAATTGTCTGCGTTTGCTGCAATGGATAATTGGCCAGTAATCTCAGTCACTGATGATTCTATTTTTTCAAGAAAACGGTTGTTTGTAATGTATAAGTTTCTTAGAGTGTCAACATTGAACCCACTAAACCCTGTCAAAGAAGTGTCGGACAGAATAATAGATTTAATGTCTTTGATACCAGCACTTAAATCTACTGTAGTCAAAATTGGCAAAACATGCCATCTTAAAGTATCAATAGATTCTAATTTTGGAAATAAAAGACTAGTCAAAGATGTTAGAGTATCGAAACTTAAAGTGCCGCTGATTGATTTCAAGTTTGGACCCTGAATCTTTTGGATATCACTCACATTTGTAATTGTCAAGTCTCCTTTGACCTCTTTTATTTGACCTAAATCCAATACATTTGCATTGAAAGAATTAATGTAAATGTTACCAGATATTATTGAGCAATCAGAAAGTTGAGCTAAGTCACCAGAATTTTGAATATCGTAATCCGATTTGGAGCACTTTGAATTTACTTTCAAATTTTCTTTTACGTTCTCTTGACTGGTTTCTTGGTGTGTTAAAGAAACAACATGTGAGCAAAGTAATAGCACAGCTGTAGTTAATAAAGAAGTTTTCATTTTGTTGAATAGAAACATCATGTTGCTGAGGGCAACAAAATGGGTAAATTGATAATATGAGCATAACGTAATGTCAAGTTCCTAAAAGATATAAAAAGATGTACTGATGTTCGATGGCAATTTAAAAGAATAGAACATCTGCTCAACCAAAGATGAATTTAGTTTGATCAATACCAGAAAAAGATACCAACAGCACTAGACGAAAGTTAATTCAATTGCTGCTGAAACCAAAAAAATGCTCTAGGCGAGAATCGAACTCGCGATCTTCAGATTATGAGACTGACGCCTTAACCGACTGGGCCACCAAAGCATATAACCTTTTTACCTTCAACTTCGTTTATACTCTGTATACTTGTCCTGTGATTTCAAAATAACGGCGATGTTAATTTTGACATCTGTTGTGAAATATATGACAGTATAAGTGTAACAACTACATTTTACAAGAAAAAGGCGGTGAGTATAAATTTAAACCAAAATAAAATCGTCATTGCCGCTGTACGGAAGTTGTAACAATTAAACTTTTTTATGACTATGGCTAATGCCTAAGGTAAACCTTTGAGGCAAGACAAGCTTTATTATCTCACTAGATCCGCTAATGTTATTTAAAGTATTCATTAGGGAATAAAGCATTTTAATCGAGGCATACGCTAATGCACAAAGTGCACTAATCAAGGAATTAAAGTTTCACTTGAGTTTTTTCATTACTTGAAGCGAAAAAAAAAGGTTTCGTTTCAGAATATTATCTTGTGTGCATAAGGCTTACATTTCACTTTTCATGTTATATTTTAGAACATAGTACAGAACTAAAAAGTCAAAATTTTTAAAAGGCTGAGAAAGACTAAAAAGTTTAAAAAATATGCACGCGTTAGAGTAAAAAATTAAGATCTCCATGGCTCAGGAATAAATGTTGCACAAAGCATTTAAAATTAAGCAACATTGTAAACTACCACAATTTCTTGAAGAAATATTAACTAATAATTAGCGGTAAATTAACAGATTTACACTTAGTAACTAGGTGTCAAGATTTCCAAAGCGTTGCCACACAAGTATTTTAATAGTTTAGCCATCATTTAGTGCTAAAGCCGAGGCGTAACATAAAAGCATTTAAGTTGATGATGACAGTGGAAAAGTCTATTAAATGCAAGTATCACATGATAATAGTATTGAATGATTGAATTGAAGACATTTTAAGAAGCTGTAAGCAACACAATTCACTCCAGTAACCAAAACATTTTCTGCACTTTCGTTTTAAAACTGCGTTTGACTAATCAAAAAAATCTTGCGTATATAGCCCATGTGAAGGTAACTCACATATAAAATGCAATAATTTGAAATATGTTTCTGGTTGGTACGTTTTCAGCATCGAACTAATAACATGGACCTTTTTGTGTTGAAAGCTTGCGCGATTCCACCATGGCATACTCGGCTTTTGTACCTGCAAATAAACCCAACTGATTCACCTTTCCAGCATTCTCGGCTTTGCCGCATTTGGTCTCAGTCACAAATGCCGATATAGGTTACAAGTTAATTTCATGTTACTTTTTGCCGAAAAATAGATATTTCAATTTTGGTATGATGTAAGAGGACTTCCCCACATTGTTGCATGTGCAACAATCAATGCACCGATGTGTCCGCTTCACTTACTATTATCAGGTGCTGTATAATAGCGGTTCATCAGTACTATATGTAAGCAAGTTTAAAAGTATGAAGGTTGGATGCTGGAAGTCGTCCTGCATCTGTCGTCTACCTGCATGCATAAACCATGTAAAGTTCAAGCAAACAGGATCGGATGTTTTGTTTACAAAAAGAAAGCGAATTAAGGTACCGCAGCCAAATATAGATGTAGACGTCGCGATGGCAACCTTAATGTGAGTCACTTGTAGATGTATATAAGAAATGACGAAGACAGTAATTGACAAGGGTGCGAGGCTGATGACCCTTAGGTACAGAAAAAAAGTTTGAAAGAATTATGAGTGCTTCAGATACAGAGACAGATTTAGAATCGGTTGTTGATCAACCGTACATTGGAGAAAGTGACTCTAGATGGCGTCGTACCATTTCAAAGGTGGTCAAATCCGTGGTTTCAGTGCACTTCATGTTACCAGTTCAATTCGACACAGAGTCAAAAGGGTGTGCTGAAGCTACTGGATTTGTCGTAGATGCTGAGAGGGGGATTATTTTAACAAATAGACATGTGGTTTCTCCAGGTCCCTTTGTTGGTTACGCAGTGTTTGATAATCATGAAGAGGTTGAAGTGACCGCGTTGTACAGAGATCCGGTTCATGATTTCGGCTTTTTGAAGTTTGAGCCAAGCAATGTCAAGTACATGGAATTGCAAAGTCTACCACTTTGTCCAGAAAAGGCAAGGATTGGTGAAGAAATTAGAGTTATTGGTAATGACTCTGGTGAAAAATTATCCATTTTGTCTGGTGTCATTTCAAGAATGGACAGAAATGCACCTGATTACGGGGTTTATAGCTACAATGACTTTAATACAGAATACATTCAAGCAGCGGCATCTGCCAGTGGTGGTTCATCTGGGTCACCTGTTGTTAATATCAATGGGGAAACTGTTGCTTTGCAAGCAGGTGGTTCTGACGAATCTTCGACAGACTTTTTCTTGCCTATTTGGAGGGTTAGAAGAGCACTTAAATGTATTCAAAATAAGAGAGAAATTACAAGAGGTACAATTCAAGTCCAGTGGGTTTTAGAGCCTTTTGATACATGTAAACGTCTTGGATTAACAACAGAAGCAGAGGGTAAGATGAGAGCTTTGTCTCGCCCTGGAACTGACGTCAATGGTATGCTTGTTTGTAAAATTGCACTGCCAGGAGGTCAAGCAGATGGCTTCATTATGGAAGGTGATTGTCTTCTATCTATCAATGGAAAACTCATTTCCTCATTCATTGAAGTTGATGAAATATTTGACAATAATGTTGGTAAATCAGTGGATATTGTTGTCCAAAGATCTGGGGTTGATATAAGGAGTAGTTTAGAAGTTAGTGACTTACAAAACATCACACCTGACAGATTTGTAGAGGTCTGTGGCTCAACCTTCAATGACTTAAGTTATCAAATGGCCCGAATTTGGGGTATTACTGTTAAAGGAGTTTACGTCTCATATGGTGTGGGTACTTTTCAACTAGGGTTGGGTGAATATCAGACTTCCTCTTGGATTCTTGAAAGTTTAGATAATAAACCAGTTCCAAATTTAGATGCATTTGTTGAAGTCATGAAAAGTATACCAGACAAAGCTTACATTACTGTGAAATATTATGCCATTCATGATAGAAATATTGCTCTATTTAAGAATATTTGCATTGATAGACATTCTTTCCGACCAATCAGAATGGGAACAAGAAATGATGAAACTGGTTTTTGGGACTATACGGTATTACAATCAGAGCCTGTAGGAACTGTTACACAAGAACCAAGAAGAGCAAAGTTTATTGATTTAGCAACTGAATTTGAAAATTGCAAAGAGATCAACAAGTCTTTTGTACTTGTTGAAGCGAAATTTCGTGTTCCCCTTGATCACTCGTTCTCTTCTTCTAGTAAATTGCATGGTGTTGTAATTGATTCTAAGAAAGGATTGGTATTAGTAAGTAGACAATGTATTGTTCATGACTTGTGTGATGTCACCGTTACCATTGCTGAATCAGTTGTTCTTCCAGGAAATGTAGTTTTCCTACATCCAACAAAATCTTATGCCATCATTAAATACAATCCAAAGCTTGTCAGTGCTAAAATAAGAACACCCAAATTTGATACTAAGCCTTTAGAGAGGAATGACAAACTTTTCTTTATTGGTTATGATACTTGTTCAAGATTATTAACCGATAAGACTAGGGTGGTAGACTTGCCACTTACCAATGGAAGTGGAAATTATAATCACTCTTACAGAGCACGTAATATCGATGCAGTTGTTATCGATTCATTACAATCACAAAAGTGTACTTCCGGTGTTTTATGTTGTCCAGACACAGGTAAAATTAGAGCTTTTTGGAGTTTATGCGAAGGGGAGTATCAATCTGCAAACCGTGCTGGTATCAACGCCTCGGATATAATGTGGGAATTGGAAGACTTTTTAATGGATAAAAGGGATGTTCCAAATGTTCGTATCATCGATGCTGAGTTAAAACCTATTTCACTTGCAGAAGCTAGAATCAGTGGTGTTCCCGATAAATTTATTGATGAAATAGAAGAGAGTGCCACCGATAGCTTTCAGTTTCTTAACGTTCGTTGTGTAGCTATTGGATTTGACAACAAATATGTTACAGACTTGAGAGCTAATGATGTGATTTTGAAGGCTAATGGTAATTTGATAACTAAATACAGGGATATTGAAGAAACAATCAAATCAATTCCTCTGGGCGGTAAACTGAAAATGTCAGTTATTCGTGATAAACAGTTAGTGGATTTGGATATCGAATTACAAGATAGTGACAGAGATGATGAAATGTTTATCACCAGAAAAAAGATTTCGTGGGCGGGATGTGATTTACAGTGTCCACATCAAGCAGTTCGTCAAAAAACTGATCACTTACCTTCTCAGATTTATTGTACCGCTACCAAGCCTGGTTCACCGGGTAGTTTTTACGATTTTAGTGCTGATAACTTCATTACTCATATTAATGATATTAAGGTTCAAACCATTGATGATTTTGTCAACGAGACCAAAAAAATTGGGGACGGTGCTTATGTTAAAATTAGAGCGGTCAGCTTTGATCACATCCCAGCAGCAATTACTTTGAAAGTTTGTTATCATTATTCCAAAACTACAACACATACAAGACTCAAGACAGGTGAATGGGTTAATGATAGTTAGTAAATACCACTTCATTTAAAAAAAAACATAGACTCTAAACTTTAAATTCGTTTTGTATTCAATAGTATATCGTGTTTATAAAATATAACTGTGAGCACTTGAATTTGAGGCACTAATCGTTGCTAAAAAATGCTCTAGGCGAGAATCGAACTCGCGATCTTCAGATTATGAGACTGACGCCTTAACCGACTGGGCCACCAAAGCTTTTTTGGCTCAAAAAAAGATATACTACCTCTAGTGCACACTAAAACACTTCAGATCGTTGATAATCAAATCTGAAATGTTTTATCAAAAAATCACTTTGGTCAATGTTAAAAGCGATTGTTGATGGTGTAATTGTACAGCATGTTGTGATGAAATTTATGCACATCATAATATTAACTGAGCATAATACATGTTTTAAATACAGATTTTTTATACTTTACAGACTAAGTTATGAAGCAACAGTTAAGATTCAAGTAAACTCTTCTCAACTGCTATTTATATCACGACACTCGTCTATTTACTCACAAAAGCCCGATGTGGGTTTCTTGTAAAATATAGTTATTACATATATGCTGTCATATATTTCACAACTTTGAAAGCGCTGATCAAGTCCTATCATGTAGCTTTCTGTTTTCAACAATATTTTCTTTAAATTTGACATTTGCATTAAAGAGAGTGTTCAAACTTGCCACCTTTTTAACTACTCAATGCTCTTAAACTATGTTCTGAATGATTAAAAGACTATAAAAGAACTCTAAAGTAAAAGGTAAAATGAAGGCCTTTTATACACAAAATATAAATTAAGATAGGAACTGTAATTCCGGTATTAGATTATCCAAATTAGTCAAGTGAAACTTTAATACAATAAGTAAAGCAATCCTAAAGGATACAATTTCCTAGTTGATACTAATTAGATAAAAGATAATGTAGATCAGAAGTTAAAGTGTATTTAATGCATGAGCATAACTCCTGAAGAGGACCTCTTATGGTCTGATCAACACTTTGGGTAACTGTATGTAATCGAATCAGGTAATTCAATTTGCATTGGCTTGAGATAATTGATAAGCTTTAATCTAATGATCAATTAAAGTTTCAGATAGAATTCAACTTGGTTTAACATAATTTAATTCATAATTTGACAAATGCTACCGTATGAATCACTTATAATATATTTATATGCAAATTGTTGTAGCAAGTTGGTCATGAAGCTAATCAATACCTAGCGTTCAAATTTCAAGCCTTTTATAGCTGTTAGTGTCGAGCGAGTAAGATGAATTATGCGTAGACTAATTTGCCAACCGCTTTTTGTGGCAATTGAACATGCAAAGATCATATTTGCATATGTGGCCACTTACTGCTAACAAGGTTATTTTTTACTTGAAGCTCGTATTCTTTATCTTTAACAATAAAAAAGTTCTATTAGTCGGGAGTATGACAAATCGTTTTTTTTGGTTTAATTAATGTTATTCAGGTTGCCATCAATTCAGTTCTTTTCATGAACTTTTATTTTTCAACTTCTTAGTGCCAAATTTGGTACGATGTGTTATCTACAACCTATTTTTGTTAACAAATACTGTGGCGACATTTTCAGCTAAATGAATCTTTCACTAAAAATCTTCAAGAGTTAATCATGTACAATTAATGTCTCCAATTTCCTGTTTAAAGTAATGCAGTTAAATTCCCTTCAAGATTATTGATGTGTTATCTTAAATTCAAAAATAGAATTAATGGAACCTTGATTGCAACAATAAATATGATGTCAAATATTTTGAAATATCTTCAATTGACTTTCACTATGGTTTTGTTTTACTTTCACGATCTCAAAGGACTCAAGAATTGCTATCTATATTGATCATTGTATATGTCGATTGAATGCCATACCATCACTTTGTTTTACGAGCACTACATGTAACTATATCAACTTCATGAGTTAAGTTGCTAAAAAAAGAAAAAAGAATTATGAAAGAATTCATTTAAAGATGTGTACAAATGATCTTGATCTAACATTAAAGTGAATTACAACACAGATGCTAAATACTGAGCCAGCAAAAAACAATTCCACCCAACCAAATACTAATACCCAAAACACCAACCCATCTTTCAACTAACCAATTTCTGTATGGGATGACAACTAAAAATATAGACAACATTATGAGCATTTCACCAAGCTGAAACCAAATTTGGGTGTCTAAATTGATTGGTATGGATGTAAGCCTTTCTCCTTTGTGTGGACCAGAACCAGCCTTAGTTCCTAACACAAGGGTCAACAAAGTCATGCCACCGACACCACCACATAAGTAGCAAAGTGTTCCTCCACCAACAGCTGAAACAGCAATATCAATCCTTCCCAATTTGGTTAAAGCAGCAGCTGTAACGACATCTCCAGCGCTATTAGCAAGAGATACAATTGTAATTGCAAGTAATGATTCTGAAAGATCATATTCTTCTGCAAGGGCATTCAACAAATCCACTAGAACACTGGTAGCAAGCGAAAGTAACTTGATAACGTACAGAAAAGAAACGACACTCAAGAACAAAGGGAAAATTTCCTTCGATTCATCCGCTTTCGTTGATAGATCAGGTTGATGAGCATCATTATTCACTGCGCCAAAAGCAACATGTGCAGGCATTTCTATTGGCGGCGAACCCATTAGAATGATTTTATCGATAGCATAAGATATTACAGGAAGTACTAAGCTTGGTATCAAAACATACAAAGCTAATTTTTTCCAATATTGATCTTGGTCAACTATCAAACCAAAATCAGTAAATATCCAAGGAGCCCAAAAGAGCTGAAAATGAAATAGCTTTCGTGTGAGTGCAAACTCCCATTTAAAAGACGCAATATCCTTTTCTCGAAGCTCTGCAGGTATAGGCAGTGGAATTACCAAGTTGAATAACGTTAGAAAAGGTAAAATTATCATGTTGTATGTTCTTTCAACTCCAAAGCTGTGTCGCACCATATGAATTGGACAAATCCTGCACCATATTGAAGGCGTCAAAAAGTGGATTGTTCCAGAAAAGTCCTCTGTTTCATAGTTATACCCAACTGGACTTAGCGATGCCGCAATCAAGTGAGACGAGTCTCCATTAAAGTTGGTTTCACTGCCATCGGGTGAAAACGACTCCTCGCAAATTTCCTCATTAATATTGGTGTCAATAGATGGTAGCTGTGGTTTCGTTAACGGTTCAACTTTGTCTTCAAGTTCATTTGTCACTATATTTTGATGTCCTTCAGTGTCAGTCACAGCAAGTTCTGGTGCCTTTTTACGAAGTTTAGTTGGCAGCTCAGGAATAGTTTCAGCTTTTTTATTAGACGAAGATTCTCTTGGTGGTGTATTCTGTTTCGATGGAGGCGTAGAATATACTCTGTAGGTTTCATATGCAGATATTGGATAAGTTTCATTCAAAGGTATATTTGGCTCCACCAGGTCTGTGCTTTTAGGTTTATTAGTAGATCTATTGCAGTTAGATTCTGTGTCATAATGTCTTTGGGAGCTAATCATGGATCTTCTACTAGAAGACGCACCACCTTTTTGGTTTCTGGGCCCCACAAGTGCCAACTTGACTGAATCAATTAACTGCAATCTCCAAGAATCGCCCCTTGTGAGATTCTGAACATGTGATTGAAAATACAAATCTGCAATATCAGATGACTGGGAAGATAATGAATTTGTAGATGAACTGCTTCGAATCATTGAACTGTCATTCATTCTTGGGCGCTGCAAATGTACTGCTATAGGAGACTGAGCTGGAATTGAATCAATTTCTTGTGGAAATGCTTGCACATCAAGCTGGGATACATTCTCATCAATTGTTTCCAAGTTTGCGTAAGTCAACTGGTTTTCAGGATGATTTTGAGCACAAGGCGATTCTTCACTTTCAGCTTCAGCACATACATTTTCAGTCAGTTCATTTTCAGAAGCAACATCTTCAAGCTTATTCACATCTATGAAGATACCTCCGCTTTTGGACCTCCAAATCCATAGAGAAATAACGGTAAAATTAATTGTAACAAGTACAAGTGAATCTAATAAAGTGATTTCACCATCAGATATTGTGTAACCGATGAATAAGGTGGTCGACCATAAAATTCCAACGTCTAAAACCCAGCTGCTACCGGTAACTTTTAGCCCATTATGCAATGGGGCGTGCAAAGTTCCTTCTTCTCCAGAAGTGTTGGAAGTGGAGCTTGCCATGACACTGATAGTACCAAAAACAACACAGACACCAAAACATGCGCTACCAAGTACCTCTCCAATAGCCATGGATGCAGAACTTGAAGTTCCTTGCCTCAATGCAGTGTAGCATGTCACCAAATCTGGCGCAGCGTTTGCAAAGGAAAGAAATGTCAAAGACATAATTCTGGGCGAAAACGGGAATGAATGAATCATGTATGTTAATGATGGCATAAGATATGCAGCTAGCATAGTGAGCACTAACAACGGCACCGGTATCAGTATAATGTTTAGAGACATGTAACAATTTTGGTACTGATATCAAAGTAGATAAATAATGCTGAAAATTACTTGGAATATTTAACAGGGTCTTTTATTGACAAACGGATTGCAAAATTATTATTTATTTAAGTGTTGGCAGTTGCATTGTAAATCAAAAGTATGCGTTTTACAAATTAGCAAAGAAATGTAGACTTTCGCTTTCAAATGTAAATCTTGAAACAAATTCAAGCTAATTTCATTATTGTATAATCATAAATTAAAATGCTATTTTTGTAATAATAGCAATCGAACAATAGAATTTTCCAGGATTTCTTTGAACCAAAAGACGCAGTTTTACAGCACCATCAAGGATTTATATATTATGGTTTTAGGTCAGTTCTATACTAGACGTAAAATTGTATAAAAAGAGCTATGTACAGTTGCAGAACAAATGACACAATGAAAATCATTCAATGTCATTGAGAAGAGTTTTCGGAACTCTTTCAGTGCCAGTGAATGGGATTCCAAGGGCAGAAATAAGAGTACGTGCTTCCGGGTCAACTTGTGCACTGGTTTTTATAGTGATGTCGAAACCAAATGTTTGTGGCCAAGAATCTTGATTCAATTCAATCTCAGGGAAAAACTTAACATCATCAGCTGTAAGACCAAACGCAATGGAACCATACCTGTCACCACTTCTATTAGAGATACCTTGAAAGTCTCTGCATCTTGGAAGAACTAGTTCAGACAAAGTTGAAAGAAATTGAGAAGCATCCCTTCCATGTAGAACAGCCTTGGCACCAACCTTCATACCCGGTCTCAATTTCCAGTTCGGCACATTGGTTTTGGCAAAAATTGGTTTTGGTTTGGTACCAGTAATTTGTTGCAACTGCAAGTTTGCTGCAATTGCTTGTGCTGGATAGAGCTTAGCGTCTTTGACGAAACAATTCAAAGTGACACTTTCAACAACTGGAATATTAAAAGCATCACGAGGTTTAATAGTGGCAGATGGGACAATTTGACCACGAGGTTTTCTCAGTGGTCTGTTTAAGTGATATGGGGAAGACATATCCCATTCTCTTCTTTTATTACCATAAAGTGTTGTCTGACCATGACGGTAGTTGATTAAAAGTAAGTCAGAGGCCAAAATATTGTGGTAATGGTCTGCAACACGGTCAGGGTGAGTTAACATTGGCTTGAACTTAGGAGAACGAATATCATTTGGTGAAAGCTTAAGTTCTGGGAATCTAGTGGAAAGAACAGATTTTTTGATACGCACAGTATGATGAACAGGGTCCACAATAGAATAACCAGCCTTGAGAGCGCTAGCAGTGGTCGAAAAGCAACGTGATTGCATTTCTACTGTATCCTGAAGTTGACGATTCTTGTGTTGAAGAAGTGAAAAAAATTTTTAAAATTTGAATTTTAAGATATGTATATAGGTACAATTTAAACTGAAAGAGCAACCATGAGAGTTTCTTTTAAAGAGATTGAGGCCAGATTTCAGGCCATCGAGCATCCGTTGGATCAATTAGATAAAGTGGAACTGCCGTACAATGCTTTGATCCTCAAAAAAATGGCGCAAGAAGTGATAAAGGCAAATCCTGTTGGTAAACTTCCGAAGAGAGCTTCTAAAAGGATTTGCCCGCAAAGCAAGGAAGATAGAATCAAGCGAGATGCGTTTCAGGGAAGCAATAAAGACAAATTTGATGCCTCTGATGAAACAGAATCGCTAGTTGCCTATTTTAGTAAGGTTATCAATTCTACGATGCAGAATCACAAAATTAAAGTTGAAGCACTGGTAGAAGAGGAAAGACAGCGGCTTGAGAAAGAAAGAAAAGAAGCTGAACGGTTAAAAAGAGAAGAAGAGGAGAGGATCAAACGTGAAGAAGAGGAAAGGGTAAGAAAGTTACAAGAGGAAGAAAAGGCGAAGAAAGCCCAAGAGGAAGCAGAGAGAAAAGCACAAGAGGAAGCCAAAAGGAAAGCAGAAGAAGAAGCTGCATTAAAAGTAAAGAAAGCGGAAGAAGAAAAGGAAAAACAGAAGGTAGAGGCAAAATTAGAAGAAGAAAGGAAAGCAAAAGAGGTACAAGAAGAAACTGAAACTGCAAACAAGAGCATCGTCTTTCATAAAGCAAAATGTGAAGAAGCATTTCAAAAATATAAACAGGAAATCTCTAGAATTAAATTAGAAGTTGTGGAACCTCTTAAGCAAAAACCTGATTTGAAGAAGATGATCAATGCACATAAACGTAAAATGAATCCAAAATTTGGACAATTAACAAATTCGCAGACCCAATTGACTAGAATCACTAACGAATTGAACCAATTACTGATTGAAGGTAAAGTTGATCCATTTGTATACAACTGGTTGCTCAATTTCATTGCTAAGGCAATTGTTTCTCAGGCAGAAGCAGAAGTTTCAATTAAACCAAAAATGGCAATTCCTCTTGCAAAATTGTCACTAAACCTTCTAATACTGCATCCGGATCTCTTTGGATATTTGATGGCTAGGTTTGTTAAAAAGTGTCCCCTTGTAATTGGTTATATTTGTTCAATTGACACAGAGGATGGGAGATCTAAGATGGGATGGAAAAGAAATTCGGAAGGTAAGTATGAGGACAGCACTCAATATGGTGAACGTCTTGGTGGTATAATGTCCTTATTTGCTGTGATGACTAGATTGTCACTTGACCATTCGTTTGTTGGTTACGATCCTTCCACAACTCGTCACCCTTTACCAATAAATCACTCCTGGGTACTACTGGCAAGGACAATGGATGCGGCGCCGTCACTGATATCTGACGTTCATTTTACTATAATAGGTGCTTGGTGGGATGCCTGCGCTAAGCATTTCGACCTTGCATATGGGAAACAAGCAAGAAAACTTCTAGAATTAGTCAGCACAAAATGGGTACTCCTAGGAAAGCAGGGTGCTTCAAGAGAAAGGCTCAAAATGCTCGGTGAAGATTGGAGAGCAGGAAATTTGACGGAACTGCCATCAATGGAGCCCTGATTTGTACATTTATATCTTTTATTTTCAGTTCGGACAGTTATAGTAGAAAACGGTGCTATGTAATATTTTCCACATTACAAATGCGTTTTCATGTTTAGTGTCTTGGAATGCCACGTCCTATAATACCCATTCCAGAGAGCCCACAGCATCCATACCCCATACATGTTTCACCTACAGCTATAGTTCCTGGTTTTGGAAGAGGTTCCACCGACTTGGGATTCCCCACCGCCAATGTAGGTATAGAATTTAACGAATCTTTAAAAAAACTTGACACAGGTGTGTATTTTGGATGGGCAAGAGTTAGCATACCTGCTGAAACGGGCGAGGTTTACAAAGAGAAGAGGATTGACGGGAAATCTAAAGTGGAAGTCACCTATGGATTAAAATTAGAGGAATGTGAATTGAATACAATTTATCCGATGGTGATGTCCTTAGGATGGAATCCTTTTTTTCATAACAAAAGGAAGAGCTGTGAAGTGTACATTATTCATGAGTTCCAAGAAAAGTTTTATGGTGCTAATTTAGAGTTTGTGGTATGTGGATATATTAGACCTCAATTAAATTATGAAGGTATCGAAGCCCTAAAGAAGGACATTGGAATAGACGTTCAAATGGGGTTGGAATACCTTGAAAAAGAAAAGTATATGTCTTGCAAAAGGTTACTAGTATGAAAATTGTATATATTTTTGTATAATGTCAGTGACTCAGTACTCGTTTGGATTAACAGAATTAATGCACGAGTAATTTCACTGAAATTGTGCTCTAGAGAATTGTTAATAATTTACATTAATTTCAGCTTCTTATCATTTTTGTCCTGCTTCATAACACCAAACATCTGTTTCAAAGTGGTAATGGCCACTATCATCATTTTACTGAACCAAAAAATGTTCAAAATGTCTAATGTTCCGTTACAGAACAAGACAATGAACGCTCCAAAATTAGTAAATCGTGGATCTGATTGTGCATACCAAAAATCAACAGCTAGTCTGAAAACTTGATACCAACCCCAAAGAATCCTTATGAAAAAAAATATAAGGATAAGAATTATATTATTTAGGAGTTCAATACTGTTGTGCAGAAGATTCAGTTTCAAGCCGATCCATCTGATGTTTAGAAAAGGCGTTGAAGACTCAAACAGCAAGAATATTGCCCCATAGTAATGAATGAATTGAAATTCAACAGCGATTGTAAACACGATCGTAGAAACTATACCATGAATCAAAAACCCGATTCCAAAATATTTCACATAGTATAATGAAACGAAGGTATCCCAAATAAAGTAACTCAATGCCATAGTAAGGAAGAAATTTGAGTATGGTGTGGTTGCGAAGACGTGATCTTTGTTCAAGTACGGATTATCGAAAACCGGTATACTCAAAACACAAATTATGATGGATTGGATAAATGAAACGGTTCTAACAGATACATCAACCTTATCCTTTGAGCTACTGAGTTTCGAGCTCACTTGAGGTACTAGCAGCCAAAGTTTTCCGATATGGAATAGTAATGAGTAAACGGTTAATCCAAAAAGTAGTGTGTGAAAATTGGTTTTAACTAACGCAAACTCCTTCAATTGAATTGGAAAACGACTAACTATATGTAAATCAACCATTGGCTTCAGAAAATGTAGCGGGTCATCATAAAACCACCTTTCTCTTATTGAAGAAAGCCAATTCATCGTTTTCACGTGCTTTCGGAAAACAAAGGTATTAACGCGGTGCTTGAATTACGTTTTTCAGTAATATCTAGAAAATTTACACAGAATCAGATATCTGAGCCACTAGCTTACATATTCTGATCCAAGCCCTCAAAATTGTACTCTTCAAGAAGTTCTTCGATCATATTACTCTCTCTGATTAGAGCGTCACACCTTTCACGTTGAGCATCAAAGAAAGGGACCATCTTGTTGAGAAATATTTCGATTTCTTCAGCTTCTTTGTCAAGACGCTTCTTTTTCTGTGCTGCAAGATGTGCCTTCAATACAAGCTCCTCAGTTGCATTCCTCTCGCCATCCCTATGCCTCCTTCTTACACCATCGATAATTCGTAAATCTTCAATGAAAGCATTGATTTTGGGAGTTTCACTTTTGAATGCCTCCATCTCTCCTAACTCCTCTAATTTATCTCGAGTAGTAGCCATCTGTCCTGGCGTTATAAATGGATCGATTTCCAAATTTTCAAGCCACTTGGCGTCTTCACGAATCTTCATTGCTTGCTCAACATTTTCCATTCTATTGATGTTGATTTTCTTGTCCAATTCATACATATTTCTTCGTAAATCTGTGTACAGGATTCGCAATTCGCCATTGCATTTTGGTACACTTAGTGTTGAAAGAGCCAAATCCGCATATTTCAAATGATCTAAACAATATATCATTTCTAGCCTTACAGGAAATGTATTAGTTGTCAATATTATGTCCATGTAGCTGAGTAAGTTTATTTTGTAACATTGGAACTCTGATTTGAGGAATTCTGTTGTTATAGAATAAAATGATCCTTCATCATCCTTAGTAGCAGCTTTGTTACGCTGATCTATTGCTGTATTATAATTTTCACTTTTAATTGTTTTATCACACTGCACCTCGACAAGGTCGCCGTTTGCTTTTTCTTTACCATTTGCAATCGGGTTTGAATCATCCTTGTTAATGTCATCATATGCGTTCTCAATCTTTGATAATCCTTCCTTGACTTCTTTTACAGTACTATCATCCTTTTCGGGGGCGAGCAAGGTAACATTTGAACTGCAGGCATTATCAGCTTTGAAAGAATCTTCTATAGGACTAGAATCCTTTCCTTTACTAGCACTATCTATAGTTTTAGCAAAAGATTTCATTTCTTCAATCGTCATGCCTTCTCTTGAGTTTTCCATGTTCAAATTGTTAACATCTTCTTCGACAGATCTAGCAGTTAAACTCTTTTTGGTTCCAGAAGACAATGTAATACCGTCATTAACCTGGTTCTTCCCATCTTGATTGTTGCTCGGCTCAGATTGGTCACCTTCGCCACCGTTCAAATGTGTAGTGTTTCGTTTATTACTATCTTTGTGAAGCTTTTCTTCATTTAATTCTGTTGGTACATGTGAATCATTTTTTGCACTAGGCAACACATCACTCATTGCTACATCTTGTTCGTCATTGTGAACCTCTTTTCTTATCTTCCTGATTTGCGGTGGATTACGGTTTTCTTCAGTTAATCTGTAATCATTGATAAAGCTATCGTTGTCAGTAATTCTATCATCACTTTTAAATAAATCAGAAACGTTCCTTTTTTTGTTTATAGAGTCAGAGATATCTTTGCCAACATCTTCTGATGCTGTTTTGCTGGAGTTCGTGATACTCAAGTTTGGTAAAGGTGCTTTACCTTCAGCGCCTAGTTTATGTGTTATGCCACGCTTTTCTTTTATCTCTTGGAGTTTTCGCTTCACAATTGGTTCTAGTATAGAGCAGTACGTACAATACTTCCTGTAAACACCAGGTCTCATTGTGTCTATGAATCGCTGAACTGTGTGTTGTTCGATATTGGCAACAGTGAAAACTGCAACTAAAAAAAGCCAATCTGATCCTGTCTGTTGTAATAATTGATCAAATGTATAACCCCTTCTAACCAGCTTCAATAGAAGCTCTATAATGATGGGTACGTTGCTGCTCAACTCCCACAAATATTCTTTCCTTCCATACATTATACTTACAATTTAGTAACTGTTAGATTAATAGTAGTCGCGTTAATAAACTCTCTTCTTTATGTTGGAAATTATCAGAAAATGGAGGACATTAGTATAGGTAACGAGCTTAAAGATGGTTACAAAAAAACAAATAAGTGGGTCAAGGCCAATTTAGCTTATCTAGACGAAATTGAGGCATTCTATCGTCAAAGAGCCGCAATTGAAAGAGAATACTCGGAGAAGTTGTCGAAGTTGGCGATAGAGGCGATGACGAAAAGATCAAATGTGGCTTCTACCCTCAGTGTCGGAACAGAGCCTACTATGACACCTGGTTCACTAGAATGTGCAAGCATGGTTGCATGGAAGGAGGTGTTGATACAAACGGAAAATATTGCTAAAGAGAAAAAGAGATTTGCATCTGTTATAGAAAATCAAGTTGCAGGCGAATTGAACAAGACAGCTGACAAGTATGGTAAGATTGCTGAAAGATGGGCTAAATTTAATGATGAGACGATTAATGTTAGAGACAAAAACTATGAAGATATGAAAAAGAAAAAGGCAGCTTACGATCAAGCCTGTCAGGCAATGGAAAATCAAAGATCCAAAACAATGAAGTCAGGCAATGAAAAAGCCAAAGAAAAGCAAAAGAAAAGAGAAAGTGAAATGAATATAGCAAAAAATGCGTACCTTATCAATATCTCTGTATGTAACCGGCTCAAAGACAAATATTGTTACCAAGATACGCCTGAATTATTAGATGGGCTTCAAGGTGTCAATGAAGCGAAAGTGTCTAAGCTAAACAGTATTTGGTTGAAAGCTTCTGAACTTGAACGTAATTCGCATTCGAAAGAAATTGAATTCGTGAACACCATTGATACCATTGTGAAACAAAATCTCCCTAGATTGGACACAGCAATGTTTGTCAAGCATAACTTAGGTAATTGGAATGAGCCACCTGACTTTCAATATATTCCATGCCCTGTTTGGCATGATGATGATACTATTATCACAGATGATGCCGAATTATATGATTTGAAAGTGAGATTTAATGATGCCTGTGTTGCATATGAAAGATATCAACGACTCTGCGAGGATGAGAAGCAAGACGTTGAAGAACTTCTTGTACAGAGAAACGAGTTAGTTGGTTCAACTTTCAATGAAGTCATTGCGAAGTCAAGCGAAAGTTATGACAAGTTTGACGATCTTTTAGGAAAATCAATTGGTACACTGCAAAGATTTGTCAACGATGATACAAGAAGAGTAATTGCTGAGGTTACAATTGAGACTATCCAGTCTGCAACCGGTGACGCTGACATGTCCATCACGACACCTGTACACAAAGAAAAGAAATCCAAGTTTGGCTTTTTAAAACTAGATAGAAAAAATGAAGAGGAAGAGGAAGAGGTTCATGAAATATCCGATGCCGTTAACGATATTAAAATTATTCCTTCCAATCACAAAACTAGAATCTTTAGCTCACTCGGAAACGTTGTTACCAACATCACTGATAACTATAATAAGCCTGCTAATGAATTTTTCTCACATCCAAATTCAAATGGAATCAATAACCATTCAACAACAGCAACAGCTTTATATCCATATCAAATTGCAGGTGATGATGAAATTGACATGTCTTCTGGTGAAAATTTCATTGTTGTTGAGGCAGATGATGGTTCTGGTTGGACGGTGGTGAAAAACTCATCAGGGTTGGAAGGTTTAGTACCAACAAGTTATTTGAAAATTACGGCATCAGCAGCTTCACCACCATCTTTTGGTAAGAAGCAAGGTCCAAAAGTGGCTCCACGTCGTGGCGCCAAAATTGTTAAAAAGATGGAAATTCTATATGACTATAGTGCTCAAGGTGACGATGAGCTATCAGTTTTAAAGGGCGACCAGATTGTTGTTTTACAAGAAGATGATGGTTCAGGATGGACAGAAGGTGAATTAGACGGTGAGACTGGGTTATTGCCTACTAGTTATGGACGTATGTTATCATAGATTTGGGAATAAAACAGTCAAGAGCTTACATATTTTTTTTATTCACTTTTAAAAAAACGTATTAACTTTCAAGCAGGTGGTAAGAAAGCAGCAAATAACGCTGTTTGTAATAGGACCCAAGTAATCCACCACATAAGTATAATCTTGCCAAGCGTTTTCTTCTGGGTAAGTAAATACGCTTCATAAAGAATATGTAATGGCAAAAAGGTGCTCACCCTATTAATAACCTGAACATGCATAACACTAAATTGTAAAAATATGTATACTATACCAACTATTAGTTCACCCCTTAAAACTTCCCAGTTAGAAAATACAAATAAAGATAATGCAATGGTTATTAATTGTGGCAACGCGATTAAGAAGTTTGGAATATTGTTTGCAGTGAAGTAATTTAGAAACCCAACATTCCAATAATGTGCTTGAGCAAAAGACACTACAGACTTCGAAAATGAATTACACCATTCGCCTCTTTCTGGACAATAAATATTATATGGGACATAGGTTGAATAAAGTAATGCCAAAAACAACACAAAGCCTGTAAAAAGTGCTGTCAATTTGGACCTAAAATATGGAAATTTGATCATGTCATATATGTACAAGAGACCATAAAGCAGGCAATTTGAACGGAAACCAAATGCCAAAGCAAATAAGATTCCAGTTATTTCGTATAGATGTTTATTTCTAATACGTAATTTTCCAATAGCATTTTGTCTGAAGTAAACAGCAGTAAAACAAAGCAGCTGAGAGATCGATTCAGAATATCCCACAAGCGAGAATATACCTGATGGCTGGAAAGTAATCAGTAAAGCACTAACATAAGCAAATTGTTTGTCAATGACAAAATTGCTGACAAATTCGTTTTGTGCAATCAAAAAAGCTAGCTTGTAAGCAACAATAGCTGTTAAGATTAGAGCAATGTTGTTAATAATAATACTAATTACGAGAATGTCATAAATATTCAAATCAATAACTCCATTCCCTAAATGTTTGATAGTTGCTAAAAGTCTCCACCAAAGTGGGCCGAAAACCCATTCATGCTCATAGTCAATACCCGATAGTGATAATTTCAAGAAGTAAACCGAATCCCAACTCATAAGTTTGTTCAAAATGTTATTTACTGCGGAAGGGTACCGAGACGTTCTATTTTGCATGTATGTGTCAATCAAAATGGACGTTGATGAATCAAATTGCACTGGACAGAGCGCCACAATTATCAATTGAAGAAGCCTGAAGGCAACTGTGATGCCAACGAGCCTCTTAAGGCTTAAACTGTCTAACAATTTCATTGGTACAATTTATCAACGAAGCAAGTCCGTACTATAGCTCGGAACAGTTTTTTTCTAAAATTTGTCTTTTACACGAGATTGTAAATAAATACCACACACAAGAAACTGTTTATATGGGTAAACGTTACTATTCCTTTTCACGTGTACTGAACACAGATTCGGAGCTGCTGAAGAAAAAGCTTCGGCTTTTAAAGCATTTGAAAAAGACAAAGCCTTCAATATCTAGATCTTTGGCAGAAGATTTCATTCAAGAGGACACAAGAGCAAACATATCTAATGAAGAAGAGGCGTTGGTATCAATTCCTGAGCCGCAGCTAAAAGCTGAACTAGTATATGGTAATAGACAGAATAAAGAGTGTCAGAGTTCCAATGGAAATACCAGCTCGCACTCTAATGATTTGAGAAAGACCGAAACGATATATTCAATACCAAGTGTAACAAGCTTAGAGGAAGCAGGTCTTCAGCAATATTACAACTCATTTCTCAATACAACCCGGTGGCAAGTGTCTAACCTGAATGTCAAGCCAGGTGATGGTTCCTTTTTATTCTGGTTTGTAGTGTCATCATATCTCCCACTTATTTGCAGCTGCTCAGGGCCCATGTCAAACATGTTTTCACTTTTTGCTATTATATGCCCTTGGAAAATAAAGAAAGAAGACTCTTCATTTACCGCAGATCCATTTTGGTGTTATTTAGTGAACTCAATCTCCATATTCTTTGCACTTGCATCTAATGGCTTCCTCTTATTGAACTACAGAAGAGTTATCCGATATACATACTGTCAGGTCATTTCTATTTTTGGTTGGCTTGTAGCCAGCTTGACTCTATCTTCGTTAATAGTATTTTATCATTGGTGGTTTTATCATAATAATCACGATAAGGAGTATATAATCGGTTATGGTTTCTGGTTTGCAATTATGACCGTTGTTCTTCATTTTTTGAACTTCTTGTTTTTGTCTATAAATGAATTTGGATTTTTGGCTAAGAAATACAAACCGATGTTCAACATAAATCATGTGCAAAGCTCTCTTATCGTCCAGACTTGTGCGTTATGCATCTGGATTATCATTGGTGCAACTGTCTTTACAAGATTTTTGGATCTTAATTTGGCAGATTCTATGTTTTATTGCATCATTTCAATTGTCACTATTGGATCTCAGCAGTTTGTTCCCAATAAAAACGCTGCTCAAGTGTTGACATCCTTATGGATAGTTATTGGTCTTGTCATTTTTGGTTTGATGATTTCTTCGATCAGACAAATGATTATCGAGTTCTCCAGATCCACTATTCAATGGCATAGACGGGAACGAATGAGGCAGCAAATTTATCAGCATCATAAAGAAGAAATTGAGAGTAAGAGTCACATTACACACGAAAAAGCTTTTGATCTGATCACTTTTGCAATTGCTCGAGCATATAAGATTCAGGCAATTGGTGAGTTATCGATCTCTATTTTCATCTTTTTGATTACCTTACTATGTGGTGGTATTGGATTTACTTTACTTGAAAATTGGTCATACAAAGCAAGTGTTTATTTTTGCTTTTTCACTCTTATCACTTTGGGGCAAGGAAATACCTTACCGATTCATCCAGGCGGTTATGTTTTCTTTTCTATTTGGGCTCTTGCCGCTATTCCTGTTATGACTATTTTAGTATCTACTGCCTCGGATTTTGTGTTCTCAAAGTTAATTACTAATAAGGATTCACATTTAGTTGATTTGTTTATGGAGTATTGTCTTAGTCACAACTTTTTAAGACCAATTGGATTGCTTTTACAAAGAAAAAAGATTAAGATTGACTTATCACTTGAGAAATTGATGGATATCAGTAACAGAAGTGCAATAGCCGTGAACCCAGATTCTAATTCCAAGATTGCTACTGCTGGAACCAATGTTCCACTTTTGTCAGATCCTATTGATTTATTAACGGAGGTTTTGATGAATCAGGACAAAGTTGATGACCTAGAGTTTATCAACTCTGTTAAATATTTAGAAACTAATACGTTGTCAGTCCATCTAGCTAATTATAACAGAGAGGGATATGAAGCTAACTATGATCCTGAAGAATTGCATGATGTTCGTGAAGCTATTATTGATCAAATTCTATCAATAGATCGTATAAATTTGGAGGCATTTAAAAGTAATTATCATCTGGATCCGATAAAGAAACAGGTTTCTTTAGAGAATGGTGTTATTAACAAAGACAATAGAATTGAAACGGGATTCAGGAAGAAAGATGACTATATTTTAAGCATGTTATCGAAAATGCAAGTAATAATAATTGAATTGAAGAAAACCTCGGTTCTTATGGCGACGAGACCGGAATATAAGCATACCTTCGATGAATGGGACAAATTTTTGAAAATAGTTGATGATAAGCATTACAAAAATGATCCGTTGTATTTTGTCAAAAAGGACAGTCCTCTTTCATTTCCCACTAACGAGCCCAGTTACTTTGCGTTACATTATATGAGATACTTGAATCTAGTTGTTCAAGAATTTGCTGCTGAATATGATCAGATGGACATTTCGATACCTTTAAATACAAAGAAAACTACTCAAACAAATACATCTGTAGAAAAGTAATTATGTTAATAATATATAAAGAGTATAAAAGAAATCTATTCAAATGACATCTGCTTTCAAAATGTGGTTAAAAGTATACGTACTCAAACATTGAATTAGTCATACAGTTGTAATTTACGATGATGAATAAAAATGTAGCACTATAAAATGAAACCGAACAAATAGGGCTCAACAATGGCATATAAATAATGATAAATAAATTAGTAAAATAAAGCTGGAATCAAAGGGTCAGAAAGTAAAGAGTGAAAATCTATGGTTATTAAAGTAACTATGATGGGATTCTATTTTCAATAGAGGGCATTGGTATTATTTGGTTTAAAAGGACAAGAGGGAAATGATGATTATTTTAAAAGGGCGTTAGTACATGTTGATAGGGGTGGTGTTCTAAATTTCTCATGTATATCCGACGTTTATTTGTTTTTAGATTTAATAGTATCAGTCTTTAGAGTGATCAGTGTACTGGTGTTGGCTTAATTGAACTATAGTCTGGAGATAGCAATTGTAAGCTGATGCGGGGGGGGGGGGGTCAAAATCGATATCGTAGTGGGTAAGCATG
This sequence comes from Saturnispora gosingensis, assembly GCA_030570395.1. NCBI lineage: Eukaryota > Fungi > Ascomycota > Pichiomycetes > Pichiales > Pichiaceae > Saturnispora > Saturnispora gosingensis. The sequence continues at coordinate 459,984 of JAJLVU010000003.1, forward strand.
TTTTCACAAGTTATTTAACTCATTCTGTCGAAAGCAACGATGTTAGTATCACTTCTAGTAGTACTGGAAGTCAACAGATGCCATATTGAATAGTTTCATTATAATCTTCAGAGAAACAAATTAATGTCATCAGGTGAATTTGAAAAAGATGGAGCGAGTTTTAATGCTTGCGCTACAAATATAATTGCTCAGGAGCTTGCTTTGCCTAAGTTCGAATATGCCAATACAATGAGAAAACAAAGAAGGAAAAAGGGAATAGCACATAATAGCCTTGATAAAGTATAAATGTAATTAGGGCAGTGCAAACTAGTAGAAATGCTAAATTAGTTAAATTTCAAAGGTTTTATATAGCATGATAAAGGGAGAGATAAAAAGATTGGACTAGTGATCATCCCAACACTTCAGAAAGAGTTTCAAACATGTCTGTGCATTCTTCTAAAGTGGTTTTTTAAGTGATCCGATCGTTTGAATCCCTTATTGCAAATATCGCAAATGTATTTGACAAGGTTTAAGTGAACACATTCCACATGTCGTCTCCATTGTGATTTTTGGGTGAAAGATTTTGGACACTGGGCACAGGGGTATGTTCCCATAACAGTTGGAGTTGCTTGCAATGGTGTAGAGAATATTTTGGTTGAGTTTTCCTTGATCACAGGCAAGGGGATGCCACTAGGTTGCGTGCTTGCTTTCCTGCAAGTGGCTTTTGGGGCATCAGTTGAAACTAACTGAATTGGTGGAGCTAGAGGGGGCATTGAAGTGTTGACGATAAACGGAAATGAAGGAGGAACAGGTTTTGGTGGTATTTGAAAGCCAGGAGATTTACTGTTTAATCCATTTATTGAGCAGACATTTTTAGTAGTAGCAATAAAACTGTTCTTTCTATTAACAACACTCAAACACGTCCTGGAGTTCACTGAGCCTTGGTTACCATTTGCCTGCAAACAAGCTTGTAAATCTCTTCTACTTCGTGCCCAATCACTCAACTTTTTAGTTTGCTTTGCATACGTGTCTTGAGTGAAAGTTTGAACAATAGCACTTATGTCTGTACTACTGAATGACTTCAAAGAGTTCAGAATCATATGCGAGTCTAAACCTTTCAAAAGCTCGTTTGCGTTAACAATACGTGAATCCAGTTCCTTGATATGGTACATGAATGGATTAGTGTCCGTTTCGCTGTCAACATCGCAATCAATGTCACTCCTCGGCGCATCCCAGTAGGGAATGTCTTCTTTTGCGTTGATCTTGGTATATGCATGCACCTCAGCGGAAGTCAGTGTTGACGGAGTCATTACAGAGTCGTTAACTTTTGCACATCTTGTGCTATTGTAATTTTCTTCATTTTGCGCCTGCTGACTATTGTATTTTAATCCAAAGATAGAGAATTCATCAACTGTTGTATTCGCCTTTGTTAACCATTCTTCGTTGACGCTGTTATTACCATAAGTAAGATCATTATCATTATATCGGTGATTGTTGCTGGCTACAGAGAAGGGACCTAATTTCTCTAAAAATGAGTTATCAGCATCAATGTTAATTTCAGAATCATAACTAGAGTCTTCCCACAAGTACAAGTTTGCCTCAGCGATACCAATTGCCATCTTAACACTCGTTTTGTCAATTTGCAACTAAAGAAGCTGAGTAGAGTTCCCAAAGCGGAAAGCCAGGGCCCAGCAGCGCGAATGTACAGAAGAAATTACAATCGCACAATTTACGCTATTAGCCATCACCTTTTGTTTGTTATCCACACTTGTGATCACAGCCGTCACACGATTGGAAAGCACTCAATTACACCAAAACTTTACTCAATCCGAAAGAGGGGAATACAAGGTTTATTTTTAACACTTTACTACCATTCACTTCCAGTTATAACAATCCACTTTTACTAAACTTACTCCGCCCTCCTCACGAACATTTACTGAACGATGGCTGCTTACACTGAATCGACACCATCTATCACATCCAAGAGATCCAAATTGTCTGTTTACCAGACTGAGGGGAAGCCATTGAGTGGAGAAGCACTCTACAGAGCGAAAATGAAGTACGGTATTTACAACAATCCTGCCAGAGTTTCACTTGGTGTTGACCCTTCAGCGTCTGATACAGCTGCGCTTCTTGCTGCTAATTCAGATTTGACTGTGGAAAAGTACTCTAGAGAGCTTTCTGCAGATGCCGCCACAGCTGCACTCTACGCTAAGGGCGAAACTCCTGCTGTTTGGTCCAGAAGTAGCATTGCCCCAGAAGCTGAATACGCCGCTATCTCTGCGAAATCACCAATAAACTTCTCTAAAAATGCCGATACCGACTTGTCCAAATCTGGAGATGCAGCTTCTGCTGCCCTAAAAACATCTGCCAAATCGACTTTGCAAGAACAATACGACTTTGACGATGTGAGAAGCGGTAAAATTACTCTTTCCAAATACAACACCTCTAGCTCTAAATCTTTGAAGTCTCTTTCAGGCAACAAAGATCATAGATCTGGTATCTCAACTTCAAACAGAGCCAACGAAGGTTCAAGAAATTTCAACATCAGTGGTATATCTGACGCTGCTAAGAAGTCTGCCGCCAAGACAATGACTTCTAGATTAACTCCTGAGCTTGGTCCAAAATCTGGTTTGAAAACTTCTGGTGCAAAGGAAGCCAATACAAAATCTTCCAATATTTACATTAAGGACATTTACAGTCAATCTCAAAGCGCAAGCAAACGTGCATTGGATAAATATGCCACGCCAGTGTCATACGGTCTTCAAACTCCAAGTGATGATGGCCTGTTTGTTAACCCTGCAGCCTTTGCCGCCGGCGCGTTGAAGGAAGATGTCAAAGTTGATTTTGCAGCTTCTCAGAGAGCAACTTTGAAAAACAATACTTTGGTTAGTCAAAGTGTTTATGCCTATGCATCAAGAAATGCACAAGCAACAATTGCTAAACTCAATGACAAAGCTGCAACAGACTCTATATTTTCGAATACAAAATTTAATGAAAAGGCTTATGAGATTGCATATGCCAACGCGCAAAAGAGAAAGGCCGCTTCTTCAGCTGGCAATATTCAACTTGGTGGTGGATTAAATATGCCTGCTTCTGAAATTCACAAACTAGCTGAATCTTTAGTTGCGCCAGCTCTATCTGATATGGATGATAAAATCACTAAAATGAAGGCATTCGATATTGAGAGAAGCAAATTACCTGACCAAATCAAGAAGAGAGATGAAGAATTCAAGGCTGAGCAAAGAGCTAAGGAAGTTGCTCTTCAAAAGAAGAGAGCTGATGAAGCTGCAGCAAGAAGAGAAATTCTTAAAGACGATAAGACCGCTCTTATCAATGCTTATGTTCTATTAAGTAACCAATTTGATGCTGAATTTGGTGCCAAGGACACAGAGGTAGATGAAAAAATTGCAGAATATGATGCTAACAAAGCTGCTATTGATGAAGAAAGAGCAGTAAAGAAGAAGGTTTTGGATGATACTAAAGCAGAGAAAGACGCAGACAGAGATGCCGAATTTGATCTTTTCAAACAAGAACATGAAGATGACATTGCACCACTGTTAGCAGAATTTGAAAAAGAAGATTCTAAGCTGAAGGAATTAGTTGAAATCAGAAAGGAAAAAGAAGCGTATGCTGAAGAGCATAGAAGTAGAGTTGACAAGGCTCAGGCTGAACTTGACACATTATTGGAAAAGCTAAAGGTTTTAGAAGAAAGATCTACTGGTTTAGACTCTGAAATCAACGAAGTTGACCACCAACTCTCTGAGGAAAACGCTACCTTGACTGTATCACAAGGAAGACTGAACGAGTTGGGTAAACAAAAGGAAGCCGAAATCCCTGAACTCGAAGAAAAGTTTGGCCTATTGAAGTCTGAAAGGGAAGGTTTACATTCCACAGTTGATAACAAGCGTGGTGAAATTGAAGAACTGGCTGGTGAAAACCACATTGAAAGCAAAGCTATCAATGAAATTTATCCAGAACATTTGCGTGAGAAGATTGAGGAACCAGAAAAGCTTGATGATGAGGATTTGAACGATAGCAAATTTGAATTGGACAACAAATCAATTGAAATTCCACCGGAAATTGAATCCGAACCGGAAGTTGAACCTGAATCCATTTGGCCAGCCGGCTACAATGCTGATGGTTCGAAGATTGAAGAGGAAAAAGCGGAAGAAGAAACCGGAAAGCCAGTGGCAACAAGCGGCACTAAACAAGTGGTCCACTCCATGATTCCAGAAGACCTTCCAGAACCAAAACCACTAACCAAGGCTCCCGCAGCTGCTGCAGAAAAGAAGAAGACAGCCGTTTCTCCTAACACTGCCAAGACTCCAGGCAAATCTGACAAGGGGAAGGGTATCTTTGGAATTTTTTCAAGAAAAAATAAAACCGCAAAGGTTACGGCGCCAGCTCCTGCTGCCGCAGCATCTAAACCAAAAGTTGACACGACGGAAACAGTGAAAAAGTTTAAGGGGCTACAAGGCGGATCGGAAGCTTCTGCTCAAGAAGTTGAGACTGCTGAGAAAAAGCCAAAGGCACCTGAAACCACCAAGGAAAAGGAAGTTGACAATGATGTCTTTAGTGGCTTTTCACAAGGGTCATAAGCCACTGAAGTAATTTTTCATTAGTTACTGGAAACTGATTTTGTTTGATTTTTTTTGCACGTTGTGCTACATTGTTCATTGTTAATACTACTACTGCCATTTTTTTCTCTTATTTTATTACTAATGCTACTAGGTTTCCTGTTGTTTTATTCTGTATGATTCACATTCCATTTACTATCATAATGTTTTGAGGCACTTCCTACCCAGCCTGTCCTATTTTTGTTTGTATTTTATTTCGTTATTTTGTTTAGCTGTTAATTTGAAGTGATTACACATTGTTTTCTACCTTGCTTATTAATTTACGTTCCGAGCGATCGGATATACATTTAAAATCCGCCTTTTTACAACCGAGCGCTCCCCAACCGGGTAGGAGTTAAACGCTTGTAAGAAAAAAAATTGACACGGAGCACAACGGTATTATTAATCATCACTAAATCCGACAGCATTTTTAATTAGTATAAAAGGAAGGTTGTTGGGACATCTACAGCAAATTACACCAGATTGAGTTATAGCAAACAAAACAGAAAAATGAAACTTATTAATATTATGTCTAAGGCATCCAGTTCATCCATTGCCAGTGAGGAATCGTCTCACTCTAAAGGAAGGTTTAGTTTGGGCAACTTGTTCAGAAGAAGAAGTTCTAATGTGTCTAGCAAGAGCTACAGCTCCAATGACGAGAACAGTTATAGGTCGTCTAATTCCGTGTTTGATTCCGAAACGATGTTTGAAGAACAGCAAACTCCGGAGCTAGAGGAGGAACAAGAGCCGGATGAATATGATCCCGGATTTGAAACCGATGACCTTACATCCATCGACTCTATGGAAATACAAAGTCTAATGTCAGAACCACAGTTCAAGCAATTCAATGGCTACAAGACAGTGGTTCATCCGGGAAGGAACATCACACGGGACTGGGAAATGAGGTACGATAATCTCATCGGTCAGTTTTACTACATCAACAAGGCTGACAGCTCGCTAACCATGAACTCCCCACAACCTATCACAAATCTTTGATTGCCAAAGAGAAAGAGTGCAAGCCCACATTTCATTTACTTTGTTTTAATAGCATGTTTATACCCTAATATTATTTTAATTAATCCCTTAATTTTATAACCATATCGTATCTAAAGTTCATCTTATACACTATAGAATAAAATACAGCTTTAAGACAGGCTAACTCTTACCAAAAGGGTTATGAAAATAATCAATTAATGCTAGTTGTCTAAAGTTCTTCACATGCTTTCCTCAACCATACAATAGACCTGGTATCTCCGTATTTTTCCAACCATGGCGTCAGCTGCGCAACAACTTTCTGGTGATAATAGTTGATCCATTCAACTTGCTCCCTGGTAAGATATTTCGCATCAATCAAAGATCTCTCAAATGGAACCAGACTCAGATAATCAAATGCTAAGTTTGCATCATCGGTCTCAATGACTTGGATATCACTTTCAATTCTGATACCGAACTCATTATCAAAATAAACACCAGGTTCATCGCTCAAAAAGTTACCCTTCTCCAAAGGCTTGTAGTTATAGCTTGTTTGGCTTGGACTCAACCCGCAAGGCCCAGCATGCACCCCAATATAATTGTCAATCCCATGTCCGGTTCCATGTCCATAATCCCATCCATACCGTTTTAACGGTTGTCTTGCTATAGAGTCAATCCAATAAGACGATGTGCCCTTTTTGAACTTCAACATTGCAACATTTAAATGTCCAGCGAGGACTAAAGAGTAGGCTTTGATCTGTTTTTCACTTGGCGTGCCCAAATGCAAAGTTCTAGTTATGTCAGTGGTACCCTCCAGATATTGTCCACCGGAGTCTAATAACAATATGTTATTGACATCTAAATTTGAGTGCTCATTTTCAGTTGGTTCATAATGAACAACAGCTGAGTTCGAACCAGAACCGGCTATTGTGGCAAAGGAAAGTCCCTTGAAATTGGGCATCACTGATCTGAAATGTAACAACTTGTCACAAACATCAAGTTCGGTCAGTTCACTTGACAAATTAGAATCCAACCATGAAAATGTTCTGACGAGCGCAACAGAGTCATAAAGTTGAGAGTATTTGTTATTAGTCTTTTCAGTTTCATTTTTAATACCTTTTAACTCTGTTACGATTGAACGAAATTTAGCGCTATATATATCAGTTGCTATATTGTGAAAGATTGAGTAACTGGAGTTCATATCAAGAATAATGTTAGAGCCTTTTTTACCATTGATTTTGGGTAAGTTATCCCAAATTTGATCGTAATTGTAAATGTTAATGTTATCAATTTCGTTGCTCAAATAGTTGACAATTTCTTCGCTTAACTTGCTTTTATCAACATATAGCGACACCAAATCGTGTTCGATTATAAGATAGCTCTTGAAAACCGGAGTAAATTTTATGTCTGAACCTCTTAAATTCAATGTCCAAGCAATTGAATCTAGCATATTAATAATGTAACAAAAGGAATTTTCTTTGAGCATTAGTTTTCTAATATCGTTGATCTTATCTTTAGAAGATCTACCAGAGTATTTCAGAGAATACAACTCCAATGATGATTTTTTTATAACTGGAATATCATTAAAAGATTTCATGAGTGCATCAATTAAATTACCATTCAAGTCTGTGATAAGATTCAAATTGAATTGATGACATTTTTTGAGGAGAAATTCGCCCAAAGTAGCAGTGATTAGTTTGGGGTCAACAGAAACATTAGGCCAGAAGTTGTCTAGTTCAAATCCCGTTTGGTTTAGACTCCATTCAACCCAATCGTCTTGCCCTTGTTTCAAGAGAGTCCAGTTGTCATCTAACTGCATGCGGGCTTGAATAAAATATCTAGAATCCGTAAAAAGCGCCGCCTCGGTTTGCGTGATAATGGCGACACCTGCAGAGCCCGTGAATCCTGAGATGTATTCCCTACGCTGATCCTCCACGGACGTGTATTCACTTTGATGTTCATCTTCGGAAGGTACAATATAACAAGTGATATGATTCTGTTTCATAATTTTTCTTAATTTAGTGATCCTTTCAGTTGAGTCGAACTTATTAAAATGAACCTTCTTTTCATTCAAGTTATTATAACTCGAAATCGATTCAATGTCTTCATTATCTGAATAGTACTTTTCCGATTCTGTCGTTGACAATTTTAAGGAAGGGTTCAAACCAATAAGTGATCTCAAAGTGGTGATGCAAGAAGTATAAAATTCTGGACTTTCTGGTGCTACGAGTCTATTAGATGGCGGCATCCCTTACTTAATATAGCAGTTCAAATAGCGTTAAAATTATACTTTGTTTGTTAGCTTTCCAAGAATCACTAGCAATGAATCACTAGTCTCCGAAGGGCGAGCCCAAAATTTATCAGTTTTTGCGAAAAAACTGGAGTCATCTTAGACCATCTTAAACTAAGATAAAGGAAAAACGTGAATTGTAAAATAGTAAAGAAAAGTTAAATCGGTTTATAAAAAGATGGAAATGTTTGGATTGAATATAGAATCAAATTCTTTATGGATGCCATGCGTAAAAATGAGATTTTAGATTTACACAGGTGAATTTACTCTAAATTCAAAAATACCAAAGAAATTGGAAATGATATTGAAGATGCACTGAGAAAGAAGGTAAATTTTAGGTTCAACAACAAAAGATGATGAGTATGGTAAATTGTACAGTACTTTATAATCATCATTATTGAACATTTTGATATTGTCACTTTGTGTTTCGTTTGATTTGTGAAATGCCACATTTACACTATCTTTTCACTAGAGGAGACAGTATTCGAGTTATTATGTTCCTCACCTTCATCATTCCGATCTTCATCATCACTTTGACCATTTGGAGCAAAACCATTAATATCAAGAAAACTTCTTCTAACCTCAACGTAATCATAAGCAAATTCACCAATTTCGTACTCATCCAAACCTCTATCTTCGGCATCTTCAGAACATCTGATTTGCATATGAGGTATCTTGTCTGTAATAAAACAAAGAATTGCAGTGACAACCATTGAGTAACCAATAACAGCAAAAATATATGCAATTTGAATGTAAAGTTGTTTCCAATTGTGATCGATCCAACCACCAGCATGATCAGTCACACCATCATAACCTATAACGTAACTGGCGGCAAATATACCATTAAAAAATAGGCCCATCACACCAGCGATACCGTGCTCTGCAAGGACATCAAGTGAATCATCAACTTGAAACCAAATTTTAATCTCAGTTGCAAAGTTACAAACAAGGCCTGAAACAATACCCAAAACTATTGAAGCCCACAACGGTATGATACCGGAGGAAGGGGTCGCAGCAACCAAACCTGAAATGATACCAGAACATAGACCGACCATGGACCAATGATTTGTACGTAGATAATCGAGGATAACCCAAGTTAAGCCACCAAAAACGGCACAAAGGTTTGAGTTCATGATTGCATAAACGGATCTCAAGGACGGAGTCAAAGTAGTCAAACCGTTGAAGCCCAACCACCCGAACCAGAGAAGCATGGTACCAATTGTGACAAGGGAGACATTATGCGGACGGAAATTGACCATCAAATGCTGTTTTCTAGGTCCGAGGAAGTACGAGATGACAAAACCAGAGAACCCCGAGAGGATCTCAACAGGACCACCGCCGGCGTAGTCAAGCACCCCCCATTTGTACGCCCAACCACTTGAGTTCCAGACCCAACACGTAACGGGACAATAAACCAAGGTCAGCCAGCAGAACGTGAAGGGTATAAACGGAAGGATGCGTCCTCTTTCGGCGATGGCACCAATCATAATGCACGCGGTGACGGCTTGGAACATACCCTGGAAGTTAGCAAACGCCATCTCAGGGTATCCGTCTGTGAGATCGCTGGCGCCCAGCGTGTCGTCAAGCTTCATGTAGCCGAAGTTCCTCAAGTTACCGATGAACTGGTTCGTTGCGGAGGAGGAGAAAGCGAGTGAGTACCCCCAGAAATACCACTGGAAGATGGATATCAGGAGGATCAAGAACACTGAAAAGATCATATGAAGAGCAGATTTTCTTCTGGCAAGACCCGAGTATAGGTATGCGAGCCCGAAGCACATGATCAGCACCAGACATGTACCCACGATGAGTGTGATGATAGTGGCAAAGTCGTATTGCGTTGCCCATACTTTAGACGTGGAGGTCATTGCAGTGAAGTGTGTATAGTGTAGGGAAAGTTCGATTCTTGTGACAGCACTTAAAAATTTTGTTTGACTTGTCTTACAGTTTCCAAAGCTATCTAGATTCTTCCAAACTCTCGAGTCCTCTCTGCACTGCTTCAAACGTCTCTCTAAACGCCTTTCTAAGATGCACTTAGCTATGAATAAAATTCTTCACTTTTTTCCTTCTTCCTAATGCATTAAAAATAGGGGGTTTACACAACGGTTTATACGATGCTCAGCTGATAACGAAAAAGAACGCACTGTCGGGCTGCGGCTCTGCGGCGATTAGGCCCACCTTCTGCGGCGGCGTCTCTCGGGGCCCAAGCGAGAGCCTGGGAGAGCCTGGGTTACGGTGTGTGCTGTGTGCAGCGTGTGGGTGTGCACCACCACGAGCAGTCGACAAGAAGCTGCGTGCCAAGGTTCAGGATGGCTGAGACAAAGACTGTAGTGTCAGATGCGAACCCGACAGAAGAATAGAACGCCGAAAAAAAAAAGGAAAGAGAGAAGATGGTCTCTTTTTTTTTTTCCGTAGCTGTGTTACAGCTTGGCCGCTCTCTGGCACACAGGACAAACATGGCTCCCATTGGCACCACAGGTCTCCCCGCATAGTACTGGTAGCGTGGTATGAGGCTTTTTGGAACGCTGCAGCGATGAGATGACGATGAGATGAGATGAGAGAAGATTACTGGATAGATAAGCGGTTATCGGGCCAATCAGGTGATGATCCGGTAGAAGCGAACAACGCAACGGTGACAGGCGCAACAAGAACGACAGATGAGCATGCGAGACCAGCGTGCTTAGCCTGGGGTAAGAGAAGGCGAGAGGGTAGCTCCAAGGGTAGGATCACTTGGCCAGAGCGCTGAGTGTGGGTATTTGCATTGGGTGTGTATGGTTGAGCATGGTTGGGCACGGCTCAGAGTGGCGAGCGAGGGTGACCACCTAGGGTTACCAAGTTGGCTAGACGCTGCAAGCTATAGCTAAAGTGCAGCGGGCTAGCGACGGAGGACGTGGCGGCTGAGACGGGGCTCGAAGCTGGGGGGAGCTAGCGTGGTCGCAGTTGAGGTATCTTGTGAGCTGGGAGGCCAGTCCACTTCCATGCTCAGCGAGTTCACACAAGATTTGAACAATACGAAACCGCCGCTGCGAGCTTCTTGTGGGATTCCACGGTCGGTGCGAAGCTGAGGCCAAGAAAAAGTTCGCAGAGCGTACGGGAAACGCAGTACGATAACCTCGTGGCAGCTTGAGCTGGCCCGCTTGCCGCGCGGGCCAGCTGCCACCTGTTATGCTCTCGTGAGAAGCATAGCAGGAATTTGAGTTGCGTGAAAAACCAAGGGCTGCGACATGGTAACGCTGTCACGAAATTAGGAGGCCGCAGTTCGAAATCCGTAACTCTGGCACGGCAGCCAGCTGTGCGATCGAAAGCTATGGAAGCCACTTGAGCTACATTTCAGGACACTGCGGCACGGTGTGGCCACTGCTGCGACCACCAAAAGCAGAGGTGGTTTGCTGAGCAGCGTGGACTTGTCTAGCAGAGCTGCTGAGCGGCGACGAACAAAATACCCACAATTGCTAGTGCTAGCCACAAGAGCAACGTGCAAAAACGCACACACTACTATTGCGCGACGCTGCGGAACGCACTACGTCCGTTCATTTGACTCAATGGCTCCGTTTGTTTGTGTTTTGCGCCATGGAGTTAGTGGATCTAAGAGCGCTCAGCGGCCACGACTCTGCGCCACAGCAACACGACGACCGTGGTTGCAGGGAGACAACCTGCCACCACCCAGTGCACAACACAGCAGCGTATGCCATTGCAGCACCACGCTGGCCCGCTGGTAGCCACAGTGTGCGTTGTGCAGACGAACCACTTCGTACCCCACCGTGTGTTTATTGGCTCAAATTTCACATGCTCAAAAAATTCGTTATTGACACAATTCGGGAATTGTTGGGGGGTGGTGGTGGCAAAAAATGGAGGGCAAATATTAATTACCCTTGTCGTTCCCTCTTCTTCTTCTCCATTAACTAACTCAATTAACCAACTCACTACAATGGCTGTCATCCCTTTCACCGATATTGCTAAGCAATCCAACGATATCACCTCCAGAGACTTCTTCCACACTGCACCAGTCTCTCTTGAAGCTAAGACCGTTGCTTCCAATGGTGTTGCCTTCACAGCCAAGGGTAAGACTGCTGCTAACAACGCCGTCTCCGCCTCCCTCGAATCCAAGTACGCTGACAAGTCAACTGGCTTGACTGTCACCCAAGGATGGGCTAACAACAACGCCCTTTCCACCAAGTTGGAATTGGCTGACGCTTTGGCTCCAGGTTTGAAGTCCGAATTGATCTCCACCATTGTTCCAGGTGCCTCCAAGTCAATCAAGTTCAACACCTTCTACGCCCAAGACGCTTTCCACGCCAGAGCCTTTGTTGACCTTTTGAAGGGCCCAACCTTCAACGGTGATTTCACCATCGGTCAAGACGGTTTCACCACCGGTGCCTCCGTTGCCTACGATATCAAGTCCGCTACCTTGACCGGTTACTCCGCTGGTATCGGTTACAAGACCTTAGACTACTCCTTGTCTCTTGTTGCTGCCAACAACTTGTCTGTCTTCTCTGCTGGTTACTACCACAGAGTTTCTCCAATCTTAGAAGTTGGTGCCAAGGGTACTTTCGACTCAAAGTCAACCTCCTCCGGTAACCCTGTTGCCATTGAATTCGCTTCTAAGTACGCTTTGGATCCTTCTGCTTTCATCAAGGCCAAGATCGCCGACTCTGGTGTCTTAACTTTAGCTTACCAACAAGTTTTGAGACCTGGTGTTAAGTTAGGTCTTGGTGGTGCTTTCGACACTTTGAAGTTGAATGAATCTGCTCACAAGTTGGGTCTCTCCTTATCTTTCACTGCTTAATGATTATGATTTTTTTCCCTGAATCCCCATACATTTTCATTTTTTATGAACAATTTTAACAAAAAAAATTAATTATACTATATACTTTTTTTATGATGATGACAGAAGAAATTGAATGATAAATTCAAAGGAGTGTTTAACTAAAAAACAAGATTTCAATCCAATTAAACAAAATGATGATGAAGAGAAACATTAAATTATTGTGACACCAGAAAAAGAAAAAAAACGTTAATTTGTTATATTACTACTATTATTCTCTCTCAAAAAAGTTGTGTTTCCCCCTTCATCATCGTTCAGTCGGTTTTCTTGTTTACCTTTAGTTATCATCTCCTGTTGTATTTTACATTTTCTTTCTTTTAATTATAAAAATAAAAAATATTCTTAAAACCACCTATTTATTTATTTATTAACAAAGCTATTAATTACTTTTATTTGTAATCTGCGGAAGTTGTCCATTATTAACATTCAACACCGGGTTGAACAGCTCGATGAACTCCAAGTCGTATTCTCCCTTTTCCTTTGTGTACTTATAATATTCGTCGTAACATCCCGCTAGCGACCAGTTCTGAAGCGATTTTCGTATCAATCCCACTACGACTCCTACTCTGTGCTTACCCTTGTTGGAGTGTATGAGAATTGGGTAGTTTTCCTCACTTAAAAGTATGTTCAAAATCAAATTCATGCTTTCGTCAATCTGCACGTTATCGATATCTTTAAAATCATTATTTAGCGGCACAAAGACAATATTCAAATGGGGTTTAGATTTGATCCAGTCATAGTACTCATAGTTGTCAATTTTGTCACCTATATAGATGATTGTCTTTAGCTTAAGCGTTTCTAGAAAGGCGTAGTTCATTGGAATGGGATGCCCTGATCTATAAAGCTGATCAGCTACGGTACCGAAGTTCAAAGGCGGATACAGCTTGATACTTGGATTTTTCCTCCAAATATTGCATCCACTGTTTTCCGTTTGTGTGTCGTCCATTAATGTAACTCTTTTGCGTGATAACTCGGGTTTATTTATTTGAATTCTATTGGCAAAATGTGGTTTATAAATGGAAAGTTGATTTTGAACATTTTTTTCTCTCTATTTTTTCTTCCATTTCACAACAACACCCTTCTTTTGGTAGTTCTGTTTGTGCTTGTTTCCATTTTACTCATATAGAAACACAAGGGTTCTCAGTGAAAGCTAAGAATAAAAGAGCACACGAAGGTAGAAAGACGGAAAAACGGGGAGAATTCAAGTTCATTATATTTATTCAAGAACATTAGCTTGTGAAATATGTTAACCCAGATACTATTGTGGTGTTCGCTTGCCAGTGCATTCAAGCTGCCATGGGAGACCAATCATTTCTATCAAACAAACCAGAAAATCGATCTCCTGGTCAACACCGTTTCGTCCCCATTGGTTGAAGAGCCTTTGTTTTACTACAATCTACCGTTCATCTGTCCGCCAACTAAGAATGCCAAGCCAGTTCACTTGTCAATTGGAGAGATTTTGAACGGTGACAGATTTTGGCAAAGTGACTACAAGTTAAATTTTGAAGTTGATAAACCATGTATGAGAATTTGTGATAGAAAAATCAGCCAAAAAAAGACTATTCAAGCAGCAATTGATTTAATAAAAAAGGATTACATGATTGAATGGGTTATCGATGGCATTCCAGGTGCCACAACATTGATTCAAGATGACGAAGAAGGTAAACCAAAGAAATTTTATGTTAAAGGTTTTCCACTTGGGTTTGTTGAGAATGATGTCGCATACATATACAACCACGTTATGATGGTTATCAGATGGCACAAAGAATTTGATGATCCAAACAGGAAGACTATTGTTGGATTTGAAATTTATCCAAAATCAGTCTCCGATTTCCATTGTCCTGGTGCCAGTAAAAATTATCAAAACTTTCCATTAGATATTACACAGGATGAAACCCTTATTCCTTTCACGTATTCAGTTTATTGGAGAGAGGAAACTCAAGTTAACTTCAAGAGTAGATGGAAGCTTTACATTGATCCAACTGTTCAAACAACTGATGGTAAAATTCACTGGATTGCAATCATAAATTCGTTGGTTATAATATCATTACTAACAATCATTTTAGCAATTGTTATTATTAGAACAATATATTCAAAATCAGCCAACATTGAATCCGAAAAGGATGGTTGGAGATCACTTTCAAACGAGATTTTTGTTCAACCAGTTTATCTAAACTTGCTCTGCATTTTGTCAGGTTCTGGTGTTCAATTGATTTTTACAATTGTTGGACTCGCTATTTTATTATTGTTTGGTTTCAATAATAGAGATACGGCAACATCAACATTGATTATAACTTTATTTATTATTGGTGGATTTTTTTCAGGCTTTTCTTCAATTCAACAGTTCAAGATTTTTTCATCTGATCCATTAACAAACAAAAAAGCTATTTTAATTTCAACATTTTCGGCAACTTCGTTAATGACATTAGCTTTGATTGCAACTATTATACCAAATTTCATTGTTTATTCAAAAGATTCACCAAGATTCATTAATTTTAGCACACTGATCCTAATGTTTGGGTCTTATATTTTGTTCCAAATTCCCATCTCGATTTTTGGTGGGTTGATCTCTAAAAAAATCGATTATCTTGGGTTAATCTTAAGGTCAAGATATCCGCAAACTGTTAAATCAGTACCACAGTCTTCAAACTTGAAACCATTAAAGAAACAACCATTATACAATAGATGGCCCTTCAACTATATCATTTTTGGTGCATTCCCATTTGGTATTGTCTTTGTTGAACTACTCTTTGTTTATAAAACTGTTTGGATTAATCATGGCTCCTCCAATTTTCTTTATGGGTTTATTCTCTTCAGTGCAATTTTATTGTTGATCGTGACAGTTGAAAATGGTATCATTTCAACATTTTTGAGATTAAATCATAACGACTACTTCCACTGGCAATGGAAAACAATGCTTATCACTGGTGGTTCGATGTTATTATATTTACAATGCTATTCATTCTATTATCTAGCTTTCAAAATGAAAATGATTGATTTAGGTTCTCCGTTGTTGTACATCGTTTATGCAACAACTCTTAATGTTGCCATTGCCGTTGCCTGTGGTTCCATAGGTCTTTGGAGTGGTACCGTGTTTGCTTACAAGTTGTATTGTCAACATAAAAAGGATTAGTTTTTTTTTTAATTTTTATGTTAAGACTTATATATTCACATTTACATATATATAAACCTCTCTTCTACTATTAGTTTAATTTTTCCTTTTGGAAACTAAATGATGGAAATGTAATTCATCCTTTTGACTGGCCATGCTGTTGATGTTGTTGCTACTGTTGCTGTTGCTGTTATTAATAAATGGTGTAATGAATTCCTCTTTTGGCACATAGACTATAGTTTGGAACTTTAAACTATCGAATTTTTCTCTCATTTTGTCCAGCATGTGACTATTAAGCCTCTGTCTTCTATGCTGCTGGTAGTTGTTGAAGCCCCCTCCTTCTTTCATCAATATATCTGTAAAACTTTCAGGATCTTGAAAAGAATATTCACTCACCTAAAAAGGAACTGGGAAAAAATGGCGTTGACTTTTTTAGCCCTGTATAGAGATAAAGTTCTTATCGATATCTTTCAAATAAAAAGGTTTATCTTTGACCCCACCACCAGTTTCATTCGTTTTATTTATTTACATGTGCATCAGACCAACCCACGTTTACTATCCGATGAAATTCGAAGAGGTAGTATTCGATCCAGCCTTGGATCTTGACAATTTAGACCAATATCAGCCAAAACAGTACAGCGTTGAAAAGAGGTATGAGAAGATCGTTCAAAAAGATGAGGCGTATAGCAATGGCGAAAAGAATGATGATGAGCTACCAAAGTTTATGGACGAAAAGGAAATCTTACAACACAGAGGAAAAACCCTTCGTTATCTCCAGCTAGCAAATTTAGTGGTGGGTACGCTGGCGTTAATTGCATTAACAGTTTATAAAATGATGTAGAAATAGATAAATATAAAAAACGGTAATATTATTTTAAATAATTAATGTGGAAGTTGACGTGGTCCTCGACAAAGGATGAAATGAAATAGTAGCTATGGTCGTAACCGTCAACTTCGAACAAACGAATTTTGTTTTCTAGCTGGGTGCCTTTTGAAGCTTCCACCAAGTTTTCTGGCTTTAATTGATTATCTTTGAATGAGTCTTTGGAACCAACGTGGATAAGTATTGGATTCGAAGCTTTTGAGCTCTTTATCAAATGACATGGATCATACTGTTCCCATTTAGATTTGTCCTCACCGAGGTAGTTGCTGAAACACTTCAAGCCCCAAGGCACTACGCTCGGATTACATATTGGTGCAAATGCCGAACAAGACTTGAACTTGTCTGGGTTTCTCAAATACATCATGATAGCACCATAACCGCCCATTGAGTGGCCCATAACACTCATGTTGTCCAAATCGAGCCCGGAGTACTCTAAGCTAACACATTCAAATAGCTCTGTCATAATATAGGAGTACATGTTGTAGTTTTCGTCCCATGGAGCGTTAGTTGAGTCCACGTAGAACCCAGCACCAGTTCCGAAGTCCCAAGATTCATCTTCACCCTCAATTCCAGCACCTCTTGGCGACGTGTCAGGGAACACAAGTGCCAATCCATGCTTGTTAGCCCAGTACTGCAGTCCAGACTTTTCGCTGGCATTGTTTGGGGTACATGTTAAACCTGAAAGGTACAAAACTACCGGCAATTTTGAATCTGGTGAATATTGGCTTGGTAAGTAGACATTAACATCCATGGATGTCTTAGTAAACTTCGAGTCATGACTCAACTTCAACAATTGACCCTCCTGGCATCTTATAGTATCCTTAACTATGAATTCACTCATATTAAATAGTGTATACGACAGAGATGATAAAGGCACGAACTGATGAAAAAATATGAAAGTTTGAAAATCATGTGTTTTCTAGTGATTAATTATACCAACTTAGGAGTGTCGTTAATCAAGCAAGGAGGTTATCATGTCATATTTAAGATTGAATACATTTCGTTGGGCAAATAAGAGAACTATAACCTCTTTTTTGCTAGGTACTAGTGCAGTATTTGGTGCATATAGCCTTTTTAATACTAATGGCCTTATTAGATCAGAAGAGAGAAGTAACATCAATGTGAATAATTCTGTTAATCCATTGCCAAGGCAGTTGAGTCTGAGCAATGGTGCCAAATTTGATTTGTTAGGATACGGAGAGAGGCGAGTTTCGTTTTTAAGATTGAAAGTCTATCTCTTAGGGGTTTACATTGCAGAGGAAGACGAAGGATTAATCAAGACAGTTTTGAATTCCAAGTTTATGGAAACATTCTATGAGAGTAGTGGTGATGGGGATCACAAGAAGAATCTTGAAAAAGGATTAAACGATCCTAAGGTGAGTAATTTGCTAATTAGAAATGCACTTTTAAGTGGTGTCAAGTTCACTGCTAGAATCTGTGCATTAAGGAACACTGATTTAGGGCACCTTAGAGACGGTTTTATTAGAACAATCAAAAACAGTACACATTTCAAGGAGCTAAATAAATCTGACGACGAAACTATCCCAAAGAGATTGGACGATGGTTTAAAAGAACTGAGAGAGATCTTTGGGTCATTCCAAATCAAAGCCAAACAGAACTCCAATCTTTGTATGGAAATGAACAAGGAAGGAGGTATAAAGGTTTCTCTTGAGGTATATGATGGTGCTAAGCATTTGGATCCTAGAGTTTTAGGAACTATAAAGGAGCCAATGATTGCACAGCTCTTGTTTGAAAGCTACCTTGGAGCCGAAAAACCTTTGATCCAGCAAGTCCATGAAACCGCCATGGTTCAACTGCTGTCACTGTTCTGACACCGGACCTTGAAAGTCAATCTTTACGAGGATGAAAAAAACTTTTCACTATGATATACAATGCAATTCTTTATATAGTTATTTTGTAAAACGATTATACAATCGAGTAACAGTTTAGCAATGTCATTAACTCACGAATTAATCAAAGATGGGTGGTTCAGAGAGGAGTCAGACGATTTCCCTGGACAATCATTTGGATTGAAAGTTAAAAAAATTTTATATACAGGCAGAAGCAAGTTTCAAGATGTGTTGATATTTGAAAGTGAAACTTTTGGAAATGTGCTTGTCTTAGATGGTATTATTCAGGTAACAGAAAGGGATGAGTTTGCGTATCAGGAGATGATCACGCACTTGCCAATGTATTCACATCCAAACCCCAAAAAGGTGCTGATTATTGGAGGTGGAGACGGAGGTGTTTTACGAGAGGTTGTCAAACACGAGCAAGTGGAAACGGTCACACAGGTGGAGATTGATGAGACCGTTATTGAGTTGAGTAAAGCCTATTTGCCAAACATGTCAAAATCATACGCCAACGAGAAAGTTAACGTTGTTATCACCGATGGCTTCAAGTATTTAAAGGAATGTAACGAGAAGTTTGATGTGATCATAACAGACTCATCGGATCCGGAGGGACCAGCCATTGAGTTCTTCAAAGAGAACTACTTCAAGCTGCTGGACAATGCGTTAAACGACCAAGGTATAATAATCTCTATGGCCAGCGAGAACATCTGGCTCAACATCAATAAATTGAGGGAGCTGAGGTTGACATGTCTGAAGGTGTTCCCCAACGTTGAATGCAGTTTGTGTATGATTCCAAGTTATACGTCAGGACAGATTGCGCTGATGGTTTGCGGAAAAAGCAAGGACATCGAACTAACCAAGGCCAACAGGACGGTTGATTTGAAGCTGAAGTACTACAATAGCGACATCCACAGATCGAGTTTTGTGCTGCCAACATGGGCAGACGAGATCATCAATGGTAGTTGAGCCGCGTTTGCAGATGACTAATGGATTTGTTAGATTTTGTGTATATAGTAAACATGGATATCGATGGCTTTGTATGGTGTTCAGAGTCGCTAAGCACCTTTTCCAAACGGTGCCACTACCGATGTCTTTGCCACACTAGCTAACGCAACTAGCTAAAGAAGGCGTCTCTGAGCGCAATCCACTTTGCTCTGCGCCGTCACGAGCATAAGTTGATCAGGCGTACGATGTTGATATTGCCGATCTTGTAATCTATCGAAAACGGTATTCCATTAGAGCCAATCCAGCGAGTGCATATCTCTGTACGAGATGCGCAGCTTGTTGGATGGAGGGCGTTTTGGGTCCCAGCAGCTAGCCAAAGATGTCGTCTATAGCAGATTTTGCGTTCTTCTTCTTCTTCTTCTTGGACTTCACCTGTTTGGACTTGGGCGTTGGCCTGAACGCGCTGCTGGTGGCGGGCGTCGTTGCTGGCACATCGGGCATCGTGCTACTCGGTATTCCCGCACTGGCCCCAGACGGAGGCGCTACCGCCGCCACCTCTGCGTCGACGACGACTTCTCCTAGCTCCGTTTCAGTCTCCACCATCGTCTCCAGGATCGCTCTGATCCTCGCAAGGAGACCCACCAGCGTAAACCCTAAGGCCACGAACTGGCCAAGCTGTATGATGTTCATGAACGACCGGTATGCCGCTGGTACCACCTTCGTCACCATGTAGCGGGCCCGCTTTGCGACCCGGTGCTTCAGCACACCCACACTGGGCGTGCTGCTGCCCACCACCTTGAACAACCTGCCCTGTTTGTCCCACTTCACCGCACTCAACGTTGCTGCCGGGCTTGATTGCACCTCCTCCACGTCCACGCTGTCCAGCAAGATCCGCCTCACGTGCCGGTGCACCAAGTCCACGTACTTCCACCACTCCTGTCCTCGGAACTGGTTCACATTACGGTGGTACAGGAGGTGTATAAGCCCATACTCGTTTTCCAACGCTCTGAGATCTGTCATTGGTGCTACAATCCTGAATTCCACACCTTTGTGCCGTCTATTTACCTTTTGCTATAAATAATGCCTACGCTTTTACCTCGCTCCCTAACTGCCTACCGCTACCCAAACTGGCTTTTGTTTACGTGCTGCTGTGTTTAAGTGACGTACATTCTCTTACAATAGGCACCCCAGTACGAAAAATTTTTCACAAGGGCATAAAGGCACCACTAGTGAAGGATTCTATGCCAAGAGACCATGTACAAAGACGTGTGGGTCGCCAGTGCGTGCGTGTGTGTGGTGAGTGGCCGCCTTGGGGTGTGTCTGCTCTGCGGGCATTGGACGGTAGCGTTACCGCTTTGCCTGGCTTAATATAGAAAATCTCTCATGGCTCAATTACTAAAAATGGTGTGTTGAACCACCCTCATTTACAAAAACGTATAGATATAAATAATAACAATGAAACAATAATACCGGCAGTCCCAAATGTTAGCGGAAAAGGTATAAAAGGCAGACTAAGGTACCTTTTATCCTCCCTTCATTATCTCCCTCTTCTCTAACAAACCCACAATGCAAATCATCACTCTCGTTTCCCTTTTCATTGCATCCGTTCTTGCTGACGACGCTGTCGTCACCCAAATCGGTGACGGTCAAATCCAAGGTCCAACTGCTACCACTGCTACCACCACCACTGCTACCACCCCAGCACCAAGCCATGAGCCAACCACCACCACTGAAACTCCAGCTACCTCCACCTCTTCTATCTCTTCCGAATTCGAAAACGGTGCTGGTAGAGAAGTTGCTGGTATGGGTGCTGCTGCCGTCGCCGCTGCTGTCGCTCTTTTGATGTAAGTTTGTGTATCTGTTTAACATTTAATTTACAGTTTGATACCTCTTTGACTTTCCCTGCAAG
Source organism: Saturnispora gosingensis (assembly GCA_030570395.1). Classification (NCBI taxonomy): domain Eukaryota; kingdom Fungi; phylum Ascomycota; class Pichiomycetes; order Pichiales; family Pichiaceae; genus Saturnispora; species Saturnispora gosingensis. Next base: position 481,368 of record JAJLVU010000003.1, read on the forward strand.
GTCGTAACGTAATTTGTGAGGTGTGTTTCACACCAGCTGGCGTTGATGTTTCATCTTCACCACACTGTGCTAGTTGGCGTGCTGCCCAATCACGTGCTGTGCATTATACTATTATGCCAAGATCGAAGGTGCGTTTCATGTAGCTTCGCAGGCTACCACAACCTTCACAACCCAGCTGCCTATTGCCTTACAGTGTTGAGCTGGTTTACGCTACGAAAGGGGCTACACAAGTACTGCACACTGCTACAAGCGTTCTTCTAAATCACACCATACGTCAATCTCACTTAATCAACTTCTCCTCACACAGCACCATGCTTCTCCTATTGAACCAGCACCAGGTAGGTCTACACTAAGCTTTGTTGCAAAACGACTACTCCTTGACTCTTTGCGCATAATTCCGTAGCCCGAGCTTGAACTCTTGCCATGTCAGCATTTCGTCCCTCAAATAGTGGAACAAAACCCCTAGCTCCTCCTGGACGTCAATATTACGATACTCATCGTCGTACAGCATGCACTGCTTGAACTCAATATCCTCTTCCTCTACTAGTTTCCTGATATGCTGCGTTTTGCTATTAACGCCCCATTCGCTTTTGTCGATAAACTGCTCCAGCTCAAACAGCCTTAGCAACTTCTTTGCGTACGATGGATTAGCAGTCCGGCTAGCTGTATAAATCTGGACGTCGTTGTCCTTTAAAAACTGCATTATTGGTCTCACATCTTCAAACAGCTCAACCTCATAGTTGAATTTGTCAACCAATTTGTTTTCACTAACTCTGGCGAACGGAGCTCTAATGTGAGTGTCACACCAGCAGTTCCACAGTGTAAAATCCAAATCGAATATAACCGCCCGTGGTAATGCTTCATTCATCTTTCAAAATTTTCACCTAATGAAGGTGACAATGACTTTCTCACTTGGTAAATCACCTTTACCTTAACACAAATATATTGGAGTAGGAGAGCTAAAATGGACTCAAATTACTCCTCGAGCATCCAGCACTCGCTTTTGATATCACGAGAAGCTGTATCGTCTTTAAAAAAGGCAGACGATAAGGCTGATAGGATACATAGGTTGAATAAACTGAAAAAGCTGCTAATTCTAAACTCAACAAGTTTAATCAAGTCTAAAATCAAGTTTAAAAATGAGCTGAACTCGAAGTCGAACGAACTTAATGATAAGGTGCAGAAGCTCAATTCATTCATATCGAATCCATTACTAAAGAAATTCAAAGTTCAGCTGATTGAAAATAATTTACTAAAGTCCAAAATCAACAATATCACCTCCAACTTGCCTTCAATCAACCTCGACTTGATTGGTGACTTGAATCAAAACAACGATGCCCTCATAACGAGGTTGAAAACAGAATCAAACCTATCATTAATCGATGACTTGAAAAACCAACTTTCACTCTACGATATAGAGAAATTTAAGCTAATCAAACTTAATGACGTTTATTACCAAAACGAAAAGCTCTCTTTGTTAAATTTAGACAGAAAATGGAACAGTGAATTGGGGAACATTAGAAACTTTTTGAACAATCAGCTGACTAAGTTCAACTTTGATCTAAAAACCAAAATCGATCAACAGTTGAAGGAAATCGAGATTCAAAGGAAAGATTATAGCTCAACAAATCTAGATTTTATTGACAATATTGTGCCTGAAATTGATGAAGTGACTAACGAAGAGGTTGAGGAAGATAATTTGCTGTTGAACAATTCATCTGCTGATAATTCGTCATCGTCCGAGATCGAAGAAGAAGAGGAGGAAGAAGAATCTGAAAAAGAAAGAGGAGAAGAAGAAGAGGAAAAGGTTATTGAAGAGGAGCCTGCTTTGGATGACGCAGCTGTGATAGACGAAGAAGAAGAAGACATTGAGATATAATCTAATCATTGAAGGGTTACCCGGCTTAAATCTCAGCTCGCACTCTTTTCTACCAGAATTATAAGGGAAATCCTCACTTGATTTATTTATCATACAATACAGGCTATTATATATATATATATATAAAGAGGTATATAAAAGCAATTAGCGTTTATCAGACAGCACTAGTTCATTCAACCAAACGTCATACATGTCTTATTTATTGATTTCTTTACCACAATCGGTCGGACAAAGCACGCAAATCTCGAATTGGGTGGATAAAAACGCCAACAATGGTCATGTTGAAACATACAAGCAGGGATTCCCTGACTTCAAAGTTGGTACACTAGATTCATTGGTTTTGCAAATTGAGGAGCTAACAAAATTTGATCACCAGCTTTTTACATCAGTTTCCAAAGTTTTAGACATCCAAGGCCAGCTAGACTTGCCAAGTATCAATTTAGAGAACCAGCTACTTAATTTCAAATGGAACCAAAACAGATTCAAGATTGATAAGCCAATTGGTGAATTGATCAACTTGATCTCCAATGAAGCGCTTCAACTAGACTCAGATCTCAGAAGCCAGTTCCAAACTTACAACAGTGCCAAATCGAACCTTTTGTCAGTGCAGAGGAAACAGATCGGCGACTTATCAGTAAAGTCATTACACGATGTCGTTTCCAAGTCTGATTTTGTCATTGGCTCAGACCATTTGAAAACAGTGTTGTTAGCGGTTCCTATCGCCCAAAGATCTCAATTTGAAAACTCGTACGAAACACTTACCGACTTTGTTGTCCCACGTTCCGCAAACCAAATCGCCATGGATTCAGAGTTTATACTTTACGGTGTCACTTTATTTAAGAAATTCGAATCCCAGTTCATTGCCAAAGCAAGAGAAATGAAATGGATTCCTCGTGAGTTTGATTACTCTGATGAAATTATCGAAAATCTACGTTCCGAATTTGATCTAGTCAAAAAGGAGGAATTGACATTGAGAAATGATTTAATTAGATTTGTCAACGTTGCTTATAATGATATATCAATGTGCTGGATTCATATTAAATTTCTAAGAGCATTTGTTGAATCAGTTTTAAGATATGGTTTACCTCCAATCTTCAATTGCTTTATTTTGAAAGTGCCAAATGATTCTAACGACAAAGGTATTGATAAAGTTAAAAGTGATTTAATCACCAAATTTGGTTATTTAAGTGGTCAATCATCAAATGATAATAACGATTCTTCACTACACGATTATGCTAACTTGGTCGATGCCGATTACGAGCCTTTTGTTCTTTACAAGTTACAATTACAATAGGTCCTTTTTTTTCCTTGGGTCACTCAAAACTAATTTCACTGAATAAAAATTGGAAATATATGTACTTACCTAATCTTATTTATTTTAATATCTGACCTAATAATACTAATAATAATAAACTTGCCTTTATAATTATAACGATGTTGAAAAAAAAATACATTTATGTATATATAAAATACCCAGCCTAAAATTGATGTTCCCATTCATATCTATCATTAATTTAATTGTTTTCAGCAATACTACATCACGAACACTTCAAGCACAAAATCAATCTAGTAACAGCTTAATACTTTGCCAAGCATAAACTAAAATCAATAACCCAAATTTAACCAACACTTATCCTTCGATCGTTTACTTTACCACTTTCTCTTCTGTTTAGCATAATCTCGATTGCTCTTTCAATACCATATCGTTTGATTAATTTTGCGTAGAATAATCCACACGCATTGCAAAGTGTTCGATCCCCATCGGGCCCTCTTCTCCATTCTGGCGTGCCTTTGCTATGACAGTGATAACATTCTTGGTTTTCATTGTTCAAGCTCTTTGTCCTTTTCATCTTTTTTAATTTGGTTTCACTATCGATCACATAGTTTGAACTGTTCTTATCATGTCTCAACTCTCCTTCCAAATCTTCAAAGTCATAATGGAATTGCTTAATATCAATTTCTTTGCTCGTCCTTGGTCTATCTATTCCATCAATTCCATCAGCATTATCACTATTACTAATATCATCATGACTGTTTGCACTATTTGGTGACAAAACATAAACAGCCGTTAACAAGGTATTCATATTGTCGTTATAACCACTTCTTGGCTCATAATTCACCTGGCCATTACCACTGTTCATATGCATCATACATAACGTCCTAATTGCCTGTTCTTCCATGTTTACTATGTTGCACTTATTTTTTGAAAGAATTCACACATATATCTATCTATATATATAAATTGTAAGGTAGCGTCTGCAGAAAACAGTCGAGCTCTCTATATTTATCTTTTGTTACTATATCAAAGATTATGTAAATCTCTTTTGTTATCAAGTCTAAATCTCAAAAAATTTAAGGGGGAGGTGTTTCATTTTATATAATTTTCTATCATCATTGATTTTTCAAGATCTGTAAAAATCAACTCCGAGACACCGAGTTGTTCAATCTTGAATCCAAAACGGCAATTTCATCTCTGATAGAGGCCTCTTCAACAGTCTTAACAAGTTCTTTTGTACTTCTAGCCACATCAAACGCAATTCCTGCAGATCTTTGCTTGAAATTTTTGCCTGCGTACTCCTCATCCTTGCTGAGATCTTCCCCATATAAGCCTTCCATTCTTTTAACACAATCTTCGAGGACTTCCACAACGTACCTGGCATGTCCCATGGATTCAGCGTATCGGCTTTGATTCATTAATGTGCTAGTACCCTCAGCCATTGCTTTGACGACCTCGTTAATACAGTTGGCGCCTTCTCTAAGTAGACCCTTTGTCGCTTTTGGATTCTTGATCGAGCCAAGCATTGTTTGAATGGCATTAATAACTTCCACTGTTTGATGCTCAAGGTAAAGTAATAACTCATGCAATGTATTATCAGGGTTCAATGTGTTAAAGTTCTCAATGTCAAACATCTCTTCTTCTTCATCATCTTCCTCATCTTCCTCCTCCTCTTGATATTTATTATAGTCTCTGTTGCCATTTAATTTTGCATAAGTCATGTTATCTTTCAGACTATCACGACGGGAAAGTCTATTTGAAACTCTTTTTTTTAACTTTTCATCAATATTGAGGGCACTGCTCTCTTCTTCGATAATTGGATTATCAGATTCAAGTGGTGTAGTTAAATCATTTAAACCTTTAGATTTTTTCAGCGGCGATCCTAAAGTATTAATGATAGCACCATTGACTTCATTCTTTTCAATAAATGGGTTTGACTCTTCATTGTCGAGTGTTGGTGAGCTAACCTTAATATCAGCGTTAAAATCTGGCTCTTCAATTACTAGTTCAGATTTAGAGCTATTTGGGACTTTCCAACTCTTAGATAAATTTGATTTGCTATCCTCATAATCATCATTAGTTTGTTCATGGTCATTTTCTTTATTAGAATCTTCAAATTTACCATTGGTTGGTTTCATGGTGGAAATAAAATTTTCCTCTTTAGATGAGGCAGGTAAATCGTTATTAGAAGACTGTCTCACATTATTTATCATTTGATGTTCCTTGATAGGCGAAAAAAATTCATCGTCCGACTCAACTGTATCTTTACTCATCTTACTTTTGAACTCATCAACTTTACCTTTAAATTCTTTCATGGAGTCTTTAGACAGATCTGAGAATATCGTATTTCCATTTTGTAAACTCTCATCAGTTTGATAATTATTATGATACTCATTATTCTCATTAATGGGGTTTTCAGCTTTCATTTCTTCAGTTACTCCATAATTGTTTTTAATAAATGGATTTTTAGAATCCGTTAACTCAACTTTTGCTTGATCAGAGACAAAACCGTTCTTCTCTTCCATATCAATTTCGTTAGTTTTGTTCTTAGGTTGATGTTGAAATGATGTTGGCATTGGAATGTCAATTTGTGATCCGAGCTCCTCGTAAATTTGCGAGTTGGTCTGTTCTTTATTTAAATCTGACGTGTCCTCATAATTTTCCTTCTGTTTAGATACAATTTCGTTTTTCTCAATCGTTTTTCCTTCATCAGGATTTACTCTTGGTCCGGTCACTCTTTTGATTGGTGATGCTAATTTATCGTAAACAACATCTTTGGATGGTGGGCCATTTGCAAAAGAATCTTTGATAGTGTTTACGTTTTTGTTTAACGATTGATATAAATTTGCATCAGCGGGAGGTTCAGTTTCTTTGTTTGCGGTCATAGTATCAAGTTCAGGTAAGTCGTCAAATGAGATTGTTGCATTAGTCAAAGCAACATTATCAGTTTCAGGGCTGTTTAACTTATTTTTATTTAGTAACTTTTTCAAATTTGGGATTTGGACCCTTAATGGTTCATCAGTAGCGTTTTTTTCTTCAATATTAGTTTTCACTTGATTATTAATTTCATTGAATCTGTTACTTTCATGTGCTTGTTCATTTCTAGTAACAATTTGAGACTCTTCATCGCTAGAAATTGATGGCTGAAATATATTCTTTGAAGTTGGTAAACCAGCTTTCTTTTTTGGAAGAACATCAACATCTTCAAATGTATCATCAAATTTATCAAAAGATTCATTAGAATCAAGGTTATCAGTAATTTCGTCATTTAAGGAGGTGCTCATTTGTGTCAATGATGGTAAATCTTCATTTCTATTTAACTCATCGGAATTTTTCTCGCCACTAAACTTATCCAATGAATTGCCAGCATGATAACCTATTTTAGTAGAGCTAGCAGGGCTTCTCTTGCTACTTGGATCATTGAATTTCAATTCTTCTCCATCATTTTGGTTAAATTTCTTCATTTTGTCTAAAACATTATTTTTAGAAAAGTGAACTGGATGAGGTGGTGTAAAATCAATTGTGGATTTTCCTTTTAAAGGAGAAGTATCCTTACTAGGAAACACAATTGGGAGTTGCAAAGGAATTGGAGAGCTCATTCCTGACTTGTTTAAAGATGGTGATGAATTCATCATTGGAATTGTCAACGTAGATTCGTTTGCTGACCTATTTAAATTTACATCTGACATCAACTCGTTATTTGATTTAGATTCATGGGCTTGAGTTAATCTTTGTGTAATTCTCAACGGGCGTACACCACTTGATGTAATATTATTAGTATGACGTTCATCAATAGGTGATGTTAATGAAGTCTGTGAATCATTTTGAGTTAATGCCTTATCATTAATGCTGACTCCCATTTTCAAAGCCATCGGAGTTTCTGAAATATTCACACTTTTATTATATGATTCATGAACCGGAGACTCTGCTAGGTTATTTTGAATATTTCCAGTTTGACTATCAATTTTTAAAAACTGAATCTTATCGGTTGATAATTGCGAACTTGGAATGCCTTTGCCATTGATTTTAACGATCGCTATTAAGTCACAAATTGTCAAATAAATATCGGCCAAAGAAGCATGCAGAACAATTTTAGGTAAAATTGGATGATAAAGTGCATAATATCTAGCTGTTGACAAAGCGTTAGAGATTGCACATGCTAGGATACGCTTTGTATCACTTAATTTTAATGATTGTGAGTCGATTTCAGTAATAGCTTGCTTTGATAATTCATTGGCTAATTTTACGTACGTGCTTACTTTATCGAATAATACGTTAGGATCAACCGTGTCTCTACTTTCATGTAAGTATGTGTAAATATCGTGTAGAGAAACATAGATATTTGACAATTTAGAGACAGTTATCTTTCCGTTTGGAGAAAAAAACTTAGCATCAATGGTATCATCAAGCTTGTAAAATGATGATTTAACATCCTCGGATATTAAATCCTTGTCATTATCTTTAGCGATAGTTGTGTCATCCCCTTCAAAAAGTCCTTCATTTCCTTTGTTTATAGAACCTTTAGCTTTAATTGCTGTTGTGCTGGTATTCATTCTCAATTCTTCATATTCCTTGTTTAATTTTTCGTGTTGGTTTTTTAATTCTTCATATTCAGCGGAGGCTTTTTCGTTAGAAGAAGTGTCTTTATTAGCAATCTCAGACTTCAAAAGCTCGTTTTCTTCAAGAACCTTTTCCAGATATGCCTTTAAGACAGATATTTCACGTTCATCTTGTTTTTGAAATTCTCCATTTTCCTCTTCCTCAGAATCATCCTCATCTACCTCATCAAATTCATTAAGAGTGCGTTTATAATCATCATTAACAGAATTTTTATTTGCAGATTGATCAACTAATTTCTGAAGTTCTTCAATTTGTTCATTTTGTGCTGCATGTTTTTCTAAAAGCGTCTTATGTTCTTCCTCTAATGCATCAAAATTTTCATATTTCTTTAAATCTTCTTTGTATGAATCAATTTGTCTATTTAAGGTATCAACTTGTACTTCCAAATCTTTATTTAAAATTTCGAGTCTTTTGAGTTCTTGACTATTTTCTTGCAATTGGGTTTCTTTGTCAACCTTTGGAGTTTCAGTATTAAGGCTTGATGCGTTTGTTTTCATATTATGATTACTTACGATAGTTTTATTGAAATCCTCATCATCATTTTCATCATCATCCACTGGGAATCTCAGCTCTGGTCCAGCATGCTCATTCAATATTTCGTTGGTGGCTACGGTCACTCTTTTGCTAGGAGATCTCAGCAGAGCGCCATTGAATTTAGTATTTGAGTTGCCATTATCTTGCATTTCTTCTTCTTCTTCATCATCACTGGACCACGTTAATTCCGACTTTTGCGGCACCAATGTGGTGCTTTTCATTTGTGAAGGTGTTTCTAATACCGTGGTGCTATTAAATGCGTCATTTAAAGGTGTTTTATGATCAGTAATAAGATCGCTCACCACGGGTAAAGTAACTGGAACTGTTGGAATGTTCAATCTCAGCCCTAATTTGTTATTGGGATTATTATCGTTGATATTGTTATCATCGTAAGAGCTTTTTATTAATGGCTCGTTGTTTGTGTACGTCTGATCTCTTCCAGGCTGAACGCTTTTCTTTTGCAATTGATTGTGGTTAAGCGAGTCATCGATGTCACTATGAGCCTCGTTGCTATTTTGAGTACCAAAAGAGTCTGTTTTGGTAAAGCTACCGCTTGATGACCTTGTATCAATCTCAAACAAAACATCATTCACTAGATCCTTAAATCGTGCTGCTGGCAAAGCTGCTAGCTTTTGCCTAGCCTGGTTTCTCTTCGGATGATAGCCCGCATCCGGCTGAAGGTGTCTCGGTGCAGTGTTTGGACTGATTTCAGCTGCATTCCTTCTTTCCAGTTCGTCATATACATCAATAGTCAAATCAATGAACTGAACACGCGTTAGTTTTCTTAGTTTTTCCCTGGCTTTGACAACACGAGCTGAAGAAACTGGCGTCAGATCACCTTTGCATGTCTGGATAAATGAAAATAACCCTTTTCTATACCTTTGAATGTCACCAGCACTGGTCATAGCTCTATCTAAGTTTGCTTGTTGACCTTTTTCTTCGCAGGTGCAATAAAAGATCAAAATGCTCAATCTTATTTTCACCACCAAAGAAAAACGCGTTGCTGTCATTTTGAAAATCGGTTTTGTAACTTTGCTGAGCTATGGTCGGTTTGACTAAGAAACTGTATTAATTCAAAAAAGCGGTGTGTATACTCTATTCTGGAAGAGTAAAGAGAGGAGCATGATTAAACGACTCAAAATAGTGTATGTGGGAAAGCAGAGAGTTCAATTCAGTTTTCGTATGTCAGTGAAGAAGGTATGGGTCAAATAGCTGGTCAAGAAAGAAGACAGGTGAAGGAGATGCGTATGTTGATTGAGACGCCAAAAACAGCCAAAGGTAACATATATCTATGTTGTTAATCCTGTAAATAAAACAAGTTTATGTCTGCTAATTGCAAAAAGGTCACTCGAATGAAAATTCGATGAAGCTTCAATCAAGGTATGCTTATTAACTAGACATATAAAGCTGAAACTTTAGTGGAGAGCTGAACAATATAAAATCAAATGTGTAGTAGAAGTTCAGTACCAGTTAAACATGGTAATTCTCCCTTCACTTAAAAAACTCCTATACAAGGATGGAAACTTGATTTTACGCGATGTTAATTAAACAAGGTAACTAGATACGTCAAACACGATAAATGTTTTGCAATCGATTAAAGCTTTATTCGTAAGACATTCAAAACAGTTGCGTGACCAATTGGACCCAAGGTGAAAATAGAACTGATCACAATTGCCCTAAGATATACACTCCCCAAAATCATACATTTGATGATATTTTGCATACGTCGAAAGATATTAGTACATATTTACAATTCAGTTATATGAAGTATAAAAAGATCACTCATTGCTATCTTCCTGTTCTTGTAATTTTCTCTTTTTACTTGCGATAATCATTTCTTGTCTTTGCCTGCGCTTCTTTCTGTCAATGTAAGGCACTGTACTAATTTCTGATCTCTTTAGTTGGTGTTTTTTCAACTCTTTCTTACGCATTTTGCTCAACTTTGACAATGCACCATCTACTTGCATCCATGATGGAAGACCCTCTGTTTGACCAGAAGCTTTCATTACATTAACAACACTTTTCACTATGTCCATGTCTTCCTTAGTATAAAAAGTTATTGCACGACCTTTTCTTCCGGCTCTACCTGTACGACCGATTCTGTGAACATATGACTGAGAGGAATTGGGAACATCATAATTGATAACTAAATTGATACCCTTGAAGTCTACACCACGCGCCAAGACATCAGTGGTAATCAAACACCACAATTCACCTGCTCTGAACCTTTGAATTGCTTCTTCTCTTTGATGTTGTGTTCGTTCAGCATGGATCACATCAACATTCAATCCGTCGTAAAGTAACTCTGAGTACAGGGCCTTCGCACGATAAATACTTTGGAGGAAAATAATCACAGGAGGTTTAAAATCTCCACCTCTGATCATATCACGAATTGCAACAAGCTTACCGTGCTCATCACCACAAAAGATAAGTTTTTGTTCAATATTTGAGTTAGCAGCCTCTTTCAATCCAACAATAACACGAACAGGGTCAACCATGATACCGTTTGCTAGTTCTTCCACACTGGATGTGATTGTTGCAGAAAAAATACTCTTCCTAAGTTTAGAATTTGTTAATTTCGAAAGAATGGCATCTGTTTGCTCTAAGAAGTTTGATTCAAAAAGCGAGTCGGCTTCATCAAAGATAATTTGATTTACATTGGATAAGTCGATGGCTTCATTTTTGATCAAGTCAATCAAGCGCAATGGTGTTGTGACAATGATGTCGAACTTTGATGAAGATACTTGCTTAGTCCTGAGCTTTGCTGCAGCTGCCTTATTTAGGTAGCAAACGTTCAATTCCAGGTCCTTGGTCAATTTCTCCAACTCAAGATAAATCTGGTTAGCCAATTCTTTAGTAGGTGAAATAATCAACCCATTAAGTTGTCTGGACTTGTTCAGCTCCTTTCTTTGTTCTTTTGAGAGCTTCTTCGTACCGAACTGAGGCTTCGTTTCTAAAATGTGGTGAATCAAAGGAATTAAGAATGCAAGCGTCTTACCTGAACCTGTTGGTGCGCAACATATCAAGTCACGACTGAAAAGTGCTGATGGAAGCGCCTCCGATTGAATCGGTGTTGGCTCAGTGAAATCATTACTGATTAAGTTTTGCAAAAGTTGCCTGTCAAATTTGAACCTGGAAACCAAATCTTGAAAAGATCCAATGGGTAGTGGGACATCGTGACCTTTTACTTTGGTTTTGTTGGCTTCTCTTAGCTGCAATGCCTGTTCTGCAGTTGTGATCTTGACCGGTAGGCTTGTCTCTTTTTCAACAGTTTCATCTTCTTCCTTACTTTGTTCTTCTTCCTCTTCCCCTTCCTCATCAAACTTTGCTGCCTCTCTGATTATCTTATGCTGTTTAGTATGAAAGAAATCAATCTCCTTTTCAATCTGTTGTTCCTTAACTTCTTTGGTGTCTTTGTGCTTTTGCTTGTTGAATTTTTCATTGTACTTATTTGAAAAATCAACTTCTACATTCTTTGCCTTTTTCTTCGAAACTCCCCTACTCAAAACCTTGAAAATATCCATACTTGGTTCCTATCGTCCTCTAACCTTCACTAATATATCTCTTATAGTAACTATAGAATATAAAATTTTTCAGATTTCAAAATTTTTTAATCAAGATCTGTGGCGTATGCACAATTAGTGGTGGCGCATTACTGAAATTTTTTTTCACTAGAAAGCATCAAAAGTGAAAAAAAAAGAGAAGAAAAGTCGTCCATTTTTCAAATTGAATATACTAAAACAGTGAAATATGTTGGCAGGATTAGGTAGAACATTGAGACCAGCGTCCAATAGATTGTTAAATGTTAGGAATGTGGTTTATGTGCGTGGGAACCGTGTGCAGGGTTTAATAAGAGATCCCGAGGAAATTTTATCAATGGATAGATACAAATACTCAGACAGTGAAGAGAACATTGGAGTCTTGAAGCAATATCTTTCTACAGTTTCACCAAAGATCCAACTATCAGATTCTTTGTTGTTGCAAATTCTTACCCACAAATCCTTTGCACATGGTAGCAAACCATATAATTCTACATTATCTTATGTTGGTGAACAATTGCTTCAGTTGACAGCATCAAAAGCCGTTTTGGCACAAACAAGCGAAGGCGCTGATACAATTGGAACAACCAGTTTTGCAGCAGTGGGATCACTTGCCCACAGACTAATCTGGTCCGACAAATTCCTTGCAGAGTTTGCTGAAGCAAAAGGCATCGACAAGGTGTTCTTTTGCAGAAAGGCACTTCCAAACGGCGAGCAGACAGAATCTTACAAGCCTAAAAAGATCTTTTCTACAATTACAACAAGTTTGATTGGTGCCATTGCTGCTACTCACGGAAAACAAGCTGCTGAAGAGTTCATCACAAATGAAGTTATTCCTACCTACAGGAAGTAAATGAAGAACTTTGAACTGGTGTGAGTATGTGATGTTTCGCAGGTAATAAAATGGTAAGACAAATGGTTTTCATTGTATTTCCTTTCTCATGCACTGCCTTTATTTTAAGACTTCAAATGAACTAATCTGATCAACCCAATATGTTACAGCTTGAAAAAGAATCAAATCCGAGACTGCAATCATAAATTGTGTCAATTTTTGCTCAAATCATGCATACTTGTTCTTTTTCGATTTTACCTTTTCACCATGATCCAGCAATTGTTTCATACTTGTTCTGTGATAAAATGTTGCATAGCATCTTGTACATAATCGAATAATCACCAGACAACTTGAAGCGTAAAGTCATTTATCATTTTTTGAGAAAAAATTGTGGAACATCATACGAAAGCCACAATCTAAATCAATCTTTTATCAGATCTCTCCAGTTTTCTCTCTAGTTTGTACATAATATCTATATAATCCAGTAAAACCCTACTCTTTACGAATATTCAGCACTCTTTATTTCCGCAACAGGAGTTAATCAAATTTCGGTGTTAAAATATCTTTTACGGCCGTTCTTGGAGTTTTTGATAAATACATAACTAAAGTTCTTGGCCCAATCAAGCTTTCAATTAATATAAAATCTTTTATCTGCTGAGTTGGAGTTCAAACAGAAGAATGAACTACTTGAAAAACCTGATATCCAGCTCAAGGGAACAATCACCAGCCCCTTCTGATATATTACCAGTATCTAGTGAAAATTTTAGTTGTGAACCTAACGAATGCCACTTCAAGTTTCCAAGTTCATGTTTCAAGCTAAAGGCAGCTGCAATGGCGGAGCCTTTGTGGGAATCAACAAAGACACCAGACTTACGTATAATTGTTCCAACAGGCCAGTCTGATTGGGGGCATGATGCTTTAAATGATAATCAACCAAAAGACTCTATGCATCCATTGATCTCAAAGTTAGGTGGAAAATTAGGCGAAACAGCCAATATAAAGGTGTCATCAAACACTAGCAGTGAGCCGTTTGATTTGTCAAGTAAACGATTTGGTGAATACTCCGAAAGAAAAGTTGTGGATTTGCTTTTACTCCCTTGGTTTGTCAGAATCAAGGGCTTAGATAAAAGCAATGCTGAACAGATATTTAAGATATTGGCAGACGTGGCACTAAACGCTGAAAAAGGGAAAGAAGGCAAAACTTTAATCGAAAGCATAAATATTGAAGGCGTTGTTGTTGAAATGGATGTCAATTCAACATTTGTCCTCTTGTGTTCTCATAACACAAGAGATAAGAAGTGCGGTCAAACTGCTCCATATATGAGGAAAGAATTCGAGTCTCAATTACAGGAGCACGGGCTTCATAGAGATTTAAGTGATGAAAGACCGGATGGTGTCAGAATCTTATTTATCAACCATGTCGGTGGCCATAAATTTGCGGCCAATGTCCTTATTCATAAGAAAAATGGTGAGTTTGTTTGGTTTGCAAGATGCACCCCTCTAAATGTCAAAGCATTAATCAATGAAACTATTATTAATGACAAAATCTTTACTGAAAATGTTAGAACTTGCAAGAAGTTTGATGCTGTTGAGTGGTGAGCAGCATACAATTTAAACTTAATTTATTCTTGAATATCATTTGTAAATAACTAAATAAACGTATTATGTCGAATGATGAAAGACTAACGATTATAAATATTTTGAAACATAATGACTATAATTCATCCTTAGGAATGTCTTCGACACCTTCCTTTTCATTTTTCTCAGCAATAAGGTCTTCAATTGGTCTCCATGTTTCATCTGTGTAGTAGGTTTCACAGTGCTTCAAGAAATTCAACTTCAAGTTTGCGTTGTCTCTTTCAGTATTGGATATGGATTTGTCGTCTAACATCTTTTCATACTTTTCCTTTTCGTTGATGAAGAACTTTTGATTGTTAGAGTTGAATTGATTAAATGCAACCGCGTAGTACTTTAATTCTTCCTTGTAAACTTGAGTATCAACTTTTCTCATATTAGCAACAAAATCAGAAATCTGTGCTCTTCTCTCTAAAACGTTTGCACCTAAGAACTTCTGCAAATCTTCTTTCAGCTGTGGAATAATACCTGCCTCACCATCTAAAGTACCATCCAAGGCTCTTCTGACACCAACCTTTTCATTGATGAATGTGACAAGTTCAGTATCTTTAACTTCACCTTCATAAAAACTGTACGCATTTAAATCACCATTTTCCACGTAAACAATAGTTGGATAGTGGCCAATATGAAATTTGTTCTTGACAAAATCAGTAGGTTCAGAGCCGATCTTTTTTACTTCACCAACAAGAACTTTGTTGTTATCTTTGTGAAATGCATAAGCAACATTTTCAAATTCTTCAATCAGCTTATCACATTCTTCGTTATCGTCCTCTGTAAATAGAATCAAAGCTTTTCTGTTTTTAACTTCCACAAATTGCTCAATGTTCAAATCGTTGAATTGGACTAACATTGATGGTGCACCAATGTTTCCATCAATCTGCAACTCTTGCTGTAAAAAATTGGCAAACTCTTCAACACTTCTTGAGCCTGAGTAATCAATTGGCACAGATAACTGTGCTGGTTTGAACAACTTGACTTGAGGGTAACTTGAAATACCATATCTTTCTCTGGTGGACCTGTTTTCATCAGCATTAATCTCCACAATTTGAACATCTTGACCAGCGTATGCATCTGCTAAATCTTCCCATGCTTGCTTCATTTCTTTACAATGAAAACACCATGGTGCATAAAACTTGACAAACGAAGGTTTACCTGACTTGATGATGACTTCTTCAAAATTTTTGTCATCAACAGTAATCAATGAAGGACTAGCAATTGCACCAGCAATTAGGGTAATCAAGGAAAGGACCCCAAATTTCATTGATATTTTTAAGAAAAGAGAAGTTGCTGTAGCAAACTTGATACGTGTCTTGAACATTATTTTTTCTCAAGCAAGGATGATAATATTTAGCCCAAATTGAGAACTAACCATAGAGTGTTGAATAAGTTTGGTAGATGTAGTAAATTCTGATATCAGTAAAATAATATTAAGTAGTTATAATAAAGCTATATATTATAAGAAGAATGGATGTAAGGGTCTTCGTCTCTAGGACAAAAATCAATAATTTCGATAACGGTCTCAGAATCTCTCTGAACAGCAGCAACACAGCGTTTATAATCAAATTTTACTTGCCAAACGGCACCGGATATGTTATTACCCAGATCACGAACCCTTTCTCCAGTTTTGGCATTCCATAAAATTAGAGAGCCTTGAGAACCACTTACAATTTTCTCATCGTCATTTTCAACACATGTGATGGCACTACCATGTCCTCTCAAAACGTGCTTAGAAGCACCTGTATCAGGATCCCATATCCGCACAGTTGAGTCAGCAGCTGCCGAGACCAATAAATTATCAGATGCAGTAATTAAACCTACCAAAATTTGATGACCTTCTAGAATGGCCTTTAATGAACCCTTGTTCAAATCCCATATTTTGACAGTGTTATCAACAGAGCCTGTGTAACATTGGTTACGTTTCCAGTCATAGACGCAACTATAAATTCTATCATTATGTCCAATTAATTCATATTTCTTTGTAAACGTTTTTAAATCCCAAACAATTGCTTTATTGTCATATGATCCACTAATTATTGTATCACAGTAACCAGAAAGGGCCCTAACAGAATTAGAATGTCCTTCTAATTTTTTTAGCAAAAATGGATTGTCAATTTCTTCTAACTCAATTGGCTCATCAGGTAAAATATCATTAGGCTTTGTTAATGGTAATTTCCATACATTCAATGTTGTATCTCTGGAACCAGTGACTAATAAAGGCTCAGGTGGAAAATATATTGGATTTCCTTGTATATCAGTACCTCTTTCAACAGGCTCAATAATTTCCAGACATCTGACAGTGGAAACATGACCTTTGAAAATGTGAGTACATTTACCCTGAGCAATGTTCCAAATTCTAACAGTTCGATCAGTTGATCCTGAAGCTAAAGTATTCTTGTAATATTTCATTGCCCAAACTCCACCTCCGTGACCGATCAGTTCATGGCGTTTATGACCTGTTTCGGTATCATATATGACGACTTTGCTTTGATCAGAACCGGCTGCAATTTTATCACTATCAAACTGGAGGCATGTAATAACACCCAAGTTCTTGGCATCTAGTGATATCACTTTTGGATTAAAATTTGGATTCATCCAGTCTTTTTTAATACCAAATCTTCTTTTGTACATTAGCTTAGCAATTTGAGAATCTTTCAAATTACTGTGGATTGATTTAACCCAGTTAAACTCCCTTTCAAATTCAGTTTCATCGCTTATCATTTTATCTCTAAATAGTAAAGATTTCCATGTGTCATAGCTGTAATGAGTAATCAAATTCCACTCTTTACAGACTTCTGAGGCTTTGACCAATGTCTTGTAATCAAAATGTGAAAATATTTTATTTGTGATTTCGATGGGAAGTTGATTCACAATATCTGTTTTTAGTACATCCGCTAATAGTCCGTAAAGGTTACTCAATATTGTGATATCGGTTTTTTGAAGCAACTTCCAGAGTAATGATTTTGACTTTATTGACCCCGGTTCAATATTATCAATATATGAATCTATCATGCTCCAGGTAGGAGTGTGCAGCAGCGAGCATTTGTCATTTTCAAGGTCGTGGAACATTCCTTGGTGGTTAGGTGACGCACTTGGAGATGGCAAAGGTAGATTCTCAACTGATGTCACACCATTATGTATTGTTGTTGAGCTTGAAGAAGGATCATGTCTAGGTAACATGGGAGAAGATGAGGGTGAACTAAAGACTATTTGCCTCCTTTTGATTCCGTTTGAGACACCACACATGTTGTCGTCATTGTCGTCATCTACCCCCTCATGTATCTCATTTTCTGTATTCACATTGAGCTCGTCCGTTTCATATAGCACTTCCTTATGAAGTGCCGCATTGCTTCTTTTTGCACTGGTCCTTTTCTTTGGTATTGAAGACTGACGTGACGAGGGAACTGAAGTTGAGTTATCGTACGCTAACCTGTCAACAAGAGCTAGGTCTCCAGGGCCCACGAGGGAGCTGACCACTTCATTCTCGAGTGGACATCGTCTATTACGTCTGGTCCTAACGGAACCTATGCCAGCCGGTGGTTCCATAACTGAAGGCTTATTACAATATCAAAAGAATGTTAATTTATTATAGACATTAATATGAGTATTCTTTTTTTCCTCTATGTAGGTTTCTATATATATTTGTAATTATTAATATGTGCAATCACAAATTTTATTGTTAACAGCTGCGGCAAAGGATAGCGATTTGTAGCAATGTATCATAGAGGAGATTAAATGTTCTAGTTTACATTTATGTGAAGTGTGTGGCTTGTTTAAATTATGGAACTTTGAGGAGTTTCAAATGCCAGTTTCTTGTGATCTCCTAGCTGCGCGGACGCCTCATACATAGCAACCACAGGGCGGCCGCCACGTATACCTGTAGCTTCACCACGCAACTCCAAAGATACCAACTCTAGTGGTCCTTCGTCGCCGTCCCAAAGTTCTACAAAGTACACGGTAATGCCTGGTATTCCCGAAAAAAGACGGCGTGGTAGGTGGTGTTCCACAAAGGAGCTTGAGTCCTGATTTGATTGAGCCTCAATGGACACGTCAATACCAACACCTTTTGGATGTTGCAACTCGTAATCGCATTTCAAGCTCTGTATATCATCAAAGTCACGTCCGATCACGTTTTTATACAATTTGATGTGCTGAGGACTGTGGTCGTCTTCGCTTGAGGTTCTTATCGTTATTGAATAGAGTTTCACGGGACATTCAAAAGGTATGTGAACAATCATGTCCCCGTCAAGATCAGACTTGATCACTGGCGTGACATCGTATCTGGTGTCCTGAGTTTTGAAAAGTAATGGTAAATCTTCGTTTCGATTGGCCATATTGAGTGCTGAAAGCTTTGTTGTGTCGATCCACTGGTTGAGCGACTGTGATTCATTCGTTGTAATTGGAGGCGCACTTTCATGGCCATGGTCGTGGTGCTCGTGTTCACAATGCGATGGCATCACGTTTTAGGGTACAGGTAGATGAATCTGGTATTAGGAAGAAAAATTCATCTCACCTAATAGAACCTCTCCAAAACCTTAAAAATTAAGAAATCCAATTAGTCCCTGCTTCTCAAGGATCCATTCCAACTTCAAGTCTAGGGATTTGTTAGCCTACAAAATCAATGATAAAAACGGTTTTATCAATCTAAAGAAAAGTTCGTACAGCCGTGGCTCACATGCTCATGGTTCACTCTAAGAGAAAAGCCAGTTTTCTATTTAGTCTTTCTCTTCTTTGGTGCAGGGGCAGGCTCTTCCTTTTCTTCCTCTTCTTCCTCATCACCGTCGTCGTCGTCGTCGTCGTCGTCGTTCACCTCCTCTGCTTCAGAGTAGTCATTGTCTTCTTCGTCGTCTTCGTCTTCATCTTTACCGTATTCGTCCTCATCGTCCTCATCCTCTTCTCCGTGTTCCTTCTTTTGGGCGTCAAGAGCAGCCTTCTCTTCGTATTTAGTAAAAATGTCAGAAAACGCACCTCTGTGTTTAACGGAATTCTTAGCTATGAGGGACTGTAGAGTAGACAAATCTTCCCTTTCCTTGGCAAAGTCCTTGACCAGCTGGGCCTCCTTCTCGGCCTTCCTTTTTAACTTGTTAATGCTCACCTTTCTATTTTTGAGGTAGTGCTCCCACTCCGGAATCTGTTTGAGTTCCACTTCACCGTCCTGAATCAAGCTCTCACAAAGTTCCACAATTCTCTTCTCCTGTTCCGGACTGAACTCCAAGTGGATGATGTTTTCAAACAAGCGCTCCACTTCACCCTCAAACTCAATAAAAGCCGCCAAAACGTCCCTACGCTCTTCCATACTTCCTTGGTACTGTTTCTTGTCCTTTTCAATGAGGTCCTTGGTGATCTTCTCAAATTGGTCATTGATATGCTTGCTCCATGCTTCACTATCTGAAACTGGACCCCAAGGGCACACCTTGCCGGTGTCGTCAAACAGCTTCCGTCTCTTCTTGTCATTCAAAACCAAATATGCAATCTGGATACGATCAAATTCAACTCTGAATCCGTTTGTCTTATCAGGGTGGTATTTCAAGCACATTTTGTGGTACGCCTTTTTGATATCTCTATCACTAGCATCCTTGCATACCCCAAGCACCTCATAAACGTTGATGTCTTCCAAGTCTTCCATTGTCATTTTATTGTATCTTAAAGAAAACAGGAACTGCAAAACATAAAATCCAATGGCGTGTTTTGCAATGCTTATAAATTTTTCAGCCTAGCGCCAAAGTGCTCATGACTCCATTTCCAGATCTATTCATTTTATATATAAATTACACAAATAGCAGCTAAGGTATTTCAAATTCTAGCGATGGGGCCACCAGGGGATGAGGCAGTTCTGGAAGTAAGCACCTCGACACCGTCTTCAGTGACAAGAAGCGTGTGTTCAAATTGCGCACTTGGCTTACCGTCCGCAGTGGTGGAAGTCCACTTATCTGGCCATGTCTTGTCCTTCCATGTACCCAAGTTTAACATTGGCTCGATAGTAAAGCAAATACCAGGCTTGCAGGTACCGATAGCTTTGTTCTTGGCATAATGAGGAACCTCTGGCGCACAGTGGAACAAGGAGTTGACTCCGTGACCACAGTACGTTCTTACCACTGAAAGATTGTTCTTAGTTGCAATGTCTTCGATGATGTTACCGAATTCACGGAATGGCACACCAGGCTTGACAGCCTTGATACAGGCCTCTAACGATTCTCTTGTGGTTTCCACAAGACGCACTAAGTCAGGATCGCACTTGGCCTTGTCACCAACGTAGTAGGTCTCATTGAGATCCGCATGGAATCCATCTTTGTAAAGTGAGACGTCAATGTTGATGATATCGCCGTCTTTCAAAGGTCTCTTATCAGGGATACCGTGACAGATGACCTCATTAACGGACGTACACACTGACTTAGGATAGTTGAAATAGTTTAATGGCGATGGATATCCTCCACGCTTGACACTTTCATCGTGAACAACTTGGTCGATTTCGTCGGTAGTGACACCTGGCTTGACGATAGCAGCAGCGGCGTCCAATACTTCTCTACCGAGACGACAGACATCCCTCATCTTTTGGATGTCTTCGGGAGACAAGCTCTTGATCTTTTCTGTTCTATCGTTTTTCATTTCAGACTCCGGTACTCCATCAAGCGCATAGTCAGGCAACGCAATGCTCTCTGGGATTTCTCTTCTGAGTGTCAATGGGTAGGCTGGTCTCAGTTCCCCGGTATAAGAGAAATCTGGAAATGGATTGTAGGACTCATTGTCGCCTTGTGGGTGAACAGCTTTGTGTATGCTAAAGCAGTTCCTGAAGCATGTAGAATTACAGAAGAAGGAGTTCACGCCACTTTTGAGACACAGTGGACATTTAAGATTCGATGCGGTAGCTTTACCACAATGTGGTGAGGCACAATTTCTGTTAGCAACAACACTCATTCCGCTATCTAAAGCTGATTTTACTAAAAGAAGATGCACTACTTAACAATTGAAAAATTTTCCTATACATTTTTCTATAAGGAAAGAAAAAAAATTTGAAAAGTATCAAGATGAAGTTATCATCACCCTCTTTTTGTGACACAGCGGCCCAAATGGTTAGTGAAGTTAAGGGTTTCAAGGTGATCCCCATTCAGATGCCACCCATGGCCAATTTAGAACAAACAACACATCAGATTTTCGTTAAACCGCATGCTACAAGAGATGTTTCATCATCGGAGACAACATCGTTGTTCATAGTGAATTTACCTCCGTTAGCCAGTCTACAAACGATGAAATCATTGTTTGGACAGATAAATAGCGGTGCCATTGTCAAAAGCTATATTGGACGTGAAGTTTATAACCCAACAGGAGACTGTCAGTGGGATGCATATATAAACTTGAGCAAATTATCAAGTGAGGATTTTGGTAAAGAGTTGAGTGAAGAAGAGAAGCTGCCTGTTGGATGTGGTGTAGTTACCTTTTTAGACAGAGATGGACTCGAATTAATAATGTCGAGTTTGAACAAAAAGAAAAACTTATTTGTGTGGTCAATCGATAAGGAACAAACTGGGCCTATGAGATATAATGGGGAGGCAAATATACTCAACTCAGAGGATTTAGAAGAGGAAGTGTCTAAGGCTCTTTTTGACTTTCAGCAAAGAGAGCAACAGGCAGCAGATGAGGTGCAGGATATGCGTGAGCTAGTGGATGACGATGGGTTTACATTGGTTGTTGGACAACAAAGAAAGACAAAGAGTGCTCTCATGGGCACGACAAAATCTATTGATGATCTGAAGAATGCAGACGAACTGAAAAAGAGAAACGAAGAAAAACACAAGATGGACTTTTATAGGTTCCAAGTTAGAGAAAGAAAGAAGCAGGAAATGAGTGAGCTTTTATCCAAGTTCAAGGAAGATCAAGAAAAGGTTAAGCAAATGAGGCAAAAGAGGAAGTTTAGACCTTACTAAATGTCTAGTGTACATGTAACTTTCATATAAATTAAGTAATATATAAATATAAATATAAAACTATAGGTAACCACCAGGTGTCGAATTAAATCCATCATTGGTGGCATTCACGTCCACCTGTCTTAACATCATACTTGGATTTAGTCCAAGGTCATTAAGTTTCTTAAATACAGCCACTGGCTTCTCATCGTATTGTAACACCCTTTCTTTGTCTCCGCCATAACAAATCACTAGCACGTATTTTTGCCAGTCACTTTTGTTCAAATGATGACTTTTCATTGCAGATTGTAAAATTTTGTAGCATGGGTCCTCTGTTTTAGCTTTCAACTGCTTCAAAGTGTCGTTGCTAGATGGGATACTGCTATTGGTGTTTCTTTGTGAATTTTTTCTGTGTAACACATTGCTACTATTGGATCTCGGAAGAGATGAACGTGAATGGTTGTTTTCGCTACTATAAGGATGTGGAAGCGGCTTTCTGTCTTTGGATTCCTTGATAATTGGCAAAACGTCCTCCTTGAGCTTATTGAGTTGTGCTATAATCATTTTGTTTTCTGTTTGATTTTGCGTATCTATCACAATCGACTCTGCAACGGATTCAATCAAATTAGTGGAGTCCACCATTGACTGCATTTCGCTCAATAGCGGATGTTCAACGTTCATATTCACCAGTTGAATATCCTTAGATACCAGCAATTCGTTGATTTGCTTCATTATTATCAACCTCAGTTTCAAGTTCTTGATCCCCATATCTTTCAACTCTTGTGTATTCAACATTGGTAGCACAAGCCCTGTGATATTGTGTGTTCGGAAACACTCCAGCACGCTTTCTGTATAATTGGCATTCCTCAACCATAGCAACACTTGATCGTTCCCCCAGTCAAACATGTTTGTTTCTTAACTAATCAGTGGTTAAGCTCTATACTTACTAAGGCTAGAAAATTCAAAGCCATATCGCTATTTTTAGTGTGATAGTGCTCATGCTAACTTCACCGATGCTGATACGGTCCAAGCAAAAAAGCAAAAGACGACAATTTGGACAAATCTACCGTAGTGCTAGTTTTCCCACTTGATTCTCGTCCTGTTTGCTGGTTTCAATTGAAGTTGGTGTTAATTGATTATCTTTCGTATAAGCAATCGAGCTTTAACGCCGTGAAAATCGCAACAACAAGGCAACAACCGCCAATCGGACAACATCGCCAATAAGTCCGTAGTGTTGTAAACGTCAGTGACAATACTGTTGGTATCTGCTGCGGTTTCAACGAGAAAGCACGGTATCAGTCGGTGGTCAAAAGGCTAATAACGGCAATTGCCGGCTATCCAAGGCAACTAACGCTAATCAACCACATATTATTTTTTTATCTCCCATAACCTGACACATTCACACGTTCAAGATATCCCTTGAGTGAGCTCGTACCTGTATAAAAGTAAGAGCACATCCCACAAGGTGCATAGCAAGATATGTGAGTATTTAAAGCAAATAGACCCATTTATTTGCGAAGACACAGCCAAATATGGTACCAGTTCCCTCTGCAGAAGTAGCAACAGACCCAGCGAATGCATTGATCAATGCTCATTGCGAAACAAAGTCGACAATCAGTATTGCGGAATACATCTTTCTGAGGGTGCATCAACTTGGTATCAATTCGATTTTTGGTGTGCCTGGAGATTTCAATCTTAGATTTTTGGAACACATCTACGACGTACCAAGCTTAAACTGGATCGGGTGCTGTAATGAACTCAATGCGGCATATGCAGCAGACGCATATGCCAAGGAATCAAGGAAGATGGGTGTGCTCTTCACTACTTACGGAGTGGGTGAACTTTCGGCTCTCAATGGCGTTGCTGGTGCTTACACCGAGTTTGCTCCACTGCTACACATAGTTGGCACCAGCGCCATGAAGCTGAAGAGGAACCCTAGTGTGCTCAACATTCACCATCTCATCTCCAACAAAAACCACCACCAAAAGAGCGACCACTATCTCTATGAGCGCGTTGCATCTGAATTTGCTATCGACTGTGGATCTCTCGAAGACGATCCTGTATCCGCATGTGAAATTGTCGACAGAGTTATTGTAAACGTTTGGAAGAACTCGAGACCAGGTTACATCTTTTTGCCAAGCGACTTGCCTGACATGCAAGTAGATGTGCACCGGTTGAAGACACCACTCGACTTGTCCTATGACATGTCGCTCAACTATCAAAAGGTCAGCTCCACTGTTGACATCATTGCCCAAATGATATACAATAACAAGAATGTCTCAATCATTGTTGATGACTTTGTCAAGAAGTTCAGAATGGAGGATGTAGTTAACAAAATTATCGCCAAGTGCGATAACAAAGTGAACTTGTACAGCACTTGGTTTGCCAAGGGCATCATACCAGAAGACGGTCCAAGATATGTTGGCACGTACATTGGAAAATACAAGCTTGATGTTAGTAGAGCCATTGAGAGTTCTGACCTTGTCTTGCATTTAGGCAATTTTGATCACGAACTAAACTCAGGCGCTTTCACCTTTAATATAGATCCATCCAAGCTCATTAAAATCAACCCGCAATACATCCAAATTGGCTCCCAAGAACTACAGACTGATGTCACCATGATAGACGTTTTGCCGTTACTTTTGGAATCATTGGACCCTAGCAAAATCAATGTTACAGATTTGGTGAAACCAATAAGAAAGGTACACGAGGAAGTCAACTCAAATCGTGAGCATCCGTTAACGGAAGTTGATCTCATTGAGTCGCTAAGCTCGTCTTTGAGAAAGCATGACACATTAATCATTGAAACATGCTCATTCCTTTTTGGTATTCCTGATATTACTTTCAATGGGGCCAACCTTGTTTCACAAGCATACTGGGCCTCCATCGGATACGCTTTACCTGCCACCTTAGGTGCTTCTTTGGCCAAAAGAGACTTTGGTTTACCTGGCAAAGTTATCACAGTTGAAGGTGACGGTTCAGCGCAAATGACTCTTCAAGAATTGTCTTCTTTTATGAAACATAACATTAATGCCACTATGTATATCCTAAATAACGATGGCTACACCATTGAAAGAGCAATTATGGGTCCCCACAGTCCATACAATGACCTTGTATCTGATTGGCAATGGACAAAAATACTACAGGCGTTTGGTGATACTAAAAATGAAAAGACTAGCAGCTTTAAAGTAACAAGGGCTGAAGACCTTAGAAAAATGGTTTCAAGTGATGAATTTTACCATTCTTCCAAGTTTCAACTTGTGGAACTCGTGCTTCCAAAATTTGATATCCCAGATATCTTGACTCGATTTATTGGCTCTGGGAAGTGAATTATTCATTTTATAGCAAACTAACACTTTTCTTTGAATATCTTTATACATTAATGCATTAACGAAAATAAATTAGTTCATGAGCTTATATCTTATCTTGGATAGTGGTGAGATATAATTTTTTTGACGTTAACGTTTACGCTTATGCTGTTGCTGCAAGATGTCAATTTGGCAAAAAGGAGATAGACCGTCTTCCGATCTATCTTTATAACTATATTACAGCTCATTACTGGGAAAAATACGTGGATGAATAGTGGTAGTAGTGCTGAATCTATATTCAATGAAATTGAAGACAATCGATCAAAAGCAGAACTTTCGAACGACGAAATTGGACCGCCGCCAGATGGCGGTATGAGAGCGTACTTGGTCTTGGGGGCAGCATCAACAGTTATGGCTTTATCCTTTGGTATGTGTAATTCATATGGTGTTTATCAAAGTTATTATGAGACAAGATATTCTACGGTTCAGTCAAACGTTTTATCAGTTATCGGCTCACTACAAGCGGCATTGACCTTCTTGATGGCAGTTCCTTCAACTATTGGGATGTATTATTTAGGTCAGCAATCAATGGTACTTATCGGTGGTTTGATGTCGTGTCTTGGGTTTATGTTTCTTTCTTTAACGAACGAAGCTTGGCAGCTTTTTTTGGCACAAGGACTTCTTTTCGGAATGGGATCTGGAGTAATGTACGTTCACTCCACTGGCGTCACTTTCCAATATTTTGAGAAAAGGAAAGCACTTGCACAGGGAATTATCACTGGTGGTGCAAGTCTTGGCGGTGTCTATTGGCCTATTGGTGTTCGAAATTTAATTGACAAGGTTGGGTTTCCCTGGGCTAACAGAATTATTGGTTTTATTTACATACCGATGTTAGCGTTTGCAGTGCTTTTCCTCAGACCTAGGGTAAAATCTCCCCCTAGAAAGCCCTCTGAGAATATACTTAGAGTGAAGTTTGGAGTTTTACGAAATTGGGAATTCTTATTGTTAGCGTTTGGTTGGTTCTTATTCATGATGTCCTTATTTCCGGGAATGTTTTATATCGACTTGTTCTGTATCAGAGCAGATGTGGACCCCAAGTTTCAGCAATATTCAGTTGCTATCATAAATGCCTGTGCTTTGATCTTTAGAGTAGTGCCAGGGTTTTTTGGCGATAAGATTGGCAGAATAAACATTACCATTCCTTCTTTAGTTCTATCTGGAATAATTCCTCTAGCTTTATGGATTCCAGCAAAAAGTACCCCACTTACCGTAACCTTTGTTGTGTTATGGTCGTGTGCCACCGGTGTTCCTGTGGCTTTGTACCCCACGATTGTCGGTCAGTTATTTGGAGGCCCAGATACATACTCCTATCTTTCCTTCTTTTTTGTATTTTCTGGTGTAGGCTCTTTGATAGGACCTATAATAGGCGGTAAGTTTATTCCGCCAGGGGAGGTAGATAACATAGAAGGATTCAATAAGCTGGCTATATTTTGCGGAGTGTTGTCTCTGGCCTCAGCATTTTTCTTAACTACCATCAGATTTTTCAGAACAAAAGAATTGCTTGTAAAAATATAGTTATGATTTATAAGTTGATAGGTTTGGCATGAGCAAAGTGAATGTCTTTTCTAAAAAAATTGTATACTTTAATTTTCTCTGATACACAAATGAATAGTTTGGTATTATTTGATGTCTACATCATTGACAACAGTATTTAAAGGTAGAGTTACATCTACGAAATATTTTGGTGCATTTATATCTTTTAATGAAGGAAATGAACAAGGCTTGTGTCCAGTTGAGGAGCTAGGATCACAAAAACCACAGAAAAATGACACTGTTTATGTACGAATATTACGGTATAACGATAATGGAAAAGTAACACTCTCTATGAGAGGAATTGATCAAGTTGCTGGTGTTTTGACAGAAGAGGCCTTTAAAAATAATGCCGATAACTATAAACCTAGTTCACATTATGATCAAACAGAGATTTGGAGAAATAGACAAGATAAATTCCATGAAAGAAGGGAAAATGATCGTCACTTGATGAAAAAAAAGGGTTTGATGGATGAGTGGGAGATCGCTCAAATGAACTCAGCTTATGGTGTCAAACGTCAAAAAACCACAAATTCAAAATCTGATGACCCATTTGCGGAATTTGATGATGATGATGATTTGGAGGAAGCAGAACAAGAGGTTGAAATTCAATTGAACACCAAGATTCCTAAATTCTTAGTTGACAAACAAGATGTCTTAGTCAAGTCTTTGAAAAAAGATAAGCGTAAACCGAAATCTGGTGCAAGAAATAGAAGAGATTTATTTGATAAGAAAAACAAATCGTTGATGGAGATTGCACAAAGAGGTTCCGATTACCTACAAAAAGTCAAAGAAGAGAAACAAGAGCTTAGAATTCAAAAGCAAAAAGAACTAAGGGAAAAGAGGAAGGAACTTAATATGCTAGATCCTTTACAGGCAAGGCAGTTTGAGATTAAGGAAGCACAGCGAAAAGAAATGGATGACTTAAAACAAAAAGCACTTAGTAATTGGAGACAGCAGTCACGCTCTCAGTCTTACGGTATTAAATCGAGCACTAGTTTGCAACAGCAAAGAGAGTCATTACCTGTTTATGAAAATAGAACAAAACTTTTAGAAATTGTTCGAAATAATGATTTTGTAGTTATTGTTGGTGAAACAGGATCAGGTAAAAGTACTCAAATTACACAATATTTGGCCGAAGATGGTTATATTAATGATGGGATAATAGCTTGTACTCAACCAAGAAGGGTTGCAGCAACTAGTGTTGCTAAAAGAGTTGCCGAGGAAGTTGGGTGTAAACTAGGCAATGAAGTTGGTTACACTATTAGATTTGAAGATTGCACTAGTAGACGAACCATGATAAAATATATGACTGATGGTATGCTCGAAAGAGAGGCTTTAGTTGATCCAGATATGAAAAAATATTCCGTGATTATGTTGGATGAAGCACATGAACGTACAATTGCCACTGATATTTTATTTGCATTGTTGAGAGATGCAGTAATTCGACGTAAAGGTACTTTAAAGCTGATTGTCACATCGGCAACATTAGATGCAGAAAAGTTTTCCACGTATTTCAACAATTGTCCAGTTTTCAAAATTAAAGGGCGTACTTTTCCTGTGGATATATTTTACTCCAAAACCCCTGAGATTGACTATATTGAATCCACCATCAACACAGTCGTCGATATTCACACAAATAATAAACCTGGCGATATATTAGTTTTTTTAACGGGTAGAGAAGAAATCGAAACATGTTGTGAATCAATCATTCAGAAAATGAGTCTAATATACAAAAAGAAACCCAGTACAGCTGAATTGATTGTGCTGCCAATCTTTTCAGCCATGCCTTCTGAAATGCAAAGTAGAATATTCGAACCAACTCCTGAGGGAAAAAGAAAGGTTGTGATCGCAACGAATATAGCAGAGACATCCATCACTATAGATGGTGTGTTTTTTGTTGTTGATCCAGGATTTGTTAAAGTGAATGCATACGATCCAAAAAGAGGAATGGATAAACTTATTGTTCAACCGATATCAAGAGCTCAGGCTGATCAGCGGTCTGGTAGAGCTGGTAGAACTGGACCTGGCGTATGTTATAGGCTTTACACAAAGTCTGCGTATATGAATGAAATGGAAGCAAACACATCACCTGAAATATTGAGGAAGAATCTTTCGAACACAATTTTAATGTTAAAAGCAATGGGAATTGATGATGTTCTTGAATTTGGCTTTATGGATAGGCCAAATGAGGACTCAATGTTAAAAGCATTAGAAGAACTATATATTTTAGATGCTTTAAACGAAGAAGGTAAGTTGACGAATTCTGGCAAGTGCATGGCATATTTTCCAATGGAGCCTTTGCTCTCGAAAACATTAATTCAGTCATTTGATTTTGGGTGTAGTAATGAGGTTATTGAGATCATTTCGATGCTTAGTGTACCTGATGTATTTTATAGGCCACGCGAGAAAAGAGAGTTGGCAGATAAAATGAAACAGCAATTTGATGACTATAAAGGAGACCATTTAACATTGCTCAAAGTTTATCGACAATGGAAAAGAAACAACTGCTCAAGGAAATGGTGCCAAGATAACTTTATTCAAGAAAAGTCCATGAAGAAGGCGAATGATGTCAAAAAGCAAATATTGCAGCTTTGTGATAATCTTAGTCGAAATGAACGGGATATGAATCTTGAAATTAAAAGTTGTGACAATAAGTTGGATCAGGTAATTAAAGCATTTGTTTCTGGTTATTTCAAGAATAGTGCTAAAAGAACTACATCACCATCAAAGACTGGACCTGAGGGTGGTGCCTATCAGACTTTGGCAGATGGAATTGATGTTGACATTCATCCTAGCTCAGCATTATTTGGTAAACATGGCGTTGAGTTTGTTATTTATCATACACTAGTTATGACTACCAAAGAATATATGCAGTTTACGACTAAAATTGATCCTGAATGGCTTGTTCAATATGCACCAAAGTTTTTCAGGAAAGCCAATAAGGATGAACTCAGTATAAGTAAAAAAAGAGAAAAGATCCAGCCACTGTTCAATAGAAACGACCCGAAGGAAAGCTGGAGATTAAGTAAAGGTCGTAAATAATAGGGCATTGTACATTGTATAATAGAAAAGTAAATAATATATGTAACAAAATAAAGTTAGTGACAAGATAGCCTTGAGCCATTTGAGCTTTACTGAAATATGAAATATTAAAATAGAAAAGATTACAAAACAGGTGCTAGCCGAATGGCTCATTCAGCTTTATTACTTATCAAGTTGCTTATAACTGACGATTCTTTTCTTGAAAACTGGACATTTAGTAGTTTATCAAAGATGTCAAATTGATGCAAATTATCAATGCAAATTTGGGCCTCATCGGCGGAGCTCACCACAACCCAAGCTTGACCAGGATACCCTTTTTTGGGATAGTGCACCTGTATCACGTCGGCATAGGTAGCAAATAAGATGTACAAGTTCAATTTCATTTTTTCAAAGTTGATTTTGCTATTTATGTTGGTGAGATAGAGCGTATGCGACGAAGACAGATGCAACCTCTTTTTATTTTGTGTTTCTGTGGCTTCTTTTGTCTTCTTCTCTATGCGAGATCTCTTCTTTGTAGACATTACCTGGCTAATAATTGACTGTTGGGGTTATATGAGAAAGGTGGGAAGTTGTGCAAGCGAAAAAAATATATACACTGGCTTTTAGCAGAGAGATCTTTATAGTGGGAGGATGAAAGAAACTATGGTGTTGTGTTGGTACATATGCGTGGAAATGGGGATTTCTATATTGAGAGCAAGTTAATTATACAAAGAGAAAATCTCCAGATATACATAAAATTGCTTTGGGGAAACGGTGTGGTTTGAACCTTACTCACCAATGTCTTCGTTCCAAAGTTCAGGTTGTTCCGCAATGAATTTGGCCATGATGTCCTTACATCTTTGATCATTCAAGTTAATTAGTTCAACGCCGTGCTTGATTAGCCAGTCTTCACCGCCAAGGAAGGTCTCGTTTTCACCCATGACAACTCTTGGAACCTTGAACAAAAGGGCACTTCCTGTACACATGGTGCAGGGAGAAAGTGTGGAGTAAAGAGTGCACTTCTTGGTCAAAGATGCCGGCAATCTTCCTGCGTTTTCAAGACAGGATATCTCAGCATGCAGTGTCATAGAACCTTTTTGGACTCTCATGTTGTGACCTCTAGAGATAACCCTACCGTCTTCGTGAATCAAGCAAGATCCAATAGGGATACCACCTTCATTGTAACCGGCAAGTGCCTCTTCGTAAGCAATTTGCATTCCCTTAGCATCGTCCCAGGTCATATTTGCGCTCTTATTCTATTTTACTATAGAGTAAGTTACTGTCACTGTAAAGCTGGAAAAAAACGGTTTTCCCAGATCTAATTTTCAGGGAAAACCCGAATCTTGAATCCATATCGTAGCAATCACAAGGTAGTATAGTACACTGCTTGGGCTTAAATGGCACTACGCATTGCTGTAAACCGGTCTGTTTGTTTTAATTGATGTCGTGAAATGTCCACAAAAGGACCACATTTTTGCAAGTCATGGATAACCCTTTGCCACCAATCTTTGAACCAACCTAGTTAGTTTTAAATAACTAATTCACATTATTAAGATCGTCCACGTCTCTTGAGCCTTTTCATCAAACACCTATCTCTGAGATCATCAATTTGAATCTTTGGTATCATTACGTAATCACTCGTCTTGTCTTGATGAAAAAAACATAGGGAAAAAAATGTTGATGTGTGTCCCAATAGCTAAGATTTTAGTCTTTCACATATAGATAGCAAACTAGGCTTGTGATGTCTGTAACTAAATTAGATGGACTATCAAAAGTTCATGAATTGTACGTATCGGCATAAAAGCAGTTAACAAGTTCAAAGAATTTGTATCTGCAGCTGTTGTTAGCTTCTCAGATACTAACATTGTTTATTAGATCTTACATAACATCTGTTCAGTTGGTTTCCAACATTCGATCTTGCAGCAAGGAAGCTGTTGACAATTTTGCAGACTTCTTAATGGAAAATGTGAAGCATGCAGTTTTGTTAGAAGATTTTCAACCTAGAGGAAGTGTAACAAATATAGAAGTCTCCACATTGCCAAAAACGGTCTCAATTGAGAGCAAAACTGTTGCACATAATTTACCAGAGACTGAACTCTCTGTTGTAGCAGAAATTTGCAACACCTTGCACGTTGATCCCAACTCTGTTCTGAAGTTTGTGAAAGCATCTAAAAAATTGGTTCAAGTCAACATTGAGCCAAGTTTGCCTATGAATAATGGATTTCAACTAATTCAATCCGGTACTTCAAGCTACACTGAAAGCAACAAGTTAGATCAATTGTTCAATTTTTATTTATCGCAGTATATTGCAGAACAAAGTTCAATTTATAAATTATTGGCCTGCATTATCAAAGAACTTCCATTTATATTAGAACCTCAATCTGATGATGCTGTTTTGTTGCAATCTCAAGTTCAAAATTTGAAACAGGTGATCTCAGAAGTTGATAAAGCAATACCATCAATGATTGAAAAGTCAATCAAAAATCTCAGATTCATTACAGAAACACTTAAGTCTTTAAACGAGGCACCATCACCCAGATCAAATTTAGCAGCAAAACAACTCAGTAGTCTTTTATTAGAAGTTCTCAACTCAGTGGCCACATTTTTGGTATACTCATCTAGTGGCTTCACTATTTTTTCCATTGTTCAATGGTTCCAGTTAATGGAATCTATTGAATATTTTTCAAGCATTATTCATAATGAACAATTGTTATTAACTATTCAATCTTTGTCAACTATCATTGCCCTCTCCTTTTTTGATCTCAACTATAATTATGGCTCGCTAGATGATTACTCCTTTATGAATAGTTCAAAGGACCTTAATGCTATAACCAAGTCTATTTTAAACACTGATTCTAATCCAATTATTTTGTATGCCTGGTCGATTATTCTACATAGAAAAGAAACAGTTCTGAATATGTACTCAGACGACCCAAGATCAGAAAAGTTCAAGAACGAACTTATAAATGGTCCTTTGGAACATATGAAGGACA
The DNA here is from genome assembly GCA_030570395.1 of Saturnispora gosingensis. Classification (NCBI taxonomy): domain Eukaryota; kingdom Fungi; phylum Ascomycota; class Pichiomycetes; order Pichiales; family Pichiaceae; genus Saturnispora; species Saturnispora gosingensis. Next base: position 514,496 of record JAJLVU010000003.1, read on the forward strand.
TTTACGTGTCGTTGGCTGAAGAAGCGGACAAATTGAATGTTTCTGATGCATTACTTAAGTGTAATGAAGCTTTATCATACAGTGCTGCTTTTTCCAATGTTCTAGGAATATTTTCCTTGACATATATTCCATACGTTCAACCAAATGAAAAAATCATTGATACTCTTTCAACCATTTTGAAGTCGTCTTCAAACAAAACCGTCCAAACATTTTTTATGTCGGAAGCGGTTGAGCAATTAATGATTCTATTGAAAGCAAAAATGCCTTTGAGTTTGGATACTTTTGTGTCCTTAGTATCGATTAACTCCAATTTAGCAGTAGAAGAATTATGTTCTTTGACATCTTATATGCATATTGCGGAAAACAATTCTTTCAATCTAAAACATGCCATTGATGACCAAGAACCTTCCTTGATATCATTAACGTCAGACTATTCTGTTCTTCCACCATATGAACCAGAAGGTGAGTTATGCTTGCTTTTGCATAAGGGAACAAAAGGACAGGTTCTTTCTAGTTCCAACTTGAAAAATGAAACGTTGGTCGCATTCTTGTATGAGTACAATGGGTGGACACTATTAGGCAGAATATTAAAGAATTTATCTATTAATTTGAATTCACATGATTATCACAAATTGTCGACCATTTCACGACTTGTCAATTTGTTAACTTCTGTTGTTTCTGATTGTAAGATTGCGACTATCAAAAATGTATTCAAAGCTATGGATGAATATCTTGATGCTCAGGACACCATCGATGTAATGTTTCGTATATTAGAGCAAGCTTTCATTTTTAAAGATGTATCTCTAATTCCTACTATATTTGATTTCATGACGGCGTTGGTCAATAATGGATATGCCTATCGTGTTTGGTCCTACATTTATAAATCAAATTTGTTTGCTTTGAAGAATAACAGTGGATTGATTAGAGACCTTCTGGGGAAAGCAGAAATACCTACAGGAAACTTTGTATCTACAATTGAATTATTCAAATTGGGATCCGCATTGCTTTCAAACTCTCTGAAAATTGATGACCAAGTGACTATCAAACTAAAATCAGATGTTTTGAGTCAAATTTTCCTCCATGCAATACAAGTTTTTGAGCATTTAGCAACATGGAAGTTCAATAGGGAAAATGAGCGTTTCGAATTAGGTTATTTGATTTGTGATCTATTTAACACCGTTTTGACTGTTTTTAATGGTATTCAAGAGGTAGAATACAAAGAAACCAAAATTAATGAAGTGTTGAAAATTTCATTTGAAAATATTGTTAACATTTTCTTGATTCACGATCTTGAGGATAAAAGATCAGTATCTTTTATTTACCAAACATTGTATGAAGCTTCTACTTCGTATGCTTCCATTATAACAAATGATCTAGTGGGAAGTTGGAACCAGAAATTGCAATTTAGTGTATTTGAATTACTTTCCAATTTAATTAAAGTTAGAACAAGTATTAATCCAAGTTCTCCATCCACTCTGGAAAAAGTTCTATACTCTAGCACTAGAGGTTTAGTGAACATTTATTTATTTGATGAAGCATTGAAAAAGGCAGTTTTGAAATTGTTAAAAGATTTGATTTCAGCTTCATGGCAAGGTATTCCACCATCTTTATTAACACATCTAGGCCAAACACATACTAAACTATTGCTTCAAGCTTTGCATAATGACATGACAAGTAGTGCTACTGATGATGAATTGATGATTGCTTTGTATGACTTTTTCAGCTCCGTTATGAAAAATAATCAAGAAGGACTTTCAATAGTTCTCATCACAGGTAAATCCAATATAAATGGTCTTGAAACTGGAGCAAAAACTGAAAGCAATAAACTTTCTTTATTTGAGGTTTTAAAAGCAACCCTTCAAAGTTATGAGAGGTATCCAGCAATGGTGCTATTACATATCCTTGACTCGCTTTCGTGTTTACTAACAACTTGGAATGGAGGATTGGTGAAATCTGAAGATGTGACCTTTATTACTAAAGTTTTAGCTCTAGCAATGAACACCAAAATTAACATGCAAACTGACAATGCTATTGAACGCATTTATAGGTATAAGTTGAAAGCAAAAATTGTGAAAATTTTATCGTTATCGTTATTCAATTACCACGGTAAGAATAAAAAGTGTGAAGACTTGATAATTTCTAATTTGAATAAAAAAACGTTCATTGATGAATTGTCAAACGTTTTTAATGTTCTTCCTTACGATAAAGAATTTCAATCAACTGTTAAAACGACATTTAGCTCTAAATGGGAAGGAAAGTATTCATTAGATCAATTTACAATTAGAAATATTCACAGACCAAATGACTTCAATGTGGATTTAATATATGATTTCAATTTGTTGGATCATATTTTTGAGTTTGACGTGGAATGGCCTCAACTGAAGAGAGACATTGTGAAGTCAGGAATGGATTTACTTTTTACCAATGTTCAAATTGATTTAGCTAAAGCATATGGTGGTTTAATCACATGTTTTTGTAATACCAATTCTGTTTCAGTAAGTCCAAATTATTTGAAGATTGCTAATGATTTGCTGAAATATACTATTGATCAAACTTTCAACTCAGAGGAGTTTTTCACCTTTTCTAAAGATAGAGTTGATTTAGCATTCTTGATCTGTTTCAATATCTCGAAAAAACAAAATTTTGAAGCAGATAATCAAGTTTTATTGTCGACTATTACAGCTGCCTCCAGATTTCTTCAATCTGACAAGGTTAATTTGAATGAAGAACTGAGTACATTAGAAGATAAATACGTAGAAACGTTGTTCAAAGTATTGATTATCAACCTAGGAATGTTAAATAATAGCGATTTACTGGTCGAGAATTCATCAACTTTCATTGAAATTTGGAAGAATGTTATTTGTAAATCCATGTGTGTTATTTTTGGAAGTATAAGAAACAATGCCATTGCAATTCCAAACCAGGAATACGGAAATAATCCACTCATAATCAAGCAGGTTGAACAAATTAAATTGATACTTCAATTAGTTGAGAAGTTCATTTCATTAGATTTCACGTTGGCAATAAATAAAGATTTAGCTAGAATTACTGTTGAATCGGGGGCTTACAACGGTATTATGAGCATATACGGTGTTTCACATTTGATTAAAGTCCATCAAGAAGATCTTTTTGCGGATTATGCATTATTATTTATTCTAGAACTTATCAAGAATAAATCCATTGCTGAAAAGTTTATATCCAATGGTGCTTTCCAATTACTGAATGAATCGACAGTCTCTTTAATGATCCAAAGAGGTAGAATAACGCCATATTGTAGCGATTCAACAGTATTAAAATTGCACCACATTTGGGTTGAAAGAATCTTGCCAATTATGCTAACTCTCATAGGACACTTTCAAGACACTATCATTTTCGAAGTCTGCAGATTTACATTAGCATTTCAAAAGCAAATCGAGTATACAATTCATACCTGGCTCGAAACAGATACATATATTTCGCCAATTGTGATTGAGGAAACTGAACAAATTATCTTGTTAGCTAAGCTCATAAATGCATTAGATTGTTATAACTACATATCATCAGAAACTAACAAACCAGTTAGCCAGATTAGATTGATTCCTGGATTAGATTCGATTGAAGAAAGGAGAATGTTTGTTAGTGCTTTGAATTACTTATTGTCGCATCCTAAGTATCTTGCTTCTAAAATTAGGACATTGAAAAAGGAAATATCATTTGACGAAATTTCAAATTCTCTAGTAGAATTAAAAGAGTCATTGCTACAGTAATAAGTGGTTTAATTTTGTTGCTGATGCTTCAGTTATTTATATGAATAAATGGTAAGATCAATATCAAGATAGCCTGTTGCATATACACTATTTTAAGAAAATTAAATGCCAAGTGATTTGTTGTTGAAAGTTTTTTTTAGGTATACTACACTGGTATTTAGTAGTTGCTAATTATATGTCATAATCTAACACATCAAATAAATGTAAGGACCTTGTTATATAAAAATACTACCCGTCTTTATTTTACTACGGCATATTTAGATACGAACGTATCATGGCTGTTATATTCTCTCCAATCATCTTTGTATTACCTGATTGTACTTTTTTAGATTACAAAAATGCGATTCATGTGATAAAATATGAAATTGATTAAACAATTATCTTTTCTCTATTGATGCAACATTAAAACATATTTAATTAATAAACATTATCTGATCAAACAAATGTAAAAGCGGTAAAAAAATTATAAAGAAAAGAATTAAAAATAAGAATCTCAGTCAACATTACCATGATACTATTGACGAATTACATCACGACCTATTTTTAATAGCCTGCCATTTTTCACGGTCATAAAGACTGTAATATCCATCAGGAATAGAATTTGATGAAACAACTCTGTTCTTTTCATCAAAATCAAAGTTTTTTGGTATCATTGATGGACTGAAACAAAGTGGCTCGCCAATTGAAGGGAACGTATTATGATTAAGAGATCTCATTGAACTCTTTTTTTTGGGAGATCTCTGAATTGATTTAACTAAATCCATATTTAGCTCAAAATTTGATTGTAGATGTTTGTCATCATCTGTTAAAAAGTTGCTGCTGTTGTGATTAGGATTGTAATTGTTGTTTAAATTATTTGAAGATGAGGATATGGATATTGAGTCCTTGAATGTTCTACTCAATTTCTTTATTGGACTATGAGAGGAGGATCTTATATGATTTGGAATATTGGTTGTCATCTTCAAATTGAGATGGGAATGACTCCAAGAATGTCTTACTGAATGGGTTTTAACATCATTACTTGGGTTTTTTAAGTTTGGAGCCGATGCTTGATGTTTTATTTTAGTATTATCGATAATTTCTCTAGTTAAGCTTTCAAAAAAGAGATCGTTATGTGAACTTGTGTCTAGATCATTGCTATTATCATTGTTTTTATATCTATTATGGATAGGAGTATCGGATTGATTATTCTCTAAGGATTTGATTGTGTCTAAATTTGATTTAGTGTACAGTTTGAAAGGAGTTTCGTTGTTAACTTCTGGTTTTGCTGGTTGATCTGTGACGATTTTCGGTGAATTAGCTATTTCTGGGATATTGAGCATACGGATCCCTGTTTCGGTATCCTGAGTGGAAAATTTTGATTCAAACGTTGGAGTTGTCATAATGAATTGCGTGTTATCTTGTTGGTACGGGAGTAACACCACTTGATTATTCATTGGATTACTAACCAAGTGTGGTGACCCATCCGAGGACTGACTCAAGCTGGACGAGTCGATTTTAGACTGCACTGAACAATTTGTTTTAAACGATCCGGTGTTAAACGGCGGTATCATATTCAGTGTATCAAAAACTGGATTCACAGGTGCACTTGATGAGACGTGGTTTTCATCTGGTGAAGTCTGTCCATCACAGCAATGGGGTTTTTCAATAATCGTTGTTACAAGCAATTTTGAGACTACTGCTAGCGTCGAAAGTACCACCTGTAATCGTTTCTCAAGAAAACTAGACGGCCTTGAACTTGCCAAGAGAATAGTGTTCAACCATTCCAAAAATACGATGGTAGTTATTGCTTCTGTGATCCAATGCACATAGTACCAGTACTGTTTTCGTCTTTTGGAGAATATTGCATAAAGGACCAGGACCGAGGCTATCCACTCAAATCCTACTAGAAGACCTAAAACTATTCTGTGAGTTTCGGATACCAAAGCCAATGTCAAAGCTAAAGCACCGATTGCCAATTTTAGCAGCAATATTGCTACACACAAAAACTTGTGTTTAGCCATATTGTAGAGCAACTACCCAATGCAAAGCAGGACTTGATAAAGAGCATAATATTCCCATCAAATGATCTCTAAATTATTTTCTGTTTAGACACTGCCTAACTGGGTGTGTATTTTGATATTACTTAAAGAGGAAATTTGGAGTTGAGTCTTGAGATCTTATTGACGAGATGAAATTTTTTCGCTTGGACTTCCACATAAAAAATATTGCAAGCTTCTTCTGATGCAGCTCATTTATATATTTATGGATTAAAACCTCAAGGCGATTACGTGTTAGCACTTTGGTTGACTTGCATAGTTAATTTAGTGTGCAATCCAAACAAAATTTCACTTCAGGCTTGTGGTTTGCTGACTCGTCAGACTCGAGTTTTGAAGGACCAGAGTCCTTGATCCAGCATGCGAATCACTGTTTCACCTTTCCGAAGATAGCGTTTTGATTTGCAGGCTGAGCTTTCCAAGAAGTTGGAACATGATGAGTGAAATGGCACCTACGCTTCAAGACACAACTCGTTTACGTTAAACTTTACCACAATAAATTAAAAGAAAAATTAATTACCGCCAATATAAATAAGCTTTCGAAATAGTTGATTGCAGTTTTTTCCAGGAACTATCCCTTTGGTGGATTTCTAGGAGCCCGGCGTGTTGTCCACAAGAATGCTGCTTTAAATAGGAGGGTTGCCGCTCACTCACACTAATATTCATTGGTTGGATTATAATGGTGAATGTTTAGTCTTTTGAAGCGGTGCTAGGAGAGTTTGGTAAAACAAGCAAAGCATGTTCCCTTTGGTGAGATATCGTTGTGTAAGACAAATTATTCACCGGTTGCTGATTCGGTTCTTGTGATCCACTTCACAGTTAATGTACCAGATCAAATAAACTTCTTATGAACTATATGGCTATAAAACTAACAAAATCGACTGCTAACTCAAAACATTATCAATAAATTTAGACTGCTGTTTCCGAAAAGTACATACAAGACAATTAATGGTAGCTTTCAATTGAGGCCACCCAAAACTAACACTACGTTCATCGTTACGCACAGTGATCAAACACAAAGCAAAGCCTCATCTACCAACTTGCTGATTGCAATAGAAATCTAACAAAATACGGCCAAATCACTTTCTTCTTGCTGTTTAGCAAATCAACACGAAATCCCTTTGGGCTTTCTTAAAACGTCACAAAGTACTTTGTCTCCAATATCGCTTAAAAGGCTACTCGATAATTTTCAATTTTGCAATTAAGACCAAATGTGTTACTTTGGTATTATCATTAAATCCTTTTGGTTAAACTCTTGAAGAAAAATTATTATGCAAACTTGTGTCTAGGTGCTATTATCATTCTCATTATATCTATTATGGATAGAAGTATCGCATTGATTATTCTCTAAGGATTTGATTGTGTCTAAATTTGATTTAGTGTACAGTTTGAAAGGAGTTTCGTTGTTAACTTCTGGTTTTGCTGGTTGATCTGTGACGGTTTTCGGTGAATTAGCTATTTCTGGGATATTGAGCATACGGATCCCTGTTTCGGTATCCTGAGTGGAAAATTTTGATTCAAACGTTGGAGTTGTCATAATGAATTGCGTGTTATTTGCCGGTACGGAAGTAACACCAGTCGATTATTCATTGGATTACTAACCAATTGTGGTGGCCCGTCCGAGGAAAGTCTCCAGCTGGATGAGTCCATTTTAAGCTGTAATGAGTATTCAGTTTTTAATGAATACATTTAGTGTTGGTATCACATTTAGTGTTTGTGTATGATAGACTGGATGCAAATTGGATCTAATGAGAAATGACATTATGAAAATGTGCAAGTGTAGAGTAGTATGCTTTGCGCTGGAGCATTTTTATTTTCGAGAACAATATTGCAGCTCTTTTAATGAATTATAGTGGCTTAGAAGTTGACACTGATATAATGTTCACTTTTTAAATGAATTGATTGTAATTGTAATGCAATGAAAGTGGCATCGAAGCTTTTGCTTCGTCGGGACAAGTGCATATGTACATCTAACCTATTGTCTGGACCATAGCAAGCACAATAACAGGGACCTCAAAAGTTAAATTGTTAATAGAGCAAAAATTCCTCCTACTCACATTAATTATAGTCTTGGTGTGGCATTTCTTTCTGAACCTCCACTCCATCGTAGTGTACAACTGGAACGAAATAAATAGCATAGGTATGCTCATGTATGGTTTCGTAAAATGGTTTGCGTCTAGAAATCGCCCAAATAGGAAGTTTTCGGCACAGATGCCTCTCCTTCGCTTATTGTAGTGCACTGATCAATTGTGTGAAAGCGTCGTGCTAGCAATCCAAAGTTGAGACAGCGCTGTCATTGGCTGAACTGTTAGTACTATATTTTCAGTAGCTGTAACTTCTGGGGAAATCCATGGTAGCCACCATTCTCTTTTCTTGCATGTGTACCGTAAAAACTGCACCAGTACTTTATGAAACCTTGCATTTGACCTATAGAAAGAATTTGTACTTTCATGCCTGGATAACATACGTAATAGCGGAGCCTGTAGGTGAATAATGTGAGCAATGCAACGTAGTATACAGACCGCACGCTGGCGTTTAACGTGCTTTAAAGACCGCAAAAAATGCCATGCATGGAACCAACAGGGAACATCTGGGAGCTTTACAGTATCATGTTTCTCTCAATATGCTGAGGGATATCGCCTGGCTCAGGGTGCGTAGCAGATTCCAATTTACCGTGGGCCGTTGCGCAATATTAGCAAAGGATGCAGTGTGCAAACCGTTAATAAACGAATGCCTCCAGCAAAAAAATACTACAATTAAATTACTATTGGATGAGATTAAATCAAAGTTTAGGTTTTAAGTTGTCATAAATAAATCGTATAAAAGCTCTAGTGCTTCTTGGCTTCGTCTTCAGCACCTTCCTTGGCGCCAGTGACGACACCGGAAACGTACTCAGCAGCGTCAGCAACAGCCTTCTTACCGGATTCCAGTGCGTCGGCCGCAGTCTTCTTGCTGGTCTCGAGAGCTTCGGACGCGCTTTCGCCCCATGTCTTTTGTGCGTCGTCGTGGCCCTTTTGCACAGAATCTCCAACTTGTTGGCCGAAGGACTTTTGGTTGTCTGGGGTCACGTTGGAAGCAGCCTTGTCCAGGGTGTCGGTAACGGACTCCTTGGCCTTTTCGTAAGTGGTCTTTTGGGAATCTGGGGTCAAAGTTTCAGCAACTTTGTCAGATAAGTTCTTTCTACCGGCGTCAGACATTTTTCTTTTGTGTTTGTTTTGTGTTCTATGTTAGTGATGGAACGATCACATCAACAGCTGTCCATATGGCTTCCCCGTCTCCTTTTATAACACTGGCCGCCCTTCCTGTCCCGCTACACTTGGTGGCTATGTCATATCAGTGGCTGATGAAAAACCTGGGAAAGGACTGGGGAAGAGCAGCAGCGCACAGCCAAGAATAGAACCCACAGTAACAGCTAGACGACGATGGGGTGGAACAGCGTCGCAGGATGTGGTGGTGGTGGCTGCGAGCTTTGGTGCACTTTGCTGCTGCTGGCCTTGAGGTGGTAGGTTTAACTGTGAATGCAACTTGGTGCGTGAACGCAAATGAGCAGTGCGCTGAGCCACCCAGACGGAAGCTCAGGCAATGCATGTAGTCGAACAGTCCAGAGGCTTGACCGGTGCCACTTGGCTGAACCGTACGGCGTCGTGTCACTTGTAGTGAGTTGGCATGTGTCTGCTCAAACCTTCTAGACGTTCAGATCAGTGAATTCGTAAAGATTAGTGGAAATCGCATATGCACCATGCTCGTCTACTGTTTAAGCGAAGTAAACGATAAAAGGCTATTAATATACATCTAACAACACGAGCCCTCACAGTAAGGAGCCTTGTCCTGAGGCCTGTGTGTGTGTAACGGCAAAAGTGTGTGGACGCTGTTGGGCGACTCCAGCTGCAGGCACCCTTCGTTCACTTGCCCAATGCAAGCGCTTCCTTGGTCAAACGCACCACCACAATCGCTGTTTGCATTCCTGAGCAAATCACTTCTACTCGGCCACTTGACACTTGTAAGAGTGCACAACGAGTGCTTGTCGTTTGGATTGGATGCATGGCACAAAGTCGCAAAAGGATAACAGCGTAGCCCTAGGGCAATTGCCACAACGAAACAACAGGTGCATCGAGTGCGCTTTATTAGCACTAAATCACAAACTCTTTGTTTCAGGCAACGTTGCTGCGAATTCAGGTTTCACACACTTGGCAATGTTGACAACACTACGCTTGGTCAGCTTGACGCCAGATGTCACATCTAGCATCTTGGCTAGCATCACGGGCTGATAGTCTGATGGCAGCTTCGAGTAAAACTCCGTAATCCGGTCCACCGTCAAAGGCGTAACCAGTTTGGGTCTTTGCGTTAGCACAGCTAATAGATATGCCGCGGTGTACACTGGCTCGCTGGTCGTCTTTATCATGTACTCAATAATCATATCAAACGACTTTGGTTTCAACTTAGAATCGTTCAATGAAGCTAGCAAAAAGCTGTCGAATTCCCTCTGGTTAGGGTATTTGAACGCAATGCATTTTTCAATCGTGCTGTTGACCCCCAAGTATGACAGTTCAAACTTTTGGTTGCTATCAGCAAGTGGTGTGGGCATGCTGGCATTCTCTTCAGCAAGTTGACCATTCTCAAGTTTATTCGATAGCGATCCGACCAATTGAGCATCAATACTGCAAGATGTACCTCTGTCCCACTTATTTGCTTTCAAAAGCAACCGGTAACTCTTATTCCAAGCTTTAAGCATTTAAAGAATTGGCAATATTAATGAAATCCTGTAAGCGCTGGAGGTCTTTTGAAGAGTTTATGGATGGATCTGTGGTGTAGCCTTTGGCAGATTCAATGATTATTGCTTTATCAGGCGTTTGCAAAACAAAATGGTTACAATTATCACTGTTTTGCTCCTTTCGTACGTCCCCTGTTGTTGTACTATAAAACTGGTGGCCTCTTAAGTAATCAACTGAGTATTCCTTTGGTAATTGAATGGTTCCAGTGGCTTTGGCGGCAACTGGTAAGATATGTAGTGTGGTTTTATCAGTGTTCTTGTTATCTGGTTCACTGTTAACAATGAAACTCATTTAAATCACCCTGGCTGGATTAGCTGACTTGGTTCTTTTTCTTCTCCAAGAGTTTCTCTCTTTGCATGGTAGAAGTTTTTTTTATGGAGAGCTGAAAAATTTCTTCAATTACTGAATTATCAACACCTTTTCCTAATAGCTTTACAGGAGAAAAATGTTTCGCCGTAGCCTTCATACAGTTCCAAAACTGGCCAAAGACTTTTCACAATCTGGTATCAAAGGTTTGATGTCGCCAGCACAATTTCAATTAGCTTGGAATGATCATCAAACCTATTTGACTTCTCAACTTTCACTTAAAACTGTCGACACCGAACTGGAAACCCGTTCTCCTCTATCCATTGCACTGTCTTGCAGTAAGGATACTTTAAAAGCGGATGTTGGATCTATTGCGTCCATGGCTCATAATAACCACATGTTTTTTGAACAAATGAAAGATGAAGATAACGTTGATCCGCAATCCATTATTAAACCTCAATTACTTAAGGCAATCAACTCGCATTTTGGTTCATTAGAAGATTTGAGAGGAAATCTATTATATTCTGCCGATATCCTTTATGGTAATGGTTGGATCTTCTTGGTGGAAGATGCAAACAAACAGTTGAAAATCACAACCTGTAATAATTCTGGAACACCATATTATTATGGACAATCTCAATCTGTTGATTTGAACGGACCACTTGATGAAACCGATTTGAATAGTGTCAATAAAAATAAAGAAAGAGCCGTCAACGGAGAAAAAGACTACTCAATCCCATTATTGGTCTTGAACGTCTGGCAACATGCTTACATTCTCGACTATGGAAGTACAGGTAAGGCAGACTACCTAGAAAATCTTTGGAAATGTATTGACTGGAACGTCATTAACAAAAGATTGTTTACTAACATTGACATGTAAAAGTCTTTGTGTATACAGTCATATATGAGTATTTATATATGATAGATTTTGTACATAGCAAATAATAGAATATTATTGATATAATGAATAATCGCCACACTCGTATATTATATTGATCAACTCCTCATATGATGAAACATTGATCGATGATATCGCAGATATCAAATCTATAATGAAGGTAGACATCATGATGTTCTTTCGTATTAGCTTTTCCCTTTTCAATGTGTATTCTTCGTCTTGTCCTCTAAGTAATTCTTGTATTGATTCATCTAGCTCGACCAATCGGTCAATCAAAGATTGAACAAAAATTTGTGTTTTTAGATTTGTCTGCTTATAGCTTTTCAATTTATCGATAAGCACAACTTCCTTAGCACTGTTCTTTTTGAAACTTCGTTCCTTTTCCTCCAACTCTAACTTCAACAAAATGTCGGCGCTTTTAGCAGAATCTTCTCTTGACTTGGTAAACTTAAACTCGATTATCTCTTCTAAATCATTTATATTATTTACATTATTTGCTGTCATTAAATCGTGAATTTGTTTATCTATATTGTCCTCTTCTGCTACTTTCCTCTGCAGCAAAAGATATCCAACTTCATCAATCGTTTCTTGCAGCTTTTCGTAGGTATCTAGTAATTCTAGCTCGTTATCCATGCTACTTTTACGCTTGTATATATTATAAGTTATCTGACAACTTGAAATTCAAAAGAAAAAAACAAAAGTGAAATTTTTGTTTCATTTCAATACTTCGAAGTATCGACTCTTGTACATAAATTATATACAATGTCCCAAGAAACAACAGAAAGAATTGTCAAATCATTTTCTAAATATCCGCCGCTAGTGCACCGTCGTCTAGATGCCATTTTAGCCATCGCAATGGGGTTCAGCGCATATTATATGTATGAACAGCGGGTTGGCAGAGAACCTGGTCACTCTCTTTATGAATTGGTTAAAGAAAGGTACTTTTCATGAACCTTCAGCTTAGTTAATTTTCCATGGTAAATGTAGAGTTATAACGTTTACAACAATTTTTGTACTGCTTTATGCAACTTTAATACCCAGTATTTCATCTCTGTTATCATCATCTCTAACGATCTTGAGAAATCCGCTTCTTTGTAGTTGTTCAAGCACTACAATAAGGTGAGACTTTGGTAAGTTAGTGTAATCATTGGCTAGTTCATACAATGTAAGCATTGCATTGGTGATTCCGCTATTTTCCAGTGAGTCGTGTAATGAGTCGGCGTAATAAGTGATAGACTTTGGCCAAAGCTGCAGAACACTATTTTCTTCAATTAAGGTACCATTCCCTGACTTTATGAGTGCTTTGTATATTTCATCTAGCAACTCAGGCTGAATTGATCTGTTAATGTCGTTATTGGAAAATATCGAAACCTTCTTGCTAGAATCGTCGTCGTTTTCACTTCCAAGTGGTGCTCCTTGTTGATCGAGACACCATATACCCTCTTCTTGTGCCCAGTCAAGAATTATTTGTTTCCATTGTGCAACTTGTGCAGCCTTGGTTTGACTGTTCGGTTGAAGTGTATAAAAAGGCGGAAACGAGTGGATTGGTGGAGGTGTATAGCTCATGTGTGTTTCTCTGTAAATTCAAATGATACAGAGGCTAATCAATGGATTGTTCAAAAGCACTCCAATTATGATTATCTAAGCTTATTATTTATAGGAGGTTGAATTTGAAAGAGAGCAAAAAAAATATATGCTAGTTTAAGTTATAGAGCAAGTAAGCAAGCGTAATTATAATGCAACGATTCATTAATAGGTTATATTCGCATGGAAGAAGGTCTATATTTCGGGCTGAACCAAATAAAATGGTGAAACGTCCAGAGGGAACCACGACATTCACTCCCCCACCAGCATATTTTAATAACACCGCAACCGGTAACCTTGGAAGATACATTAAACCACATTCACCACTGATGAACATACTTTCGCAACCAACATTAGTATTTGAGAGGCAAATAGAATATCTGAATTTATTTTTGGCATTTGAACAACATAACAAGTATGCATTGTATGATGCAATGGGTACACAAATTGGATGGATGATCGAAAGAGATTTTGGATTTATGAAAGCGATTCTAAGACAAGTATATAGGACTCATAGACCGTTTACGGTTGATGTACTCGATATGAACGGTAATGTTGCAATGACAATTAAAAGAGGTTTCAGCTTGATCAATTCTCACATCAAAGCAATTCTACCAATTTTAGATACCAATGTCAAGGAACTACAAAAGGCCGACCCACAAATTGATGTTGATGAAGTTGAAAACGGAATAATACTAGGAGAAAGTGTTCAGAACTGGCATCTTTGGAGAAGACAATATAATTTGTTTCAACCAGTGGAAGGAGGACAAATGAGTCAATTCGGTAAAATTGATTCGCCTTTATTTGCCTGGGACTTCCCGGTTTATAATCAACATAACGAAGTGTGTGCAAGTGTAACAAGAAATTTTAAGGGGATCTTCAGGGAGATGTTAACTGATACAGGTGTTTACGTTTTAAGAATGGATCCTGTTTCTTTCCAATTTGAAGGCGGTGATGCATTTGGTCCTGTCTGCCAGGATCAGCTAAATATTATGGAGAAGGCCTCAATACTTACCAATGCTGTTAGTATTGATTTTGATTATTTCAGTAGACATAGCAATGTTGGCGGAGGCGGACTTTTCTTTCTCGGTGACGGCGAGTAAGTCATGCATACGTGTGCATAACCACACTGCCAATAAGTGTACGAGCTATTACAGTCATATTAGCTGCTATTTGTGCGAATATCGTTTATAATACATTCAATTCTTGAATTTTTGCTGATCCTAAATTTCTTCTCTCGTCTTTGTTCATGTATCACGCTAAAGCAAAGAGCTTTTGTTCTTAATGTGCCAAAAATTCTTATACTTTCGTAAAAAAGAAGCATTACTATTATTCGTTCACACATAAGGTGAACCGCAGGACACCATCTGTCCACAATATATTGTTACATTCTGTCAAAGAATATTATTATCTACGTGCCTCCGAAAATAAGTACCAAAAGAAGAATAAAATCTTCTGAACCGAAAATGGATTGGGTTTGCCGGATTGCCGCTCATAACCGTTCATACAGCCTCCCCTTACACAGGAATGTGCTAAAGCCACGCTGAAGTTCACGCCCAGCTACAAAAGTTGGGATTGTTTGTCATGTGATTCGGGAAAAGTGTATCCCCGTTTTGGATCAAGAACTGTAACAATGCAACAGCCCCCAAACGCAAATTTTGTTGACCAGTCTGATATTTGCTGGTGCATTGGTGGCTTGCAAATAGCATAAAATCTTTATATAGATCTTTTTTTTCTTCCCAAAAGATGGTCCAATTATAGTTTGTAGATTTTGTTTATATTTGGCGTTCCTTGTTTTCCATTTGGTTCTTTTACCGAGATCGGTTATTTTTACTTTCACATGCAGCAATAGGGTAGAAGGAACGCTGAATTCACCGAGCAGCAGTAGTCGTGAGAGTATATACCATTATAGCGGGACGTTCAAAATGCCTAATTGCTAGTGGTTGATTCCGAATTGCAAATTTTTCTTTTTAACGAACAAGGGAAGTGCTTGCACGCTACCGTGGATCTGATGTTTTTGACGGTTTTCTGCTTGTGTTGTCTCCTCAAACAATACTTTGTAATAGTCAGAGAATACTAGTTTGTTACACATAAACAAAACGTTCTGTGCAGCTATGCATCACAAAAAAATTCCTATGGTTTGAGTGACTCTTTGGCAATAAACATGATGTAATTGAATCCAAAGCCGTGTAATGTTTCAAATAGGCACTTTTTTGCGCAATACATGAAAAATGTTTTGACAATAGAAAAGCAACCTGCCAGGACATACCGCTTTAAGACATTCTTACTACTGTCTCCTTCCACGCATGAAGGCTTAAATCCGCTTATTCTTTGATCTTTCTTTACCTGTCTATCGAGAAAGGCCGATTAGAAAAGTCTTCTCTTCTCTTGCATTAGTTCTTTTGTGTTACTTATTGATTAGCTGTCTCGTTTGCATAAGACTTATAGTACGCGTTGTAATTGCACACACATTTTGCACTTCAAGTTGATCTATTGTTGAATGAAATAAGCTTTTATAATTTGTGTTAACAATTTCTCCAATACGCTGTAATGGAAGATTTGATACAAAAGAAGGAAAGGAAGCTCCATAGAACTCAAGAGCCAGTAGCATCCAGTGGTGACGCTAATAAAAAGATTCTTGATCAGTTGTTAACTTCTAAATGCATCACTAGTAATACTGAAACATACAACATTCAGAACTTGTTTAATCCCTATCTACCATCATTTTTAAAAGCAGATACCAGTAGGCAAAACGCCAGCAACAATCAGTTCAGGCAACAATTGATGCAACATCAAAAACCAGATTCTGTGATTAGGTCAACTTCACCTGCATATAGAGTAATTAATAGAGTTCCTGACATGGAATACCATTCGACAAGCACGCCCAGTGTGACTGGAGACAACCACAAAAACAAGCATAAAGATAATAATAATAATAGTGCACCAGCTACCTGTGGGGCCTCTGCAGAGAGTGCTTCAAGTTCAACTTTTGAACTAAATGCTAGCTCAAGTCTCAATAATACTATGAACTGCATGCAAGACTCGAGCAGCCCGGTCAGTCCCTACTCAAAGCACCACTATCGCCAAACAAACTACTATCCAGTGGCATCTGCAGTTGCGTTGCCAACGATCAACGTTCCTTTCAATTCAGCATTTAACAATCAGCATTATCATCATCATCATTTTAATCATCAAATCTCAGCTTCACCGAAGTCTATACCGATACCGCTAAATCCTTCACTTTCACTGAACTCAACGTCAACACTGGTTGGAAGCAGCAGAGATTATCTTATTCCCCACAACAATAATAGTTCAAGCACCTTAATTGCCAACGATTCGAACTATGAAGGAATAACTCCAGTCAAGGTTTCTAAATGGTCGAGGACAGGATGCCTGACATGTAAAGCACGTAAGAAGAAGTGTGATGAAACTAAGCCTGTTTGTACTGAGTGTCTGCGAGTAAATATGACATGCATTTATCGAAGTCATTCTCAAGAAAACGGCGCATCAAACGACGCTGCTGATACTGCAACTACAACTACAGAAGATAAGGAAAGGCCACTGGCAGAAAACGAAACAATTATTGATGGAATTGGTGTGGTCAAAGTACTGCGAGCCAAAGTTGACTACAAAATTGAAAATGGTAAAATTGTGTACAAAGCTTAGGTGTTCATGATTGGGAGACGATTTCTCATCAAAAGGAGTGTTTTATCCGCTGTATAACATTTAATTCTTAGATTCTAATCTCTGTAATTACTACTGCTACTATTGCAACTATTCCTACTCCATTAAACTTTCTAAGTTGGTTTTTTGTTTTTTCTCTTTTGTTGATCCTTCGTACCCATGTTTCAAGCAGAAGAAAAAGAAACAAATTTTCGCTTCGTGAGCAATTACGGACACACCACGGCCTGATTCATAATCCTTTTGTGTTTACGTACAGAATCAAATTTGCATCGGAAATATCTTAAAAAATTTTGAGAAAGGAGTTGCTGTTCCGTTTTTGGAGACTATTTGAAAACTATTGTTATAGAGCTAATTGCCTATTGTTAAAAAGGTCGGTGTTACAAAACCATCAGAATAAAGCTTCGTGTTTAAGAAGCTAGTACAAGTAAGTCAAGATTGGCATGTTTGTTTAGCGATTGAGATTCCACGATGGGTTCCTAGTGTTGACAGTGGGCAGCTTGCAGATGGTCGACACAGTGAGCACTTTCGATGCGCATGAATACATGTATTTCAACGGTCGCCCTAATCCGAATTGAAGACAAATGATGCAAGAAGTGGACTAATTTACATTTTGTACAGTTTTCCTATTGAAGAAAAAAAAACACAAAATAAGAGTTGGACACCCTCCAAGTTGTTATAATCGAACTAGGCCTTTTATACTAGGGTAGTTTGCATAATAATCTCAATATACTGGTAAAAAATTTATCTTCGATAAAATATCGGAACTAGCTAATATATATAGGTCCTTATATGCAATGCATGATATAAATCCGTGTTATTGATGGTGGCTAACAATTGAAAATGCGTATTTGTTAAAAAAGACTTGAATAGTAATATAGAAGTAGATTTGCCGACCTGTGCTCTTTACAGCAAAAGAAAAGTACATGTAAGGTGGCTTTTTTTGCACATATTTAGGTGGTTGGTACTATCTATTCTGAATGCTTGTTCTACTAAAAGAGAAAGTTTGTTCTCAAAGAAATTTTGGGTGCAAGGCTAGAAGGAGGCTTGTGGCAAAAAGTATGTAGAGTGGAATCCAAGTATGGTGCTTCAAAAGGCATGAAATCGGAGTGTGGGAAGAGTCGAACATGGCATTCCTAATTTCTACGTGCAGTTTAAGTCTCTACCAAATTATGTGAAGGGAAGCACATGCTATTAGTGACCACTGGAAACGCTGGTCTGGTGTTGTAAAATAGCCGATAGCAACATGAGCCACAAGTGTTCAAAATTAATGTAAAGCGAGCAAATTAAGAGCAGTTTTGGGAGTGTCTACAATTAATAACCACGACGGTGAATATACCACTCAATTATTTAAAGAGAGGCAACACTCACTTTCTGCGATCAATCGTTGAATAGAATTTAAACACGCCATATCGCACATGACGATAAATATAAAATAGTTATAAGCACTTCTAAGAAGAGAAGCCAATGACACCACAGGCAGGTCTTGGGCCAGCGTTACCGGTCTTTAAAGATTCAGGGTTGCCACCCTTACCCAAGTCGTCTTGACCACCGTGGACGACAACAGTTCTACCCAAAATGGAGTTTTCACCGAAAAGAGAAATCAACTTGTCAGTTCTAGAGCCCTTGGCAACACCACTGGCATCGGTTGGGATGTTACCCATGTCACCAACGTGTCTGACATCGTCTTCTGGAGCACCGTGGGTAGTACCGAATGGGTTGAAGTGTGGACCAGCGGAGGTACAACCGTTAGTGTTGTCACCAAACTGGTGGATGTGGAAACCACGCAAAGCGTCGGCATCGTTACCCTTGATGTCCCAGGAAATGGTGGTTGGTGTAGATTCAGATTCTTGTGTGAAAGTAACAACACCTTCGACGGTGGAGTCTCCTCTAATAACAGCAACGGCCTTCATGTTTTCTAGTGTTGGTAAAAGGAATTAACGGACTCTGAATTAACTTTTCAATGAGACGGCATGGCCCTTTTTAAAGGATTTGGCGCGTGGAGTCTACGAACGAGTGCTTAGTCATCCATTCATTGCAAAATTTTGCTGTAACAGAACCCTACACACCAAGACATATGTAGTTATTCAGCTCGGGCTTGATGCAATTCAATGATGTGAAACAATTGATCAGTTGTAATGGTTCGAAGACTGTAATTTACATAAATACAGATTCTACAATTGTAAAACTCCATTAAAACCTTCAATTTATACAGCTTTTCCTCAATGCTTCGCAAGAGAATGCATAAATATTAGCTCTACTTGAGTTGTAAACTATACGTCCAATTGAATTTATGCAATGAGTACAATACTTCAAAATCCCGTCTTTTCAAAGTTAACTTTAAAAATGACTAATTGAATACATTTACATGGAAAAGTAACCATACAAGGGCAATAAAACCTCTACCAAGTCGTTTTGATCCACGGTAAATCTTACAGAGGGCTCTTCAGGCACAAATTGTTGCTAAACTCACCTCATTAATAAGTAGTATCTTTGTTCTAGCACCTATAAGTCCTCGCGAGAAGAAATTTCCCCTATTATATATATGCGTGTTCTTCAATAGTGCGTTCTTCAATCTCTTCTGGTGCACCTCAATTGAACATGTTTAACATCTTTAGAGTGCTAGGAGACTTCTCGCACATGGTTTCCATTGTGATATTAATTCAGTCCATTCGCAAAAATAGATCTGCCAAGGGTATTTCACTCAAAACTCAGTGTCTTTACATGCTGGTGTTTGTCACTAGATATCTAGAGCTTTTAACCTTCAAGTTCGGTTCGTTCTATAACTTCTTTTTAAAGATCTTTTTCTTGGCATCAACAGGCTATACAATATACATTACGAAGAAATACACCAAGAAAATTGCACAATATATTGATGATTTCAATATCATCTATTTATTAGTTCCATCCATCATCTTAGGTTTCGTTTTCAACTATAAGTTCACTTTCACTGAAATACTGTGGTCATTTTCTCTTTGGTTAGAGTCTCTAGCTATTCTACCTCAATTATACATGCTTCAAAAACAGGGAGAGGGAGACTTGATAACTGTTCACTATATCTTTGCCCTAGGTCTTTATCGGGCACTCTACATACCAAATTGGATTTACAGATACTGCACAGAAGCTAGATTCGATTACATCTCAATCTTGGCAGGTATTTTGCAAACCGTTATCTATTCAGACTTTTTTTGGGTGTACTACAACAAAGTCATCAAGAATTCAATTAAATTACCACAATAGCTTAATTTTATAGTACGTTTCTGTGTATAATCATGGATCACTAAATATCAGTGTATTGGAAAGTGGTAATACAAAAAGTTTATCAAATTATAATTAGTCCCTCTTCAATGGGTAGTACTCCTTCCTTACGCCTTCCTTAGTTATGATTAATAATTCTAGACCATCACCAATTTCAATATGTCTTTCAGTGGCTGACGTGAATGCGTCCCTGACTAACTGGATAACTTCTTCTAAACTTAAATATCTTATTTCCTTTTTCTTTTTACCATTAGAATCTGGGTCCATTTGGTTTTTGAAGTTAACTTGATTATCTAAGAAAGGCATGATTAAACTGGCAGCTGCACCACCTGCTCTACATTGTTCCCTTTCGTATGATCCAACAGGATCAAATGAATAAATCGCACCTTTACCTTCATCATCTAAACCTGCTAAAATTGTGTGGACATAGTATGGGAAAAATCTCTTACCATACAAAAGATGCTGTAGTAACCTTGCAGCAGAACTGACTTTCAGTTTACCCTTATGATCGCTACCACCGTGATTGAAATGATACCATTTTAATTTGTTTTTGAAGTTACGCACTAGTTCTATTGAGTCACCTGCAAAACCGTTAGCTGACAACACTAAACTATCCCCACAGTCAAAAACCTTCGGCTCATATCGTGAGTTAATAGAATATCCTGATGTGTGTCTAGTGTCACCAGCTAGAACTGCAAAGTCTTCACCTGCGATACCAAGGATGGTACCACCGTTATCGGTATATGGATTGAATCTATGTTCAATTGGAACACTAGTACGTTCATTAGCGTATTCGGACATCGTTAAGCTCCCCTTCATCTTAATTGCTCAATAGAAAGACAACTCTACTGATAATAGCTATTGATTGTTTTAGGTGGCAACTTTTTCTATACTCAATTCGCCACTCTGAATTTTTCAAGCTTTGTTTTACGTAAGCTTGCTCAACAGCTCTAGTTTGCTTACAATCGAGCTGCTTTGAAAAAGAAGGGTATAAATGTATATCAGATATATGAAATGTGTAGTACTATAAAATTGCAAAGGTTAGTCATAATGTAATAGCCAAACTTCCATTTTCAATTAATTTTATTCTTGTAAAATTGTATTTTCAGTTTCCAAATTACAAAACCAACTATGTGATTCTCAAAAAAAGTTGCTAATTTGGTAACAATTCACTGAACTAATTAGACATTATTTATAACTCAACCGTTTAAATTGTAATAAATTAAACAGCTAATATTTACGAGCACTTTGCATAGATTTATTCCAAGTTTACTTTTGTACGACATGATTTGTATTCGCAATGTACTGGTGTTTTTTTTGTATTCTCTTTTAACGACTTGTAGCTGGCTAAATATAAGATGTCACAGGCCAACCAGCGTGGTGGAAGAAGAGATAGATATCGAATCGATAGGCAGAGAAAGAGATGCGATGAAGAGACAGTATTTACAGTTGAACCGTCTAATCTAGGCGACGCCAACGCCATGAGGCGACGTGCAATGAAGTTTGCTAGCAAACCGAATGCTGAATATGGATTAGTCAGTAGAGGAGAAGACTTGACGTTAAAGCATAGTCAAGAAGCCAGAGAAGAGCTATACATCCAAGTGAAGATCAAGATCAAAGAGTACAAGCAAGATGAATCGAAGGCGCAGAGAGATCACATACTTATGATGTTTCGAAAATTAAGAGAGGGCATCATATCGTGTAACTTCAATATAGACAAGAAGTTTGCTCAAGAAGTACTTAAAGATAGCATCAAATTCTCAGTGGAGTCCAATCACTATGAGTCCTACTTGCCAACTTTGAACTATGCGTTGGAATACCAAAGTCAATGGCAATTTTCAAAGCATGAAGTTGAGTCGTTTCAACTATTGATGTGCTTACATTTCTCTCACTCTGAACAGCAGCATGAAGCAGCGTTTTCCCTTCTTGTAACATCTTTCCCCAGCCATAACTTTGCGTCAGCCGAAAAGAA
Source organism: Saturnispora gosingensis (assembly GCA_030570395.1). Lineage (NCBI taxonomy): Eukaryota > Fungi > Ascomycota > Pichiomycetes > Pichiales > Pichiaceae > Saturnispora > Saturnispora gosingensis. The sequence goes on from JAJLVU010000003.1 coordinate 536,749, forward strand.
TCTTAAAAACCTCACGTTACCAGAACTGGTGTATCTGCTAGTATCATTCAATTACATAAACAACTCTGTTAAGTGGCTCACAGTGTATCGATATTTGAAGGATGTCGAACATGCAGACCATTACCACACATTATTGACCCATATCGCACTACAGTCTCACGTTAAAAATGCACTGCAAATGCTTTTCAACTCGTACAATCTGTTAAAGGTTCCAGTCATTGAAGAGCTGACAAACACATCCTGGGAACGCTTGCTTTCTCCCCCATACTCTGTACCCTGGCAGGCGTCTGCTGAGCACACTGTTACTTTTCGCGGTGGTAAGTCGCCAGCTTCTTCATCATCTCTTGCAGATTGCAAGAAAACGTGAGTAAGATGTCTATGCCGACGCCTCATATGCCACTACCAGGCGATATACAATCACCTGCACTAACCACAATACCAAATGCTACTACAAAATTGGAGCAAATAACGCTTGAAGACGTAGAGTCAGGAAAGGTCGACGTTAGTACTCTTATAGAGGAGGTTCGTACGTTGCAAACACGAATCAAAGATATGAGATTTCAAATGGAGTCGCTAATGAACACCATGTCCAGTATTGATGAAACTACCACAGCCAACACGCTTTTTCAGGACGTGCAATCATTAATTTTTAGTCTTCGCATTAACTATGAAGAATTCAACTCAGCTTATCGTCGGCTATCGCCTGTTGTGAAACAAGCAGCAGACCAGCAGGCATCCTCACAACAGTAGACAGTATAACTGATGCTAATATGTATATTATACCACTTTATATAGGTTTCTAATCTCGATGACTCTTTGTTTTAGTGACTGATGTTATCGATAATTTTTTTGTCAAACTTTTCAACGGTTGAAAATGAAAGTTGACTCAGATGTGAATACTTATTTCTTTCCAAAAGAACACTAAATAATGTCTACTGAACTAAGAAACGCATTCATTAAGGCTAAAAAAGAAGGCAGAAATGCTTTGGTCACCTTCATTACCGCTTATTTCCCAACTGAAGAAGACACCATCCCAATCCTCAAAGGTTTGCAAGATGGTGGATCTGATGTCATCGAACTAGGTATACCATTCTCTGATCCCATTGCTGATGGTCCTACCATTCAAGAAGCAAACACTGAAGCCCTTAAAAATGGCTGTACTGTTGCTAAATGTTTACAGGTAGTTAAAGATGCTAGGAAGGCCGGTGTCTCAGTGCCAATCATCCTCATGGGTTACTATAACCCAATTCTTAAATATGGTGAAGAAAAGATGGTCAAAGATACCAAAGAAGCTGGTGCCAATGGTTTCATTGTTGTCGATTTGCCACCCGAAGAAGCTCTCAGATTCAGAAACATTTGTACTTCTGAAGGTCTTTCGTACGTCCCATTAGTTGCACCTGCCACTACTGACGATAGATTAAAACTATTAGGTGAAATTGCAGATTCTTTCATTTATGTTGTCTCCAGAATGGGTACCACTGGTGCAGGTGTCTCCGTCACAGCTTCTGTCGGGGAATTATGTAAGCATGTCAGAACTATGACTGGTGGTAACGCTCCATTAGCCGTTGGTTTCGGTGTTTCTACAAGAGAACATTATCTGAACGTGAGTAAGGATTCTGATGGTGTCGTTATCGGTTCTAAATTGATCAATTTGGTTAACGAAGCTCCAAAGGGTCAAAAGGGTGAAGTCGCCAAGAAATTTGTTCAATCAATTCTCCATGGTGATGGTGCCAATATTGCATCCGAATCATCATTACCTGATAAATTTCCTACTGCAGAAACCCCTGACTTTGCTGAAAAGCACAAGCATAACCCAAGATTTGGTGATTACGGTGGTCAATACGTTCCAGAAGCTCTCCATGCTTGTCTTAAAGAATTGGAAGATGCATTTGAATCAGCAATTGCTGATCCTGAATTTTGGAACGAATTCCACGGTCTTTACGACTACATTGGTAGACCTTCTACTCTTCATAAAGCTGAAAGATTATCCGAATATGCTGGCGGTGCCGAAATCTGGTTAAAGAGAGAAGACCTGAACCACACTGGTTCTCACAAGATCAATAATGCTCTAGCTCAAGTTTTGATTGCAAAGAGATTAGGTAAAACTGAAATTATTGCTGAAACAGGTGCTGGTCAACACGGTGTTGCAACTGCAACTGCCTGTGCTAAATTTGGTCTCAAATGTACTGTTTACATGGGTGCAGAAGACGTTAGAAGACAAGCATTGAATGTTTTTAGAATGAGAATTCTTGGAGCTCAAGTTGTTGCAGTTCAAAATGGTACTAAGACTTTAAGAGACGCCACTTCCGAAGCTTTCAGAAATTGGGTTTCACATTTAAAAACCACTCACTATGTTGTCGGTTCAGCTATTGGTCCTCACCCATATCCAACATTAGTTAGAACCTTCCAATCTGTCATTGGTAAAGAGATCAAAGAACAATTTGCCAAGGCTAACAATGGTAAGCTTCCAGATTTGGTTGTCGCATGTGTAGGTGGTGGTTCCAATTCCACCGGTACCTTCTCACCTTTTGAAAATGACAAATCTGTTAAGCTACTTGGTTGTGAAGCAGGTGGTGATGGTCTTGATACAGAGTTTCACTCTGCTACTTTAACTGCTGGTGTTCCAGGTGTTTTCCACGGTGTCAAGACTTACGTTTTGCAGAATGAAGACGGTCAAGTTCATGACACGCACTCAGTTTCCGCTGGTTTGGATTATCCTGGTGTTGGACCTGAGTTAGCCGCTTGGAAAGACAATGGAAGGGTTGATTTCATTGCTGTCACCAATGCTGAAGCTCTAGAAGGTTTTAGACTTCTTTCTCAATATGAAGGTATTATTCCAGCCTTGGAATCATCTCATGCTATTTACGGTGCAGTGCAAGCAGCTAAGAAAATGTCTAAAGATCAAACCGTTGTTATCACTATTTCAGGTAGAGGTGACAAGGATGTTCAAAGTGTTGCAGAGGTTCTACCTAAGTTTGGACCACAAATTGGCTGGGATTTGAGATTTCAATCAGGTGAAGATGCATCTAAATAGATAGATTTAGATAGTATATAAAACGATATATTTTATAACGAAGTACTATAAATGATTACAAAAAATTTGTAGATAATAGCTTTAATGTGAAAAATTAATTCTGTACAAGAATTCAAACAAAAACTTTTAGAAACAGGGAATGTTACCATTTAAACGTCATGATGGTATCTCATCAACTTATGGTATTGACTTAATGGGATCGTTTGTTATCCCAGAAGATCCACAAGACTCGATATCTTTTGATAGAGTAAGAAGTTACACAGATAACCCACGCCATTTGGAACCTATAAAGAACACATTTAAAGTTCACCATGCTGGATTGCAACCCGCTATTAGAGATATACGTTACAGACAAACCGCTGATCATGATTTGAAAGACTCACCTGAAGTTGGAGCAAATAGAGTGTCCTACAATTGGTCCAAACAAGATGTTAAGCTTTCATCTTCAATTGATGTTGTTGATCCGACCAGATCCAAGATGAATTTAGTTTTCAAAAATAACGATTGTTGCATAATAGCAACAAAACTAGACAACGGATGCATTTTGGGCTTTGCGATAATCCCTAGTTCATGGAATGGATGGAACTTGATCAGTAACAGAGAAAGTAAACTTCAAGATAGATTAGATAACGATATAGCGTTTGGAGTGGATAAAGTCAAGGAAGAAGAATTTGAGGAGCTTGATATGAATGATGATCCAGAGCTAAACTTACAATTGCCCGATTTAAAATTTAAAGATACTATAGATTTTGAAGATGAAATTATAGGTTTGGAGTTTTTGAACATAAAAGATGAAAAAGAAACAGTAATAGCAATTAGAACGAAAACGAGAATTGCAATCATTAGTATGAAGGTGAAAACATCTGGTAAATTATCAATGAAGAAACTCTTTGAATTGAAATCTGACAAATACTGGTCTCAATTTGCTCATGTGAATCTACATAACACAAAAGGCAACTGCATTTTAATGGTCGTGATAGATATAAATGCAAAGTTTAAAGTCTATGAAATGATAGGTAAAACTTTTCAAGAAAGAAGCTTAAGACATGATTCGTTTTATGAACCAACAGAACTCTCTGTTTTTAAATCATCTTTTTGGCTGTCTGATGATAGATTGATTCTTTATTCACGAACACAAATTCATGAACTGAATTTGGAAACACAAGAGATGAAATGTCGTGTTACAGGAGGCATATTTTCAAGATTCTTGGCAATGCACTCCGTTCCTGGAAAAGTTAATTGGTTAATTTTATTAACGACAAAAGAGATCATCGTTGTCGATGGTAGCAAAGGTTTCAAAAAACGATTAGCTTGGAAACACTTTTTGAATCATGAAGACAATTCTTTCTATTTGCAAGTTTTTAGAGCACCATACCATTATACCAATATCATATGTCGGATTTCATCTAAGACAACAAACTTCAATCAGTTGATACAAATTGATCCTCATGATTTGAAAATTATTGACTATCCACATTGGTTTTTCACACATAAAAAGGTGATAGAATCATCATGTTTGTTTTCATTGTCAACACTATCTAGCTTATTCCTTTTAGTTCAGTCCACACCTTTGAACGAAATATCAACATGCATACTGAAATTTACCAGCTTTTATCATAAAATCGAAAAGTACGGTCGTCCATGCACAAGAAAAGTGGTTATACCTGATTATATCAAGTATGGTCAGTTGAAAAATGAAATGTTTTTCCATAATGTAATCGGAGATATGAAGCCCTCAATGCATTTCCTCACTAACAAGATTCTTACAAATGTCCAAGAAGCTAGCAACTCAACAACAGATATAACAGCACAAAAAGAGGTGCAAACGTATGCTGATAAGTTGAGTGAAGCTTTGTCTTTATTTGTTGATAGCTCAAAATGTGTTGACAGCTTTCAACAATTGATTGAATTTACGAGCCCTCATACTAACTCTGAAGAGTTGATGGATATGATTACTGAATTTATTGATCACTTTCAAACTTCTAACATTTTTGATTTTTATATCAACTCAGATCTTTGGAGAACTGAAACTTTCATGAAATATAATACTCCAATTACAGATATCGATGCACTTAGAAATTCCTATAGGACCTTTTTTGAATTACTGAAAAAAAACAAACATAAGACTGAGATATCGAGATACATTGGGTTTCACTTAATCTTAAGTTCAATTTCCATTCATAGAAGGGAGATGAACACAGAAAGATATGATGATTATTTTGCCAAAAATTGTGAGTTATTGACGGAGGAGGATAATGACATGCTTAAAGAATTTGAAGATGATATGGACGCGCCAGGTCAGTACGTTCACAATGTGGAAGAGGAAGAAAAAGCTGATAAAAAGAAACCTAATTTTGATATACCAACAGTTGCAGTGTCCCAGTCGCAAAAAAGAGCTAGAAGTACGCCTGTTGCTTCACAAATTTATTCAACAAACAGTTCACAGCCTTTAACACTTAATACATCTCCTAAAAAATCTCAGAAAAAGCATAAAAAGAGAAGAACTGGGTTTTGATTTTTTAAGATATTTATCGATACTTAATGTTAAACTTTTCCCCTGAATGTGCTGAGCATAAAAACTGAAAAATAATCCCGGCGTGTGGAAAATATATGCAAGAATGTAAACTTTAAAGATATGGATAATTATCGTCAAGAAAGGTATAATCAGTATGATGAACACTTTGATACTTTGGGTATTATCGCTTCTATTATTAGGAAAGACGATGGGTCAAAATCCTATTGAATACGATCGTTCGGATATAATCGTTCATCAATTTAAGAAGCTGAATGCCAATTCTCTTCAATGGGGTCCATACCGTTCGAATCTTTACCTTGGTATTAGACCAAGAATTTCTGACTCATTTATGTCCGGTCTATTCTGGTTTCCTGCTAAAGAATTTGATGGGATCAAGCACTGTAAACATGAATGCAAACAAAACGATAATGTGGACAAATTTGGCTGGACAAAATATGATCCAAGATTTGGTGGTCGTGAGATAATTACAGACAATGATAATGGCTTAAAATTGACAATTGATTTTGTTAAGTCTGATGATGGGATGAATTGGGGTTTGCGCATTAATGGTGAGGCCAAATCTCCAGATGACGTCAATTCATTGGTATTTTACGCTTCTGTTGATGACTCAGGCAACATGAAATTGAACGATGAGTACATCGATGGGACCTCTAGTTGTCTAGATCCAAGGGAGATTTCTTTTGAGGGTTATTCCGAAAAACTTGGTCATGAATTCACTATCGATATTACTGAAAATGAGTCTAATGTTCATCCAAAGCAAAAAATAAGAGCTAATAATCCTGAATTTGATCCATTTTATACACACCATTTGTCAATGGTAGTTCCAATGAACACTGTGTGGCAAGCAAAAGATATATTTTGGACATTGATCAAAATGAATGCACAAGATATGCACAAGGAGAACGCTGATGTCGTTGGTGACTATTCTGCCACTGAATTTTTCCAACTTAGAAATACACAAGACTTCGAAGGAGATACTCATTTTGTTCAAAAAAGTTTCACCGGTAGTTTTGAATACACTATCTACTTCAATGCTAAAGAAAATCCCCAAAAAATAACATCTGTAAACTTTGAGTCATTGAGAGACTCTTTGTTTGCCAAGATTGATGATAAATTTGCTAGAAAATATCAATTGCAAGCGCCGTTCAACGACGTAAAGCATGTCAATTTTGCAAAAGAAGCTATGGCTGAACTTATGGGAGGCATCGGTTATTTTAATGGCGATCAGCTAGTGGATAGAGAAGTTGTAGTTGACGATGTTAACTTTTCGCAAAAAAAACTAAATGGTGTATCAGAAGGTCCATATGAACTGTTTACGTGTGTTCCAAGTAGATCATTTTTTCCAAGAGGTTTTTATTGGGATGAAGGATTTCACTTATTACCAATTCTGGAATACGATTCTGATTTAGCATTGGAAATAGTCAAAAGTTGGTTCTCTTTGATCGATGAAGATGGATGGATTGCAAGAGAACAAATTCTAGGTGATGAAGCCAGAAGCATGGTTCCTACAGAATTTGTGGTTCAAAATCATAATATCGCCAATCCACCAACTTTAATGATGTTATTCAGTGAACTCTTAGATGACATTGTCAATATGAAAAGTAACAGTGCTCAGTTTGGCATAAACAATGGGGTGGACAGCAGTAAACATTTTGATTACGATTTAGAAGAAAAATTAGGTGATTTACATATGATAGAGCCAGATATCTTGCTTAATTATGCTAATGAAATTTATACAAAATTGCAAAAACATTATGAATGGTTTAAGTCTACTCAAAAGGGTGAATGCAATGAATTTGAACGTGAATACATTGACAATAATGAAGTTTACAGATGGAAAGGTAGGGCCAAGGAACTTTGTTTACCAAGTGGATTGGATGATTATCCTAGATGTATTCCAGACATTGGGGAGTTGAATATTGATTTGATGTCTTGGGTGGGTGTCATGTCTAGATCCATGTATCGTATTGCAACGTTATTAGAAAAACATGATGATGCAAAAGAATATTTGAGTAATTACCATAGTTTAGTAGGGAATATGAATAACGTAATGTGGTCTGCAAAAGATGAAAGTTATTGTGACGTTACAGTCGATGATGACGATGATGAGGAAGATATATTCGAATGCCATATTGGTTACGTCACTTTGATGCCATTTTTACATAAATTGATCCCCGAAAGATTTACATCACAACTACTTAATACGTTAAAACAGATGAATGATCCTAAAAAGCTTTGGTCACCTTATGGTATTAGGTCTTTGTCTAAAGAAGATCCTTATTTTCACAAGGGTGAAGATTATTGGAGAGGAAACATTTGGATTAACATAAACTACCTAGCCCTCCAGTCCTTGTTACATTATGGTAGGAACCCAAATGTAGATGAAAATGTTAGGAAACTTTCTAATGAGATTTATGTTCAACTTAGAAGAAATGTAGTTGAAAATGTTTTCAATGAGTACCAAAGAACTGGTATTTTCTGGGAACAATACAATGAAAAAACAGGAAAAGGTCAACGTACCAAGAATTTTACTGGGTGGTCCACACTTGTTATCTTGATGATGAAAATGCCTGAGTCAATTTTTTAAGAAACAGGAGACATAGGGCGAACAAAAAATGAGCTTTCATGCGTCTATTTCTTTATAATTGATTTCTTTATAGCGATTAATACACAATGAATACGAAAGAGGACAAAAGAAAGATAACAAATTTTGATGAGGGTATGTATTAGAGTTGCTTAACGGCGTTTGTTTGTCAGAAATGTACTAACATGTGTATAAGTCAGGCAAAAGTGTTGTTAAAGGATATCTCAAGAAGGAATACCGGCCATATGCAATCTCTGATTTGATTTTAAACCTCCATAACCAAATTAGCAAACCCAATATGGTCAAGATATTGGATAGTCTTGTCTCGGAAGGGACAATTATGTGCAAAGTTTACGGCAAGTCGTCTTTTTTTTGTTATCAAGAGATCAATGAGCACAACGAGGGTAAGTCGGCTGAAGTAGAAGTAGATCAAAGTACTTTCATGGATTTGCAAGCTGAGATAGGTGAGCTGGAGAAGGATAGCAACGAATTAAAAAAAGGTATGAAGTAGGATTCATTGTGTCACTAAATAGAGACATACTAACAATATCAATAGATATTCAAACACAGGAAGGCAAGCCTAGCAAAGAAAATTTGATGGAACAACTTGCCAGCTTAGAAGAAGAAAGGAATGACTTACAATTACAAATAAAAGAATTGAAAGAGAAAAGTTGTCTCTCAGACACCAAGGAAGTGAAGAAACATTTTAACGAGATTAAAGTCAAGCACACTGAGCTTATGGCGAATTATCTCATTTGCCTGAAAAAGGTATGCTATGGATTACTTTGTTTCACAATACCAAACATATATACTAACTAGTTGCAGTATAAGAGAGTTAAGGATACTATCGGTGACTCAGTAGATGATCCCGTTCAGTTTCTAAAAGCCATTGGTGTTGAAGAAGTACCTCAGCTACTTTTTGATAAAAAATCATGAGGGTTTGCAAACCCTGAGACAAAGCACGTGATTTGCTGATTTGGCTGAAAGCGACGCACAAAAAAATAGACGTAGTGAAGATGATGAAGAAAAATAAATTTTTCATAGAGAGTGCATTGAAATTTGATTATCAACAAGTAAAGATGGCTCCAGGTAAGAAGGTTGCACCAGCTCCATTGGCTACTAAGGCTAAGAAGACTGATTCTAAGAACACTTTGTTCCAATCCACCCCAAAGAACTTTGGTTTAGGTCAAGCTATCCAACCAAAGCAAAATTTGGGTAGATTCGTCAAGTGGCCAGAATATGTCAGACTTCAAAGACAAAAGAAGATCTTGAAGTTGAGATTAAAGGTTCCACCTTCCATTTCTCAATTCAACAACACCTTGGACAAGAACACTGCTGCTGAAACCTTCAAGTTGTTGAACAAGTACAGACCAGAAACCACTGCTGAAAAGAAGGAAAGATTGACCAAGGAAGCCGCTGCTATTGCTGAAGGTAAGACCGCTCAAGATGTCTCTGAAAAGCCATACGTCGTCAAGTACGGTTTGAACCACGTTGTTGGTTTGATTGAAAACAAGAAGGCTAAGTTGGTTTTGATTGCTAACGATGTTGACCCAATTGAATTGGTTGTTTTCTTACCAGCTCTTTGTAAGAAGATGGGTGTTCCATACGCCATTGTCAAGGGTAAGGCTAGATTAGGTACTCTTGTTCACCAAAAGAACTCTGCCGTTGCCGCTTTGGTTGACGTTAAGGCTGAAGACGAACCAGCTTTAGCTAACTTGATCTCTACCATCAACGCTAACTACATTGACAAATACGATGAATCCAGAAAGCACTGGGGTGGTGGTATCATGGGTGCCAAGACTCAATCTTTGTTGGCTAAGAGAGCTAAGGCTGCTGCTATTGCCGCTGCTATCGCTGCTAAGAGAGTTTAAAATACATTAACTCTTATATAAAAGGTTATAAATTAATATAAACATCTCCGAAATCAAAGTCAACATCCTTGTAAACCGAGATTTAAATCTATAGTCCAGGTAACGTTAAACTACTCTCAAATAACTTAGTTTTGATTTTGATTTAATAATAAATAAGAATAAAAAAGAGATGAATATTTAAAATATATATGATAACAATATTTTAGTTCTTTTTCTTGTTTGAGATATAATAGGTAAAGAATATAGGTCATTAAAGTAAATATGATACATTTATTTCAACTTGTCGAACAACTTTGGAGCAGCACATTCTGAGAGGGCATGTTGAAGATGGAAGAACTCTTCAACACAGTCTTCCTTGTATGCCTTTTCTTCGTAATCTGGTTCTTCCATTTCCTTGGTGACTCTTTCGACACATTCTTCGTAGTGGTGCAGGTATGGCTTGACGGATGGGAGAGTCTCACATTGCTTCTTTAAAGCATCATATTGATCTTCGGATTCTTCTTCGTCATCTTCGTCATCTTCGTCTTCGTCGTCCTCTTCTTCTTCCTCTTCCTCTGCTCCTTCTTCTGCCTTGGATTCGTCTGCTACTTCAACAACTTCTTCAGCTGGCTATCAAAAAAACATGAAAGTTAGTATCAAATTGTATTCAAATTGGGAATCTGCTGTATCCACTAGAAGACCGCCACTCCAATCCTGGTTTCTGACCTTGGCTGTATCTTTTGTTTTACGCTAACATGGATTTGGCTGTCTTTTGAGATTAATTTCATCATTTTGATAACCTCTACTGATCAAATAATATTCTCTCTAGTGATCTTCAAATTCTAGTATTCAATTTAGTACATACTTCTTCAGCATAAGCGGTGGCAGGTGCCAATGCGTTGATTATATCTGTGACGAAGGACATATTCAAATTAATATTTCAGTAGTATCAGAATGGTTGTTATGGGAGGTATATTTTTTCTCTCATTCAAATCCACCTTTTCCTTCAAGTTTATTGGCTGAGAGTTTTCTATAAAATTTTAAGCAGGGCGACAAGTATAGGAAAGAAAAAAAATTTGAAAAGGGAAATTCGACGCGTCGAAAAAGCGACGCTAAAAAGGCTGTGCAGCGTCGATCGACCAAAATGAACGCGACGCAAAAAGCGACGCGTCGATATAATAGACGCGTCGCTCCCTCGGTCAACAGCAAATAAGAAGTTAGCTTTGAAGGGGAAACTAAAATAGGTAATTTAGACTGTCATTAGAAAAAAAGTGCTCGGATCTCAAATGTTGTCGAGCGAATGCATGTTTCATTATCATTAGGAAATGACAGTAGAAGAGGGACAGACAACAAGCGAGACCCCAAATGATATCATACCAGATAGAATATTTGTTGGTAATTTGCCATATGATGTGACAGAGGACGACGTGCGTAATTTGACCCCGGAATTCGATGTCGTTTCAGTTGAGATTCCGAGAAAGAACTTCTTCAATAGGGAACTGGGGGACTTTGTTGTTCAATCCAAAGGTTACGGGTTCATCACGTACACCAATGCCAACGATGCCAAGGTGGCGATTGACTCCATAGTTGGCAAGTGTATCTCAGGCAGAGAGATTTACGCCAAATATGCATTACCTCAGAACAAGAACAAATTGAGGGAGAGATTCCACAATATGAACAATAATAGCAACAATAGTCATAACACCCGTCATCACCAGGGGGCCCCACTGAATTATCCAAAGTATGGTGGTGGGTACATCATCAATGGCGTGCCAATGCATCAAATTTACCCGCCACCAGGGAGCCACCCTGCTCCTTACAACAATATGAATGGTGCCAGTGCTAATGGTGGCGCACCACCATTGTTCTATCAGCCTGGAACACCGCCATTCTACACATTCAACAACAACAAAAACGGTTACGCTCAACAGCTTCCTATGGGCAATGAAAAAGGCGATTCCGAAGATGTAGGTGCATCTGAAGAAGGCGTCACGTCTGAGAACTTCAGTCCTCCAAAAATGAAAAACGTGCAGCCTTTCTTTCCACAGCCACCAATGATCCCTGTGTATGGCTACAACCAATTCATGGTCAGAAGAGAGGAAAAGCAGCGCAGGCTTGCTAATGGCGTGCCTTCCAAATTGACGGTTTTTGTGGGTAACTTGGAAAGGAACGTTACTGTTGATGTTCTCAAGGACTTCATGAAGGATGCCAACCCTGTGTGGATTAAGGTGCCGAGACAGTCGTACCCAGCGCATGTCTACCGCTACATGAGAGAAAATGGTGAAACTATTCAAAACAAAGGTATTGCATTCATCAATTTTGAAACGCATGAAGCGCAAGAAAAGGCCATTGAGTTGTTTGACGGTAAGGAGCTCAGAGGTAAAAGGTTGAATGTCACAGTTGCCATCAACTCCAATGACGAGTCTCCTAGCAACGCAGAACACAAGTCAGCAGCTGAGGAGTTGGAGCAAGAAGAAAATCAAACATTCGAAGAAGACGATACGGATGTTGAAGTTGTACTTGACTCAGCAAGTTCCGCTACTGCTTAGGGATGAATTAGGGAGAGAACACTGATAGTGAAGGTATGTCCAAGGAGTCTTATAATACGAGATAAGTCGTACTATTGTTGTTTGAAATTTTTTTTCCCCTTTGTTCAAGATAATAAAAGATTAACGTCTATTATCTTGAACAAAGGGGAGAAATAACTAATACCAAAGATAAAGGTTTCAGAAATTGATTCACGAGATGACGATAGAAATATAAAACTGAAACCACAAACTTTAATTCACCAGATGAAAATCATGACTAAAGGAATCGATAAATGACAAAGAAAAATGATGTTGAACATCATACAAAGTACCCATTTTTATTACACCAACACAAACAACACATTTTACGACACTGCTTGACCCTGCCTCCTACATCTCCCGTTTCTCCTGGATGTTCCATATTTTTGCAATGACTTTCATTGCACTATCTGTTTATAAATCAACCTCTCAAAAACCTGAAAAAAAAACCCCTAAAAATGATATCTATATATACCTACATATAGCTATATTTATAACTGTTTTATAAATGAGACCCACGTCTCTTAGAAACACCATATTTATTCTATATTGGGTTATGTAATATTTGGTTTTTTGCTACCATATCCGAAATCTCGGACTTACTCTAGTTAGCGGGGTCTAACCGAGCTTGAGAAGGAAAAGTGCAGCGTGACTGCTATTTGTTGCGCACCCTCGCACCGCAGCTCTATTTTAAGTTTTTTTCATTTTTTTTACATAACCTCACCAAAGATGCCAGAGCCACGGTGTAGTGGTGGCTGCGAGCGAGAGCGACGCGCTGGAAAAATGAAATTTCACTCACTTGTAATATGTTATAGGAAGGTAGGGTAACCGTCACTTGATTCAAAATGGGTATGTAGACATAGCACTAATGAAATAGGGGGCATATTGAAGCAAAAGAGCACAGAGATCGAATTGCACCTTTAGAGGGATTCATGGCTTATCATTAATAAGTTTTCAGGTTTGTCGAATGTTTCACAAAAATTTTTCAAGAGAATCCTGGTATGGAATAGCATAGTGTAGTTTCAAATGTACCGTTAAACTGTCATTACATGTGGAGCTGGAGCAAACAGACCAAAAAGTTATCTGAAAGTGTGGTTTGGCAGCTTTGATCAAGCCTGTGTTAAACTCGAAGGGATTCTGGTACATTTTTTACAAGTGTTTCAATAGCAACAGTGTGCTTTTAACATCATTGTGGTTGATGTTTATAGTTCTTTTCCCCCTCGCAATTCAAACAGTTGGCAATTACTAACATTATCAAACAGGTAGAGTCATTAGAAACCAAAGAAAGGGTGCAGGTTCCATCTTCACCTCTCACACCAGATTGAGAAAGGGTGCTGCCAAGTTGAGAACCCTCGATTACGCTGAAAGACACGGTTACATCAGAGGTGTCGTTAAGCAAATCATCCACGACCCAGGTAGAGGTGCTCCTTTAGCCAAGGTTGTCTTCAGAGACCCATACAGATACAAGTCCAGAGAAGAAACTTTCATTGCTAACGAAGGTATCTACACTGGTCAATTCATTTACTGTGGTTCCAAGGCTTCCTTGAACATCGGTAACGTCTTGCCATTGGGTTCCCTCCCAGAAGGTACCATCGTTTCCAACGTTGAAGAAAAGGCTGGTGACAGAGGTGCTCTTGGTAGAACCTCTGGTAACTACGTTATTGTTATCGGTCACAACCCAGAAGAAAACAAGACCAGAGTCAAGTTGCCATCTGGTGCTAAGAAGATCATCTCTTCTGATGCCAGAGGTGTCATCGGTGTCGTTGCCGGTGGTGGTAGAATTGACAAGCCATTGTTGAAGGCTGGTAGAGCATTCCACAAGTACAAGGTCAAGAGAAACTCCTGGCCAAAGACCAGAGGTGTTGCCATGAACCCTGTTGATCACCCTCACGGTGGTGGTAACCATCAACATATTGGTAAGGCTTCTACTATGTCCAGAGGTGCCGTTGCCGGTCAAAAGGCTGGTTTGATTGCTGCTAGAAGAACCGGTTTGTTGAGAGGTTCTACTAAGGACAAGAACGACGACTAATGGTGATGTTTAACTTTATAAAAAAACCTACTTAATCTGTTCGAACATGCTACAACTTAGTAATGATACTCTGGAACCCTCACTCGCACCAAGAGGCATCTTGCGGCAAGAAACGTCACCCGTAAGGCTCCAAGATAGCGTGCCTACGGCACTTAGTTTGTTTATCTTTAATGGTTATCAGTCATGATGATATGATTGAGATATTTGATCGCCAAATAGTGATTTTAGAAAGAGAATTCTGAGAAAGTACTATCAAGACATTACAGTAATGATTGGTTCGTTACTTAATCCTAGATTCTTACTGAAGTTACTTTATTAAAGCCTAACTGTGGCTATCTAATTGCTCAGGTGCAAACAATAATTTCTCATAACGTGTGAGAAACTGTGAGAGCGGCAACGTATGTGATAAATTTTTCCTCTCAATTTTTTTATATTACATAGAGTAAATCCTTTTTAGCATTAAACTTCATTTGGACGGTCCCTAGTGGTTGCAAATACAATGTTGAACG
Organism: Saturnispora gosingensis; assembly: GCA_030570395.1. Taxonomy (NCBI): domain Eukaryota; kingdom Fungi; phylum Ascomycota; class Pichiomycetes; order Pichiales; family Pichiaceae; genus Saturnispora; species Saturnispora gosingensis. The sequence continues at coordinate 551,858 of JAJLVU010000003.1, forward strand.
GTGGATGTAAAGGCATTTGGTCTGTGGATGATTTCACAGCGTGTGCCAGACACCATTACCTAGAAGTTGTAGTCCCCAGTTTTCTTTTAGGACTATCGATAACATTCATTCTGTACCACTTCTTCGATAGATGGTGGTACAAACCGCAGCATATTAAACTCAACCTTGCTGAAGATGAAGCACCATTATTGGCTACAAATGGTATTAATAAATACAATTCTTCAGACGATTTAGAGGACTCAGAGAATGCAGAAACAGACTCCTCCTCTGATATCACAGATAGACATTTCAATATCAAGTATATCAAACCGGTGCATGAGGACGGAACCCCAATTGGTGTTGTTAAAACAGTTTTCAGAGGGCACAGAGAGCGTTTGTTTTTAGCGTTGCTGTTTGTTGTACTCCTAGCACAAGTCAGTTACAGTGCTTTACCTTTTTTCATTAACGATTTCCATGCAGAATGGAAATACAATGCAGCTCCTCTTACCCACTTCATCTTTTGGACTTATCAATTTGTCTTGACGAGCGTTCGATTAGCTCACTCAAGTGCAGGTCTCACAGAAGCTTTCCCAAATCTTTGGTACCACACATTTGATTTGAATTTAGCTTACTGGTGGGTCACCTTTTTCCTTGCAAGATCAGGTTTGCTTAACAATACCAAAAATGGCTATTCTAAAACATACTATCTTTTGGAATTTTTAACGTGCTCTTTGATGGTTTTGATTCAAGGTTTTGACAATTTCAGTGACAGAACTGTTTCTCTGTACATTGAAGACGAATTAGCTCCAACTCCAGAACCAATGTCTTGTTTTTTCAACATAGCTTCATTTTATTGGGTTACAGACATGATCAACAAAGCTCAAACAGTTTCAACTACTATGAATGATATTCTTTGCTTGAAGTTGGAGGATAACAGTTATCCATCTCTTTTGAAGTTCCACCAAACTAGGAGATTCAACAATTTTTCAGTTGACATATTTTGGCAATTTCGTAAATTGTTCTTTTATCAATCTTTGATCACTTCAATCGAAGCAGTTCTCATGTTTTTTCCTTCAATGCTTTTAAAAACTATTCTTGAATATGTGGCATCACCAGAAACAGAGTCTACAAGTCTGGCCTGGTTATTTGTCATTTTAATGCTTTTTGCTGCTCCAATTACATCTGCTTTATCAGGTAGAGGTTTATTTCTCGGTAGACGTATTTGCACCAGAATGAGGGCAATTCTTATTGGTGAAATTTATGCTAAAGCACTTAGAAAGAAATTATCAGATTCTGATTCAGACGATAAGGATGAGAATAAAACAAACAATGGCACTGACACTAAATCACCATCTGACTCTGATAGCGCAAAATCCGAAGTAGCTAGAGATATTGGTGCTGTCATTAATTTGATAGCTGTTGACTCTTTCAAGGTCTCAGAAATTTGTGGTTATTTACATTATTTTGTTAATTCTTTCGTTATGACTGTCATTGCCATTTCAATTTTGTATACCTTATTAGGAACTGCTGCATTGGTTGGAGTCCTGACAATTGTTTTATTATTACCTATCAATTACAGATTAAGTATGTTGATTGGTAAGTACCAAAAGCAAATGTTAAAGGTGACAGATAAAAGAATCTCAAAGTTGAATGAAACTTTCCAAAATATAAGAATTATCAAATATTTTGCGTGGGAAAACAAGTTTGCTGAAGAAATTCTTAAAATTAGAAATGAAGAGTTACATATTTTGGCAAAGAGATGTTCCATTTGGGCTGTTGCTGCATTTATTTGGTTGATTACTCCAACTTTGGTTTGCTTAGTTTCATTTTATTGGTACTCAGTTGTTGAAGGTAATACTTTAACCACCGCTATTGCTTTCACGGCATTGTCGCTTTTCAACCTTTTACGTACTCCTTTGGATCAATTTGCTGATATGCTTTCATTTGTTATTCAATCTAAGGTTTCTCTAGATAGAATCTCGGATTACTTGGATGAACCTGAAAGTACCAAATATAAGCAATTATCATCACCTAGAGATGAAAACTCTCCAGAGTTGGGATTTCAAAATGCTACCTTCTCATGGTCCAACAGCAAAAAAGGTGATTTCAAGCTAAGGGACATTGATATTGCTTTTAAGAAAAATAAATTGAATGTAATTATAGGTGCAACAGGGGCTGGTAAAAGTTCATTGTTACTAGCTTTACTTGGGGAGATGAATCTCCAATCTGGTAAAGTCTTTTTACCTGGTGCAACTCCTAGAGATGAGTTAGTGGTTGATCATTTAACCGGATTAACCGAATCTGTTGCTTACTGCTCTCAATCTGCATGGTTATTAAACGGTACAATAAGAGAAAACGTCTTGTTTGCTTCCCCATTTGACGAAAGCCGTTACAAAGCTGTGGTTGAAGCTTGTGGTTTAAAGCGTGATTTTGAAATATTAGCTGCTGGTGATAAAACTGAGGTTGGTGAAAAGGGTATCACATTATCCGGTGGCCAAAAGCAACGTGTTTCGCTTGCTAGAGCATTGTACTCTAATGCAGCATACGTTCTATTAGATGATTGTTTATCTGCAGTTGACTCACATACATCTGTTCATATTTATGAGCAATGTATCACTGGTGCACTAATGAGAAACCGTACTTGCATTTTAGTTTCCCATAACATTTCTTTGACCATAAAAGACGCTGATTATGTCGTTATCATGGATAATGGTAGAGTTAAAATTCAAGGTGATGTTGAGTATCTATTTTCTCAAAAGGCATTCGATGAGGAAACTATTACCAGTATCCTTCAGTCTCGTTCCGCCTCCACTGCAAACTTAGCTGAATTGGCTGCGATCGAAAAGACTACCTCGAACAGTGTTGCTGATCATCCACATCTACTGCAATCCACATTGGCAGCGTTAACATCTGATGTTAATGCTGACATGATTGATCCAGATCCAACAAATGCAGAAGAAATCAAAATAGATAAAACAGGAAAGTTGGTCGAAGAAGAAACCAAATCTGAAGGCTCTGTTTCTTGGTCTGTTTACTCTCTTTATATCACTTTATTTGGTGATAAATGGGTTTGGACATTATTATTCACAGTTTTCATTTTTGCTCAAGGAATTAATATTGGTCAGTCATATTGGTTACGTATCTGGGGTCACGCAGAAGACTCGAAAGTTGGAATTGAATCATTGCCTGTTCAAACAGATTTAACAAGTCTCAAAGGTGCGATCTACACTATCTTTTATCAAACATCAAACTTTTTAAGAAATATCGAATGGAATGAGCCTATTTTAGCAAAGACAATGCTAAATGTTGATCTTTCGGAAATGTCAGAATTCCATTCAACATTATACTATTTGGGTATATATTCCTTGATTGGTTTCTTGTATGCTGTGGCAGGTCTTATGAGAGTTCTTCTATCGTACTTTGGTGGATTGCGTGTCTCTAGAAAAATTTTCAAGATCTTGTTGTTCAAAGTGCTTAGAGGAGAAGTTCGTTTCTTTGACTCCACTCCAATTGGTCGTATCATGAACAGATTTTCGAAGGATATTGAAGGTATCGACCAAGAGCTTGCACCATGCGCTGAAATGGCAATCATTTGTGCACTTGCTTGCATTACCACCGTCTTGCTAATCACCTTTATTACTCCTGCCTTTTTAATTTTTGGTGTTATTATGTCATATGCAATGATCAATGTTGGTAAATATTACTTAACTATCTCAAGAGAGTTAAAGCGTTTCGAAGCCATAACTAGATCTCCTATTAATCAACATTTTACCGAAACCTTAGTGGGTGTCACTACACTTAGAGCTTATGGTGATGAAAGAAGATTTATGGTGCAAAACATGACTAAAATTGATGCAAACAACAGACCATTTTTTTACGTTTGGGTTAATAACAGATGGATGTCGTTCCGTGCCCAACTTGTCGGTGCATTGCTTATTGTTTTTGCTGCTGGTTTGGCAGTTTCCTATGCTAAAAAGATTGATTCAGGTCTTGCAGGTATTTCGCTCTCAATTGCCTCTTCATTTTCTGTTTATGCCTTATGGTTGTTACGTTGTTATGCTGATGTGGAAATCAACCTTAACGCTGTTGAAAGAGTTCAAGAATATATTGATAATGTTAAGCAAGAACCTCCTTCTCAGATCCCAGAAAATGACCCACCGTCGTCATGGCCGGAAAATGGTGAAATTGAAGTAAAGAACTTAAGTTTAAGATATGCTCCACGCTTACCTCAAGTCATAAAGGATATTTCGTTTTATGTGAAAGCTGGTGAAAAGGTTGGTGTTGTTGGTAGGACTGGTGCTGGTAAATCCACTATTATTACAAGTTTCTTCAGGTTCATTGAACCTGATAACGGTACAATTTGTATTGATGGTGTGGATATCGGTAAAATTGGTTTGGACAAATTAAGAAAGGGATTAACTATTATTCCACAAGAGCCAACGCTTTTCACAGGAACATTGAGATCAAACTTAGATATGTTTGGAGAGTACAACGATGTTGATATGTATGAATCTTTAAGACGTGTTGGCCTGCTAAGTGTGGAAGAATTTAACATGCTGAAACTGAAGATCGAAGCTGGTCGAGCTTTAACGATTGATGAGTCCAATGGTGATGAAAATGTAAACAAATTTATTGATTTAGACAGCGAAGTTACTGAAAACGGAGGTAATTTGTCACAGGGTGAGCGACAATTGGTTTGTTTGGCGAGATCTTTGTTGAAAAGTCCTAAGATTTTGATGTTAGATGAAGCAACTGCCTCAATTGACTATGACACGGACGCAAAAATTCAAACAACTATTCGAGAGGAATTTTCCCAGAGTACAATTTTGACTATTGCACATAGATTAAAAACCATTATCGATTATGACAAAATTTTGGTACTTGATCATGGTAGTGTCAAAGAATATGATCATCCATATAAATTGATTACTAATAAATCGACCGAATTCCACTCAATGTGTATGGATACTGGTGAATTTACCGAATTGGTTAAGTTGGCAAAGGATGCATATCTAAAAAGTAATCAGTCTAATTCAGTGTCTGTCATTGAAGACATCGACATTTCCCATAGCTCTGTCGATGAATCAAATGGATGTACAGAACCAGCAGAGGATATAAATTGTGATGCCACAGAAATCGTCGATAGTGCTGCATCTCCCGAAAATAAGCAAGACCCAGTTGATGTCAGCAATGTGGAAGTCACTGGAGTTATAAATGAAAATGAAATAACAGAAGCTAAGGAGACTTTAGAATCTAAAGGGGTTTCTTTATCCACTTCCCCAGAACAACCACCAAGCAGTGGTAATGCAACATCGCAGAACTCAAGATCTTCTTCCAACAGAAAGAACAAAAACAAAAAGAAGAAGAAAGGTAAAAAAAGACATTAAATAACAGTTCAATATAACTACAAATTCCACTTTCATTTACTATATATAATAAGATTTTTCTAGCAATGTTTAAAATTATTCATAGCGTTTATAAAAAGAAGCATTTTCTTTATATTCGTACATAGTTTGTAAACTTAAAAATCATCAGACTTGCTGATTTACTGACACATTTAGTTCATTTGGAACCTTTTCCCATTTTTTCATGGTTAAACCATCGCTCAAAGAAACCTCTTTTTCGGTTAATGTATAACCACCGTGTTTTGGTAAATAAACAAACGTGATGTACCAATATAGGTAACACATACCGAGAATAAACAAAGAAAAATATGCATAGTTTGGAAGACCTGGAAATTCATTCTCAGCCTTAAATGGGTTTAAAGGACCGACAAACATCATTATCGAGAAAGAGCACATAAAAAAAATGTCAAAATAGGATGCCTTCATCTCCGGATTCAAACTAGGGGACCGCCTTCGGATGACAATGACTCCAATGCAGATCAAACCTATGAAAATTTGTAATGGATATGATTCAATGTTAATTGCGTAATCAAAAATATTTCCTTCTGTTGGCAATGATAAAAACAAGGACGTCAAAACGAAGGGTATCGTAAGAGCTGCAAGTGGAGCACCGAACGGATAATTAGAAGCAAAAAATCTAGAGAAGGGAAATACGCCGGTCCTGAATATTTCCTGATTCATTCGTGAAATATGGTACAATACAACAATAACATTACCAGCAACGGAAAATGCAACAGAAGCTGTTAGAATCTGACGACCTATAACATGGCCAAACAATTTTTCAAAAAAAACAGAACCAACCATTTCATCTACAGTTAATAGCTGTTCTGATGGAATAACCACCAGGTAAGAAAAGTTGATCAGAAGGTAACAAGCATTGATTAAAAATAAAGCCAATGGAGCAGCAATTTTCATTGTTTTGACAGGGTTTTTTATTTCGTTCATAACTACGTGTGTGGATTGCCAGCCATTTAAAGAAAATATTGCTTTCAATAACGCCGACGTAAAAGAGCCAATAGTCACTGTAGTTTTAAGTGCAAAGAATTCAGAAGCATGTAAATTGTTTTCAATTCCACTAAACTTTTTTGGTACAAAAGCAACGTAAACGCCAGTCAAGGAAATAAAAGTTAACAAAACTAATTTGAAAAAACCACTAATATTTTGAAGCTTGACAGCAAATTTAGTTGAGACGCCTAATATCAAACACGCAACAAACAAAAATGCTAATCCAACATACTTGGCATTATCGGATCTAACATCATGACCGAAAGAATATAGTAGATATTTTCCAAAAACTAACGTGTTGGCAATAAGATTTCCAAAGATGATATTAAAGCAATTAAAAACAACTGACATCATCATTCTTGGTTTGTAGTAAATATACTCTAGAAATATTTTCATTCCTCCACTTCTTGGGACTATTGACCCTATTTCACCAAAACAAGCTATACCAGCATAGCTAGAATATCCAGCAATTACCCAAACCACAAAGAATAAGAAAGGTGACCCTCCGACGTCTCTGTATACCATTGAAGATACGACAAAAATTCCTGATCCAATAATTCTTTGGATTATCATCATGACCACCCCGTAAACACCAAGATGGCGACCATGTGGAGTTTCTTCTAGCTCATGCAAATGTGCAATTTCTATTGGGTGTTCATTTCTTTCTGTAAAGTGTAATTCGTGACGGATATCTGTATCTAAAACTGTGGCGGAGGTCGTATGATCCGTTGCATCGGCAGACGGAAGCAAGCGACTCGTATCTGTTTGTTCAATTGAATGGCCTACTGGTTCTTTTTTAAAGCTCATTCCAGTAGCAACCAATCTGACCTCTTAGCAACAAAGATCTTATTTGATCTATGTAAGTAAAAAGTGTGGATATGCGATAAACAAAAAAATTCGAAATTTAAACTTCAGTTTACATAATAGGTTTTCATTCTCAATTATTGCTAATTGACTGTCAATAGACAAACAGTGCCGCATAATGTACCTTATTGATGTTTATGTACTGTTTAAGGTTTCGAATAAGAACCTGTAAAAGAAGCATAGTGACCACATTAATATGGTGTCATACCCACTTAAATTGACTCTAAAATATCGTAAATGTCATTAAATTTACTTACAACATAGTAAATTTCTTGGCCAGTATATGATCTTGATGAAAACTGACCTAATATGTCAAGTTCGTCTGATGTAGGATTGAGAAGTATCACACAGCAATTGGCTTTGTTCTCGGTATCCATTTTTTTATAGAGTTTCAACAATCTAAAATATTCCAACGAAGCCTCTCTATCATTAGTTAAAATCATGAATCTATTACTTTGATGAGTAATAGGGTCGTTAAGAGACTTTCGAAGTTTTTCAAGGTTCTTGAAATCATTCATTTTATTACCTAGAACAGAATCATAGTCAAGATAGCTGAATGTTTTTAAAACATTATAGTCAGAGCTCAGTTTGTTGACCGCAGATATTAAATTTTTATAGTTTATATTTGGAAAGTATGAGAGATCTCTATCTTTAATAATCGAAAAGTCGTTCTTAGTGTTCAAGTTTTGAAGATTTTTAACTTTATCAATAATAGATTTGTTAACAGTCAAATGCGACTTGAAAGATTTAAAAACTTTTCGTTGAAATCCGTTGTCTTTCAGTATCCTATTAAAGTTGTTAACTGCCTGCATGTCATTTTTCAAAAATCTCAAAAATATTGATTTCAACACCTCTCTTAAATGTGCCTGTATTAGAGTTTTATTCTGAGGATCAAGGTTTTTGTTATTAAATGCGTGCATCTCATTATTCCATAGTTCCTTGACAGTTTGATAGTCTACCTTAGATTTACCAAAAGATATGCTTGAGGTCAGAATGTCGTATATCACGGAAAATGAGTCTAAATTATCGTACAACAATTTGTCATGGATCAAGAAATGACATGGTTTTGATTGAATTTTGGGGTCAACAGTTAACCAGTTGGTGGTAATCCAGTCATTGATGATGTTATTATATTCAGATCTTGATTGAAGTGTGGTTTTACCAGTTGGAACAGAGCTTGGCGAAGCAATAACATCATTAATCCAATCCATACTCTCTTTCATCTGTGTTTCGAGGGGTTTCCTTTTCTTGTCCTTTTCTATTAATTTCGTGTCTGTCTTGTTTGATGCTTTTGGTATGATCACTTTAGCCTTACTGGACATATATCGTGTAGAGCCATTGCCAAATTTAAAGCTAGGTCTTACAATATTGAGAAAGAGATGAATTTCTTTCAAGCGCAATCTTCGCTGATTTGCAATAGCGTTCATTTCAGTATCAATGCTTGGATTACGTATAGTATTCAATGAAGATTAAATATAGACGGAAAATGTTCGCAGTAGATATATGCTCATGATTAAGAATAAGCTATAAGGAAAATATATAATTACTTAAATCAGCTTGTTATCATTTCTTTGTTCAGCCTTCAAAGTTTGCAGCTGTTCAATAACAGTATTAAGCTCAACAGCCTCGTTCTTACCTTGTAAGTCTTGAATATCTCTATTTCTAATATTGACAGATTGTTGAGATTCTTCATCTTCCCCAACAATAAAGATGAAGTTGTATTTTTGCACTTGACCGGTTCTGACCTTCTTTTGCAAAGTGTTACCAGAGACATCAACATCAGCATAAAAACCTGCGTCGTGTAACTTCTTTTGAACAGATTGTGCGTAATCGAAATACTTAACACCAACTGGGACAACCAAAACTTGTCTTGGAGATAACCAAAATGGCCACTTACCCGCAAAATGTTCAGTTAAAATAGCTGTCATTCTTTCAACAGAACCCAAGATAGCTCTGTGGATCATGACAGGTCTGACAACTTCGTTAGTTTCGTCCTTCGTTTTGAACTCTAACTCAAATCTGTTTGGTAGTTGGAAATCTAATTGAATAGTAGCACATTGGTGCCATCTTCTCAAAGCGTCAGAAATCATAATATCAATTTTTGGACCGTAGAAGGCACCATCTCCTGGATTGACTTCCCAATCACCACCCCATTGATTCAAAGCTGTTTCAAGCTTAGCTTCAGCATTGTTCCAAGTTTCCAAGTCACCAACATACTTCTCAGGTCTAGTAGATAACTCCATCTTAAAGTCAAAACCAAAGATACCATAAACGTGTTTCAAAAAGTCAAAAATACCAGTAATTTCTTCACCGATTTGTTCTTGAGTACAGAAAATGTGGGCATCGTCTTGTTGGAATCTACGAACTCTAGTTAAACCAGACAATGCACCTGAGTATTCGTTTCTATGGATGACACCAAAATCTGCGCATCTCCAAGGAAGTTCTCTATATGATCTTTCTCTAGATTTGAACATCAAACAGTGACCAGGACAGTTCATTGGCTTCAAACCGAACGTTTCTTTTTCAGCTTCAAAAGTGAACATATTTTCCTTGTAATTATCCCAGTGACCAGAAGTTTCCCATAATTTGGAGTTATACATGTTTGGTGAAATAACTTCTTGGTAGCCTCTCTTGGTGTATTGTTCTCTCATCATATCAACCAAAGTAGCATAAATTCTAGCACCATGTGGTAACCAGAAACATGAACCTGGTGACATTTCGTGGAAGAAAAACAAATCTTGTTCTCTACCAATCTTTCTGTGATCTCTTGCTGCTGCTTCTTCGAGAAACTTCATGTGATCTTTCATGGCGGCCTTATCAGGGAAAGAGACACCGTAAACTCTTTGCAAGGAGTCATTTTTAGCGTCACCAAGGAAATAAGAGGATGAGTTCTTCAACACCTTGAAAGCCTTGATTCTACCGGTGTGAGGCACATGGGGACCTCTACACAAATCAATTAGCGGACCACATCTGTAGACAGTGGATGATGTACCATCTGGAATCTTCGAAGAAATCAAAGCTTGTTTGTATTTGTTGTAGTTGAACATCTCCAAAAGCTCTTCTTTAGTCATAACAAGTCTTTCGAATGGTTGTTTTTCTTTGATAGCCTTTTGACATGCGGTTTCAATATTTTTGAAATCAGTTTGGGAGACAACGGTGTTACCGTCGTCAATAGCCATGTCATAGAAGAAACCGTCTTCAGTTGGTGGACCAAAACATAAATGAGCACCGTAATGGCATTCACAACCTTCACCTAAGACGTGAGCAGAGGAGTGCCAGAAGACAGCTTTACCTTCAGGATGATCGAAATCAAGAAATTCCAAAGAAACATCGCTTTCCAATGGTCTTTCTAAATCCCACAATTCACCGTTAACCTTAGAAATAACTTGTCTTTCGCAAAATGACTTACCAATTTCCTTTGCAATGTCCATTGGAGAAGTTTCCCAAGAAGTACCCTCCTTGATAGTACCATCCTTCAAAGTCACCTTTATTGGCTTTCTTTCAGCAGCAGCAATTTCAGCATCTCTCTTTGCCTTAATTTGCTCAAAGATTTTGATTCTGTGATCGAGAAAGCTTGGTTGTGGATCTAGGTAGACTGGTCTTGATGACTCATTTTCTTGCTTCTTTCCCTTCTTCTTTGGGGCACCCTTAGAAGCTGCAGCCTTTGGGGCTTTAGCGGCATCAGCAACCGCAAGGTCGTTGACCTTCTGCGTGACTTCTTCTGTAGACATCTCTATTTACCAAAAGAGAAATGGTTTCAATCTGGTGAACTTTTCAGAACACGTAAAATTTTCTAGCTCTGCCGGGTAACTTAAACTTTTACTCTATAAATTTTTCACTTGGTTTAGCATTCAGATTAAAGACCAAATGACGACCAGAATCGTGTCTGATACTGGAAGCAGTGCAGAGAAGATGGTCACTGAGGACTCCTTGGTGGCGAGATTGGATGCCAACATTGAAAAACAAAAACAAGCGACCAGTATAATGCCAGAGACACGTTCAAAATCGAATTCAGAGACTGTTTATGCTCCAAACTTAGAAGAGGTTGCGAACGATAACGACCAGTTGGCTAGTTTGAGAGGTGAAGGAAGGTATTTTGGTGTGACAGATCCAGATTTAGACAAACCCGTATGCTCCAACTGTCAGCGGAGAGGACATTTGCGTGCTAAATGTAAAGTGGTGGTGTGCCATGCTTGTGGTAAGGTTGACGATCACTACGAAACTCAGTGCCCTAATTCCATGGTTTGTTTGAACTGTGGAGAAAAGGGGCATTTTAGAAACAATTGTACACAGAAAAGAAAGCACCTATTTTGCCAAGAATGTGAATCTCATAATCACACTAGTGATCGATGTCCCATGATCTGGAGAGACTATATAATAAAAGTTGATGCCAACACCAAAAAAGTAGCTTACCCAGCTACCACTATCTTTTGTTACAACTGTGCTGAAAAGGGCCACTATGGAGACGAATGTCGTTTGCCAAGGGTGTCAAAGACACCAAATCTAAACGGCTCTGCCTTTAGCGGGGAGAACCTCCCGAAGAACCTAATTGGTCAGTACTTTTCCAACTTGAAAACTAACACTAGTACAAAGCGGAGATACGACGATGCGTTCACCAACTATAACTATATGCCTCCTCCCTCATACAACAAAAATAACAATAAAAACATTCCTAAGGGTCCCACCAAATCTGGTTTCTTGCCATTGCGACCATCAAGCCAAAACAGCAGCCAGCGCAAAACCTATGCAGGAACTAGCGGAGGCAACTACAGCAACAAAAACAGAAGAAGTAATTACAGCAATGGAGGAAGCTATAGCTCTGGCAGAAATCCATATAATAATTCCAATAACTACAAAAAGAGGTACTGATTACCTCGCTAAATTTGTCTACTACTGTATATTATGTTTTATAGATTAAATATCTAGATCATTGGGTATATCATTTGCGTTCCAGCCTCTTCAACATTTCCATGCGAACAGTAGTAATGGACTTTGGCTGGCCAGGCTTACCGCTAAACTCACCAAAGCATGGCCGAAACGCCTGTGCTAGCATGATGTCCGGCGACTGCAACACAGTTTCTACCTTCTTGGCTCTTTCAACGTTGTAAACTTTCTCTCCGTGAAACTCCATAACAAAGAAGACAATTTTCTATTCACTAAAATATTTTTTTACCTTCAATTCTGAACTAAAATATTTTATACAGTAATACAATCAACTAAAAAGCGCTAGACTGTTCAGTTAAACGAACAACATCATTGTGAACCCCAACAAACTCGTTCGCAAGTTCAGTGTACAGTTTGAATTCTTCTCTGAGGGTGGCTATGACTGATTCTAAACCTTTCGATGCAAAATCAGTGTTTTTACTAGTTCTATCCAAATCATTTAGTGCCTTTTCGACTTCACCTAGCAGCACCTCATATTTGTCAATTCTACTATGAAAATTTTCAATTTTATCAAGATAGAATGCATTCAACACTTCATTAACATTAATTGGACTGTCCTTGTCTATCAACGCAACATTTCTCTTTTGTGTTTGGTCGTGCTCCATAGCAGTTCTGGTGCCGTTGACACCTATGATGATTTTCTGAGCTCCTTGTGTTTCTTGCTCTCCTGAATTATTAGACATAGGATTCGTTAGCTGTGTGAATACCTTGACTATTTTTTCAACCCAATTGTTAAAACTGTCCAATGTTTTGATTTTGAACTCTTCTACGAATTTCAAATCGCTATTTAAGGCCTGGTTAGTAACGTCATATTTCTTTTCTAGGTAGGTAACATCACGAGGAATACTAGTAATCAACTTTCTATGTTTTTGCTCATGACCTTTGAGATATTCAGCTACAGAAGCCTGGGTTTGAATGTATTCGTCAATCTGTCTGAGTTCGTTTTGAACTTGCTCTGATAGCTCACTAACCTTGGTCATTGGTGTCAACTGAGGCTGTGCTGGTTGCATTTGCTGACCAAACATACCATTATTTGTTGTAGTCAGTACGTTATTTTGATTCATACCAAACCCAAACCCATTTAATTGTGTGTTGTTGTTTGTTGTAGCATTATTGAAGAGTCCTCCACCTGTAGTTAACGTATTACTAGCTGGTTTGGCCCCAAATGAGAAACCGCTGGACTGGTTGTTGTTACCAAAAAGTCCACCAGTTGCTGGTGCAGCAGGCTTTGCTCCGAAGAGGCCACCAGTGGAAGGTGCCGCTGCTGTATTTCCGAAAAGACCACTTGTAGCTGGAGCTGCTGGTTTATTACCGAAGAGACCCCCCCCAGTCGTTGTAGAGGCTGTGTTGTTTCCGAAAAGACCTCCAGTAGCTGGTGCTGCAGGTTTGGCACCAAAAAGTCCACCATCGGTCGATGATGAAGCGTTATTTCCAAACAAGCCGCCCTGGGCAGCTGTGTTGTTATTACCCCCAAACAATCCACCAGCCGCAGGGGCAGAAGTGTTGTTGTTGGATGAACCACCACTACCAAATCCAAACGCTGGCTTTGTGGACGTATTTGATCCAAAATTGAAACCACCTGAAGCAGCCGTCTTGCCTCCAAACAATCCACCAGAGGTATTTGAGGCACTCGCAGTATTGTTAGAACCACCAAATAAACCACCGCCGGTTGTATTAGTGTTATTAGTGTTATTGTTGTTATTTTGCCCAAACAAGTTGGTAGAGGCAGTACCATTGTTATTACCAAATAGACCTCCACCAGTTGTAGCAGTGCTAGTTGCAGGTTTCGATCCTCCAAATAAACCACCAGCTCCACCAGCTGCAGCGGCATTGTTATTCGAACCAAAACTGAAACCTCCAGTATTACCAGCTGCGTTGTTCATCGTGTTATTGTTATTTGTATTAAAAGCAAAATTGCCACCGCTATTGGCCTGATTATTCCCATTATTTCCAAAAGAAAACCCACTGGAGCTGTTGTTGGCTTGCTGAGTACCAGCTGTGTTTCCAAACCCAAAAGCACCACCGCCACTAGGCTGGTTGTTGTTGCTGTTTGATCCAAATGCTAGTCCTGTATTAGCTGCTCCATTTTGCGCACTATTTGAGCCAAACGTAAACCCACTGGCATTCCCTTGGTTGCTGCCGTTGTTGTTGCCAAAATTGAAGCCTCCGCCAGCGTTACTGGTGCTTCCAAACATCTTCTTTTCGCAACTGAAGTTTCATCCGTGCACCGATTCTCTTGACTGAAATTTTTTTCCTTAACTGGCATTGCGCGATTGAAGAAAGTGGAAAAGACAAGTTTCGATCAACACTTTATCAAAGTGGGAATATAGTTTGATAACTTATATATCATGGGTATGTCATTTGAAGAGAATTAAAGGGGATCAAGTGATAAAGAAACAGAGCTAAAGAATGTATACTAACTCTATGTGCGAACGAACACGTTGTCTTTAAGGTATTCCTAAATTTTTTAGATTCATCTCAGAGAGATGGCCCTTGATTACACAAGAGATAGACTCATCAGAGATGGTGGTCTTTGACAATTTGTACCTTGACATGAATTCAATTTTGCACAATTGTTCACATCCAAATGAGGGCCTAAGTCATCTTACAGAAGACCAGATATTTTCAGCAGTGTTTGCATACATCGACCATCTTTTTAACCTGATAAAACCACAGCAGGTATTCTATATGGCAATAGATGGTGTTGCCCCAAGGGCTAAAATGAATCAGCAGAGAGCCAGAAGATTTAGAACCGCTGTTGAAGCTGAACAAGCTATGGAAAAGGCTATTGAAAACGGTGACACAGTGCCAAAGGAACCGGCCTTTGATACCAACTCAATCACACCTGGTACAGAATTTATGGCCAACGTCACAGAGAACCTTAAGTTTTATATCAACCAGAAAGTGTCCACTGATTCTAATTGGAAAAATATCAAGGTGATTTTGTCCGGCCATGAAGTCCCTGGTGAAGGTGAGCACAAGATCATGGAATACATCAGAGTGCAGAAGTCACAGCCGGGATACAATCCAAATACAAGACACTGTGTCTATGGTTTGGATGCCGATTTAATTATGTTGGGTTTGGTGGCCCATGAGCCTCACTTCTCATTGCTTAGAGAAGAAGTCACCTTTGGTCGCAAATCAAAACAGTCGTCCAGCGATTTAACACAGCAAACTTTCTTCCTTTTACATATTTCTCTTGTAAGAGATTACTTACAGCAAGAGTTTAAGGAACTTGCAGAAGACCTATCCTTCGAATATGATTTTGAGAGAGTTTTAGACGACTTCATTTTAATTATGTATGTCATCGGTAATGATTTCTTGCCAAATTTACCTGATCTTCATTTAACACAAGGTGCTTTCCCATTGTTGATTGAAACTTTCAAAGAGACAATGAGACGTACTGATGGTTACTTGAACAATCATGGTACCATCAACTACCAAAGATTACGTATTTGGTTAGAACTGTTATCTCATTTTGAACTTGAAAATTTTGAAGCTGGTGCTGTTGATGTTGAATGGTTTAACAAACAACTTGATAATGTTTCCAGAAGAGGTGAGCAAAAGAGAGCTAGACAAGGTAGAGAATTACTTATCAAGCAACAGAAAAGTATGGTTTCTCATATGAGTTCATGGTTGCTTGATCTTTACAGATCAGATTTTTCCATTAAAGATTTTTATGAAGATGATTCTAAAATTCCTTCATTAAATTTAGACCCTGCTTTCTTTGAAAATCAAACAAATGTGGAATTCATCAAACAATTCGGATTTGAAGTTGGTGTTTTGATTATTCACAGTAAATCAAAGAACACATGGAGAGCTGTTTTAGACATCGATGGAATTGACATGAATGAATCTAAAGAGGATTATAGTGAGCGTTTTAATGATTTGAAATTAGTATTGAAAAAATGGCAAAATAGTGTTATTGTTGAAGATGAAACAACTCTACAAGATGAAAAGAATTTGTACGATGAAAAATTCATCAAATGGAAGGATAATTATTATAAGGAGAAGTTACATTTCTCCATTCAAGATGAAGACAAGCTTACTTCTTTAGCGGAAAACTATTTAGAAGGTTTACAGTGGGTGCTTTACTATTACTATAAAGGTGTTTGCTCTTGGCCATGGTACTTTCGTTACCATTACGCTCCACGTATTTCTGATGTTATCAAAGGAATTGACGTTAAAATAGATTTCAAGCTAGGAAAGCCGTTCACTCCTTTTGAGCAGTTAATGAGTGTTCTACCCGCCAGATCAAGAAAGCTACTGCCTGCTGTTTATGGACCTTTAATGACAGATGAAAATTCACCAATCATTGATTTCTATCCTGCTGATTGTGATGTTGACAAAAATGGTAAAACAGCTTCCTGGGAAGCTGTTGTTTTATTGTCTTTCGTCGATGAAAAAAGACTTCTTGAAGCAATGAAACCATTAGAATCAAAGTTGAGCCCTGAAGAAGCAAAAAGAAACTCTTTTGGAACTGATTTGATTTATACTTACAACCCTCAAGTTACCCAAATCATCAAGTCTCCAATTCCTGCATCGTTTCCTGACTTTGAATCCCATACTATTGAATCAGTCTATCATTTGCCTTCAATGAATGGTTTAGAGTATATTATCGGTTTAGCCGAAGGCGTACATACTGGTTCAAAACTATTAGCTGGTTTTCCAAGCTTACAAACACTTCCTTTTGTTGCAAATTTGCGACACGCCAAATTGACAGTATTTCAACAGCCATCAAGATCTAATTCCATGATATTGTCTATATTCAATCAATATGAAGGTTTGACTATTGAGCAATTTTCTCAGCAATATGTTGGTGAAGTTGTTTATGCTCAATGGCCATATTTGAGGGAATACAAAGTTGAGTTTGTCATGGACGAATTAATGAAATATGAAAAATTAAAAGCGGATAAAGGAAAAAAGACTGTTTCTAAGAGTCCATTAGAAAACTTTGAAATTTCAGAGTTTAATTCTATCAAGAAGGATTACGAATTTATTATGCACCATAAAAAAGGAGTAACATTTGAAGATTCCAACTCTGAAGACGAAATATTAGAGCAAGAAGAATTTTCATACAAGAGACAATTTGAAAAAAAAGAACCAATTGAAGGTCTTGTGTTTGCTAGAAAAGTTGTTGGTCTGGCTCCAACAGATAACGGTCATTTAAAAAAGATCTTCTCTGATAAAATTGAAGCTTTCCCTATTCAATTGATTGTTAGCTCAATTCCTAATGCAGATACTCGTTTTAAAGAGACAAAGTTGCCTTCTATTGACGTTGAATATCCTAAAGGCACTGATGTTATGTTTTTAGGACTTCAATCTTACGGTGGACGTGGTAAGGTGCTTAGCTACTTTGATGAAAAGAATTTGATTATTGATTTGGAAAGACACAACGCTGACGCAGAACCTAATTATGGTATTGAAGCTGCCAACAGGGAAAAAGCTGCTTTGAGGTATCATTCATCTCAAGATGCTGCTCGCCTATTGAGAGTACATCCTAGATTCTTTTCGAAATTTACATCCATGATGATGGTCACCACACCTACTGGTGAAAAAAGGAATGTTGGTTTGAATTTGAAATCAATTAAAAAAGGTTTGAAAACTTTAGGTTACTGTCGTACAAATGGCAGATATTGGGAGTTTAGTGATGTGGCAATCAACTTTGCTCGTGATTACAGGACCAAATTTCCAGAAATTTTCAAAGCTTTATCAGCTTATCAAGGTAACGATATCCCTGAGATATCTAGCCTATTACCTGACAAAAATGCTGAGTGGGTTAAACAAAACTTGAAGGACTTAAGAAAATGGTTGTCAGAAAAGGAGGCTTCAATGGTTCAAGTTACATTGAGTTCGGAAGCATTATCGAGACAATCAATTGATGCTATTGAAAAGCAAATCATTCGTTATTCCATTGCCAAGCAACCTGTTGTCTCAAAACAAATGAAATGCCCAAGATATTCCCTTCTGAACCCTAGTAAAGGTAATTTTAACTTAAAAAAGCAAAAATTCAATCTTGGTGATAGAGTTGTTTATGCTATAGATTCTGGTAAAGTTCCTGCATTTAGCAAGGGTACAGTTATTGGTTTCAGATCATTCCCAGCTAATGTTTCTATTCAAGTTTTGTTTGACTATCCTGTATTGACAGGTAATACATTTGATGGAAGGTTGTCTACGCAAAGAGGTCTTTCTGTTGACTCATCAGCTTTGTTAAATATCACAAGTAAACAAATGGTTGTAAAGTCAAAGAACAAATCCGGAGCAAAAACAGACAATGCTGGGAAGAAATCACAGTCCAAAAGCTCTACTAAACAAGAAGTGAAAAAAGAGAAGATCGATTCGAATAAAAGCATCAACACAAAGGCTGAAACCGAAAAACCTGTAACCAGAAAAACACAATCTAAAAAGATTTTAGAGACTCTCAAAAGTGAGAATGTTGAAACACAAGATTTCGATAAAAATGCAAAGCAAGTCACCAATCAAGAGCACGCCTTACCTGCTCAGAATCATGCCGCGCAAAGAATTTTGAATCAACTGCTAAGTGGGCCTAAGAAATCGTTATCAGGAAACGTGCCAATCTCTCATTCTCAACCTGTTGCTTCTAGAGTCTCAGGACAATTACCAGCTGAAAATGAATCTAATAACGCATCTGCTGGATCAAACTCAGAAGTTTTAAATACCGATTTTTCTGAAAAACCGAAAAGCAGTACTGCAGATTCACAAAAGTTACTAAATATGTTACAAAAAAAGGAATAAAGCAATAAATTGCTCTTTACTGATTAGTCTATAGGGTTTGTATATATAAATCGTACGGCATTTTTGTTTTCAAGCGTAGCGTCTACTAAAAGCTATTATCCTCATTTGAAATTACTTTTCCACTAGCATCTTCTTGGGTCTTTTCAACTTGTTTCTGGAGCCATTTCTTTTCGTATCCATTTCCCCTATCTATTCCATCCCATAGAGCACCAGGGACCAACCCAAATCTGTTAAGTGGATATAAAGATTTATCTTTGTATAGCTTACGACCGCAAATGCTTGTAAGCCTTTGTTTTATTGCGGTGTCTTTGAAACTTTGTTTGACCGATTTATCAAACAGTAATGCAGGGTCCTCTTCTCTAATTCCTTCAGCGTTAACTGTACTAACATCTTGCGATAATGCTCCCTGTTCTGCATTTAATTTATTAAGCTGTTCTGTGTATTCATCTTTGTTTAGTTCTCTTATCCTCTGCTCTCGTTCACTTTCATTTTGTTTTCTTTGTTGCTTCGGCGTGAGTGGCTGATAACCATGCATCCTCTTTCCATATCTATCTCTATGTACTGGTACCTGCTTGGATTTTTCAATTCTATAATTTTTTGAATCATGCTTTCTGCTTTTCTTAGGGTTTGTCGGCACTTTCAACAAATCAAAGGATTTTTCTGAAGAATTCGTTGCTTTACTCTCAGATTGCAGACCGTTGACATTATGTCCTGACTTTTCAGTTATTACCTCTGAAATTAATTTTTTATCGTTATCTTCAATCTTTTTGCCTGCAGCTCCTACTGCTTCATCAATACCCGACTCAGTGGTAATAGGCACTGCTTCTTTTGTCTCTACATTAATCCAGTCTTCCTTAAAAGTACCATTTTGTGGCGAGCTTTCTTTATTCTCTAATTTGAATTTAGTTTTGATACTATCAGGCTCACCAAAATCATTTGAACATTTCCTCTTCCTTTTAACCTTATTCAGAACGTCTTTAACACTGTAGTTAGCCTCTAAATAGTTTTCCAACTCAGACATTTCAACTCTTTATGCAAATTGTGCAATTAAGAATATGATTTTCTACTTTGCTCGCCATCTTCATCATTTACTTAACCTCCTATTATCATCCTCAAGAGGTAAAATAGATTAAAATATGAGTCTGGAAGATTGGCGTAGACTAAATGTGGAGCAATATGATCCAGATCTCCAGTACGAAGAAGACCCAATTCCAAATGCACGCCCTGACCTTACAATTGCAGATATGCAAACATTGTCTCAATCTTTGAGAACTTATATTCAAAAGGGATCTACTTTGGAGGGTATTAAGTCAATCATGGAGTTTGCTCCGTATGGGGCAACGGAACAGATTAAGGAGGCATACTTGCGCATTGCATACGAGGCATTGACCTCTGTAAGAGTAACTGATATCACTCAAATAGTAAACCAAATGGATCTGGACGAAAGTGATTACGTTATTAAATTATGCTACAGCTTAATGAAGAAAGAATGGGCCTTGAAACAGGCAGGTCTCCTTCTTGTGTGGATTGATAAGATCGTTGAAAAGATTGGTGAAGGGCCAATAATGAGATACATAAATGATCCTGCGCAGTTATAATGGTTGACTTTTTGGTTAGATTTATGTATCTGGTTTGATAACATTATACTAGTTTATAATAAGCATCTTATCTTTGTGAACAAGCTGCATCATGCATCATATTATTTACAATATGTTCAACTTGTTAATATAGAGGCGTACGCCTACCATACTTTTTATTTCATGTGTAACCTTCTTTTTTCTCTCCAAGATTCAACTAAGTATGGGTAAAAAGAAGAGTAAAAAAAGATCTAATGATACCAAACAGCCCAAGAACAAGTCTTCGAAGACGATTGAGGAACACAATGAACCAATAATTACCATTTCAAGTGAAAGTGAAAGTTTTAATGCAAGTAATGACAATGTCATTAAGAACGAAAGTGAAACTGTTGATTTATCGAGTAGCCATGAAGCAAACTCCAAGTTGGACTCGGATAACGATGCATTTGTTGTAGAAGATGACGATGATGAAGATGACGAAAATGATAATGCTCTGATTTCACCAAATGAGTCAAATGATAATTCTATTGAAAATGTCCAATCTCCTTTTGATTCTCATGCAAATACTATAAGAAATGCTAATATGGAAAGTGAATACGAGATTGACAGTGCTCTAATTGTTTCAAACAAGGAGCTTGAATCCAAAATATTGTTTGACACAGAAAAGCATGCATCGCCGGAAAAATCTGTTGCAAGTAGTGAATTCAAAGAAACGAGTGCTGTGAATGAAGATGCGAATGTTACAGATTCAATAATTACTAGAAAGGATTCAACTCTAAGTATTGAGATGCCACCCGGGGAGTTCGTTCCAGAAAAGGAAAAGAAGAATAAAATTACCGAAGCTGATAAGTCAACACATCTAGACGACTCTAAAGTAGATATTTCATACTCAGAGTCAGAGCCTAATAAGAAACAAGAGTTGAAAGAAACAAATGAGAAAACTGCTGAAGATCAATTTGCTGATTTGAATAATATTAATCAAACTGAATCTATAATTAATAAAGATTTTGACATGAGATTAGTTGGTAATACAACTGAAGATTTTGAGGACACCAAAAGTACTCCAAAAAGCATAGAAGAAAATGAAATGGACAAATTGGAATTTGTTGATTCGTCGAATCAAATTTTTATTCCGCCAATATACAAATATAATAGAAGTCCTGATTTAGAAAAACAATTGAAGGAGCTCATTAAGGAATTTGCTTTCAGTTTATGTGTTGTTAATTTTGAACACACAAAAGGACCTGAAATTGAATATTGGATTGATGATGATATTATTACAGCTACTATGCCAGAGAGAGACGCTATGATAAAAGAAAAGATCGCAACACACACTAAATTTTGGCCACATCTAGCATTCGAAGCATTACCTGATGGGGCACATTTATACGATGAAACATTCACAAATTTTACGTTATCCTATGATGCAAAATGGAGTCGAATTATAGAATTACCAGTTGACAAAATGGACAATTATGATGACCCATTAGTAAATGTTCAAAAAGCTGTTGAAAATGGTTCTCAAGTTGTTGAGCTTGAGGATCCATATCAAACAACAGTTACTCTTTTTGGATGTGGGTGTATCAGACAATTAGATATCTCCGAACTGGAAAAGCCTGAAGAAGATGTCAAAAGAAACATAATTCAAAAGTCAGTAGTCCTACTAACAAGAGAGCCTTTACCAATACAACTGCGTGAGAAGCTTAGTATTGTAACGCAAAGTTGGTTTGAACAACATTCTTTTCAAGATATTGATATCCTTTTTTCGCTTTGGGAGCACATCAAGTTATCATACAACCAAAATGGATATATGCTTAAAGATGATGAGCTTTATGAAGATATTAACATAACACAATCAAAGGAAATATCAACCAAGAAGGTTATCAAAGAAAGTGACCTTTATATGGGATTGAATTTTCAACAGCTTGTTCGAAAGCTACGTCGTAATCTTTTGACAATTTTCAAAGCGTTGGTTCTAGGTAAGAGTAAAATCTTGTTTTTTTCAAAAGATTTGAATGAACTGTCCAACATTCAATACTGTTTGATTGGACTAGTGCCAACACTTTTATTATATTTGAAAGATTCAGGGTTTCCATTACTTGATAGAATAGGACAAAACTGGAAAAAAAGTTCCAGTTTGAAAAGTAGTGATAGGGAATCATTGCTACAGTTTTTGGGATTGCCATTGTGTGTTTTTGGGTTGGGTAGCTTTTTTCAACCGTACATGACCTTGCAGCAGCTTGATTATCTTAGTAATAAAAACACTGAATCCTTTGTCATCGGTGCCAGTAACGATATCATTCTGGAAAGAAAAAACGAGTGGTTTGATATTGTAATCTATTTAGATGAAGATGACAATGGCTTATTCGGCTCTGGTGGATGCAAGGTTGAATTTGTTAACAAAGAACTACGAGATACAATCCTTCTCACTACAGAAGATAAGAAATTCATTGATGTCATCATTGAGGAAGTTGTTCGTCATGAACATGCGAATGAAAACGAATGCGATTCCAGCATTGAAGATGGCGGCATCCAAAGCTCCTTGGTGAAAAAGGGATCTAAAACTGTCAATTATAATCCAACCATTGAAAACGGACATTATAAAGGTGGTGACGATTTTATTAGGCTATATTTCGAGGAATACTTAGTGGGTATGATTGCCACTATCAAGTATGATCAGTTTTTGACCTTACATACTAAACAGGGCAATACCGCGGTATTTGGACAGTTAGGGATGACTGACTTCGAAAACGATGTTAATAGATTCAACCACAAGTTCATAGAAGAATTCAAGACAAGCCGTGTTGGTGTCATATGGAACAAAAACACCGAAGACGAGTTATTCAATTTCTTCGAGCCAAAGCACCCTGGGAAATCCCAGACGAGGTCTAAGTTTGCTCAGGGGGTGCTTTCACAGCTCTTTGCCAAGAAATCACCGTTGGAAACAGAAGAAGACCAAGAAAAAGGAAACGTCGAGTTCCCTGTTCTAAAAGAAGATGAAAACACTGCTAAGGTTGGCTTCAAAACCCACCTAAGCACTATTGGAAAAAGCTTTGGTGATTTCTTCAAGCGTCGTCAAGTTGACGAAGATGAATCGTTACTTGACAACGTCGAAAATGTCGACACCGAGTCTACTAAGGGTCAAGTGTTAGACACAGGAAAAGTTACACTAGAGGAAAAGCCCTCTCCTAGTGACGCCGACGCGGGCAGCGAAGGTAAGAAACTCCGTGGTCTCTTCGGTTGGTGAATTCATTTAGCCAAAACGGCAATGTGGCGCAGCGATAAGAAAGTTCAACACGTGTAGTCCGAAAAGAAGCTGGACGCCAAATCTTTATAAATTTTTACCTTTCTTTCTTAAGCCCTCATTTAACGTCGTTGCTTGATATATATGCTTGAAGCGGTTCAGTCTTCCATTTCATTTGGCCGGATAACGTTCCTCACATTTGAGGCCGTTGTCCAGGTGATGTTTATTTCGTTTTCAGGATTTTGGGCATCACATGTTGGCCTGCTTAACAACGATGCTGTCAAAGTGATATCCAAGCTAAATGTGGACCTCTTCACACCAGCATTGATTTTCTCAAAGTTGGCGTCATCACTTTCGATTAAAAAGCTCGTTGAAGTCATCATCATACCCATTCTCTTTGTGATCACCACCGGTGTTTCGTACGGATCGTCGATTGTCGTTGGTAAATGGCTAAGGTTGACGGAACCAGAAGCGAATTTTGTGACGGCTATGTCTGTCTTTGGTAACTCCAACTCGCTCCCTGTGTCTCTGACATTAGCTCTGGCATATTCCATCCCAAACTTAGAGTGGTCAGACATCCCAGACGACACGCCCGATAAAATCGCAAGTAGAGGCTTGATTTATTTGTTAATTTTTCAGCAGCTAGGGCAAGTCCTAAGATGGTCTTGGGGCTACAACCAATTGCTCAAAAAGCAGCCCCATGAGGCAATCTTTTATCACACCGTTGGTCAAGATGAAGAGGACCAGTTACTTGCTACAAGCCCCGAATATAGCCCTAATGAAGTTTCTCTGACCTCAAGCAGCCATTTACACTCAGCTGATAGTGAAGACTCTACTCCTTTGCTAGCGGACTCTGATTCTTCTTTAGACGATGCTGTAGTTGAAACCGATAAACCGGCTGACCTCCCATTGTACAAAAAGGTTATAAACAAATTTTTGGGTTCGATGAACCCTCCGTTATGGTCAATGCTTTCCGCTGTGATAGTGGCGTCTGTACCATTTCTAAAATCTCAATTTTATGAAGCTGATGGATTTGTCCAACACACACTCTCATCCGCCATTCGTCAACTAGGATCGGTATCTATTCCGCTCATTTTAGTCGTCCTTGGTGCTAATTTAGGTCCATCATCTGACATACCTCCAGCGTCCCCTCATTCTACTAGGTTGATTTTGGGCTCCTTGTTGGGTCGTATGGTTCTACCATCCCTCGTGCTTTTACCTTTCGTTGTTTTATGTGTTAAATATCTTTCATTAAGTATCATGGATGATCCAATTTTCCTTATCACATCATTTCTTTTAATTACTTCACCCCCTGCTATACAATTGAGTCAAATTTGCCAATTAAACGAAATTTATCAAAAAGAAATGGCGGGAGTTTTATTTTACGGTTATGTCATCCTTACATTACCAGTCACCATTATCGTTGTGGTGACTTGTCTTGAAGCTATGAAATGGGCTAAGGTTTAGTGACGAAGAAGTTTTAATGTTTGTTTCATTAATTTACTTCAATATTGCATGTTGTTTTTCCAATTCAAAGGAAATGACAAGACACTTTATATATTCAGTATTAACGCTACAGTTATATTTCTCTTACTTAACATGAATAAAGAATAACTTACGTAAATAAGGATGTTTCCTTAAATATGGTCTATACACATTTGAACTTTTTTAACTTATCATCCATTGCAATATGTGATGTAGCAAATCCTACCTTTTGTTGCCAATTCAAAATTTGCTCAACGTTTACATCCTCAACGACTTTTCCATTTACCACTGCATTACTATCATTCATTGACAACATAACTGATTTTGACATTTTCGTTAGAATACTAGCAATTATACTAAAAGATTTACCTTTGTTTCTGTAGTACTTAAATAGGTTTTTGGCAAACGCAATTTGAGAATTATCAGACTGCTCAAATAAATCAGCTAAGACATTAAAGCTTATGGGTAAGCCCATGGAGGTAAGCCAGGAGTATAGCGGAATTAATGCCTTTGTATCATCAAACCTCTTCTTAGTTCTATCAGAGTCTAATAAAATAGCAATTTTTGATCTGTTAAGAGATATCGGTAATAGCTTTAACTTAATAAAATCACTCACCATTTTACGATCAAAAGTGCGAAGAAAATCAATGTCAATCCTTTCTTCTCCGCTTCCATTTGTCGAAAACTCATACATATTGGTTGATATTTGTTCCCAATATCCTTTGTGCAATTCGACGATCATTCTGCCGTCACCTGCAATAGTGAATGAGTCTTGAGACAGGCTTACGGATCCAGAAGAATTGGACATTAGTCTATTTTGCGATGTTTCGGACGCAATAAAGTTGGAGACCAAAGACTTGAAATCATTGTGCTTCATTTTTAAAATAAATTGTTCATACCAGCACATCAACACTCCATCAATTTTTTGGTCAAGAGTCGTACTGTCGTACAAATTGTTAACAATTGTTATATGTATACCTTGGCTTCTCCTCATTGATCTTAAACCTATCAAAACAATATATCCTAACTGATATTCGCTCCTAAGCTTAGTAGTCAAAGTAGCAGCCATAATGTAAGAGACAAATTTAGCTATTGTTCTCTCTTTTAGCTCTTCTCTATTATTAGTTTGAATGAAATAGGTTATAGCATTAGAAGCATCCTTTGTGTATGAGCAGATTTTGAAGTTAGCGTTTTCTGGTAACCAAACAGTTGAAGGTCTTGGCAAGGGTTCTTGTCCAAACTTAGAAACGAGCCGCTTCATGATACTTTCAATTTCTTTACAATTACTTGTGAAAGAAATATCACCATGTAAAAACGATGTCATGTAGCAAACGTCAAATATCCTTTTAATGTTTGTACTAATGAATGTGATATCAGCATCTTCAATTGCTTGTTTCCTCTCTTCCAAAAACCACGTATTTTCTTCTAAAGCTGCGTATAATCCAAAAGTTGCCAAAACTGATGATGGCATCGAGTAAATCTGATTGATACCATTGAGAGATTTATATCTATAATTTTCGAATTCACTGTTACTGATAGCACCATCAAAATTAAAAGCTAATTGCTTCATCTCATTTACAATAACAGTTAAAACTTGTGTAATTTTATCGCTAGGACCTGAAACGTGAATAATGATACCGCAATCGCCTTTGGTTGATGGTAAAATAGTGTAGCTATAATTCATTATCATAGCTGGATAAAGATAACTTTCTAAACGATCATTGATTGCAGTAATAAACACGTCCAAACTTGTCACTAAAACTAATGACGGTTTTATTGCGGAAGGAGATAGGGATACTGTTAATAAACCTTTATTACTAAAAATCGAATCTGTTTCTTGTTTAATCCACATTTGCCAGCCACCATCACAATGTAATAATTTTGGCTTCGATAAGTTTCCTGAATTTTTAACAAAATAGTTCAGTGAAGAAGGACAACGTGTAGATTCATTCAACAATTTTATCAGTTTTAGTTGTTCATTCACGCATTCAGGAGCAAAAATGTTTGGTGGTGGAAGCCCGTGATTCCAAAACAAACTATCTTTACATGCGGCAACTTCAAAACTCAAATCAAAAGTGCAGTATTCTACATCAAAGTATGGGTCAACACTTTCAATTAAAGAGTCTTTTTTGAATATAGTATTGTTTTTCAATTGCTCAGTAGCGCCGACATAAGAAATTATGGTATTAGAAATTGAGATGAAAGTATTCATAAAAGTGTGAAAAAGCTTGGCTTTGCAGACCCAAAAATCAGTTGAGTTTTGAGTTTCACTGTATGCACCTCTAAACCCTGTGTCTGAATTATCGAAAGCGCTATAGCCTAAATTTAACCACCGACCATAGTTACTAAAATTGCCAAGCATCAAATTGCTTAGATTTTTATTTTCCATAGCTGAATCTGTTGGAGGTTCTGCATGCAAAAAGTTATAGATAGTAATGCCTTGAAATTGTGACATAGACTTTGCAAGATGTTTAAGGAGTTTAGCATCTGGTTTTTGGAAAGATGAAAGAGAAGTGAAAACGCAGTTCAAGATAATATCAAAGTTTAAAACACCTTTCTCGGTCAATTTTAGCTTCAATTCCACTATTTGCACATCATAAGTAATAGCCGAACGGTTAGTTAACAAATCGGTTATGTACTGCTTTTTTTTCAAATGAAAAGCCAAAGAATTCATTGTTTCATCTCCTAAAATTTCACACCAATAATCTATTAAAAAATTAGTATCCTTTGCACTCATATTAACTTTAGAAAAGGAAACAGGAAAACCAATACGGGCCTCAGCATTTTTGCCTAACTCCATATTTATGAGTATAGCTTTTCCAGTGTCCGAAGCTGTGTAAACAAAATCTTGATATTTGTCTTTCCATGAATTCTCGCCGATGTTGAAATCTTTAAGGTTTCCCTTGAAAATGGTTTTGGCATCATTATTAACGTTGATTTTAGGTATTTCAATGGGTGCTCCGATATCACTAAAATGTTGAATTGCTGTTCTGCGCAAAATATTAATTGAATGGGGACCTCTAAGTACCATAGTCATTTTGTTTGCTTTATAGTGGCTCTGGAAATACTCCTGTAGTTTCTTTTGCATATCATACTTCTTGAAAGACTCCGTTAACGTGTCAAAACTACCTGTCGAGAATTTTGAAAACGGATGATCTTTGTTAGCAAGCAATTTGTAACCATAAAAGGAAACTCTATTTGGTGCATTTTTGTTATTACCATGCTCGTTATGAATTGCATGTATTTCCTTGCTGATATCTTCAACGTTAAATAATGGTCTTTTGAAGTTGGAGCTGAAAATGTCCAATACCTTATCAAATACATTTTGATCATTGGCAGATGTTATTGGAATTGAAAAATAAAAACTAGTGCTTTCACTATTGGTCATAGCATTGCAATGGCCACCTGCCTGTTGAAGAGTGGAACGATAGTGGTCGTAGACAGGATATTTTTTGGACCTGACACAAAGCATGTGTTCGCAGAGGTGAGCCAAACCATTGATATTTTTAGGGTCTGAATGGTGACCGGCACTTACTGTTAAACTGCAAGAAGTGGTGTTCTCGCTAGGATCTGTTATAACTAAAACCAATAACCCATTTTTCAACTGTAAATACTGATAAGTTCGGTGCTTATACGACTCTGGAACAAAAAACTCTGAATCTAATATTTTGCTTTCCATCTTTCTTTTGGCAATTTTAATCTTTGTTTCCTTAATAGCTTGATTTTACTTTCTTCATTCTTTTATATATCAATTGCTGTATGTTCCAAACATGAGCGTTTTTCCTATTTTGATAAATTCAATGATGCGCCACCAAGTCAACTGCGCCACGTTAATCTTTTTCCTTCGCCACACACTTGGTTTTTGCCACTATATAATTCTTTATTAGGTACTTTAGCATCATAATATAGTTGCAACGCAAGATGTCCAGCAATCAGGTTGCAGTGAAGCTTGTGCTTCTTGGAGAAGCTGCCGTTGGTAAGTCTTCCTTGGTGTTACGTTTTGTGTCAAATGATTTTCAAGAAAACAAAGAACCAACTATCGGTGCCGCCTTTTTAACTCAACGTTGCACAATCGGTAACAAGAACATCAAGTTTGAGATCTGGGATACTGCGGGTCAAGAGAGGTTTGCAAACTTGGCACCATTATACTACAGAAACTCACAGGCGGCGCTGGTGGTTTACGATGTCACAAAGCCAGCATCATTTATAAAAGCTAGGCACTGGGTGAAAGAATTGAAAGAACAAGCTCCAAAAAACATTATTATTGCCTTGTGTGGTAACAAGTATGATTTGCTTATGAATGAAGAAAGCGGATCGGAGATTGAAGACGCCAGACAAGTTTCCATTGAAGAAGGCCAAAATTTGGCTAATGAGGAGGGTGCATTGTTTTTCGAAACATCCGCAAAGACTGCATACAATGTGAATGAAGTTTTCATGACGATCGGTGAAAAGATTTTGGAAAAACTTGCTGCTGCAAAGAACAGTGCCACTGACAACGAAACACATAACAATTTAAACCAAAATAGGGTTGATTTGAATGCACCTGCGCAATCGAACATCACCGATAACCAGTGTGCGTGTTGATTCTTCAAAGAAAACGATTACTTATTCTCCCCAGCGTTTCATCTTTTTTTCTAATTCTTCGCCATATCCTCTTTTATAACTCTATTTTGTTTATTAGATAGTAAATTTAACTTTTAGGTTTTCATTAAATTTTGTAGAATAAAGTGTGATAGTAGCTTAAATCACAATTTTTAGCTTAATGACAACTATAATAAATTTTTATAAAACATAAGCAACTCAAATCCAAACAAATGTTTTGATGATACAAAATTAGTATAATCGATTTACTGTCATTCAAAGGGGTGCATTGCTATCATAATTTAGATTTCACATTTGTATCCAATCCACCGGCTGTTGCTTCTCTGTTAATTTCTAATTTACCGTTGGCTTTTATATTTAATTTTTCATTATCATCAAAAAAGACAACAGTGACGGTTAAATCATCCCTATACCTTCTGCTTAGTGGATAAGGAATAGAAATTAATAAATTGACATCATCCTTATTACCTCCGTTACTCAAAGCATTTCTAATCAAATGTGTCGAAACGTTTGAATCTTGAAGAAGATATCCTCCCATATCACCTCTTCTCCTAAATCTTTGCTTCGGTTTACCTGACTTATCAGAAACATCGATAACATCAGGTAAAGTTTTGTCTTTCTTTGAGGGCCAGAATGAAGAAATTAAACTGTTTTTTGGTTTAACGAGTTTGTTTGCCTCCATCCATCTCACAACTAAACCTGTAATTTCTTCGTTGGATAGCATTTCATATAAACCATCGGATGCCATGACAAGAAAATCATTTTTGCCTGGGTTAACTTCATGTGTAGTCACTATTGGTTCAGCTGTGACATATGGAGGCGTCTTTAGGTTGGCAGGGCTCTGTCTTCCAAAAAACTGATTATAAACTTTTGTTTGCATTTCTTTTGACCATTTATATCTAGCATCACCAAAAGCACGAGATGGTTCAAGAGAACCCAAGATACGACCATTACGCACAACGTTTGGCTCATTAGGATGTTCACTTAACAATTTGGCAACCTCGGTTGGATTTGAACCAGTTTGATCCACTGAAAGTGCTTCTACTGTCCACTGATTCGTTTCTTCGTTTAATGATCCCAATAGAGCACGTGAGTCACCAGTGACAGCAACCTTTAAACTTTTGGAATGCGTATCATAAAATGACATAAGAGCACATGAACCTGATAGTGCAGGCATTAGCAATTCAGCGGCTGCACTTTTGTTTGGAGCATCTAATAACTTTTGAACGTTTTTATTAACAATCTCATCGTCAAGTTTGAGAAATCCTTGTTTGATTGCCTTATCTATGACTTCATTGGATGGAATGAGTCTCAAATTTTTGTCACTGATCTTGTATACATTATCAAGTTCATTGATGACATATTCGATTAAGTTATCTCTCAATTTGGCACTGGTGTTCCAACCGGCATGACCGTCGAACACGGTCCAAAAATGCCAATCTGCATCAACTCTGTTGCCCTCATTGAAGACATCCTGAATAGGTATTTCTACTACTTTCTCTGCTCTGTCGTCTTCAATTGGATTGTTAGATGGCAATTGTGATATGTCGTAACGACGCACGCCCTTGCCTCTGTTGACATTGTATGACTCTTCAAATTTCCTCAATCTTCTGTCCACTTCTTCATCCGTACAAATAGCGATTCCCTGCTTGTTCTGCTGCGCACTGGACCCTCCATTGATCAGCGAATTTGTCGTTGTTGTAGAAAAGAATTGGTTTGTACCAGGTGTAGCATTGTTTGGCGTTGTTACTGATGAAATTACTCCTTGTGGATGATTTTGAGAGTCTGAGTAGATGCTTCTGCCCATGATCATACATGATCCGGCAAGAACTAGGCCTGAAACCAGCACAATCTTGAGCTCCTTTCTCATTTTGTTGTACTTGATCAGACTAACACGTTGATTTTGGGACTGGTGGAATGAAAAACACGCTGCTGAGGTCGAATTGAAGTGGCGTAATGACTGTGATAGTTTTCTCAAGGCTCTTTCTCCCCTTGGTGCTCCTTGCAGCATCGTTTTAACCTTTGATGACCTTTCTAATAAACAATTGATATAATCATCAACCAATTTCAACATTTTCAATGTTTTTTTCCCTTTCTCAGCAAAAGTTAAGCGATTACGTAACACTCTAAAATTTTTCAGTCAACACCAAAAAAATAGTGAAAAATTTGAATTTTCTGTCATAGTTGACGTTCCTTTCTCCCAGATTGGTGTCTGTTCCTTTTGCAATTTATAGAACTTTGATTTGAAATATGCCACCAAAGAAAAATAATAAGAATCAGCAAAAGGATGCTGAAAAAAAGCAAAGACAAAAGGCGAAGGCTAAGGCTGCAGAAGATCGTACATTTGGACTAAAGAACAAGAACAAGTCCAAAAAGGTGCAAGAACACATTGCACAGGTGAAGGCTAGTGCGCCAATTGATGCTAGGAACCAACTGGAAATTCAAAAAAGAAGAGCTGCAGAAAAGAAGGCTGCAGAACAAGCAAAATTAGAAGCCCTCAAATTACTGCAAGGGTCTGTTGTCACTCAAAAGGTGCCATTTGGTGTTGACCCTAAGTCTATTTTATGTCAATACTTCAAGCTTGGGGTTTGTACCAAAGGATCTAAGTGTAAATTCTCTCACGATTTAGGTGTGGAAAGAAAAGCAGTCAAAAAAGATTTGTACACCGATGACAAAGATTTGGAAAAGGAAAAGAAGATGAATGATACCATGGATCAATGGGATGAAGAAAAGCTCCGTACTGTCATTCTTTCCAAACATGGTAATCCAAAGACCACTACTGACAAAGTGTGTAAATTTTTCATACAAGCAGTTGAAGATGGTAAATATGGTTGGTTCTGGCAATGTCCTAGTACAGACACCAAGCTGAAAATAGAGTGTAAATACCGTCATTCTCTACCTCCAGGATTTGTTTTGAAAACGAAAGAACAGCGTCGTTTGGAAAGAATGGCTATTGAAAATCAACCAAAGATTACCCTTGAAGAGTTTATTGAAACAGAAAGAGACAAGTTGCCTAAAACTGGACTTACTCCGATTAACCCTGAAACTTTTTCCAAGTGGAAGAAGGAGCATAGACAACAGATTATCAACTCAAGAGACAAAAAGAAACACGTTCTTTGTGGTCGTGAAATTGTCCAAAAGAAATTCGCCGATAGATTGTTTAGAGAAGAGGAACTGAATGGTGACAATGGAACAGAAATTGATATGGCAGAGTTCAAAAGAGCCCTTGAAGACGCAGAAGATGATGAAAATGAACCTACCATCAAAGATTATGGTGATGGATCCAACGCATTCGCAGAAGCTAACAAAGTCAATTGATCGGATATTCAACGACCAACTGAATGATTATATAATACAAATGTATAATAAAGTAACGTATAGAGTGTGGGTTCTTTGCGTCTAGAGCTTGTGTCTGTTTACATTTTATGTTTCTAACATAATTTCATTCTCATTTTTAATTCGGTATATTGACTTGTAATACAAACATCGGTTAATATTATCTATTTATCTTTGTACAACTCTTTTGAAATGCATGATTTAGAGCCATCGTTTAATGACTTCGCATCCACCCAAAGTTTAACATCAATATGGCTCGGAACTTCATCTAAAACCCTTCTGATTTTAATTTTCCAAAGCATCCTCCTTTTATCATCAATCTCAAAATGTTCTCCCCCCTTGTCAGTGTTGAAATTTACTCCGTCTTGCTCTAACCTAGTAGCTTTATTTACCAGACCTTGACTGAATGGTCTTTTATCATTTGCTTCTTTAAGATTCCCAGTAATTTCTTCTTCAACTGTAGTGTTTCCAATAGTATTTTGGTTATTCTCCGACTTAGGTTCATTTGAGTTAACCTGTCCGCTCAAATTAGGTGTATAAAAGTTAGACTTGCCAGAAATATCGATAGGGCGTTTCCTAGCAGGCAATTTCGGTGGAAGGTCTGTTACCTGCTCAGGTTTGACAAAAGATTCATCTTCTAAATTAATCAAATTAGACATCTTCTCCTTATTGAATAACGTACCTCTGATCCGACCCGGCGACCTATTGATTTCTTTGTCATTTGATGATGAGGCCATAGGAACTGGTATAACAGGCTCTGCTTTTAAACTCATTTTATTCATAAATTCAATTTTGTTTCCTTTCAAAACGGTAGGTTTTCTGGGGACAAGAGGGGCAAGCTTAGCCTTAGTTTTTTCTTTTGAGCTTGAGGCTACTGCAACACCCACACCAACACCTACATCAAAGGTCGTATTCACAATCTCATTAGCTACCCCATTCACATTTTGGTTAAAACTCTTCCTCCTGCTTCCTTTTCCAAAGGTGGAAACGTCTGCAGCCATCTGAAGAGCCTTACTAAAAGAATATTTCCGAGAATGTGCATGGTTCATTGAAGATTCTTCATCAGAATCAATACCAGTCGGATTATTCCAAATAGTATCTTCATTGGATTCCCTCTTCGATAACATTCCTTGCAATTCGTGTAAAACTTCTTTATCATTGCCTAACGAGCTCAATGATTCAGGTACAACTCTTATATATATACCTAATATCTGATTTGAATGCTGTGGCAATAATGATAAATACGCTTCAAGATCTTGTTCACCAGAATCACCTATTAAAATGAACTTTCTACTTGGAAACTCTGTGAGTAGATTGACCATTGAGGGCCTTTTTCTTTCCGCACTTGGTTGAGTAAAAGAGGAGATGATATTTCCAGAGTATTGACGCAAATGAACACTCGTGACCGGGAAATTGAAGTAATTCAGAAATCCATTCACGATATTATATATTTGCCAGGGTGAGTTTGAAACATAGTGAATGGGGCATTTCTTGTCTGTGTGCAATTCGGTCAGCCAATCGCAAATACCCGGTATCTCGCATTCAGAGAATGGTTTAGAGAAAATGTTTCTAAAAACTTCCCTTTTATCGCCCAAAACACCTGTTTCCCTAATTGTGTCGTCAATATCAGTTATTACACTAATTCCCTCAGCCGGAATAATTTCAGTATTTATTGTCTGGACAATGTTTGTATTAATGTCAGATGATACAGCAATAAAACTAGGTTCATATGGTGTCATTAGTGAAATTTCAAACATGCCAAACTGATCTGTGTATAGAGTAGCAGCAATTAGCTTTTCTACTTTGGACTTTGATGCAATTGTAACGTTTAAGGGTGTCTTTTGGATTTGTCTTGCCAATATGCCAGACATTCGTTCCTTAACGGTGTCTGTAGTCATTGAATAGCTTGAAACAGAAGAGGCAGTAGATGTGGCGTCCCATGAAGATGAACCGTCTTTAGAATTGGGATGCACTATTGCGTCTCTCAGTTGCAATTCCAATTGGTTATCAAGTTGAACATTAGTATTGGCTGATGGCCTTGTCAACCTTTGCGCCAAATTCAGCAAAAGCCTATTCTTTGTTGAAAGAGAGCCATTGAACGATACACTTCCTTTAACTCTTGTAATGTACTCTTGTTCAACCACCCTTGTATAGCATGGATACAACAGGATATTGGTATCAGGTGGAATTATTTCTGTGTTCTCATTTTTGTTAGTTACATTTGGATTGGAAGTGCTAAATACGGAGGAGGTCTCATTATAGAGAGATTTTACATATGAGGAATCCTTAGTTGATCTAACAGCACCCATTAACTTCGTTTTCAAATATCCCGAAATGCTGTCATCGTTTGATTGTTCATCTTCCTCTCTCCTCAAAGAAGTATTCATAGTAGTGATTAGAGAATTTCTAGACTTGAATTTTGCAAAATGCTCCAACTGTCTTTCTTGTTTTTCTCCTTGTAAGAGATAAAAGAAGACCTTGTCCTTGGAAGAGGTTAGATGAAGCTTGGTGAAAATATATCGATAAAGCTTTTTTGTATTCTTCCAGACTGTTTGACGAAGGAAATGACGTTTATATGATGCTAAAGAAAAATGGAATTGTAGTGGCAAGGACGATTTCACTTTGAAAATGTAGCTAATAGAGTGTATACGCAATTATACACGAAATTATCGAGCTTTAGAACGAAGCATCTTATTATTGAGAGTAATCTCTCTGTATCGCCCCAAAAAAAATAGTGCTCGTATCGAAGAGCTCATGTGATTGAATTGGCTAACGCCAGAAAAGTGCTAAAAAGTAATATAAACTTACAAATGGAGGACTTGCTTGATACAGAATGAAGCAACAAATGGGAGGGATACCACAAGAACAGCATATTGACAAATCAGATACAGTCCGAGGCAGTTCAATGCGGGACAATCTTCGTCATCAGGGTCCATAGCCGCTGCTGTTAAATATACCTGAACGGTTGCGCTCGGTAGTCCAAATTGCATAGCAGTAACCAAAACTGCCATTGGTTCTTTCAACCACCCAATATGTTTTAATCTGGCAACATAGGCCATGCCAAAAATTGGCAGAATGCAAAGTCTATAAAGCGTATGAGCAACGGCAGACTTCCAAAATCCTTTTGGTAATTGACTAATGTTCAACCGTGCCAAAACAGATCCAATTAGCATGACACCTAATGGCACAGATGGATACCCTAAATATTCGGCATACATCAATATAAATGAAAGTGGTGCTTGGTGATCTGGCGCATTTGGTAAAGTAACTGTTCCACTATTAGTGAAGAGGGCTTTTAGCCAGGGAACCAACGCACACAATAGTGAGACAATCAAACTAATGGAGTTGGGCTTCTTGAAGTTCTGGAGAAAAAAGACTAAAAACCCTAAATGATATTTGGCAATAAAGGAGTTTTTATCTTTATCATCAGAATTAGCAGATGCGCAGTCACCATGGAGGTCGTCTGTGATGATTCTCATATTTTTAGATACATTTTGATTGTATGGTTCTTTGTGAGAGTACTCACGAACTAATTCGTCGTTAAAGTCAATATTGTTGTCAGCTAGTGATATTGCATTGTTTCTAGCTGACGGAATTCTACTCAAAGCAGCGTGTCTTGAATGCTGACTTAAAACAGTAGTTAGCTTTTCCAGATTTAATGAAACGGGCTCTAACGAACGATTTGAAAGTCGTCTTGGCTTTGGCTTTTCGTCATTTGCGTTACTCTGTGATCCAGGTGCAACTAAACTTTCAGGTTCATGGTCACCGCTGCTGATTGAATCTTCTTCGCTATCAATAGAAGACCTTATCGAATTTGTGCTGTAAGAAGAAGGTGCGCATGTAGAGTTAGTTGTAGCTTCCTTCATTTCCATGTTCGATAAAGATGGCTGCTCGCAGCCATCTTCTTCGTCTTTAGACTGCTTGGCGTTTCTTCCATATGAAAAATCCCATTCCACCAATTTGAACAACCCAAAGTTGAACTGCGCCATAACATACATGGCTAGCCAAATGATGACATAGGCAACACCTTTATTCTGTTGGTCTGTGCTCAATAAGGTCAATGCTTGGATGTAGGCAATTGGTAAATCAGAGACATTCTGCATAATACCAGCAAGATACGCACCCCCAACCCAACGGGACTTTGGATCCTTGGGCACAGGAGTCAAGTAAATGATCAGTGTTGTTATAGTGGCATTTAATGCATAGTAAACCACTGCCGAAAAGCAAATGACACCAATAGTCTCAATATCAGATATTGAAATGTACGATACAACTTTATCAAAGACCAAGGCCGGCATAAATACCATCAAGACCAAATCGGAACACGCTCTAGCTGTTTGAACACCAAATAGCCCCATTCTTGTCAACCCAAACCCGGTAAACAAAATCATGTACAACCGTATCATCGGTTTCACTGATGAGTATATGATTTCACCAAGTGGAGCACCATCAGACATCCTTGTTTTATTAGCTTGGTGAGTGTAATCAGTTTCGTTGTGAATATAGAGGTTCGTTAAACTTCCGTTGTGTTACCTGATAAAAAAAAGGGTGGGATAAAGAGTCAAAAACAGATTTCCGAATCTAATGAAGCTGCTGATATTAGGTAAGACTTGTTCAAACCCTCGTTTAATGTCAGCAAGCTTATTGCAGATGATCTCAAGGTTTAATGGAGAAAGCGCCATCTAACGTAATTGGAACTACTCGTTTTAGGAAAGTGGTAGCTGGTCCGAAGGCCGCTCAGCTTTCTTAACTGGGAAAGAAGCGTCTGTTCTTCACTCAAAGACTGCTCAATACTGACATGGATGCTTTTCTGGAGATTGGCAATATCAGTGACCCTGGTTATGAGCTGCTAGTTGCGGCTGGTGTATGTTTCAGTGACCTTTCAAGGGTCTGTGGCACGTTTGATGTAGAGATTAGGGGTTACAAACGCTCATTGCCAAGCGGTGTGGAAGTTGACAGTGGTCTAAGTGCAACAGTCTGTTTTTCAGTTTTCAACGAGCAGCTTGAATCACTGCTAAGACAATTAATACAGTCCGAGCGGCGTGCTGGTGTTCCTATTGTGACTTTACAAATCCACCAGTTAAGTAAAACAAATGAGCAGTGGATTGTCATGGTTTCCACAAAAAGCAACAACAAGAATGTGCTTACCACAATTTGGAACGTAAGTGAATCTTCTTAGGTACACACTGCCAACAATTCTACACTAAAGGGAAACTGATACTAACACGTTTTGGCAAGATTTTTAGCATCATAATGGGAACAAAGGGTGAACTTCTCGTAGTGGTCAGCTCAGATGTTTCTGTGCGCTGGTGCGTTCCACCTGTAAATGTTCAGCATGATTTCCATCACTTTCTTCAGGGGACCTTACTTACTTTTCAAGTGGACGAGCTACAACGTGCAGCTTTATTCAAACAGCTGACTGAAATTGAATACTTGGTAGATCCATATCTTTTGCAGTTTTTGGATTACATA
Organism: Saturnispora gosingensis; assembly: GCA_030570395.1. Lineage (NCBI taxonomy): Eukaryota > Fungi > Ascomycota > Pichiomycetes > Pichiales > Pichiaceae > Saturnispora > Saturnispora gosingensis. The sequence continues at coordinate 590,527 of JAJLVU010000003.1, forward strand.
GAACCTCCATCGACTCAATGGTGCATACATCATGGGGTGGACGCGACGCCAGCGAAAAAGAACGAGACCACTGGATTATTGGACGAGTCCAATGATCAAATAGAGTTTCAGCTACCAAAAGCGGTCGTTACGAAGCTCATAGGAAAAAGGGGTAGCCACATTGAGAAGATCAGAAACAAAACAAAGGCCAGAGTAACCATATTTGACAACAAGACCAGAAGGGACACTCATCATCAAACCAAAGATAACTCACTGCTGCAAACGCTTTCAATTCAAGGGCCTACTACAGACGTGCACGAGACGCTGGCTTGCATTACTACAGAATTGTACAGACTCTCTTAGGACATGCTCAGGTGAAAGAAGCCCTGGAAGCGCTTTCCTAAAGCGGTAATGATGGCACTGTGGGCACGGACAGGGCTCCACAAAGGTCGTGCCAACAGACGCAATAGGAAAAAGCTAAAAAAAATTTTTCACTAAACGTTGAATAAATTTTTCAATGAAAGTTTCTTTAACTCCTATAGTCTTCTTTTCTTCAAGGCTTTTTAGAAACAATGTCTGAAGGTACATTTGCTGGTGCTATTGGTATCGATTTAGGTACTACCTACTCCTGTGTTGCTGTCTACGACAACACTGCTGGTGTTGAAATTATTGCTAACGAACAAGGTAACAGAGTTACCCCATCTTTCGTTGCTTTCACTCCAGAAGAAAGATTAATTGGTGATGCTGCTAAGAACCAAGCTGCTTTGAACCCAGTTAACACTGTTTTCGACGCTAAGAGATTGATCGGTAGAGCTTTCTCTGAAGACTCCGTTCAAAAGGACATCAAGACCTGGCCATTCAAGGTTCTCGATGACAACGGAAATCCAAAGATTGAAGTTGAATACTTGGGTGAAAAGAAGTCCTTCTCCCCACAAGAAATCTCCTCTATGGTCTTGACCAAGATGAAGGAAATTGCCGAAGCTAAGTTGGACCAATCCGTCGACAAGGCCGTCGTCACTGTTCCAGCTTACTTCAATGATGCTCAAAGACAAGCTACCAAGGATGCTGGTTCCATTGCTGGTTTGAACGTTTTGAGAATCATTAACGAACCAACCGCTGCTGCCATTGCTTACGGTTTAGGTGCAGGTAAGACCGAAACCGAAAAGCACATTTTGATTTTCGATTTGGGTGGTGGTACTTTCGATGTCTCTCTTTTACAAATTGCTGGTGGTGTTTTCACTGTTAAGGCTACTGCTGGTGACACTCACTTGGGTGGTCAAGATTTCGATACTAACTTGTTGGAACACTGTAAGAAGGAATTCCAAAAGAAGACCGGTTTGGACATCTCTGCTGACCCAAGAGCTTTGAGAAGATTAAGAACCGCTTGTGAAAGAGCTAAGAGAACTTTGTCTTCTGTTGCTCAAACTACTATTGAAGTTGACTCCTTGTTTGAAGGTGAAGATTTCTCTGCTAACCTCACCAGAGCTAGATTCGAAGACTTGAACTCCGCTTTGTTCAAGTCTACTCTGTCTCCAGTTGAACAAGTTTTGAAGGATGCTGGTGTCTCTAAGTCTACTGTTGACGAAGTCGTCCTTGTTGGTGGTTCTACCAGAATTCCAAAGGTCCAAAAGATGTTGTCTGACTTCTTCGAAGGTAAACAATTGGAAAAGTCTATTAACCCAGATGAAGCTGTTGCTTTTGGTGCTGCTGTTCAGGGTGCTATTTTGACCGGTCAATCCACCTCCGATGAAACCAAGGACTTGTTGTTGTTGGATGTTATTCCATTATCTCTTGGTGTTGCTATGCAAGGTAACGTTTTTGCTCCTGTTGTTCCAAGAAACACTACTGTCCCAACCATTAAGAGAAGAACTTTCACCACTGTTGCTGACCACCAAACCACTGTTCAATTCCCAGTTTACCAAGGTGAAAGAGTTAACTGTGTTGAAAACACCTTGTTGGGTGAATTCGACTTGAAGGGTATTCCACCAATGCCAGCTGGTGAACCAGTCTTGGAAGCTATCTTTGAAATTGATGCTAACGGTATCTTGAAGGTCACTGCTGTTGAAAAGTCCACTGGTAAGTCTGCTAACATTACCATCTCTAACTCCATTGGTAGATTGTCTAACGAAGAAATCGAAAAGATGATTAACGATGCTGATGAATTTAAGAAGGCTGATGAAGAATTCTCTAAGAAGCACGAAGCTAAGCAAAAGTTGGAAGCTTACGTCTCTTCTATTGAAAACACTGTTACTGACCCAGTCTTATCTGCTAAGATTAAGAAGAACTCCAAGTCCAAGATTGAAGCCGCTCTTTCTGACGCTTTAGCTGCTTTGGAAATTGAAGAATCTTCTGCTGATGACTTGAGAAAGGCTGAATTAGCTTTGAAGAGAGTTGTTACCAAGGCTATGGCCACCCGTTAAGATATTTAAACACTAGTTTCATTATCTACTGTTTTATAACTTTAATTTATATGGTTTGTTTGTTTCCTATAGTTTAAATTTTTAAGTTTGCATATATTACTGTAAAGTTTCATTTGATCTGCAAGAAGGATTTAAAAAAATTTTAAAAACTTTTCACATTAACTGTCTGGTAAAAGAATCTAAGAAACTGGGAGCAAAATGAGGTTAGATACTACTTATATGAGGTACCTTACGACAGATGACTGGAGGGTACTTCGTGCAGTTGAAAAGGGGTCTCACACGCACGAGGTTGTGCCAACAAAGCTTATTCATCAATTAGCTAATCTAAAACAGGGTGCTGGAACAACTAACAGATGCATTAGTGAGCTAGCAAAGCTAAGTTTGATTTCGCGTTTGCGTAATGCTAAGTATGATGGTTATAGACTTACTTACAATGGGTTTGATTTATGTGCACTAAAAGCCATCCATCAACGAGGAAATATTGAAGAGTTAGAACATACTATTGGTGTGGGTAAGGAATCAGACATTTACTCAGCAAAAACCAAAAAAGGTGAAAACAGAGTTCTTAAAATTCACAGATTAGGTAGAGTCAGTTTTAGGACTGTTCGAAATAAAAGAGATTATTTAAGACTAGGTAAAGGTGGTTCTTGGATGTATCTCTCCAAATTAGCAGCAGAGAAGGAATACGATTTCATGTGTGCTTTGCATCAGGCGGGATTTGATGTTCCTATTCCATATGATGCTTCCAGGCATTTAGTGTTGATGCAAAGAATAGATGGCTTTCCGATGAGACAGTTAATGGAACATTATGATTACAAAAAGCTCTATTCAGATTTAATGAACTTTGCTGTCAAATTAGGAAAAAGTGGCTTAATTCATTGTGATTATAATGAGTACAATATTATGATCAAGGAGGAAGGAACTTACAACAGAACTACAGAAAAGGGGTTTGTAATTATCGATTTTCCACAATGTATCTCTATTGAACATCCCGATGCAGAATATTACTTCAAGAGAGACATCAACTGTATTAGGAGGTTCTTTAAAAGAAGATTCAATTACTCACCAAAAAATGACGCTATGATGTTGGACACTGAAGGTTATGGTGAAGGTTACAAATATGCGTTCCCTGTGTTTGCTAGAGATGTCGAAAGAGAAGGTGAGTTGGATGTTCAAGTAAAGGCATCCGGGTATAAGAAGAAATTTGACAACACAGACCGTGATTTGCAAGAAGCTTTTAGTAGTACAAAAATTGAAGATCTTGAGTGGAATAGTGATGCTGAAGAAGATGATAGCTTTGGAGAAGGATCTGAATATGAGGATTACGCCAGCAATGACGATGGATTTGCTGAAAGTGATGATGAAGAAGATGAGTTGGAAGAGGAAAACGAAAAGATCATTGAAGCATTATCTAGCGGTGTCGAGGGATTGAAAATGGATAAGTTGGGTAACTACATTTTGGAAGAGTGAAGCTTTTTTATCTCATCCAACTATCAATTAATATGATGTATACTATTTGAATACCACTGAAAATTAAATGGCACTATATATTTCACTAAAAAAGATTATACTCTACAAACTGTGAAAGTATCGAACTTGAACAAAACAAATAATAACTTATCTAATAAGCAAACTAAGATTATTAAATTTGCCATACGCTGACTTGAATACATTTGTAATAAGTACATAGAAATTCGAAGAAAGTTAGACTTAGTTTTCTGTCTCTGTTTCTGTTTCTGTTTCTCCTTCATCCTCTTCATCGCTTGACTCAATATCTTGCATAGAAGACAGCTTTTCTGTGTTCTTCAATCCAAACTGTTCCGACAACGCGCTAAAATCCAAGTTTTGATTATTGAACTGTTGCAAATCATCAACGCCATCCAACCCGTTATCTTTATCAAAATCTTCAGTATCTTGTTCGTCTTCGTCAACCCATCTGTCAAAATCAGTCCTAATGTAGTTATATTTCAATTTTTCCTTCGTTAATCTAGGCCAGTATTCGTCATTAAGCTCAACCTTTTTAAGAATCAAGAAAATGTGACTGCCAGTCACTGTTTTAATGATGTCAGAGGTAACAATATCCTTGAAAAACTCAATCTTGAGATTATACTCATTGTTATTAGTTGTTGATTTAGCATCCAAAATCAAACTGTTACTTGAGATATCCAGTTTAAGTGTTGGCTGATCAACATCTTGAACATTTATTGTCAAATAGATAAAGTTCTTTTTTGGATCAGAGTTGCTTGATCTTTGTGCCCATAAAACTGTTGAAGTTAGTAACCTATATTAAACACAATATAATAGTATGAAACTTACCTTCTGGAGTAATTGCCATTGTATGATTGCTAGAAAGTATAGATATTCTCGTACTAAAAACGTGGACTTCTTTTCGGAAGTACAATTTGAGGACAGAACAACGCCCCTATTACGTAATGTTTGCTCATGGTGGAAGAACAAATCTGAAGCATGAACTTTAAATTATAAAATATATAATATTACAAATGAAGTCTTTACTGTCTTCCTCCCCTTCTAGACCTATAAGGAGCTATTCTTCTGTTTGCTCTTCCAGGTGGCGGAGTTGCCCCCTGGTTGTTTTGATTTTGCTGGAAAATCATTGATGGATCCATGCCTCCTGTTTGACCTCCAGTAAAATTGATATTAGGAGGACCACTACTGAGCCCCCCAAAGCCAGTACTATTCATCCCAAAACTTTGAGCTCCTGCACCAAATCCTGTGTTGATGTTGGCGTTGGAGTTGGCGTTGGCATTGGAGTTGGAGTTGGCGTTGGTAGTATTCATAGTTAGTGTGTTTTGCGGAGGCGGTGGAAAGTTGCCACCATTGAAAGAAAAGATCTTATTATTGGACGCATCGGAGTTATTTTGGTTGTTTGCTAGTCCAAAAGTAAAACCAGGAGTAGGAGTTGCGGTACCTGAATTAACTGTAGAAACTGGACCCGATCCAAAGCCAAATCCATTACCAGATGTAGGTTGACCGAAGCCACTTGGAGCAGCATTGGATAACGCTTGAGCAAAGCCATTTGATGCAGTGTTTGACGATGGTTGGCCAAAACCAGTTGTTGTATTATTTGTACCAAATCCTACATTTGTTTGACTTTTGTTCTCGAAAGAAAATCCGCTTGCAGAAGGAACACTGTTAGTGGCCGTAGTGGAAGCATTTGTGGCAGAGCTAAAATTAAATGCAGTAGCAGGTTTCTTTTCACCTCCAAAACTGGACAGTCCTTCGGCATTGATGTCACTCACAGGCTTACTTTCGTTTTTTGTAGATGATTTACCAAATGAGAATCCACTAGCAGCAGGTTTGTCTTCCTTCTTTTCTGCTGGCTGACCAAATGAAAATCCACTGGCAGTAGGCTTTTCTTCCTTCTTTTCTGCTGGTTGACCAAATGAAAATCCAGTAGTAGCAGGCTTATTCTCATTTTTTGCTGCTGGCTGACCAAATGAAAATCCACTGGCAGCAGGTTTGTCCTTCTTTTCCGCTGGCTGACTAAATGAGAATCCACTAGCAGAGAATCCACTAGCAGCAGGTTTTTCTTCCTTCTTTTCTACTGGCTGATTAAATGAAAATCCACTAATAGCAGGTTTGTCTTCCTTCTTTTCCGCTGGCTGACTAAATGAGAACCCACTGGAAGCATGCTTATTCTCATTTGTTGCTGCTGGCTGACCAAATGAAAATCCACTGGCAACGGGTTTGTCGTTCTTTTCCGCTGGTTGACCAAATGAAAATCCACTGGCAGCAGGTTTCTCTTCCTTCTTTTCTGCTGGTTGACTAAATGATAATCCATTGATAGCAGACTTTTCCTCCTTCTTTTCTGCTGGTTGACCAAATGAAAATCCAGTATTAGCAGGCTTATTCTCCTTCTTTTCTGCTGGTTGACCAAATGAAAATCCAGTAGTAGCAGGCTTATTCTCATTTTTTGCTGCTGGCTGACCAAATGAAAATCCACTGGCAGCAGGTTTTTGTGCCTGCTTTTCTACTGGCTGACCAAATGAAAATCCACTGGCAGCAGGTTTTTCCTCTTTCTTTGTTACAGATTCTCCGAATTTGAAGGCTGGCTCTGCATTTTGTTTCTTCGTGGTATCAGTGAATGGAGCTGATGATTTTTTTTTCCAATCTCCTCCCAAACCATCAGCATCGGCAATAGTATCTAAAGTGACCTTGCGCTTGCCAACATTGGCCTTTGACTCAGAACCTGTCGAGAAATTAAATATATTCGATCCATTAGTTGGGTTTTTAGTACCTAATCTTACTTTGTTTCCTAAGGTGCCGCCAACAGGTTTAGTATCTGCAAAAGAAAATGGTGCGCTAGATTGTGAGGTTGAATCCTTTTCAGTATTAGGAGCTGTAGGAGTAAACGAAAATGTGTTTTTAAGTGTGCTTCCCAAACTGCCTTCATCCGTTGGGGGGTGAGAACTCAATGAAAATGAAGTGGATGGGGCAGACTTTTTCTCAACCTCACTGTTTGCAGAGGAGGCACCAAAAACAAACCCACTTGATGGTGTTACTTCTTCAATTCTGTCGGTGGATACTGGTGCCATATTTTTTGCTGAAACTGTAGTAAACTCAGAGATTTCGTTATCATTCTTGTTGTTAGCAAACTTGGATGCAGATCCAAATGGTAGTTTCGATGTAGCAGAAGCTGAAAGCTGTTGTTTTTTTATATCTCCCGATGAAACAACAGATTTCCGCTCATTGATGACATCTAGCCTATCCAAGTCTGAGTTTTGCTTGAATTTAATCTTCTCTGAAATGTTTGTGTTTGATTTTATATTACAATTCTCTGATTTTTTATCACAATCATCTTCTTCATCATTATCTATAACAGTATCAAGAAGGGAAATCCCATAGACACGAGCCTTATTTTTCCTTTTCGATGCAGTGTTATCACTCTTTTTCAAAGTAAAATCTCTTTTTCTGTCTCTAATATCTTTGGCAACCTTCGATATGCCTGAACGGTCTACATGACGAGTGTGTTCTCTTAAATAACTCATTTTCAGTTTCTTATATCTTTCTATCTCCAACATTTTCTTAAGCTGAATTAAATTAGCTCTTTCAATTGGATCAGGCAACAGGGAACTGTTAACAGAGTCCATGTTAACATCAGTTTCAAGCGCAGGAGTTATGATATCATTTTGCTGTTCTTCATTGACTCTGTTACCCGCGTTGTTGCTATTTTCGGTGCCGACAGTATCTTTGATCATTGTTGACTCTGCAGCTTTGTTATTGATGCTGAAAGAGTCGAATTCTGCATTTCCCTTCGTTGAAGTCTTCACACTTGCCAAGTCTTCATACAGGTTGGAGTTTTCATTTTTGAGGGAAACATAATAATCATGTAACTGTTTTGCAGTAATTGGTGGCCTTTCATGCTCTGCTTCATGTCTCTGCAGAGTCTTTGGCGTATCTGAAATTCTTGCGGTAGTCTTTCTTCTTTTCAATCCAATTACACCCAGAACATAGTTCTTGAAAGAAAACTTTCCATTTTCTGTGGGCTCTGTTATATCTTTATCAGATATATCATTTGATAAGCGTTTATTGCGGCTCTCTTTGAGCATTGTGTTCTGTGTTAACATCAATATATATTTAAATGAACACAAAAAAATTTGAAAAAAAAAAAAAATGTTGAAGTTTCAGATGGTTACAATGACATCTAACATCTAGGGAATCTCTATGATGCCTTCAAAAGAAAGGCTATCCATCATGGAGCAAGTTTTGAACATAGATTGGATTTGGGATGATAATGCGGAGTTTACAGAGAATCAGATATTCTCACAACAAAAAGAGATCGTCAAAAAATGTGATCTTCTTATCACAGAAATTGCATTGTGGGATAGAACAAACATCAATAATGATCACGAAACAATTATTTTCCTGTCAAAATTTAATGTGAGTGCCAGATCTTTAGCTCCTTGGGCTTCGTTGGAAAGTCGAATAGCTGCCAGCGAAATTTTGAAAGAAATCGATCAGGAATCCATTGAAAAGCACTTAACTCGTAAAATTGAAGATACGTTAAGACAATTACGATCATTGAAAAAGGAAGAGAAAGTTGATAGGTCGGGTAGGAAAAATGTTCACAAAATGAAAATTTTAGGGAAATTGATTGGTAATCAATCGTCTGACTCTTATGATAAAGTGAAGGAATTTAGAGCTGAAAACATAAGTGACCTTGGCTTAGTGTATACTCTTTTTCAATTTTGTGATATTGAAAGATGTTGGAAATTTACATTACCATTGTTATTGACTTTTTTCGATGACACCAATTTCGTTATAAAAAGAGAGGCTTCTTTGTGTTTATACAAACTGTGTGATCGACTTTTGGAGAACAAATCCACAACGAATATAATTATCAAATCGCAAACAGAGCCTCTTTTGAGAGAGTCAATACTCCCATTACTATTAGCACTACCAAGCTTAACACCAGCTCAGCAGTCTTTGCCTTTGGTAGATATTGGGTATGACACTCTGTTGAGGCTAATAGAGGTAGCATTTCTTGATGAGTTGCAATTGGACCTTCAACTAAATTCGATACTTAACGACTTTTTATTGCCATCTATATCCAAATGTCAAGATATTCCCGAAATAGTGGCTCTTTTATTGGAAAAACTTGAATATTTGTTCAATGCTTCAGGAAGATACAAAATTGTTTTAAGCAAGCAAATAATATATACAGTCTTGACAACATTAATGGACCCATACATTGTTCATGCTTTTGAAGTTATGAAGCGACTGTTGCATCTCTTAAAACTATGTCTCAACGAAAGTGGTGAACTCGACAGATATAAATTTGATGCTTTGGGATGTATGGGTGTTTTGAAAAAAAGGGTGGATAATGAGAATATACTTTCGGACATCGAATACTTGTGTACATTATATGATTGATTGCTTTATGTAAAAGCCTATAACTTAGTTATTTTAAATAATATAAAGATAATTAAATAAAGAGGAAACAGCTCTTTTTATAGTAAAATATTGATTATATAAATAGAGTGTAATTTAGGATTAGCTTGCATTCTATTGGAGGAATACCAATTAATTATAATTACTCCAATAGACATGATAG